>CM041777.1:321390929-322033234 GCA_023374045.1 Limonium bicolor | reverse complement strand
TACTTTTGCTTTTGTTTTTCTTTTCTTCCTTCTTTTATTTACTAACTATATTAGAGAGGGGGAAGGCTAATTAAGCCAATAAAATCGGCCCCACTGTATACTTACATGCTGGAGCGTTTTTCGGTTTTGACAGAAAACGCTCGTTATTTTACCCGGTTTGGCACTATTCACCTCCCGGGCCCGTTTCCCGGATTTTTCTCGTTTAATTAATTTTAATGGTTATTAAGCTCCCATTAATACTTATTTATAGTTATTTAACCAACTATAATTTTTAGGGTCCATTTGACCACTTAAAGTCACGTTTTCGGGTTTTCTCGAAAAACGTGCTTTAAAACTCCGTTAGCGTTTTAATCCATTATTTGGATCCGTTTTCTTCGGGAATCATTCCCGTATACTAATTAGGACTAACTAAGCCTTAGGAATCCATCTCGGACCCTTACGAGATTATATATCTCTTATTTTCATTTAATGCGCATTTTAGCGTTTTTCGCGTTTAACGCATTTTCTCTTTTCTTTTGGTTTTATTCTTTTTACCAATACTCTCTAGGCACAATTAGGCCCTTAATCTTATTAGAGTAATTAAATCACCATTTTTAGATCCGGGGTATTAAAATTACATACATACATGCTTTTCATACAACATACATTCATTCACAATGCCAATCGCAATCCATACAGCACTACAATCGCATACACATTACTTACCTTTCCAAGGTTAGCCAAATTGCGCATCCGGGTTACTCGGAATGCTTATTGCTCTTTTACTCATTGCAAAATACTTACACATTCTCTTTCGTACCTTACTTGCTTACTTTTCCATACTCATTTACTTGCTCTTACTTACTTACTTACACTTACTTACTCATACTCATGTTAAGCCGGTATGGCCTCTGGGCAGGGACTACACCGTCCCACCACCTGGCTTTGGGTGACTCACCAATCCAGGATGCTACCCATTTAAGGGGTTTGGGCCGTGGACCAGTTTAAGAGTCACGAATTGGGGCCAACCTCTTGTGACTCCGCATCCTCACGCGTGGCCGAAACTATATCGGACTTCTACTCATTCCAATTTAATTACCAATATAAGTTAGATTGGTTAGCTTGTTAGGAATCAGTTAGAAGTCCAATCGCAAACAATATTCGGTCACAATACAATACATCATACATATACACACTCATATTCATCCATACATTTCATGAATTATACAAACTATGATTTAAAGGATAATACTCAGCAATATACAGCACTACATATTCACAAATAAGCATGATAACTCCGATTCGTGCATTTATCTTCTTTGGTGGTTAATTAGCACACAACACACAAATCAGAGTAACCAAGGTAGCATACGGGGCATGAAGAATTCATACCGTTCACCGTTGTACGTGTTTCCGAACGTTCCTCCGGTGTCACAAATCAAATCCTATGATACACATACAATCGAATGATTAATCTAACTATCATTAACTTAATTCGATTACTCCTACGTTTCCAAACTCACACTTACTAAGTCTTTACCTTCTTTACACTTGTATTTCATTTACTTACTTTTCATTACTCATCCATGGTTTACTTACATATATATATATATACATATGTATAGGTGGGTATACACACACACACATATATATACATACTAGTTATAATCCTATAGTTTTTTTTTTGTAAGTTATGGGTCGTCCGACCCAGCGTCCAACCCAAGCCCTGGGTCGGACCATTCCATTAGATTTCCGTCCTCTGAAATTCTTCTCGTCCGACCCAGACTGTTCCGTCCGACCCATACACCTCTGGGTCGGACCATTCCAGAAAGTTTCGGTTCTATTGTCCAAGCTATGTCCGACCCACGTCTGACTCACCCTCTGGGTCGGACGGAGTCAGAAACTTCGACAACAGAATTTTTCTGCCTGCCCGACCCACGTCCGACTCACGGCTCCTGGGTCGGACCGTTCCAGAATGTTTACAGTTCGTTGTTTAAGCCCTGTCCGACCCACTGTCCGATCCAGACTCTGGGTCGGACGGTAGCAGAACATTGCTACAGGCTTGATTTTTCTTTCCCAATTTCACCCGTTGCTTCCCCAATCTTCCTACATACATCCTAACATGTTTTAGCACTATTTAAACACTCTAAATCATGCTAATTCATTTCTTAATTCATTACACAAATCCTATACTAACTTATACACACAATTTTCTAAGTTTCAATTCAACACTTACATTATTTTCTCCATTAATGCATTTTGCTACAGATTTTTACTCTAACACTCCCCATCTTTAGTTCCCTCTTCTAATGTCATTTCTAGCACCTCTAATGCATTACTATACACTAACTACCTCTCCCAACTTACCCTCTAACTATCTACATCTAAAATCTGTTACAACATATATTATTCACCTAGTTCCCAATCCACTAAGTGTTCTAATCCTATGTAAGATTTGTCATAGTCTCCCCTATATTTTTATACTCTCACCACATTGTTTCACACACATATAAGATCCTCTCCACCTGTTTATAATCAATATCCATATACCCAACTCTCATACATAATTACCACACTAAACAACCTTAAATTCCTGCACTCAAACCTTGGCTCCCATTTAGGTTTTAATAAGTTTTACATATCTTTTAAAGGTTTAAAACATTTGTTTCCTCCTACACATTACACTACCAATACACTACCATTTCACAATGTAAATTTTACTCCATCAAAATCTGTTACACATACATATATAAGGCTACACAAAGGTGCACAATTACCTTGTTTCCCTTCTACTTTGGTTTTCCTTCTTCTTGCTTCTTCCTTCTCTCTCCCTTTCTCTACCGGTTATAGTCTCTCAACAAATCTAACATTACAACCCATTCATAAATACACCATTCAATATAAAAACTAACCCTAACCCTCATTTAAGTTTTAATGTAGGTTTTAGGGTTTAGAAATTTCATTACCTTGCAAGGGTATAAGTGAAGCTTGGAATGGCTCAAGAACAAGGTTTCAACTCCATCAACAAGGCCAAAATCGGCTAGCATTCAAAGAAGCAAGCAAGGGTTTAGCTTAAATTTTCGTTTTGCCCTTAAGGCTAGAAAAACAATGGAGTTTCAAGAAGATTTTTACCTCAAAAGAACAAGAAGAAGAAGGTGGTTCTAGTGGTGGTCTTGAAGCTCCAAATGCTCCATACCCATGGAGATGAAAGTTCTTGTTTTCGAATTTTGGAAAGATAGGAATGCTCTACTTGGTGAGAGGAAGACAATGGTGTAATTTTTACAAATTTTGGAGAAGGTTTCAGCACTTAACAAGATGAGAGAAGGTGGAGTTTGTGAGTGGGTCTTCAAAACTCCATGGCTGTCGGTTGAGGGAGGAAGAAAGGAAATTCATAAAGTGAGGGGGTGAGGTTTTACGTGAGTGAAGAGAATGTGAGGGGATAGGAGAGAGAATAGGTGAGTGGGGTAGTAAAGTAGTGTTTACTTTTGCTTTTTAAATGTTTTTATCTTTTGCAAATAAGAGGAGGGTGTGAGGGATGTGAGAGGGGGAGTCCAAATCGGACACACACAGCACACACTCACAAACTTTACTTTTTATTTTAAAAGTGGACACCTAAGTTTGTGTTATTTATGTTTTCTACCACACAACTTCCCGTTTTGACAGTTTTTACTAATTTCTCGTTTTATTGATTTTATTGGTTCTAAAGCTTCACTAATATTATTAATGATTATTTAGTTGACCAAAATTGTTATGAGTCTATTTGACCCGCTTAAAGTCACGTTTTCCCGGTTTCCTCGAAAAATGTGCTTTAAGGTTCGTTAGTGATTTTAATCCGTTTCAAGGATCTGTTTTCTTCGGGATTTGTTCCCTCATGATTATTCACACTTAATTAAGCTTCTAAATTACTTATTAGCCTAATTAATCACTATTTTTAATTACGGGGTATTTCATCTACGCACATCGGCATATGATTTCTGCCTATCCTGAGCTGGCTTCATATTAGCCCAGATCTGGCGTACTTCTGACTGTACTTGAAATACCCCAAACCTTGATATGTGGTTTAAATAGCAAACTATGTTATATAAAGGCTAAAAAGTGCCTTAGAAACATCAGTGGACAATTTAAAACATAGTAAAGTGCAATAAAGCACTAAGACACAGTTTGAGCAAAAACATGCTCTAAGCTATGAGTGAACTTGGTTAGGACCCAAAGAGCCTACCAAGACTAAATAATATTCAATTATGATTTAATAAGGCTAAATAAGTCCTTAGGAAACCTTGGTAGACAGTTAAACCAAATAAAACACAAAAAAAATACCTTAAAGTCAATATGAGCAAAAATGTGCTCTAAGCTTGGGATGAATTTGTATAAGACCTAATGGTCATGCCTATACCTTATTTATATGTTAATGAACATATTAAATCAATTACTAAAGAAAACCAAGCTTGAAAACAAGTTAAAACACAAAATGTGCTTTAAGGAGTCTTAAAGCACGTTTTTGAAAAATTGTCTTGTAAATGAGTTTTGAATGGCTAAATGTCCATCATTACTCTTTAATTAACATGTGTACTATATAGTATCACATTTGGAAGTCTATATCAATGGGAAATCAAAAATTTCACTTCTATGTGCCTTGTTTTTGTGAATAGTGATTTTTATAAGCTAGTTTGTAACATATGTTGTTATAAGTAATTAAATTGGTCAACTAAGACCAAAATACCCCTAAGTAAATGATGGGGGCCGGTTTTATTAAGGTGAGTCACCACCATGTAAAAAAAAATAACAATTAAAGAAAGGAAGGAAAAGTAAGTAAAAAGAGAAAGTTACTTTAGTACATAAATATCTTCTAAAAGTAGACTCCAAACTTCATCCTCTCATTTCCTTCACTTCCCACCGTCTTCTACCTTTCTTCTTTCTCTCTTTTACGATTTGCTATGGCAACCTCTCTTCTCCATCTTCATTTCTTTGCCAAATCCAACTCCATGCTCCAAATCAAATTCTAAGACCATATTTGTCTTAGTTAGGTCAAGCTCTACACTTCTACCTTTTCAAATCTTCAAGAGCTCAATTTTGGTGCCATGGAGAATCACCATTGATGGAGCTTGAGCTTGTGTTTCTACACATTATTACTCTCCTATGCTTCTAGGTAAGGAATCTCAAAGAAAAATCAAGTTTCCTCTCCTTTTAGTACATGACCGAAAATTCACCTCACCATGGTGTCTTTACCTTGCTTGTTTTAGCTTCATTTGAATCTTCCAAGGGCTAGGAGGAGTCCTCTCTTGATACTTATTCAAGTTCTCTTCCAATTCCAAGGTAAAACAATTACCTTAATGTGTTAAAACAATATGTGTAACTAGGGTTTACAATGAGATGAAGCATAATGCTTGAATACTCATTCTATTATTTGTACATTGTTTAGAAGTTGACAAACAACCAAACACCCCACCGGTTTTACAAGGAAACAAGAAAGAAGTTTGTGAGGAAAAGAGGTAAACAAGCTATCTCAATGTAGTTTAAATGCCTTAGGAAAATGAGCTTGATTTGCTTAATAAAATACCTAAGGAGCCAATGGCAAATGACCTAGTAAAATGCTCTCAAGGAAACTATTAAGGGGCATATGTGATGTTGAGTGAATTTGCAGGTTAAAGGCAATATATTATGTGGAAATTCAGTGTTTAAGGTTTATGCAATTTAAGGGCCTAAGAGCCATGTTATTTAAGGGCCTAAGTGCCAAGCAATTTAAGCTTATGCACTATATTGTGGTGTAGTGCTAAATGTGTGAAGTTTGTGTATAAAAATGTGTTTGATGGATTTTAGGTGTTCTTGAATGGAATAAGGTAAAAACCTAAGTGTTTGGGTGTGAGAGTTTACAAGAGAAGCTATGGCAAAATTTAGTTGATAAACAAAGGAGTTTATGTGATGAAATGAGATTTTAAGACCTAGAAGGTGCTAGGAACTTGTTAAGTGTTAGGATGGTGGAAGAAGGTGAATCATGGTGTTCTTAGGTGTTAAGGTGCCATGGGCATTGTCTTGGAGGATTTAGAACTCAAATGGGTGTTTTGAACACACCAAGGAATTGTTATGTGAAGTGTTAAGCCTTGTTCAAGATTTGGTAAACAAAGGAAAAGAAATGCCTAGTGAAGGTCTAAGTGAAAACTTGTGGAAATTAGAAGCAATTGTGCAAAGGAGGTGTGTATGAGAAATAATGCTTTTGGAGTGGTGGTAATGTTTGTGAGACAACACTTTGTTTAGTTGAGGTAGTAGGCATGATATACCACTTAGAAATCTAAGAAAAATGTTATAAGTGCTAGGAATTGTTGTAAGGAATTGAGTAACCAGTTAGTGATGATATAGGAAAATTTAGTGCTTGTTTTAAGGTGTTTAAACATGTAGGAAACATGTGGAAAGTTTATGGAATGATTAGGTAAGGTTTAAGGTTGGTTTAGGGGTTGAAAAATGATGTTTTGACAAGTTAATAACATGGTCCGGGACCTAGCCCTTGTATAGGTACCCGGACCACCCCTTAAAAAGAGCCGAGAGTGAAGTTTAGAAGTGGTCCGGGTCCTTAGTCCAGGACCAAGACCCGGACCAAGGGTAAAATAAGGCCGAGAGTATATTCTGCAAGTGGTCCGGGACCTTGGGTCCGGACCAAGTCCCGGACCAGGTCAAAAGTGTTGCAAAATCTGTTTTAAAGGCTTCTAATCATGGGGAATTGAATGGTAATGGTTTTAGGTGATGTTTAGGCCTTGTTTGGTGGCATATAAAGGCCTTAAAATGTGTAAACAAGTGTTGGGTTTGATGTGAGAGTTGTAAACTTAATATCACAAGAGTAAGTTAAGTGTAACGGGAATGACGGGGTAGAACTATGGGCGCTTTAAACGTTAAGCAAACATGTTACCCCAATATTAATAAAAGTAATTGTAATGTTATCAGTTGTTCGAGAATTTCTCGAGGAACATAAGTGGACGTGGTAAAGTGGACTCCGGTGACAGGTATGGTTTTCTTGCAACCTGTGTCCTACCGGATTACACCGGCTTGTATGCCAATGTGTTTTTCTGTATGTTTGCCACGTTATGAGATAAATCATGAAACGAGTTTACAGTCGTTATTGTTATTGTATGTTTTCGTGCCGATACCGGTAACCTCGAATGCGCTTGGAGGGCTAGTTAACCATTATTAGGTAAACGTAGGAGAACGGTATCCGGTAACAACGTTTCCGACCTAAGGAACGTTCTAACCACGGCTATGCGTGAGTTGGTTATGTGATGTTTGTGTGTGATGTTTGTATGTGAATGTATGACTCTCTCTTCCCTTGTGTATGTCTAACAAGACTTAACCCAATGTTTGTGATTGTTTAATAAAGTTCAAAGTTGAACTTCTAATAAGTGCTAACGGGGGGGAGTGAGGAGTCCGGTCTGTTCCGGCCACGCGTGTGAGTATGGGGGTCGTTGTCATAGCAGGTTCGATCCTCTCTGTATGTTATGGTTGTTTTCCAATTTGGTTCCCAACCTTCCCTTTAGCTTAACCAAGGCTATTACTGACTCACGTCGGGCCACAGGGGCATACTATTGTTATGTTTGTTTCGGTGTGCTTGGATCACTATATCCGAGACACCTTGTGTTAAGTTAACCGTTCATTTAACGAGACGGTAACGAGTTATGTAACGAGCTTATCATGAGACTGGCAACAATCTCTAGGCTCACCAGTGTATTAGTAATGTTTGGGTCGGTTCCTGAGAGGACCATTCCCGTTATGTTATGTATCTTTGTTGTGATGCAATATCTATTGCGGTGTTATGTTGTGCACGTGGAAACGTGCAAAGTGTTGTTAAGTGTTGTATGTAGTGTATGTTATATGTTGTAAAATGTGGAGTGTGTGGATCATGGATATGATTCCCAGTTTGTGATAAGAGGCGTTTAAGGGTAACCCGATTTAAGGGTATGTGTCGTCTATTAAGGAAGTAGCTCCATCAGAGGAGGAACACTCTAGGGATGATGAATACCATGAGTGACTTATTAAGTAAGGATATATTATCCGTTTGTTGAGCCCGTTGAGGCGAATGTTATGTGATGTGTGTTCGTTGTCACATGTATGATTTAAATATAATCAACCGCATGCTAAGACGACAAGTAGTTGTGCGTGGCCCGGTAGCATGTGGGCTGCGGGATTACCATACCAGCAAAGGTGCTGAGCCCCTTGGGGGCCACCCTTTCTCTTCTTTTCTTATTTCAGGTACGAAGTGCTGGAAGCCGTTCGAGAGTAGGACGGGTAGTCGTTGTACATGGGTAAACAATTAAGT
Organism: Limonium bicolor; assembly: GCA_023374045.1. Lineage (NCBI taxonomy): Eukaryota > Viridiplantae > Streptophyta > Magnoliopsida > Caryophyllales > Plumbaginaceae > Limonium > Limonium bicolor. The sequence goes on along the minus strand of CM041777.1, from coordinate 322,024,956 downwards.
GTATATATACAGTAGGTGTAGTAAGACCGAAATTGTTGTCGGCATCAGTTTATTAATACTCGGTATAGTTGGAAGGTGTACGTTGTTGTTGTTGTTAATGGAAAGGAATAGTAATGTGTAGTCGCTCGGGAATTTAGCCCATCAGACCGGTACAATGTACGTGTATTAGCCTTGTTAGCCACGTGGGTGGCTAACGGCGTGTAACACCAACGAGTTAAGTAATGTGATGAGGTTGTTTTTCCGCTGCAGTTTATTGTAAGTGTGATAATGTTGGATGGGGTGTTACAAAAAGTGGTATCAGAGCGAAGTATCGCTCTGATGACTGAATTACCGAGCTTAGGAAGTACCGAGTTAGGATTTAAGTACTTTGGGTTAAGGGTTGAGTGATAGCGTGAGAGATACGCTAGATAGGAATTACCAGTGTGTACTGGAAACCTACGATCTCCATCCCACCCTCCACAGTCCCTGTTTTATAACTTGGGGAACAACGCCAGAGAGATGAAAGTCCTCTCATACTCGGAAATACCGATCTGGCTGTTATTGAAAACCTCTAAGGGTACGGAGAACCTGTCATACGGTAGATCCCGGAAATTGGGAATCCCGGAGACGGTCTCCATCTGAATGATGTTAACCGCATTTAATAGCGAAGAATGAAGGATTTTGTGTATAAGAGAATAGAATTTCCGGCAACCTGGGTCGACATGCAGAGCAGTCGAGAATAACCAGCTTGCAACGCACCAATCGTGCAACAGGCAAGAAGTGGATTAGTAAAACCCGAGACGAGTGTCTACGGGACCACAGTTGATAAATAATACACCAACGGTATACCAACCGACAAAGGAACTACAACGTAGTGCCCAAACAAGAGACAAGTCTCAGTAACCACGACAAATACGTGGAACGGGCTACAAAGAGAATACAATACTAAGACAGAGGGGTCTCCCAGAATGGGAAACACCCTAGTTGATGATCGTCATGTGAAGACAGTGAGAAGTCACCTAGAAGAGTTATTATCAAGACAGTAAGATCAGTGAGGGCCAACAAGGCCACTGATGACAGTATGGGTAAAAACAACACCATAACCGGTATGTGTTAAACCGATAGCCAGTTAGCATGGCGCACTTGCCATAGCAAGTGCTGCTATAACAGGGCTGTTCGGGAAATTTATAACCACTACAAAGTACTTAGTAAAGTACCATGAAGTTAAACGAGACCACTATGACCGTGGAAGGGCTTAATAGCCTAACCCCTGTGATTATAAGTACACCAGTCAGCAAGAAGCTAGACTTGGCTAAGGTAAGAAGATGTTGTGAAACCATGAAAATTTTCTTTCAAACCCAGATTTATTCAAACCCTTTTCTTTTCAAAACCAGATTTTCTTTCAAACCAACACTTCTTTCCAGCCTTCTTTTAAACCAAACCAGTAAAACCAAGGACAATCGACAAGGATACAACAATGGATAAACTTTCCCTCGATTAAGTTCGGGAAGCAAGGAATGAATATTGTCACGGGACAATATAAGGGAGTTGACAACAGAATGCTTCACCTAGGCGTGTGACGGACACTACGAGTGTACCAACTGAATTGTGGGACGACCGCACTCCGATAGGAGCTTGTGGGCCTGACAGACCTACTTATGGGTTAGTTGGGTAAGTAGTAATGTATCAGTATGATACCCCACACATGTATACAAGTGGAGTCCGAAACACGGGAAGTAGTCGACTCCGATCTACGGTCAGCAGTATAAGTCAAACAACAGCTAAGGATTACCATGAATGGTTGAAGTAGAGGAACCCAGTTAAGTTAACGAGACTAAAAGGATTAGTGAATTCCTTTCAAGGGAATGTTTAAGAGTTAGGAAGTGCGAAGTGCACAAACTGTTAAGTAAAGACATAGCATATGTCTTAAGGATCCTCAGGGATAAATATAATAGCTGGAAAGCAGGGCAAGGCAGATGCCTAATGTGGACACCTTAATGTGCAATGGACGGGATGAAACTCCCAGAATGAGTACCTACACTATCAGGAGCAAAAGGCGTGGCTAACTGAATGTACCAATAAGTGTGAACTTGATGTAAAGGCATAACGTAGCAACACCCAGGAGCAATCCTTGAGGGGTGTTCGCATCAACAATTGTTGAACGAAATGCATGACAGAAGCACAAGGGTTGAAATTAACACCCAGTTTAGACATAAGTTGTCAGGAGACGGACTGACAATCCTAAGGGGCATCCCATGAAAGGACACGGAATGCAACGACCTTGTCATGGAGCTCAATATAACATCCAAACCACGTAATGTTGTACAAAGAAGTACATGTATGTGGACAGTCTACAATGAGCCCAGCTCAAGGCAAATAAGGCTTATAAGCCATAAGCAAGATATGTTATATAAATTAGACTGATTGCAGAAGTTTATGTTGTATAAGTGAATAGAGTGGTAAACGAACCACTGCATTAAGGGTGGGGATACCTCTCGATATTCTGAAACCGCAGGAGCGGTAGTTATGTGGATCAAGTTCAAGAAATATGTTAAGGATGGACGATGTTATTATTGAAAGAGAGCAGTTAGCTTAGTAGTATGTGTGTATAAAGGGAAGCACCTGGCTGAATAATGCCGGCTTGTGACTCGAATGATTAATGCTCAAGGAGCATTCAGTAGTCATCCAAATGAGTGATGAACCATAATACGAATGATGTAAGTTTAAGTGTGGAAGTTGAGGTGACAGTAGATACGATATAAGCTGATGTTATACAGGGAGTAAGAGCACGGTGCGCAGTGAGCGACCGTTGTATAAATGTTGTTAAATAATGATATGGCGGATAAGACCAGTTATGAGTTAAACTCAATGCACATGCAAGATAAGTGATGTTAAACAAACTGGGCAATAAGCCAGTGGTAGGTACTATGTGATGAGGAACTCAGTGTGAATTCCATGGCGAATCGCATAAGAGATTTACTGTCAAGAGTTTACACCTCTGCACTCTGTATGACTGAGTGTTTTGGTATTGCACTTGTGCAGTAATGATCGAATGAGATAGCTAGGAGTTGGAAACATGTTAATTGTGGAGCAATAATGTTGTAATGGCCGATGCATAGGAGATGCAAGGCCGCACCAATAAAGGAGAACTTGTACAAAACCAAATGTGGAGACATGATTAACAGTAAGTGACTACAGTAGCACTAACTGCCAAATACCGGTATGGAATATACCCCAAATGTTGGAAATAGCTGAGAGAGCACTACACACTAGGTAGTAGCTCAGTCTCAACCGACAGTAAGTCGGAAGGGAACAAGTCAATCATTGTGAAATACATAGTTGTATACACAGTAAATTCTTATGGAAGTGGATAGAAAGTGTATAACTCACCGAATTCGCTAACGGTAAGAGATACCACGCGTCAGTTGAGAAACCATTGTTACCAAGACAAAGGTGACAATTGGGGATGTACAATACAGTAAGAATAACAAAAGGGAGCAATTAGCTCTACAGTTATTAGACTTCCCAGCAGAAACTAGTGAGCCAGTGATTCAAGTGTTGAATGTACATGGTGAACATGAGTGAATGGCTAATTATTAACGCTAGAAGCCTAACAGGCCAGAATCGAAACCAACTAAGGTTTTAAACAACTCCAATGAGAATTCTTGGTTTAGGAACTAAACCGCCAATATGGTTAAGATCCTCAAATCAGAATCCATTGTGTAATACCGCGTGGAAGTTAAAACACTTCACGACGGTGAACATTTAAGCCATGTTTAGTGATTGATTACGTGGGCGTAATCCCTTTTAAGGGGGGTAGAGCGCAAAACCACTTAGTGTATATCACCGTACAAGTGTACGTAGTGTATGTGATTTATATTGTGCATAGCACAAATTATTTTGTTTTGATGATTGGTGTGTGTGTTACGTAAACATACACATTCATTCATGGTTTAATTGTGGTAATTGCGCACAGAAGATGCGAATACCATTGTGATAAGTGCGTGTATTTATTAACAGTTGTGAGTGATAGTACAAGTGTGGGAAGTAGAGAAACTCCCGGGGGAGCAACCCCGACAGTGTATAAAGTGAAATCGTGTGTTGTATTTTGATAAATGTGAAATTGTGTGTTGTATTTTGATAAATTATATGTGTATATATATACTATACAGTGATTCAAGAAAGGGCATGACACCGACATAGAACCTAGTGAGAATAAGATTCCCTAGGCAACAGGATTAAAGTGAATGGAGGTAACTGATAGACGGAGAGTTCTTCCCTTGGAGATGTTAGATCATGATTAGAATGATTTGGAAGATAGAAAATTGGAAATGAGTGATTTATCTGATGCTTGAAAATGAAGTGGGAGGTGGAACTTGATTTGCATGTGATCAAGGGAAGCCGAACACAATTTGGAGTGGAAGGATGTAACGCCCCTACTTATCATAAATGCAGCGGAAATAAAATACTAAGGCGATTACAGATCATCGGGTTCCAAACACCCGGCACCAAACCTCACCAATTACAACTTATGATATTACAAAAGCTACGGTCTGAACTCGAGAAAAACATAGTATAAAAGTAATGATAACAAAATACAGTAGCTCTCCAAAATCCTAATTCCCATCCCATACACTCATACTCTTCGTGGCCACCTGTATAACAAATCGTACCTGCAAGATGAAACCAAGCAGCCCACCCCGGGAGGGGTGAGTCAGTTCCCTGGAATGGAACTGGTACAACTCTCCAAAACAAAAGTTTAAAACATAACTCTTGAAACAAACAATAACTCGAAGTCAAACGCTTAAACAAAACAGAAGAACAAGGCACATCAAAATCACCAAGTCAAAGATATCAAGTCAAGGATAGAGATAAATAACAAGAAGTAAAGTGAGTCAACTTAAAAGAAACCACGCCAGAAGTTAGTGAACATCCATTGCTTAAGTTAGATTCAGTTCCAATTAGGATTAGAAAGACCCAAGTAGTCACAAGGACTAGGAATGAAAGAAGATATCCAAGAACCCATAACTCAAGAGTGGAATAAAACCAATTGGGAGAGATGGCCCCCACCGCCAGTCAGTTGCCACAAGGGCGAGGTAAACAGACCTCCGCTGTCAGTTGCCACAAAGGGCGAGGTATAGCAGACCTCCGCTGCCACCGACCCGTTCTCGGTCATCGGTGAAAAGTGAGTGCACCACTTATAGAAATAATCCATACCCAATACCAAGTTTGACATTTCCCATATTCCCACTAGACTATTAACTGTACAAGTGCAATACCAAAACACTCAGTCCTACAGAGTGCAGAGGCGTAAACCCTCAACAGTCAATATCTAATGATAACCAGATAAAGGAACCAATGATCATGTGAGTTGTACATCCAAGGCTCAGTTAGTCACAACAGCTGAGTTAGTCACACAACAATTTCCTTTCAAGATTCATTCAACTCATTTAGCGTTTCTCAAAACATTCCATAAAATTCGTCACCAAAAGTATCTGAGTACGAGAAATCGTACAAAACATTCCATAAGTCCAAACACATCAAGCTGAGTACGAGAAATCGTACAAAACATCCATAAAGCCAAAACCAACAAGCTGAGTACGAGAAATCGTACCTGGTAATCGTTGTAGCAGTTCTAGTCGACTTGTGCAAATAATCAACAATACTCTGAGGAATATTAAAGGTAGTCTAACATCAATAACTTGTAACCTAAGTTAAACTTAAATAAATTCCTACTCTTATTTCTAAGTCTCAATTGTCCTTTAAGCCCTCGCTTAAATGTTATGTATAACCTTTGACTTATATTAGAATGTTGTATAACCCAAGGTTGTAAGACTAGGGAATGTATGTTATTAACACTTGTCAATTGTTACACTCTTATCCACTTTATTCATACTTAACCCTAATTCCCAATTCAAGACTCTTGAGACCCTTATATCATAAGTGCATATTTATTATTCATCTAATCTTAGAATCTCAATAATAATTTAAGCTTAATACTTTTATTCTTAATTTAGAATAAATATCGGGTTATGACCTATGATAGGTTTATCTTAGAGTATTATACTATTATTTCACAATGTAATGATTATGTATTTTATCAGTATTACCAAATAATCCATTATGATTAAGTTTTCCCCTCAACTTAATTAAGATCTACATCCTGTATATTGGAAACATGGTGTTATAGATGCATTTTACGATAACCTAATTGAGTTACTACACTCATTTATCATGTTTAGTTTAGGATGACTTTTATTACAACCATCTAATAATCTTATCATAAGAGTTAAATTGCTTCTCATCTTGAATAACTATATAGTTAACTTAGATTTATCGACTCTTACATTTAGTATTTCCAAGGTTATCATTTACTTTATCATTAACTATATAATAAGGCACTTTAAGATAACCTTTTATTTATCCTTGCTTACATTTAATTTCCCAAATGTTTTATTTTTACACACATCCCGCTATAGACTATGTATAATCCTTTTATACTAAATTTTAATAAACTTACGTCTTAAAATACATTTTTCATATTGTTTACAAACCTAAGGTTTCAAAGGAATAACTTAATAAATTAATCTCCTTTATTATGTTTTAGGATGAACACTATATCTTAACATAAGGTAGAATTTATCTAAGAATTAAACTCTCATTCACAAGTGAAATTGTCAATTACTTAATAAGATAATATGTTCTGAAAAATCCTCATCCTTATACTCAAATGACACATTAATATTTTTAGCGTCGTAAAGTAGATCAATATAATCTCTTATGTAACTTAGTTTTATCTATAAAAGGTTCAAAGGTTTTAAGTATCAAATTCCTATTTATAAACCTTTCTATAAATTCTAACTACTAATACCTCACTTAATTGTAGACTCACATCCTAAGTATTGGTAATTAATGTTATAAATGTATTTCATATGGCTTATCTAATGCCAAGAAACTTAAGGATTATTATTTAGATAAATTTCCAAATCATAGTTTAATGTAGTTTTATATCATAATCCTTTTAATGATTTTAACTTAAAACATTAAGTTATATTTAATACCTTAAATGTTAAGAAATGATTAAATCTAGACTTACTAATCCACCTCACATTCATATGTAAAAGTATTTTATTTATTTTATTATTGTTTATATATTAAGAACATTTAGATGTAAAAGTATTACATTTATTTATCATTAATTATAGAATAAGATCTATTTGTGTAAATTTTATGTAATCTAATCACAATTTTTCTAAGTTTAACTTATTAATTACTTAACCCAATTATAGACTTACATTATAGTCGTGACTAATACATACATGTATTTTAATACGGTTTATATAAATCTTAGAAATTCAAAGATAACTCCTTAAGTTTAATAATCTTAATTTAATACCGCCTCATATAATATTCTTTTATTAGTATTATGTAGAGGTTTAGTTTATCTCATTAATTCCTTCATATTATATTTTCTATAAGGCATTTTATTTCTTTCATTTATGTAGTTTTTTTATGTGTATATATATATTAGGATTTATTCAAGACATTCCTTGTGTAGTTTTATTGCACTTAATTATTTATACTAACTTTTACACATAGCTACATCCAATATATGGTTTATAAAATAAAGTATTTCCCTTAGTTTTCGTTAAACATATTAGCCTCCATATTATATATAATAAATAAAATGTAGTTTAGTTAAATTCCTTGATTTAATATAAGTTTCTATTTATTTCTCTCATATAAATATATGTAACAATTTTTTTACTTCACTTAAAGTTAGTACCCAAAATATTTATAAACATACTGTATTAAATGTTAATCAGTCTTATTATATTTTCCCCAACCTATAAAGTTCATTAATCAACTATACTTTAATTTTTGATTACATTAAAAACCATATATTATAAGTTATTCTTATGAAAAACTCATAAACACAATTTTTAAACCCATTTACAATTGTCCAAAAATCCCCAAAATAAATATATAGTAACTATAACATTTTAGACATATTATAAAATTTTTATTTCATAAAAATATTATTTTAAATTATCCAAATAATTCCATAATACTCGTAACTTGCAAAAATCATAACTTATGTTTAAAAACTCAAAACCCATATTAATTTACATCAAAATAAACTAGTTAAATAAGGAATCTATGGTTAAATTTTCAAGTCAAAATACATTCGGGAAGGCCATTAAATAAATCTAGCAAGTTAGGACTTTATTCTGGGAATAAATAAAAACTTATACTTATATTTTGAAACGTTTTAATCGTGGCCGTCCATTTCTTTTAGCCGCGATCGACGGCCCAGAACGCAAGTTCTTCAGCGAAAACCATAAGGGGACCGAGTACTAATCTGATGATTTCTCACAATCCACAGAACGAAATTCGATGATTCTTGTTCCTATCGACTCGAAATTAAATTCCGGTTCTAATGGTACCAATTTCCCCAATTATCATGCAGAATTGAATCAATTCGAATCTGGGTTCGAAGTTAGGGTTCTTATTTGGTTTTCGATTTGAATTCAGCAAATTCTCCTATTGTAATGCATAATAGACTAAATTGGTATGTGGGTTTGATCGAGGATGATATTTCGAATGGAAACCATGGAGAAATTTGATCGGAAACTCACCGGAATTGCATTAACGGGGTGAATCAAAATCGGAATTCTGGAAATCGGTATTTTATGTGCGGTTCAGGTATGCCTCTTCTCGAATCAACTCGCATCAACTGAGAGAGATTTGAATTCATGAAACCTATCCCATCCAAACTAGACATGTAACTCTAGATGCTAGTGGAAGAATCATTGATTTTGATGAACTAGGGAGAAAGTTACAGATCTCACAAGATCGGTGTTTACCTAGTTGGTTTCGGGATGAACTGGGCAGATTTCCGACCGTGATCGAGTAGGCTACTTTAGACTGATTTATCTCCCAAACCAGTGCGAATCAGCCTTGGTCATCAACATGAAAGTTGTAGAGGGATTAGAGATCTTCAAAACAAGCTAAAGAACACGAAATTTGGATGAGAAATGAAGAAGTTATGGCGTGACGAAGTTTACCCGATTTCAGAAAAAACTGGAATTCTGGGTTACGCAATCGCGAGGAGCCAACTTTAGATCGATTTTCCCGTCGATGTAGAATGAGTTAGATGATGTGTGAGTAATGGTTGGAAAGAGGAAAGATAGGAGAATCGAATGAAACAAACGGCATACCAAATGGTGGAGTAGGGAAAAAGATATAGGTGTCTAAAGATCGACCCTTGGCATGCCATAACTGAAGGAAATCTGAAAAGACTAAGTTAAATCGGGCTGACTGGGCGTGACACGTGTCCTGTACACGTCAGCATCCTTCAAAATTTTGGCTCTAAACTTCAATTTATCATAACTTTGGCTAGGATGATCCGTTTTTAACGTTCTTTTTATCGATCTTCATGGTTTTTCATAAACTATTTATTGGTATAGGTTTCATGGCCTGGTTTGACCATTCTCAAAAAGTCAACTCTAGCAAGGCTTAATAAGCTCTAAGGTTTCTAGAATTTTATATTGACTTTTATGTTTCAAAACAATGTTCCAACACTTCCTAAAATCTTTATAATATATTTGGAGTGTTTAGAAATTTTCCCAAGATTTATTGGCTTATAAATCTTATTATTAAATTCATAATACTATATAATAATGTATAATAATTAGGGTTAAATAGGAGACAACCCCTAAATAAATTTCACAATTCCATATAATAATTTAATATTCATAATTCCATACCATAATTTAATATTAATAGTATTATTTATGGTTTAATAAAAGAAATCCCCTAAATTAATTTAAATTAATTTAGGGGTATTTCAGTATATCCCCCTTAACAGAAACTTCGCCTCGAAGTTTAAAAATCAACTAATAAGCACTCACACCACTTCGGGTGTGCTAAAACAATAATAATTCCAACGAAATTCCGTACCAATCCAATCCTTTATTTCCATCCATTCCCATTCCACATTAATAATTCCAACGAAATTCCATACCAATCCAATCCTTTATTTCCATCCATTCCCATTCCACATTCCACTCGAGATTACTCAAACTCAAACTGAACCAAGATATACCGAGATATTTCATGATAAAAATAAAAAGTCACATGCGGTGTCATAATGTAAAAACCAAGTACACACATACACCTCTTACTCTGCTAATCACGTAACAGGGCATAATCTGGATGAGGTAGCGAAGAAGGATTATGCTCTACCCCCCCTTAAAAGAGAACTTCGTCCCGAAGTTTAAGATTTTATCTACCAACTACTCACACCCGCTTCCGGTGTGTGGGTAAACTAAATATCAAGTTGTACTACAAGCTTTAAAATGTATACCAAACAATTAACCACTCAAGGGTATTCATCCAATAACAATTCCCAAACATTTGTTTCCGTTATCAAACACTACATTCAAAGAATTCAGCACCTTATTATCAAGCTTTGTTGTAAATTTTATGGCACTGTTGAATTTATCTATGATCGATATTTATTTGTACCCCCTGATTGTTATGTATTTGTATTTTCTTGATTATTATAAAATTTTTTTATGGTCCTTACCTATTCATTTTATGACCAGTACAAATGATATGTCCATTATATGTTCATTTTATATTGTATGTTTATTTTATGAAGATGTCGTACCCCCCTTAAAATAGGGTACGACCCATATCCGTCTCGTAATAAAGAAGTGGAATTTAAACTCACTTTTAAGGAGCACTATATTTTACATCTCCTATGGAGATTCCTCCTTCAAGGATGCAGTTCATTTTTGATGCACAATATCACTCGGTGTTATTCTAGCTTGATTATAATTAAATCTTTTAGTGTTCCCAACATGCTTTCCTAACTCATTTCGCCTCTCTCACGATCATTGGCAAGAACAAAGTTTAGAATTCATCATTCATATAGTAAGTTAAGTTTTGAAAACGGAACATATAGGTTATACTTAGATATTACTATAATAACATTTTAGTTCACTCTTTCTTTATTTAAGCATTGGGTGTATTAGGTATCAAAATCTTAATCATGTGATTTGGAAACTATTAATTCATAAAAGAAAAATTCCATTATAATGTAATGTAATTATTTAAATGACATCCTTACTACAACATCTCGAGAAGCATTTTATAACCTAAAGTTTCTTAATTGTCAAGGCTTAAAAATTCATGAACTTATTCAAAATAGTATCATACTATATATTAAAACTTCTTTCTTTTTTTTTTCTTTCAATGCAATTAAATCTTTCATGAAACCTTGTACCGAAATTATAACCTAAAATATGTAAATGTGCCATTTATGTTATTTTCACATATCAATATATTAACAAGCTATAAATCAGGTGTAACATGTTTGAGTAGTTTAAATAATATTTTAGATCATATAATAAGTCTAGATAGTCTTTCAAAATTATATTCAAAGCTTTATTAGCCAACCATACATTAAAATTTGTATTATATTCCTTTATAAAAATACACCTTCTGTGACTTCTAAAATTTTGCATATGTATAATGTTAAACTTCCAAATAAACATGAGAATTTCCAATAATTAAGTAACCCTCATTTTTTTTTAGATGCTCATTACTCCAAGTATTTAAGAATCAATGATATTTAGTTTAGTATTACTCTCCCCTTCACTCAATCTTTAAGTTACTTCCTTTAGTATATATATATTTTTATATTTAATAAGGGGTAGATGTTGTACCTTGGAGTACCCAAATTTAAATCCCCTTCCTCCATGTATAGGTATTTTTCACCAAATATTTAACTCAATAAACCCCTTTACATGTATGAATTTTAATACTGAATCTTAAGATACAAATTTTGAATTGTTCATTGTGGCTAGTAATGAAATATGCCTAGCTCAAGATTTCATGATGGTAACGTCTTACCACCAATCCTCCTCAAGTTCAACACAATCCATCACTTGCGTAGAAGATTATTTACAGTTAGATGACAAGGCTTGTCTAGCCCCTAGACTTCCAGAAGTGAGTGTGCACCCCCACTACTTTCAACCTAGGAGTTCGTCGCACCAGGCACTTCCCGTAGGGTGTTAGGTTTATGTATTTTCTTTCTGAAGTTAACATAGAGTTTTAGTGTGGATTACAGGTTTGGATGTTGATCTTTTCTGATGAGTTACTAGTTCTTGTTAGTTTAATAATTTTCTAGACTTAAGATTTAAACATGATCTTTAGGTAATAATTTGTACCAAGTAGTTCTTGAGATTTATTTCAAGCTTTGAAGGAGTTGAAGTATATATCACTTAATTATTCAAAGCTCCACTTGTATACTATTTCCAACCAAAAGTATTCTTTAAAATTCCGGGAACATGTGTACAAGCTTTTAAAGCATTGCTTCTTAGCCATGTATTTTCCATACTTATGCTTTTGAAAGTAGTTCAATGTATGATTTATTCCAACCAAGATCTTATTATACCCAATTGATAATGTTCCAGACTTATTATTATTATTATTTCCTATAGTTTAATGGTCAAACGGTATGACAGCACACTATTCCTAACAGACATTCATACAAAAAGTGTATAAAGAAATCATTCACTAATCCAAGAAGGGTTAGGAGTCGTGCCTTACTGGAATCCTCACTTCCCAATTCTACCCCAATTCCCCAGTTTTAAGGGCACCTATATTCTAACTATCTCACTCGGCTTGTTTTCTCGGGCTCAGAGCGTAACTACGCTCTGATACCACTTTCTGTAACGCCCCTACTTATCATAAATGCAGCGGAAATAAAATACTAAGGCGATTACAGATCATCGGGTTCCAAACACCCGGCACCAAACCTCACCAATTACAACTTACGATATTACAAATGCTACGGTCTGAACTCGAGAAAACATAGTATAAAAGTAATGATAACAAAATACAGTAGCTCTCCAAAATCCTAATTCCCATCCCATACACTCATACTCTTCGTGGCCACCTGTATAACAAATCGTACCTGCAAGATGAAACCAAGCAGCCCACCCCGGGAGGGGTGAGTCAGTTCCCTGGAATGGAACTGGTACAACTCTCCAAAACAAAAGTTTAAAACATAACTCTTGAAACAAACAATAACTCGAAGTCAAACGCTTAAAACAAAACAGAAGAACAAGGCACATCAAAATCACCAAGTCAAAGATATCAAGTCAAGGATAGAGATAAATAACAAGAAGTAAAGTGAGTCAACTTAAAAGAAACCACGCCAGAAGTTAGTGAACATCCATTGCTTAAGTTAGATTCAGTTCCAATTAGGATTAGAAAGACCCAAGTAGTCACAAGGACTAGGAATGAAAGAAGATATCCAAGAACCCATAACTCAAGAGTGGAATAAAACCAATTGGGAGAGATGGCCCCCACCGCCAGTCAGTTGCCACAAGGGCGAGGTAAACAGACCTCCGCTGTCAGTTGCCACAAAGGGCGAGGTATAGCACTTAATTATTTATACTAACTTTTACACATAGCTACATCCAATATATGGTTTATAAAATAAAGTATTTTCCCTTAGTTTTCGTTAAACATATTAGCTTCCATATTATATATAATAAAAAAAAATGTAGTTTAGTTAAATTCCTTGATTTAATATAAGTTTCTATTTATTTCTCTCATATAAATATATGTAACAATTTTTTTACTTCACTTAAAGTTAGTACCCAAAATATTTATAAACATACTGTATTAAATGTTAATCAGTCTTATTATATTTTCCCCAACCTATAAAGTTCATTAATCAACTATACTTTAATTTTTGATTACATTAAAAACCATATATTTAAGTTATTCTTATGAAAAACTCATAAACACAATTTTTAAACCCATTTACAATTGTCCAAAAATCCCCAAAATAAATATATAGTAACTATAACATTTTAGACATATTATAAAATTTTTATTTCATAAAAATATTATTTTAAATTATCCAAATAATTCCATAATACTCGTAACTTGCAAAAATCATAACTTATGTTTAAAAACTCAAAACCCATATTAATTTACATCAAAATAAACTAGGTTAAATAAGGAATCTATGGTTAAATTTTCAAGTCAAAATACATTCGGGAAGGCCATTAAATAAATCTAGCAAGTTAGGACTTTATTCTGGGAATATATAAAAACTTATACTTATATTTTGAAACGTTTTAATCGTGGCCGTCCATTTCTTTTAGCCGCGATCCGACGGCCCAGAACGCGCAAGTTCTTCAGCGAAACCATAAGGGGACCGAGTACTAATCTGATGATTTCTCACAATCCACAGAACGAAATTCGATGATTCTTGTTCCTATCGACTCGAAATTAAATTCCGGTTCTAATGGTACCAATTTCCCCAATTATCATGCAGAATTGAATCAATTCGAATCTGGGTTCGAAGTTAGGGTTCTTATTTGGTTTTCGATTTGAATTCAGCAAATTCTCCTATTGTAATGCATAATAGACTAAATTGGTATGTGGGTTTGATCGAGGATGATATTTCGAATGGAAACCATGGAGAAATTTGATCGGAAACTCACCGGAATTGCATTAACGGGGTGAATCAAAATCGGGAATTCTGGAAATCGGTATTTTATGTGCGGTTCAGGTATGCCTCTTCTCGAATCAACTCGCATCAACTGAGAGAGATTTGATTCATGGAACCTATCACAATCCAAACTAGACATGTAACTCTAGATGCTAGTGGAAGAATCATTGATTTTGATGAACTAGGGAGAAAGTTACAGATCTCACAAGATCGGTGTTTACCTAGTTGGTTTCGGGATGAACTGGGCAGATTTCCGACCGTGATCGAGTAGGCTACTTTAGACTGATTTATCTCCCAAACCAGTGCGAATCAGCCTTGGTCATCAACATGAAAGTTGTAGAGGGATTAGAGATCTTCAAAACAAGCTAAGAACACGAAATTTGGATGAGAAATGAAGAAGTTATGGCGTGACGAAGTTTACCCGATTTCAGAAAAAACTGGAATTCTGGGTTACGCAATCGCGAGGAGCCAACTTTAGATCGATTTTCCCGTGTAGAATGAGTTAGATGATGTGTGAGTAATGGTTGGAAAGAGGAAAGATAGGAGAATCGAATGAAACAAACGGCATACCAAATGGTGGAGTAGGGAAAAAGATATAGGTGTCTAAAGATCGACCCTTGGCATGCCATAACTGAAGGAAATCTGAAAAGACTAAGTTAAATCGGGCTGACTGGGCGTGACACGTGTCCTGTACACGTCAGCATCCTTCAAAATTTTGGCTCTAAACTTCAATTTATCATAACTTTGGCTAGGATGATCCGTTTTTAACGTTCTTTTTATTCGATCTTCATGGTTTTTCATAAACTATTTATTGGTATAGGTTTCATGGCCTGGTTTGACCATTCTCAAAAAGTCAACTCTAGCAAGGCTTAATAAGCTCTAAGGTTTCTAGAATTTATATTGACTTTTATGTTTCAAAACAATGTTCCAACACTTCCTAAAATCTTTATAATATATTTGGAGTGTTTAGAAATTTTTCCCAAGATTTATTGGCTTATAAATCTTATTATTAAATTCATAATACTATATAATAATGTATAATAATTAGGGTTAAATAGGAGACAACCCCTAAATAAATTTCACAATTCCATATAATAATTTAATATTCATAATTCCATACCATAATTTAATATTAATAGTATTATTTATGGTTTAATAAAAGAAATCCCCTAAATTAATTTAAATTAATTTAGGGGTATTTCAAAGGATAGTTCTACACTGATGCTGATCACATCAGGGTTGGATGATTCTTGAAGCTCCCTATAAGTGGTCACAAATAACCACGCTAATAAAAGAAGCAAAGAGCTTAAGTTGGACTTGGAGTTGTGTGAGTTTTCAAAAGGATTTTCAATTGGTATTTATAAAACGTTGATGGATACTCTGCATAATTAAAGTTCTCTTACTTAACCTCACAAGGAAATTTTAAATTTAAGTGATTGTTTTGACCTCCCAAAGGCACGGGGACGGAAGGTGTCCATCGCGACCGGGTTCTGCGGGATCACAGTGTGTATGTAAAAGATATTTTTGATTGTTATATGTGCTATGACATGTTGTGTGGTATGTGTAATAATGTTATTTTGACTTTGATCTCCTAAAAGTGTATGCTATTGAGACCTATGAGTCTAAATGTGTTGTGTTACATAGACCTAAGTGTCTGAAGACTGTTATGTTATGGGGACCTATGTGTCCAAATGTTGTGATGTTACCCGAAACCAGTGAGTCCAAGGGGTTGTTATGTATGTGTAAGTGTTGTTAAGATACCCGGACCATAGAGTCCG
Source organism: Limonium bicolor (assembly GCA_023374045.1). Lineage (NCBI taxonomy): Eukaryota > Viridiplantae > Streptophyta > Magnoliopsida > Caryophyllales > Plumbaginaceae > Limonium > Limonium bicolor. The sequence goes on along the minus strand of CM041777.1, from coordinate 322,008,657 downwards.
AGGTTATCATGTGGATATGTTATGTTATGTGTGGATGTGAATGTGTTGCCCGGACCATTAAGTCCGAGGTTGTGATGTAAAGTGTGTTTGGTTATGGAAGTTTATTTCCCGGTGATTCCTGTGTTCTAATCTAATGATGTGTGGAAAGTGTGAACTTCGAGGACGAAGTTCTTTTAAGGGGGGTAGATTGAAATACCCCAAACCTTGATATGTGGTTTAAATAGCAAACTATGTTATATAAAGGCTAAAAAGTGCCTTAGAAACATCAGTGGACAATTTAAAACATAGTAAAGTGCAATAAAGCACTAAGACACAGTTTGAGCAAAAACATGCTCTAAGCTATGAGTGAACTTGGTTAGGACCCAAAGAGCCTACCAAGACTAAATAATATTCAATTATGATTTAATAAGGCTAAATAAGTCCTTAGGAAACCTTGGTAGACAGTTAAACCAAATAAAACACAAAAAAATACCTTAAAGTCAATATGAGCAAAATGTGCTCTAAGCTTGGATGAATTTTATAAGACCTAATGGTCATGCCTATACCTTATTTATATGTTAATGAACATATTAAATCAATTACTAAAGAAAACCAAGCTTGAAAACAAGTTAAAACACAAAATGTGCTTTAAGGAGTCTTAAAGCATGTTTTTGAAAAATTGTCTTGTAAATGAGTTTTGAATGGCTAAATGTCCATCATTACTCTTTAATTAACATGTGTACTATATAGTATCACATTTGGAAGTCTATATCAATGGGAAATCAAAAATTTCACTTCTATGTGCCTTGTTTTTGTGAATAGTGATTTTTATAAGCTAGTTTGTAACATATGTTGTTATAAGTAATTAAATTGGTCAACTAAGACCAAAATACCCCTAAGTAAATGATGGAGGCCGGTTTTATTAAGGTGAGTCACCACCATGTAAAAAAAATAACAATTAAAGAATGGAAGGAAAAGTAAGTAAAAAGAAGAAAGTTACTTTAGTACATAAATATCTTCTAAAGTAGACTCCAAACTTCATCCTCTCATTTCCTTCACTTCCCACCGTCTTCTACCTTTCTTCTTTCTCTCTTTTACGATTTGCTATGGCAACCTCTCTTCTCCATCTTCATTTCTTTGCCAAATCCAACTCCATGCTCCAAATCAAATTCTAAGACCATATTTGTCTTAGTTAGGTCAAGCTCTACACTTCTACCTTTTCAAATCTTCAAGAGCTCAATTTTGGTGCCATGGAGAATCACCATTGATGGAGCTTGAGCTTGTGTTTCTACACATTATTACTCTCCTATGCTTCTAGGTAAGGAATCTCAAAGAAAAATCAAGTTTCCTCTCCTTTTAGTACATGACCGAAAATTCACCTCACCATGGTGTCTTTACCTTGCTTGTTTTAGCTTCATTTGAATCTTCCAAGGGCTAGGAGAGTCCTCTCTTGATACTTATTCAAGTTCTCTTCCAATTCCAAGGTAAAACAATTACCTTAATGTGTTAAAACAATATGTGTAACTAGGGTTTACAATGAGATGAAGCATAATGCTTGAACTCATTCTATTATTTGTACATTGTTTAGAAGTTGACAAACAACCAAACACCCCACCGGTTTTACAAGGAAACAAGAAAGAAGTTTGTGAGGAAAAGAGGTAAACAAGCTATCTCAATGTAGTTTAAATGCCTTAGGAAAATGAGCTTGATTTGCTTAATAAAATACCTAAGGAGCCAATGGCAAATGACCTAGTAAAATGCTCTCAAGGAAACTATTAAGGGGCATATGTGATGTTGAGTGAATTTGCAGGTTAAAGGCAATATATTATGTGGAAATTCAGTGTTTAAGGTTTATGCAATTTAAGGGCCTAAGAGCCATGTTATTTAAGGGCCTAAGTGCCAAGCAATTTAAGCTTATGCACTATATTGTGGTGTAGTGCTAAATGTGTGAAGTTTGTGTATAAAAATGTGTTTGATGGATTTTAGGTGTTCTGAATGGAATAAGGTAAAAAACCTAAGTGTTTGGGTGTGAGAGTTTACAAGAGAAGCTATGGCAAAATTTGATAAACAAAGGAGTTTATGTGATGAAATGAGATTTTAAGACCTAGAAGGTGCTAGGAACTTGTTAAGTAGATGGGGGACAGGGTGTCATAGTAAGGCTTGTCTGTGGTTTTCTCCTGGTGCTCGGTGTTAAGGTGGCCATGGGCTTGTCTTGAGGATTTAGAACTCAAATGGGTGTTTTAACACACCAAGGATTGTTATGTGAAGTGTTAAGCCTTGTTCAGATTTGGTAACAAAGGAAAAGAAATGCCTAGTGAAGTCTAAGTGAAAACTTGTGGAAATATAGAAGCATTGTGCAAAGGAGGTGTGTATGAGAAATAATGCTTTTGGAGTGGTGGTAATGTTTTGAGACAACACTTTGTTTAGTTGAGGTAGTAGGCATGATATACCACTTAGAAATCTAAGAAAAATGTTATAAGTGCTAGGAATTGTTGTAAGGAATTGAGTACCAGTTAGTGAGATATAGGAAAATTTAGTGCTTGTTTTAGGTGTTTAAACATGTAGGAAACATGTGGAAAGTTATGGATGATTAGGTAAGGTTTAAGGTTGGTTTTAGGGGTTGAAAATGATGTTTTGACAAGTTAATAACATGGTCCGGACCTAGCCCTTGTATAGGTACCCGGACCACCCCTTAAAAAGCCGAGAGTGAAGTTTAGAAGTGGTCCGGGTCCTTAGTCCAGGACCAAGACCCGGACCAAGGGTAAAATAAGGCCGAGAGTATATTCTGCAAGTGGTCCGGGACCTTGGGTCCGGACCAAGTCCCGGACCAGGTCAAAAGTGTTGCAAAATCTGTTTTAAAGGCTTCTAATCATGGGGAATTGAATGGTAATGGTTTTAGGTGATGTTTAGGCCTTGTTTGGTGGCATATAAAGGCCTTAAAATGTGTAAACAAGTGTTGGGTTTGATGTGAGAGTTGTAAACTTAATATCACAAGAGTAAGTTAAGTGTAACGGGAATGACGGGGTAGAACTATGGGCGCTTTAAACGTAAGCAACATGTTACCCCAATATTAATAAAAGTAATTGTAATGTTATCAGTTGTTCGAGAATTTCTCGAGGAAACATAAGTGGACGTGGTAAAGTGGACTCCGGTGACAGGTATGGTTTTCTTGCAACCTGTGTCCTACCGGATTACACCGGCTTGTATGCCAATGTGTTTTTCTGTATGTTTGCCACGTTATGAGATAAATCATGAAACGAGTTTACAGTCGTTATTGTTATTGTATGTTTTCGTGCCGATACCGGTAACCTCGAATGCGCTTGGAGGGCTAGTTAACCATTATTAGGTAAACGTAGGAGAACGGTATCCGGTAACAACGTTTCCGACCTAAGGAACGTTCTAACCACGGCTATGCGTGAGTTGGTTATGTGATGTTTGTGTGTGATGTGTGTATGTGAATGTATGACTCTCTCTTCCCTTGTGTATGTCTAACAAGACTTAACCAATGTTTGTGATTGTTTAATAAGTTCAAAGTTGAACTTCTAATAAGTGCTAACGGGGGGGAGTGAGGAGTCGGTCTGTTCCGGCCACGCGTGTGAGTATGGGGGTCGTTCATAGCAGGTTCGATCCTCTCTGTATGTTATGGTTGTTTTCCAATTTGGTTCCCAACCTTCCCTTTAGCTTAACCAAGGCTATTACTGACTCACGTCGGGCCACAGGGGCATACTATTGTTATTTTGTTTCGGTGTGCTTGGATCACTATATCCGAGACACCTTGTGTTAAGTTAACCGTTCATTTAACGAGACGGTAACGAGTTATGTAACGAGCTTATCATGAGACTGGCAACAATCTCTAGGCTCACCAGTGTATTAGTAATGTTTGGGTCGGTTCCTGAGAGGACCATTCCCGTTATGTTATGTATCTTGTTGTGATGCAATATCTATGCGTGTTATGTTGTGCACGTGGAACGTGCAAAGTGTTGTTAAGTGTTGTATGTAGTGTATGTTATATGTTGTAAAATGTGGAGTGTGTGGATCATGGATATGATTCCCAGTTTGTGATAAGAGGCGTTTAAGGGTAACCCGATTTAAGGGTATGTGTCGTCTATTAAGGAAGTAGCTCCATCAGAGGAGGAACACTCTAGGGATGATGAATACCATGAGTGACTTATTAAGTAAGGATATATATCCGTTTGTTGAGCCCGTTGAGGCGAATGTTATGTGATGTGTGTTCGTTGTCACATGTATGATTTAAATATAATCAACCGCATGCTAAGACGACAAGTAGTTGTGCTGGCCGGTAGCATGTGGGCTGCGGGATTACCATACCAGCAAAGGTGCTGAGCCCCTTGGGGGCCACCCTTTCTCTTCTTTCTTATTTCAGGTACGAAGTGCTGGAAGCCGTTCGAGAGTAGGACGGGTAGTCGTTGTACATGGGTAAACAATTAAGTGTATATATACAGTAGGTGTAGTAAGACCGAAATTGTTGTCGGCATCAGTTTATTAATACTCGGTATAGTTGGAAGGTGTACGTTGTTGTTGTTGTTAATGGAAAGGAATAGTAATGTGTAGTCGCTCGGGAATTTAGCCCATCAGACCGGTACAATGTACGTGTATTAGCCTTGTTAGCCACGTGGGTGGCTAACGGCGTGTAACACCAACGAGTTAAGTAATGTGATGAGGTTGTTTTTCCGCTGCAGTTTATTGTAAGTGTGATAATGTTGGATGGGGTGTTACAAAAAGTGGTATCAGAGCGAAGTATCGCTCTGATGACGAATTACCGAGCTTAGGAAGTACCGAGTTAGGATTTAAGTACTTTGGGTTAAGGGTTGAGTGATAGCGTGAGAGATACGCTAGATAGGAATTACAGTGTGTACTGGAAACCTACAATCTCCATCCCACCCTCCACAGTCCCTGTTTTATAACTTGGGAACAACGCCAGAGAGATGAAAGTCCTCTCATACTCGGAAATACCGATCTGGCTGTTTATTGAAAACCTCTATGTACGGAGAACCTGTCATACGGTAGATCCCGGAAATTGGGAATCCCGGAGACGGTCTCCTCTGAATGATGTTAACCGCATTTAAGCAAAGAATGAAGGATTTTGTGTATAAGAGAATAGAATTTCCGGCAACCTGGTCGACATGCAGAGCAGTCGAGAATAACCAGCTTGCAACGCACCATCGTGCAACAGGCAAGAAGTGGATTAGTAAAACCCGAGACGAGTGTCTACGGGACCACAGTTGATAATAATACACCAACGGTATACCAACCGACAAAGGAACTACAACGTAGTGCCCAACAAGAGACAAGTCTCAGTAACCACGACAAATACGTGGAACGGGCTACAAAGAGAATACAATACTAAGACAGAGGGTCTCCCAGAATGGGAAACACCCTAGTTGATGATCGTCATGTGAAGACAGTGAGAAGTCACCTAGAAGAGTTATTATCAAGACAGTAAGATCAGTGAGGGCCAACAAGGCCACTGATGACAGTATGGGTAAAAACAACACCATAACCGGTATGTGTTAAACCGATAGCCAGTTAGCATGGCGCATTGCCATAGCAAGTGCTGCATAACAGGGCTGTTCGGGAAATTTATAACCACTACAAAGTACTTAGTAAAGTACCATGAAGTTAAACGAGACCACTATGACGTGGAAGGGCTTAATAGCCTAACCCCTGTGATAAAGTACCCAGTCAGCAAGAAGCTAGACTTGGCTAAGGTAAGAAGATGTTGTGAAACCATGAAAATTTTCTTTCAACCCAGATTTATTCAAACCCTTTTCTTTTCAAAACCAGATTTTCTTTCAAACCAACACTTTTTCCAGCCTTCTTTTAAACCAAACCAGTAAAACCAAGGACAATCGACAAGGATACAACAATGGATAAACTTTCCCTCGATTAAGTTTCGGGAAGCAAGAATGATATTGTCACGGGACAATATAAGGGAGTTGACAACAGAATGCTTCACCTAGGCGTGTGACGGACACTACGAGTGTACCAACTGAATTGTGGGACGACCGCACTCCGATAGGAGCTTGTGGGCCTGACAGACCTACTTATGGGTTAGTTGGGTAAGTAGAATGTATCAGTATGATACCCCACACATGTATACAAGTGGAGTCCGAACACGGGAAGTAGTCGACTCCGATCTACGGTCAGCAGTATAAGTCAACAACAGCTAAGGATTACCATGAATGGTTGAAGTAGAGGAACCCAGTTAAGTTAACGGACTAAAAGGATTAGTGAATTCCTTTCAAGGGAATGTTTAAGAGTTAGGAAGTGCGAAGTGCACAAACTGTTAAGTAAAGACATAGCATATGTCTTAAGGATCCTCAGGGATAAATATAATAGCTGGAAAGCAGGGCAAGGCAGAGCCTAATGTGGACACCTTAATGTGCAATGGACGGGATGAAACTCCCAGAATGAGTACCTACACTATCAGGAGCAAAAGGCGTGGCTAACTGAATGTACCAATAAGTGTGAACTTGATGTAAAGGCATAACGTAGCAACACCCAGGAGCAATCCTTGAGGGGTGTTCGCATCAACAATTGTTGAACGAAATGCATGACAAAAGCACAAGGGTTGAAATTAACACCCAGTTTAGACATAAGTTGTCAGGAGACGGACTGACAATCCTAAGGGGCATCCCATGAAAGGACACGGAATGCACGACCTTGTCATGGAGCTCAATATAACATCCAAACCACGTAATGTTGTACAAAGAAGTACATGTATGTGGACAGTCTACAATGAGCCCAGCTCAAGGCAAATAAGGCTTATAAGCCATAAGCAAGATATTTATTAAATTAGACTGATTGCAGAAGTTTATGTTGTATAAGTGAATAGAGTGGTAACGAACCACTGCATTAAGGGTGGGATACCTCTCGATATTCTGAAACCGCAGGAGCGGTAGTTATGTGGATCAAGTTCAAGAAATATGTTAAGGATGGACGATGTTATTATTGAAAGAGAGTAGTTAGCTTAGTAGTATGTGTGTATAAAGGGAAGCACTGGCTGAATAATGCCGGCTTGTGACTCGAATGATTAATGCTCAAGGAGCATTCAGTAGTCATCCAAATGAGTGATGAACCATAATACGAATGATGTAAGTTTAAGTGTGGAAGTTGAGGTGACAGTAGATACGATATAAGCTGATGTTATACAGGAGTAAGAGCACGGTGCGCAGTGAGCGACCGTGTATAAATGTTGTTAAATAATGATATGGCGGATAAGACCAGTTATGAGTTAAACTCAATGCACATGCAAGATAAGTGATGTTAACAAACTGGGCAATAAGCCAGTGGTAGGTACTATGTGATGAGGAACTCAGTGTGAATTCCATGGCGAATCGCATAAGAGATTTACTGTCAAGAGTTTACACCTCTGCACTTGTATGACTGAGTGTTTTGGTATTGCACTTGTGCAGTAGTAATGATCGAATGAGATATCTAGGAGTTGGAAACATGTTAATTGTGGAGCAATAATGTTGTAATGGCCGATGCATAGGAGAGATGCAAGGCCGCACCAATAAAGGAGAACTTGTACAAAACCAAATGTGGAGACATGATTAACAGTAAGTGACTACAGTAGCACAACTGCCAAATACCGGTATGGAATATACCCCAAATGTTGGAAATAGCTGAGAGAGCACTACACACTAGGTAGTAGCTCAGTCTCAACCGACAGTAAGTCGGAAGGGAACAAGTCAATCATTGTGAAATACATAGTTGTATACACAGTAAATTCTTATGGAAGTGGATAGAAAGTGTATAACTCACCGAATTCGCTAACGGTAAGAGATACCACGCGTCAGTTGAGAAACCATTGTTACCAAGACAAAGGTGACAATTGGGGATGTACAATACAGTAAGAATAACAAAAGGGAGCAATTAAGCTCTACAGTTATTAGACTTTCCCAGCAGAAACTAGTGAGCCAGTGATTCAAGTGTTGAATGTACATGGTGAACATGAGTGAATGGCTAATTATTAACGCCTAGAAGCCTAACAGGCCAGAATCGAAACCAACTAAGAGTTTAAACAACTCCAATGAGAATTCTTGGTTTAGGAACTAAACCGCCAATATGGTTAAGATCCTCAAATCAGAATCCATTGTGTAATAGACCGCGTGGAAGTTAAAACACTTCACGACGGCAGAACATTTAAGCCAATGTTTAGTGATTGATTACGTGGGCGTAATCCCTTTAAGGGGGGTAGAGCGCAAAACCACTTAGTGTATATCACCGTACAAGTGTACGTAGTGTATGTGATTTATATTGTGCATAGCACAAAATTATATTATTGTTTTGATGATTGGGTGTGTGTTACGTAAACATACACATTCATTCATGGTTTAATTGTGGTAATTGCGCACAGAAGATGCGAATACCATGTGATAAGTGCGTGTATTATTAACAGTTGTGAGTGATAGTACAAGTGTGGGAGTAGAGAAACTCCCGGGGGAGCAAACCCCGACAGTGTATAAATGTGAAATCGTGTGTTGTATTTTGATAAATGTGAAATTGTGTGTTGTATTTTGATAAATTATATGTGTATATATATACTATACAGTGATTCAAGAAAGGGCATGACACCGACATAGAACCTAGTGAGAATAAGATTCCCTAGGCAACAGGATTAAAGTGAATGGAGGTAACTGATAGACGGAGTTCTATCCCTTGGAGATGTTATGATCATGATTAGAATGATTTGGAAGATAGAAAATTGGAAATGAGTGATTTATCTGATGCTTGAAAATGAAGTGGGAGGTGGAACTTGATTTGCATGTGATCAAGGGAAGCCGAACACAATTTGGAGTGGAAGGATAGTTCTACACTGATGCTGATCACATCAGGGTTGGATGATTCTTGAAGCTCCCTATAAGTGGTCACAAATAACCACGCTAATAAAAGAAGCAAAGAGCTTAAGTTGGACTTGGAGTTGTGTGAGTTTTCAAAAGGATTTTCAATTGGTATTTATAAAACGTTGATGGATACTCTGCATAATTAAAGTTCTCTTACTTAACCTCACAAGGAAATTTTAAATTTAAGTGATTGTTTTGACCTCCCAAAGGCACGGGGACGGAAGGTGTCCATCGCGACCGGGTTCTGCGGGATCACAGTGTGTATGTAAAAGATATTTTTGATTGTTATATGTGCTATGACATGTTGTGTGGTAGTGTAATAAATGTTATTTTGACTTTGATCTCCTAAAAGTGTATGCTATTGAGACCTATGAGTCTAAATGTGTTGTGTTACATAGACCTAAGTGTCTGAAGACTGTTATGTTATGGGGACCTATGTGTCCAAATGTTGTGATGTTACCCGAAACCAGTGAGTCCAAGGGGTTGTTATGTATGTGTAAGTGTTGTTAAGATACCCGGACCATAGAGTCCGAGGTTATCATGTGGATATGTTATGTTATGTGTGGATGTGAATGTGTTGCCCGGACCATTAAGTCCGAGGTTGTGATGTAAAGTGTGTTTGGTTATGGAAGTTTATTTCCCGGTGATTCCTGTGTTCTAATCTAATGATGTGTGGAAAGTGTGAACTTCGAGGACGAAGTTCTTTTAAGGGGGGTAGATTGAAATACCCCAAACCTTGATATGTGGTTTAAATAGCAAAACTGTTATATAAAGGCTAAAAAGTGCCTTAGAAACATCAGTGGACATTTAAAACATAGTAAAGTGCAATAAAGCACTAAGACACAGTTTGAGCAAAAACATGCTCTAAGCTATGAGTGAACTTGGTTAGGACCCAAAGAGCCTACCAAGACTAAATAATATTCAATTATGATTTAATAAGGCTAAATAAGTCCTTAGGAAACCTTGGTAGACAGTTAAACCAAATAAAACACAAAAAAAATACCTTAAAGTCAATATGAGCAAAAATGTGCTCTAAGCTTGGGATGAATTTGTATAAGACCTAATGGTCATTCCTATACCTTATTTATATGTTAATGAACATATTAAATCAATTACTAAAGAAAACCAAGCTTGAAAACAAGTTAAAACACAAAATGTGCTTTAAGGAGTCTTAAAGCACGTTTTTGAAAAATTGTCTTGTAAATGAGTTTTGAATGGCTAAATGTCCATCATTACTCTTTAATTAACATGTGTACTATATAGTATCACATTTGGAAGTCTATATCAATGGGAAATCAAAAATTTCACTTCTATGTGCCTTGTTTTGTGAATAGTGATTTTTATAAGCTAGTTTGTAACATATGTTGTTATAAGTAATTAAATTGGTCAACTAAGACCAAAATACCCCTAAGTAAATGATGGAGGCCGGTTTATTAAGGTGAGTCAACCATGTAAAAAAAATAACAATTAAAGAATGGAAGGAAAAGTAAGTAAAAAGAAGAAAGTTACTTTAGTACATAATATCTTCTAAAAGTAGACTCCAAACTTCATCCTCTCATTTCCTTCACTTCCCACCGTCTTCTACCTTTCTTCTTTCTCTCTTTTACGATTTGCTATGGCAACCTCTCTTCTCCATCTTCATTTCTTTGCCAAATCCAACTCCATGCTCCAATCAAATTCTAAGACCATATTTGTCTTAGTTAGGTCAAGCTCTACACTTCTACCTTTTCAAATCTTCAAGAGCTCAATTTTGGTGCCATGGAGAATCACCATTGATGGAGCTTGAGCTTGTGTTTCTACACATTATTACTCTCTTATGCTTCTAGGTAAGGAATCTCAAAGAAAAATCAAGTTTCCTCTCCTTTTAGTACATGACCGAAAATTCACTCACCATGGTGTCTTTACCTTGCTTGTTTTAGCTTCATTTGAATCTTCCAAGGGCTAGGAGGAGTCCTCTCTTGATACTTATTCAAGTTCTCTTCCAATTCCAAGGTAAAACAATTACCTTAATGTGTTAAAACAAATGTGTAACTAGGGTTACAATGAGATGAAGCATAATGCTTGAATACTCATTCTATTATTTGTACATTGTTTAGAAGTTGACAAACAACCAAACACCCCACGGTTTTACAAGGAAACAAGAAAGAAGTTTGTGAGGAAAAGAGGTAAACAAGCTATCTCAATGTAGTTTAAATGCCTTAGGAAAATGAGCTTGATTTGCTTAATAAAATACCTAAGGAGCCAATGGCAAATGACCTAGTAAAATGCTCTCAAGGAAACTATTAAGGGGCATATGTGATGTTGAGTGAATTTGCAGGTTAAAGGCAATATATTATGTGGAAATTCAGTGTTTAAGGTTTATGCAATTTAAGGGCCTAAGAGCCATGTTATTTAAGGGCCTAAGTGCCAAGCAATTTAAGCTTATGCACTATATTGTGGTGTAGTGCTAAATGTGCGAAGTTTGTGTAAAAATGTGTTTGATGGATTTTAGGTGTTCTTGAATGGAATAAGGTAAAAACCTAAGTGTTTGGGTGTGAGAGTTTACAAGAGAAGCTATGGCAAAATTTAGTTGATAAACAAAGGAGTTTATGTGATGAAATGAGATTTTAAGACCTAGAAGGTGCTAGGAACTTGTTAAGTGTTAGGATGGTGGAAGAAGGTGAATCATGGTGTTCTTAGGTGTTAAGGTGCCATGGGCATTGTCTTGGAGGATTTAGAACTCAAATGGGTGTTTTGAACACACCAATGAATTGTTATGTGAAGTGTTAAGCCTTGTTCAAGATTTGGTAAACAAAGGAAAAGAAATGCCTAGTGAAGGTCTAAGTGAAAACTTGTGGAAATTAGAAGCAATTGTGCAAAGGAGGTGTGTATGAGAAATAATGCTTTTGGAGTGGTGGTAATGTTTGTGAGACAACACTTTGGTTAGTTGAGGTAGTAGGCATGATATACCACTTAGAAATCTAAGAAAAATGTTATAAGTGCTAGGAATTGTTGTAAGGAATTGAGTAACCAGTTAGTGATGATATAGGAAAATTTAGTGCTTGTTTTAAGGTGTTTAAACATGTAGGAAACATGTGGAAAGTTTATGGAATGATTAGGTAAGGTTTAAGGTTGGTTTAGGGGTTGAAAAATGATGTTTTGACAAGTTAATAACATGGTCCGGGACCTAGCCCTTGTATAGGTACCCGGACCACCCCTTAAAAAGAGCCGAGAGTGAAGTTTAGAAGTGGTCCGGGTCCTTAGTCCAGGACCAAGACCCGGACCAAGGGTAAAATAAGGCCGAGAGTATATTCTGCAAGTGGTCCGGGACCTTGGGTCCGGACCAAGTCCCGGACCAGGTCAAAAGTGTTGCAAAATCTGTTTTAAAGGCTTCTAATCATGGGGAATTGAATGGTAATGGTTTTAGGTGATGTTTAGGCCTTTTGGTGGCATATAAAGGCCTTAAAATGTGTAAACAAGTGTTGGGTTTGATGTGAGAGTTGTAAACTTAATATCACAAGAGTAAGTTAAGTGTAACGGGAATGACGGGGTAGGTAGAACTATGGGCGCTTTAAACGTTAAGCAAACATGTTACCCCAATATTAATAAAAGTAATTGTAATGTTATCAGTTGTTCGAGAATTTTTCGAGGAACATAAGTGGACGTGGTAAAGTGGACTCCGGTGACAGGTATGGTTTTCTTGCAACCTGTGTCCTACGGATTACACCGGCTGTATGCCAATGTGTTTTTCTGTATGTTTGCCACGTTATGAGATAAATCATGAAACGAGTTTACAGTCGTTATTGTTATTGTATGTTTTTCCTGCCGATACCGGTAACCACTCGAATGCGCTTGAGGGCTAGTTAACCATTATTAGGTAAACGTAGGAGAACGGTATCCGGTAACAACGTTTCCGACCTAAGGAACGTTCTAACACGGCTATGCGTGAGTTGGTTATGTGATGTTTGTGTGATGTTTGTATGTGAATGTATGACTCTCTCTTCCCTTGTGTATGTCTAACAAGACTTAACCCAATGTTTGTGATTGTTTAATAAAGTTCAAAGTTGAACTTCTAATAAGTGCTAACGGGGGGGAGTGAGGAGTCCGGTCTGTTCCGGCCACGCGTGTGAGTATGGGGGTCGTTGTCATAGCAGGTTCGATCCTCTCTGTATGTTATGGTTGTTTCCAATTTGGTTCCCAACCTTCCCTTTAGCTTAACCAAGGCTATTACTGACTCACGTCGGGCCACAGGGGCATACTATTGTTAGTTTGTTTCGGTGTGCTTGGATCACTATATCCGAGACACCTTGTGTTAAGTTAACCGTTCATTTAACGAGACGGTAACGAGTTATGTAACGAGCTTATCATGAGACTGGCAACAATCTCTAGGCTCACCAGTGTAATTAGTAATGTTTGGGTCGGTTCCTGAGAGGACCATTCCCGTTATGTTATGTATCTTTGTTGTGATGCAATATCTATTGCGGTGTTATGTTGTGCACGTGGAAACGTGCAAAGTGTTGTTAAGTGTTGTATGTAGTGTATGTTATATGTTGTAAAATGTGGAGTGTGTGGATCATGGATATGATTCCCAGTTTGTGATAAGAGCGTTAAGGTAACCCGATTTAAGGGTATGTGTCGTCTATTAAGGAAGTAGCTCCATCAGAGGAGGAACACTCTAGGGATGATGAATACCATGAGTGACTTTTAAGTAAGGATATATTATCCGTTTGTTGAGCCGTTGAGGAGCGAATGTTATGTGATGTGTGTTTCGTTGTCACATGTATGATTTAAATATAATCAACCGCATGCTAAGACGACAAGTAGTTGTGCGTGGCCCGGTAGCATGTGGGCTGGGGATTACCATACCAGCAAAGGTGCTGAGCCCCTTGGGGGCCACCCTTTCTCTTCTTTTCTTATTTCAGGTACGAAGTGCTGGAAGCCGTTCGAGAGTAGGACGGGTATCGTTGTACATGGGTAAACAATTAAGTGTATATATACAGTAGTGTAGTAAGACCGAAATTGTTGTCGGCATCAGTTTATTAATACTCTCGGTATAGTTGGAAGGTGTACGTTGTTGTTGTTTTAATGGAAAGGAATAGTATGTGTAGTCGCTCGGGAATTTAGCCCATCAGACCGGTACAATGTACGTGTATTAGCCTTGTTAGCCACGTGGGTGGCTAACGGCGTGTAACACCAACGAGTTAAGTAATGTGATGAGGTTGTTTTTCCGCTGCAGTTTATTGTAAGTGTGATAATGTTGGATGGGGTGTTACATTATCAACTAACAAGGTGGTGACTCACCTTGATAAAACCGGCCACCATTTAATAAGAAGGGTATAATAGTCTTTGTTGACCAATTTAATTACTTATAACAACATATGTTACAAACTAGCTTATTAAAGTTACTATTCACTAAAACAAGGCACATAGATGTGAAATTTTTGATTTCCCATTAATATAGACTTCCAAATGTGATACTATATAGTACACATGTTAATTAAAGAGTAATGATGGACATTTAGCCATTCAAAACTCATTTACAAGACAATTTTTCAAAAATGTGCTTTAAGACTCCTTAAAGCACATTTTGTGTTTTAACTTGTTTTCAAGCTTGGTTTTCTTTAGTAATTGATTTAATATGTTCATTAACATATTTATAAGGTATAGATATGACCTTTAGGTCTTATACAAATTTATCCCAAGCTTAGAGCACCTTTTTGCTCATATTGACTTTAAGGTATATTCTTGTGTTTTATTTGGTTTAACTATCTACCAAGGTTTCCTAAGGACTTAATTTGCCTTATTAAATCATAATTGAATATTATTAAGTCTTGGTAGGCTCTTTGGGTCCTAACCAAGTTCACTCCTAGCTTAGAGCATGTTTTTGCTCAAACTGTATCTTAGTGCTTTATTGCATTTTACTATGGTTTAAATTGTTCACTGATGTTTCTAAGGCACTTTTTAGCCATTACATACCATAGTTTAATATTTAAAACACATATCAAGGTTTGGGGTATTTCAATCACAATATAGTGCATAATTTAAATTGCTTGGCACTTAGGCCCTTAAAATGCATGGCTTTTAGGCCCCTTTATGCTTCAGTCTTAAACACTGAATTTCCACAATATATATGCATTTGACCTGCAAATACATTCAACAAGACATATGTCCTTTTACTAGTCTCCTTGAGAACATTTCACTAAGTCATTTACCATTGGCTCTTTAAGTAGTTTTAATAAGCAATATAAGCTCATTTCTCCTAAGACATTAAACTACATTAAGTTAGCATATTTACCTCTTTTCCTCACAAACTTCTTTCTTGTTTCCTTGTTAAAAATCGGCTAGGCTTAGTTGCTTGTCAACTTCTAGACATTATACAAGCAATGTAATGAGTATACAAGCCCCAAGCTCAATCTCATTATAAACCCTAGGTTTTACATTGTTTCATAAACATTAAGATTGTTGTTTTACCTTGGTATTTGAAGAGAGTTTGAATATCTATCAAGAGAGGACTCCACCAAGTCCTTGAAAGGTTGCAATGAAGCTAAAACAAGGCAATACAAAGGGCACCATTAATGGTAATTCTCGGTTAAAATAAAAACATGGAGGAAACATCATTTTTTTCTTTGAGATTCCTTACCTAGAAGCAAAGGAGAACAATAATATGTAGAAATATAAGCTCAAGCTCCTTCAATGGTGGAACTCCATGGCACCGAAATGGTGGTCTTGAAGTTTTGAGAAGATAAGAATGAAGAGCTTGATGAGACAAAGAGAATGGTGGTGTTTGTTTTTGATTTGGTTAAGTGAGCTAGGAATTACAAGAGGTCAAAGATGGAGTTTGGTGTGGTACTATTGCAATGCATAAATGGAAGGGAGGAAGAGAGCTTGAAGACGTGGGAAATGAAGGAGGAAGGGAGAAATGAAGATAAGTTTTTTTAGAAGATATTTGTACTTAGTAAAGTAAATAGTAACTAAAGTAGTCTTCTTTATTTACTTAACATGCTAACAAGAGTGGTGAGTCACCACACTTAAAAAAACCGGCCCCCAATAGTTACTTAGGGGTATTTTAGTCTTTATTGATCAATTTAATTACTTATAATAACATATGTTACAAACTAGCTTATTAAAGTTACTATTCATAAAAACAAGGCACATAGAAGTGAAATTTTTGATTTGTCATTGATCTAGCCTTCCAAATGTGTTACAAAGTAGTACACATATTAATTAAAGAGTAATGATGGACATTTAGCCACTCAAAACTCATTTACAAGACAATTTTTCAAAAATGTGCTTTAAGACTCCTTAAAGCACATTTCATGTTTTAACTTGTTTTCAAGCTTGGTTTTCTTTGGTAATTGATTTAATATGTTCATTAATATATAAATAAAGTCTTGGTAAGCTTATTAGGTCTTAACCAAACTTATCCCAAGCTTAGAGCACATTTTGCCCATATTGACCTTAAGGTATTTATTTGTGTTTTCTATGGTTTAAATTGTTTAATAATGTTTCTAAGACACTTTTTAGTCTCAATACACCATAATTTAATGTTTAAACAACATACCTAGGTTTGGGGTATTTCATATATCCATTAATTACAACACTTATTTTTAACCTCACATTCTGAATATTGGTAATTAACACATTTAATATAGCTTCTCTAATTTTAAGAAACTCAAGGAATATTATTTAGATTAATACCTAATCATAGTTTAATATAGTTTTATATCCTAATCCTTTTATTGATCTTATCTTAAAACATTAAGTTATTATTCAATACTATAAATGTTATGAAATGATTAAATCTAGGCTTATTAATCCACTTCACAATTAGATGTAAAAGTGTTTATTTATTTTATTGTTGATTAGATAATAAGATATATTTGTTTAACATCTTTGTAATCCAATTAAAAATTTTCCTAAGTCTTAACTTATTAATTACTTAACCCAATTATAGATTTACATTATGGTCATTGACTAATAATATACATGTATTTAATACGGTTTATATAAATCTTAGAAATTCAAAGGTAACCCTTTAAGCTTAAATTCATAACCATAATTTAATACTACTCTTACAATACTCTTTTAGTAGTATTATGTACAGATTTAGTTTAACTTACTAATTTGTTCATATTCTATTCTCTATGAGGTATTTTATTTCTTTTATTTTTTTGTTATCTATATACATTGGGATTTATTCAAGACATGCTTTGTGTAGTTTTATTGTATTTAATTATCTATTAAATAAAGTATTTAATTATTCAATACATTCTTTATCTACATCAAATATATGGTTTATACAATAAAGTATTTTCCTTAGTTTCAATTATATTTTCACTTCAATTTTATATAATTAATATAATTTTAGATTAATTTAATCCCTTGATTTAACCTAAGTTACTATCTTATTTCTTTTATATATATGTATATATATATATTTCTACTACACTTAAAATTTTGTACCCAAAAATATTTATTAAAATTCTGTATTAGATGTTATTTTAGTCTTATTATATTATTTTCAACCCATAAAGTTTATTATTCAACTATAGTTTAATTTTTGGTAACATTAAAACCATATATTATAATATATCTTAGGAAAAATCAGAATTACAATTTTTAGACCTAGTGCCTCTTGTCTAAAAATTCCCAAATTTACTATATAGTAACTAGGATATTTTAGACATATTATAAATTTTTATTTCAAAAATATCTTTTAAAATTATCTAAATAATTTCATAATACTCAAAACGTACAAAATTTATAACTTACGTTTAAAAACTCAAAACTGATATTAATTTACATCATAATAAACTACATTTTATAAGGAATCTATGGTTAAAATTTTGTGTCAAAATACATTCGGGAAGACCATTAAATAAATTCAACAAGTTAGGGTTTTATTCTGTAATTTATATTACTAAATACAACTAAAACTTCCACGTTTTAATCTCGGCCGTCCGTTCCTATAACCCACGATCGGACGGCCGAAATCACTCGAGTTCTTCAGGAAAACCCAACCCGATTTCGCGTGGGAAATCATCAATTCCTCTCAATCTACAGAGCCAAATTCGATGATTTTTGTTTCTATGGATTTCGAAATTCAAAGACGGTTCCAATAGACCAATTTTTATGAGTTATCATGCACTATACTGTAAATTCGATTCCGGTAAATTGAGTTAGGGTTCTTACGGTTTTGTTTTTTTTTTTTCGAATTCGACAAATTCCGTCATATAGACGTACTAATTGGTTAAATTGATATGGGGTTATGTTCGGGAATGCAGAAACGAATGACATTGTCGGAGGAATTGATCGGAAACTTACCGGAAGCGCCGGTGAGGGAAATTGCAATCGGTTTTCTTGTGAAATTGTTATTTTATGTGCTGTTCGGTTAGGCAACTTCGTGGATCAACTCGTGCTCTGAGAAGGATTAGATCCACGAAACCTACCACAATTTATGTAACACCCCCCATCCAGTAACTCCTCTAATCACGGTCTAACGTCTCGGTCATTTAACTATACGCAGCGGAAATACTCCTAACTACCGAGGGTGATACAATACCGGTAACCGCCCATATGGCCACCGGGACTGAACTACTACAACCTTCTCTCTCGGTCTGATAAAAGAAATACCATACTTATATCAACATAATTTACAACGCTTGATTACCGAGTACTAAGTGTATACTTACATCAAGGACTCACAGCCCATCAAAAGAATACGAGTTTAACCATCACTGCACTATATATATTTACTCCATTCAAAATACAACGGGTGTACCACACAGTACACCAACTATCCTAGGCTACAAGCCCATGTACAACTCGGTACACCTCCTTTCACTACTAACTACTCAAAAGTATAACATTCCGTTCTTCACGACTGATCAACCGTCTCGGGTACCTGGAAGAATAAAAACGGTGCCCAAAGGGGCTCAACTAAAGCTGCATATGAAAATCGCATACTCCGCGTACTAGCGAGGGTACGCCAACTATTTGGTCGCCAACATGCGGTTCATTAATATTTAAACAAGCATGCTAATAACAACAACAATATAGTCAAGTATAAACATTACCCACACACAGAGCATATCACCACAATGGAAACAATACAAGTTATCCACACATTGGTCACTGAGGCCTTGAGATGTACTCCTCAAGTTCACGCCCCTTCTCATGTTAGCCAATTTCTCATCCAGGTTAGACGGATGTTCAATACTCTTAGCTCATGATCATATGTCTCGCTCAAGGCATGATCCACACTTAACCTTTATTTATCTCTTGAAATAGTTACTCAGTTAAGTCGGGTGACCTCCGGGCAGAGATGTGGCATACTCACCACTTCTCACCACCGGGCTTTAGATTTGGCTTACTTCCCCGGGCTGCGACCATTCGGTTCTGAACCATGGTGGGAAGGTTAGGCCAAAACTCGGTAAGCAATCTCTCTTGCTTCCTCTTTCTCACGCGTGGCCGAAACTATATCGGTCTCCTCTCACTTCAGTTACCCAATTATCAAGTTAGGTAAGTCATAAGGTTAATGTGTTAGTGAGAACGCCTCAAACACAAGAATTCTCCTCATTCAAACATTTCATGAATTAAACAACTAGTCTTTCAAGACATAGTTCATCAGGTGCAAAGACAAGCACACAATATAAGGAAATTCCATAAATCATATTCTTGGATTTTATCTTGTATGGGTGATTGCATATAAACACACAAACACACAAATCAGAGTAACCAAGTTAAGATACAGGGCATGAGAAAATCATACCGTTCACCGTCGTAACTTGTCCGTCGTCTCACTCTCTCAGAGTCCAACTAATCGGGTCCTAAAATATACATTAAGTCGGGAGGTCAATTATCCTAATTAACCTAACTCGTTACTCCACTAACGTTTCCCGTACTTTACTTACTTAGTCATTACATTTCAAGCTTAAGTCACACATGTTCATATTTCACATTTTCTCTTAATCTTGTTCAAGCCCTTAGCGACCTTCACATGTCATTAATTAAGTCCTACTTAACTTATATTATCATTACCAACCAATTCCTTAGCTTAAAACCCACTTAAAACTCTTATTTTTACATTTCTGGTTTGGTCCGGGACTTTATACGGGACTTAAGTCCCAGACCAGGCTTTGGTCTAACTCTCGGCTGCTATTCTCACTTGGTCCGGGACTTTATGCAGGAGTCAGGTCCCGGACCATAATGCAGGCACACTCTCGGTATAAAATTACAGGGTGGTCCGGGACTTGGGCATGGACTTAAGTCCCGGACCCTGCTGTAGTATTGTCAAATTTAGCATTTTCCAAATCTGTTCAAGGTCCTCTCTTAGTCCATTAATTACCCAATCTTCCCCACTTATAATCCACATGTTTTAGCACCTAATTACCCTCCTAAACCACCTTAAACTAATCACCAAGTCCACTCACTAACTCTTGATTAACTCACTCAAATTCACTTATAATTCATAACTAGTTTTCTTGTTTTCCATAACTCTTGTAACAGATTTTGGGTTTCTTCTTTATACCATTCAAACTTCACTTACTAATGTCATTCCTAGCACTCAAATGACATTATTTTTACTCCTAACACACTCTTCTTCTTTGTTCAGTTTCCAAGCCATTAACCACTCACTTAAACCTCTTAAACTTACCTAGTTTCATTCCTTAAAATAAACACACAAGACTACCCATTCTTAGGTAAATTTTGACAGCACTTACTTGCTCTCCTAAGCATTTTCACCACACTAAATATACTCACAACCACAATCTTCATCCATGTTTTGTTTAGACATTGATAACACATCAAAATCCCATTTGTTCACACATGTAAACTAGCTTAGTTTCTAGGTTTATTTTACACACTCATACACATTATCATTCCCATTGAACTAACAACATTGTAGTATCATGACTACACAAGTTCAAGGTTATTTATACAACACTAATATGAGTTTCACAAGGCAAATAAAACCAACACAAGGTATGCTCATTACCTTGTTTATTTTCGGTTTCCACTCCTCCTCTTCCTCTTTCTCTTGTTCCCTCTTT
This sequence comes from Limonium bicolor, assembly GCA_023374045.1. Lineage (NCBI taxonomy): Eukaryota > Viridiplantae > Streptophyta > Magnoliopsida > Caryophyllales > Plumbaginaceae > Limonium > Limonium bicolor. The sequence continues at coordinate 321,987,776 of CM041777.1, read as the reverse complement.
CTCTTCTTGTTTTTTCTACACCACACAAAGGATAATGGATTGCTAGCTACAACCATATCCCATCACACACATAACAACAAATCAATTCAATTATTCCCACACAACCTAATATTTTAAGGAGCTAGTTTTCAAAGCTTAACTTAGATATTACCTTAAAATAACCAAATGGATAGCTTCGCAATCAATTGGAGGAGTTTCCAACACCCCACAAGAGCATGGAGAATCGGCTGAAATGGGAGGAAATTTTCAACGTGAGGGAAAATTTCCCAAATTGCTAGAACAAGCTTGAAATGGGCAAAACTCTTACTTATTATTACCTTAAGGCATCAAGGAGGTGGAGGAGAGTTAAAATCAGCCCTTCAAGCTTCAAAAGGCCCAACATCCATGGAAGTGAAGATGGAGGAATCAAGATTTTGTTGGGTGGAAAACGATAGGGGTGCCCATGGTAGGTTAACCATCTTATTCGGTTAACTGCTTTCGGTTAACCGGGTCTTCGGTTTTCTAAAATCCAATTCCATTACCATTCCATTTAGAGTTTAACCGAATTCGGTTAACCGTTTAATTCGGTTTTCTAAAATCCGATTCCATTACCATTTTGTTCAGAACGGTTAACCTTTAGTTCGGTTCGGTTTTATCGGTTAACCATGTAGCCGTGTATTTTTTAAATTGATAAGACTCATACCATTTATATTATAGTACAACATTGATCATTCACCTAAATCATGAGTGACAAATCACACACATATGACAAAAAATATAATATTGTGCATATTCTCTCAATAGTTAACAGTAATTAATATATAAGGTGAATATTGATATTCATAGTTTTTGATTGTTTATATAATCGGTTAACCACGGTTAACCGAGCGGTTAACCGTTATGGAAAATTCAATACCGTTACCGAATCCGAAACCGGTCAATTCACACGGTTCGGTTAACCATACCGCAAGAACCGGTACGGTTAGCCTGAAAACAGGTACGGTTAACTTTGGTTTCGGTTGGATACCGCGGTTTCGGAATTTTTTGGGCAGCCCTAGAAAACGAAGCTATCACCGAGAGGAATCTAGCGGTATAATTATTGTGTGATTTTGTGAAGGAATGAGCAAGTTAGAGGAGGAGCAAGATGGGGGCTGTGTGCTGTTTTGAAATCAGCTAGCTTATAGGGGAGGAAGAAGAAGATAACAGAGAGCTGGGCAAAAACATGAAATAAGGAAAGAAAGGTGAGAGAGAGTACTTAAGTTACTTTTTCTATTTCACTATTTGCTTTACTTATTTACTTGTCATCTTATTACTAAATAGCTAGCAAGCTATTAATGTGTGTGTACACACTAATTAAAAACGGCCATATTAATTAATAGCCCGGGTCGTTTTTCGTCTTTTCGAATTAAACGCGTTTCGTCTCCTAGTTTCGACACTATTCACTTACCGGGCCAGTTTTCCGGAATTTTCTCGTTTAATTAATTTTAATAGCTCTAGACCCCCACTATGGTCTAATTATAGATATTTAACTAACTTTAATTATTACGAGTTTATTAAACCCGTTTAAAATCACGTTTTTCCCGGTTTCTCGAAAAACGTGTTTTAAAGCTCGTTTGCGTTTTTAACTCGTTTTACGAATCCGTTTTCTCCGGGAATTGTTCCTACGTATTTATTAGGACTAATTAAGCTTTTAAATATTTCATTAGCCTAATTAATCACTGTTTAAAATCCCGGGGTATTTCAACCTACCCCCTTAAGAAACTTTGTCTTCAAAGTTGGTCAAAGTTGGTGGATTAATAACTTCACTCATTTGACAAGTCAATTGTCAAAATCGCACTTAACACAATACACACTTAGCACACTTACAGATATCATATCTGTCAAACCAGTTCACATACTCAAGTCTCACACACATATATTCATAGCAACTATAACACCCCTATTCCTAAACCTGTAATAAACGTCGCAAGTCGTAGCAAAATAAATAACGTCGCAGCGGAAAATAAAACTATCTAACCTTGGTGTTACACGCCGTTTCTCACCCTTGTGAGTAACAAGGCATCTTTACTCTTTCCAACTAATATACTCCTCTCGCTATGATGAACTGATACTGAGCACTTTAATTATTACAGACCAAATCCAAAACCAAATGAGTAACTATTTAAATACAACAATCCCAAGATACAGTACATATTAAATATAGAAAGTATTTATTAAGACAGAGCAGCTACCCTGTTCCCCGCACTCCGACTTGTGTCTTCTTCAGTAACCTGAAATGAAATACCCCGTAATTAAAAATAGTGATTAATTAGGCTAATGAATAATTTAGAAGCTTAATTAAGTATAGATAATCATGAGGGAACAAATCCCAAAGAAAACAGATCCTTAAAACGGATTAAAAACACTAACGAACCTTAAAGCACGTTTTTCGAGGAAACCGGGAAAACTTGACTTTAAGTGGGTCAAACAGACTCGTAACAATTTTGGTCAACTAAATAATCATTAATAAATATTAGTGAAGCTTTAGAACCAATAAAATCAAGAGAACGAGAAATTAGTAAAAACTATCAAAAACGGGAAGTTGTGGGGTAGAAGCATAAATAACCAAAACTTATGTGTCCACTTTTAAAATAAAAAGTGAAGTTGTGTGTGTGTGTAGTGCCAGCCGATGGGGACTCCCCCTCCCACACTCTCTCACACACTCACTCTCTTATTTACAAAACAACAAAACTAATAAAGTAAACTAACCTACTTTATTACCTTACTCACTCACACACTCTCTCTCCTACTCCCTATTCTCTTCTCTCACATACACACACCCCTTCTCCTCTCTGATTTTCCTTTCTTCTTCTCCAAACCGATGGCAATGGTGAACTAGCAAACCTCACAAAAATACCACCTTCTCTCCTCTTGTTACCCCATCAAACATCCTCCAAAAATTATAAAAAGTATACCATTGGAATCCTCTCATCAAGAGCTACACTTCCATCCTTCCAAAATTCGAAAAGGGCAACTTTCATCTCCATGGGTATGGACCATTTGGAGCTTCAAGACTACCATTAGAACCACCTTCTTCTCCTTGTTCTATTGAGGTAAAAATATTCTTAAAAACTCCATCTTTTTCTAGCCTCAAGGGCAAAACGAAAATGTAAACTAAAACTGTAGGATCGGGTGGCTGACTCAAACCAACTCAAGGTGTGAGTCTGTGAGATGGTTTGACTCAATCGAACTTACACTTGAGACGTAGAAACACTTAGTCGAACTAAGTGCACGGAAGCAGTTGCTCAAGGTAGTAAAGTAAGAGAGATTTAGAGGAGCTAAATGGATTAACACCCGAAAGGTACAAGGACTCTGTCGAACTCAGCAGGATACACAATATAAGTTATTTTATTTCCTGGTCAAAACAAAACAACTTATAATGCCCACTCAGTAGATGAGATCTACTTCGTGGTTTTCACTCACTCACCCAATACAATCTCTGATCAGCTCAATGATAAGTGTAGTGAAAACTAGGTCCTACCTAGAAAGACTCTATCGATATGCACAAACGAATCTAGTACTTCTCTCTCTCTTTTTCTCTCTCTAAAATAGGCAAAGCTTTCTCTAAACAAATGCTCTGAATGATTCTCTTTGGAAAGCTATAATGAGAAACGAAATGACAACTCTCTTATATGGTGGAGCCGGTGAGGGAGTCTGCTTCCGAAATTTCTGCCATCTGAACGTTGTAGTTGCTTAAAATTCGGTCCTAACTTCTTTATGAATGTTGCTAAGCCTTGGCCCTTAATTTTCGGACAATTACCAATCCATTGGACGACTTGGCAACGTTCAATTATGACTGTCACGTCTGATGTAGTAGATTGACTCTGTCAGTTCCGAAATTTCAGGAACCAATGACTTTTTCCTTGAATTTTGGAAGCTGAGCCATATTTCGGAAGCTGAAGCCAAGTCTTCTGATTAGTGCCATGTTGAGAGAACTTTGGTTCAAGTCTGAACGTTGATGACCGTTGTAAGTCAATGTAGTTGCTGTACTTGCTCCTTAATTTTCGCAACTGACCGACATACTCCTCGAATTACCAGAAAGTCAAGGCTTTGGATTTTGCTCACATTTTGCATGAATTTCGGCCCAAGGATGATAGTTGATGACTGTTATGGTTTAGTGGACGTTGCTCCTAGAATTTCGTTACTGATTGATGAATTCACATGGATGGACTCTCTTGCTCTTTCGGTAAGGACAGAGACTCATTCGATCTTTCAAGGTTGACAGACTCTGTCTTGTTTTGAGAAGTGTGATTGACTCGTTTGATCTGGTTGACTATCTCAGCAACACCTTCATACTCCAACAGTTTCCCCCTTGTTGCTGATGATAGCAAAACTCTTTTTGTGAATCCCGAATGAGTCAATCTGCAAAACAAGACAAGGGAAAAAAGTATTTTGGGGAACCGACCCTGTCCAAGTTCCCCCTTAATCACAGCATAGATTGAGTAACTCTTGTTAGAGTTCCCCCTGAATCGATGAGTACAATTTGGCAAACCACAACCTACTAAGAGAGATTGGAAAAGGGAATATATGACTAAGTTAAGAAAACTGCAACCAACATGATCTAGTACCAAAAGAGTAAAAACGAAACAGAATATCCAAACTTCACCTAAGACCTAGTCGCACAGAGACAGAGTCAATCCAGAACATAACCAGAGTGACTCGTTCGTGAGAGACGGGATTCACTACTTCCCCCTTTTTACTGTCATCAGTAAGGGAAGTTTGCAACAGAGTCTAAGTCAATCCGTACATTAAAAAACAAATAGACTGTATCCATAACGCAAACATACTCATGGACGACAAGGGGCAAGAAGTATTGTCATATTCCAGAAAACCTTTCATTGCCACATACTCATAACTTGTAATGATCCCTGTTGCGTTGCATTGTATTTTTTAAGACTTTATAGCTCTATATTTGCAATGCATAGATATTTAACAAGTTTGAGCACACAGGGACTGTCTCCATCCCCCAGACTTTTCTCTCCACCCATGTAACAACTTTGGGCCAACTTTCCCAGGTTTCGCATCCTTAGGAAGTTAGGTGATAAAGCACCCTTAAAGGCTTAATAACCGAGTGGACGAGGTCCGTTTTGGTTCAGGAGAAACAAGTTAGCGGAGTACCTTGCCTTTGTCCTCTCCCTTCTTCTCTTCTTCTTCTTTCTTTTTTTTTTTAAATGAAAATCGCTAAGGGATACAAAGAAAAGACACAGTCTATCGATATGAGAACACGGATTGACTCAAACAGTATGCAAACAACACCTACTAATTATTACAACCAAGGGATAAGAGAGATTACCGTCTTCCATTGATTGAGTCATTCTAAGTGCTGAACGGAGTGCCTCGAATCAGGTGGTAGGAAGAGGCTTGGCAAAGATATCTGCTAGCTGATCCTCTATTGGAACAAAGTCAAGTTGAATTACCTTTTTCTCAACACAGTCCTTCGAGAAATGGAAACGTATTTCAATGTGTTTGGTTCTTCAATGTGTTTCCAGAGATTTTAAAAGCACAATTATTATCACAGAAAATACCAATTTGATCTCAGCAAAATTTTGCTTTGTAGAGGACCAATAGTCTAAGCACAGACAAAGGAATTTTGCATTGCTAAATGTACTCTTTCGATCATGGAGGGAATCTATCCAGTCAAAATCACTAAAACCAGATAAAGTAATATAGGGGAACGAATGTACCATTGTAACAGCCCAGTCTTAACCCACATGTGAGATATTGTCCGCTTTGGGCCGCAGCCCGCACGGATTTGTTCTCGGGGTACCATCCCCAAAACGCGTCTCACCAGAGTGGCCCAGCGGAAGCGGAAGCCCTCACATAGGTGGATATTGTCCCTACTTTTAGGGTTTTGTTCCGGAGGGTGATACCAACACCTCTCCAGACGCGTCTCTCAAGGGGAGAGTATCCCCACACCTATAAGGTGTGGTTCGTGCGCTCTCCCGGTCGATGTGGGAGGTGACCCCTACACTGGGTATCACACTCTACCCCCCTTGGGAGCCCAGCGTCCCTGCTGGCACATCGACCTAGGCCTGGCTCTGATACCAACTGTAACAGCCCAGTCTTAACCCACATGTGAGATATTGTCCGCTTTGGCCGCAGCCCGCACGGATTTGTTCTCGGGGTACCATCCCCAAAACGCGTCTCACCAGAGTGGCCCAGCGGAAGCGGAAGCCCTCACACAGGTGGATATTGTCCCTACTTTTGGGGTTTTGTTCCGGAGGGTGATACCAACACCTCTCCAGATGCGTCTCTCAAGGGGAGAGTATCCCCACACCTATAAGGTGTGGCTCGTGCGCTCTCCCGGTCGATGTGGGAGGTGACCCCTACACTGGGTATCACACTTATTGAATGGTTATATCGTATTCCTTGTATGTAATGAATTGTATGTATGTATGTTGTGTAAGTATTATTATACGGTGTGTAAGAGCATGTATGCATGTATGCTTGTATGAAAATGAACCGCATGTATTCGACCAAGTGGTCGGCGTACCCTCACTAGTACGCGGGGTATGCGGTTATCATGCTTGGCGAAAGCTGACCCCTTCGGGGGACATTTTTTTTAGTGTGCAGGTACCCGAAGCGAATATGGTCAAGGAAGAGACCGGAGGCACACCCTTGTAATTAGGAGTAAGTACTTTGTGAGGAACGGGTAGTAAGTAGTCTCGTAGTGAGTACGTATGAACTTTGAAGAGGTAGTATATTTGTACAAGGATCTTAGTAAACTTGGTATGTGGATTATATTGTGTGGTATTTGAAGTATTGTATCGAATGGAAGAATGTAGCGTGTATTGGTGTATGAAATATTTATGGTAGATATGTAATACTCGGGATTCCGGTCCATCAGACCGATGCTGTAAGCAGTAGTAGTAGTCTTGTTAGCCACGTGGGTGGTTAACGACATTGTATCACCCATTGTATGTAAGTAAGTAACCGCTGCGTGTATCTGATGTGTAAGGAGATTGGACGGTAAGCATGTATTAATGGTAGGGGTGTTACAAAAAGTGGTATCAGAAGGAAGTGTCGCTCTGATGACTGGAAATACCGAGTTTAGGAAATACCGAGTTAGGAATTAGAAGCTTAGGGCTAGGGGCTGAGTGATAGCATTAGAGAGATGCTAGTTAGGAACTCCCGGTGAGTACCGGATACCTACAACACCAGTCCCGCCCGCCGCAAACCCCACTGTATAACTTGGGAAAGGACGCCATAGAGAAGAAAAGCCTTCTCATACTCGGGGAAAACCCGATCTGGCAGTGGTGAATCAATCACACAGTAAACAAGAACCGACATGTAGTAGATTCCAAGAACTGGAAGTCCCGGAGATAGTTCCCGGTTGAACCACAACCCCGCACGCAATAGCGGTAGAATGAGCACTCCAACCACGAGGAGGCTATAACTTGCAACAGCATGGGGCGACCTGCTTAGCAGTCGCGAAACCTAGCTAGTCAACCAACAGCAGGACAGAAGCACTAACCGTGCAACGGAATGAAAAAGGGAGTGGTAACGGAACCCGAGACACAAGTCTACGGGATAGTAATACTTGAATAATACCACTAACGGTATGCTAGAAGACTAAGGATATAGTCGGGAGCAGTTAACTCCAGAATTACAACGCCACTAAGGTTGCAATACCTGGCCAATATAGCTCAGACAACTACAATAACAACCATGAGATATAAACCAAGAGGACTACAAGCGTAGTGCCTAAACAAGGAAGGCTCAGTAACCACCACAAATGTGTGGGAACGAGCCACAAAGAGCGACACTAAACCAAATAGAGCGGGAACCTCCAAGGAGTGGAGGAGTACCCAGATCTACGACAGCCATGTCTAGACCACCAAGAGGCTACCTAAAGGAGCGGGTATACCAATTGTAGATCAACAAGATCAAGGGAAGAGTCAACAAGACTATTAAATACAAGCAGAAACCATACCAAGATTGGTATAGGATTATCCAAAAACCACCAGTACCACACACTTGCCACGGCAAGTGCAGTAAGGATAGGAACACGCGGAGAAACCCCAACACGTCACAAGCACATAGGAACGTGCTGTGACCGTAATGAGGCGACTACAAGAATAAATATCCTAAAACAGGAGGAATGAAACCATGGGAAGGCCTGACGGCCCGACCACTGTATTTAGACCATACCAGTCAGCGAGAAGCTGGACTTGGTCAATATTTTGAACATGGCTATGCCATGAAGAACTTCTTTTAACACCGAACCATAGTTTTCAGACCAAGTTTTCTATCAAAACCACAAACCTTCTTTTAAAAAAAACCTTGGATTTTAAAACCAGACCAACAGCATTATGGTGAGTATCATAGGATGATACAAGAGGAGTTGGCAACAGAATACTTCACCTAGGCGTGTGACGAACACTACGAGTATACCCGTTACGGGATGTGGGACAACCGCACTCCGAAGGAGCTTGCGGGCCCGACATATAGTTGGGTAAGTGGTAACGTATCAATATGGTACCCCACGTATGTATACATGTAGTGTGCGACACACGGGGAGTAGTCAACTCCGTTCTACGGACCATGAGTGAGTTCAATCAGAACAGCTGGACACCTCAGACGAGCAAGTATCAAGGAACTCAGAGAACCCATCTGAAGATGAGGAATAAGAACTAGGAAGTGCAAGAGGACATACTAGTAAGTATTGACATTGGATATGTCTCAAATAATCCAAACAATACATGACAGCTGGAAGGTATACCCAGCCTATACACGGTAAGGCAATCGCCTAACGTGAACACCACGATGCTCAACAAATGGGACAAAATTCCCAAGAGCAACCCCAAGATTACCACAAGTATACTCCATCATTGAAGGGAATACCAAACCTAGTCTTAAACACTAGGAACAAGCATAAACAGTCTACTCAAGGACGGGAGACGTCATGACCCAAAAGGGGAAAACTCAAGTACAACACCACAAGAAGGTACAGCGGACAACATGTCATCAACATTAGCTGGATGTAACGGCATGCTTCAACAGCACTCAGGAGCAATCCTTGCAGGGTGTCTGCGTTGCAACAGTCGAACAACAGCGACATGATAAAAGCACGGAAGTTAGAACGAACACCCGGTTAGGACCCGAAGGGATTTCACTTAACAGGAAATGCCCTAAGATACTGAGAGACACTCATTAACACCATTTGCCTAAGAAGGTCTCCTATGAACGGAAGCGTGAAGCCACGACTTACCATGGAGCCCAATAATACCTCCAACCCACGACAGTATACATGGAGTGGCAACACGTATAAGCAGCTTGCAAGAGCATAGCTGCCAGCAATATGGCTCTAAGGCCATAAACCTGATGCGTTGTGTAACCTTAAAACGGTTGCAAAACCCACACCATTACTAACAAGACTTGTAAGAAATATTGCCTCACACGACAAGAAATCAACAACTGGACCATCAATTCCAAACCCAACATCCTGAGTGGCTTGGAGTGATGGCCAACTCAATGTCACTGTCACTAGGGCACCAGCCTAGGATACAGTTGACAAGCTTTTAATTACCCTTCATGCCTACTGTAGCAACAATAACACGGAGGCATAAGAATCAGGATAACGCCAAATTGGCCTAGTCCACATTTGGACACTACAAGAAACCCAAGGGAAGGTACCCCTCGTTAGCCAAAGACCACCAATGTGGTGAAGATGTGAACCCTTGGAAAGGCTTCCATCTATTATAACAATAAGCCTACGCTTATAAATATTGTCAAGGGGCGATGGAAAAAGGAAATGAGATTTTCCAAACCATTACGACGTAAGGAGTAAGCATACCCCATATGCACTCAAGCATGTGGTGAACCGTTGTATAAACACCAATATGATAACCTGGACATGAGACCTATGAGTGGAGACAACCCCTCAACGAGAGATTTCACTTGTCAGTGATAGAATACCCTCCAATTAGAGAACGGGACCAGAAAACCCTTGAAGTTTCATGGGATGTCCTGGTAATATACATACAAGCAAAACTGCACAGCCAGAGCCTAAACCAATGCTCAGCACTGAAAGGCAATAATTATCAAAGCAATTAATGTGAACACACATTGAACACTATGAATGACTAACGCTCAAGAGAGCTTACGACCCGATGAGTTATCTCATCCTTGGTCAACCAAGATACTTGGTAAATTGTATCACAAATGATGATAGAATGTGAGGTAAGTTAACCTACACATAAAACCTAAGTGGAATAAGACATCTCCACATTGGGAAGATAATAAGATTGCCGTATGCTACGACAACCGTCATACACACAAACACAGGGAACTCCTAGTGTATTTACACCACAAGGAAATGGTGCCAAGGACAATGTCACTAAGTAAAAGGAACTACCACAGTAACAGAAACAGTAAAAGCAATGTTGTACAATGAGTAAGAATACGGTGCGCAACAGGCGACCGCTATGAGGGAGTAGTTAAGCAATAACACGGAGTATAAGTATGAGATGACACACAGAAATATCTTTCCTATCACATAAGTGACTTACTGTCAAGCTTTACGCCTCTACACTCTATATGACAGAGTGTTTCGGTATTGCACTTGTGCAGCTAATGATCTAATGGGATGGCTAGGGATATGGAGAATGTAAACCGTAGTAAATCCTTCTTTTCACCAACAGACATGGCAAGCCAATTAAGCAAGCTTAGCAACAACCGTGCGGCCTAAGGCCAAAGAATCACAAAGAGTGTGAAACACACTAACAATCACAGATGTGAATTCCAATGGAATAAAAGGTGAAGAGAGACTTAAGGAAGTCACTAGGACCGACGCATATCAATGCAAGGTCATACAAGTAAAGAACACTTGTACTGAACCAGAAGAACTGGTATAATTCAGAAGCTATTGACAACAGAGGAAGTACTACAACTAAGTAGTGACTTAACCTCGCCTGACAATAAGTCGGAGGAACTTAACAAATAATCGTAGAAGCACGAATAACATGTACAGCAGATTACCAGAGAGCTGGTTATAAATCCTAAACTCATTGAGTTCAAGCACGGTAAAAGAATACCACATTTGTGTAGTAAACCTTATTCCCATAATAGATGGATAAGAAGGTGATGTATAGCACATTAATGATAACACGAAGGGTAAGTAACCCAAGCTATCAGGGTCGCGCAGCAGAAGCTAGTGGGCTCTAGCTAGGAGACAATATACCTAGTGAGTATAATACAATGGCTGTTAATGCCTTGAAGCCTGATAGGCTAGAACCGAATTAACGATGAGTTAAATAAACCCATACAGGAACTCTTGGTGCCAAGACTAAACCGTTGGTATGGTTAAGACCCTTTGACCAGAGCATATTCTATAGTATACCGTAGTGAAGCTAAATGCTTCAGTTTGCCCAAACTGATTAAACCAATGTTTAATAATAATAACATATGGTAGCTGACGTGGGCGTAATCCCTTTTAAGGGGGGTAGAGCGAAAACCACTTAATGTAAGTTTTATGAATAAAACACTTAAACCGTAATGTGCATAGCACAATGAGAATCAAATTGATGATTGGTACTATGTTAAATAAACATAAGTACTCATTCATATTGTAATTATGGTAACGGCATTAAACATGCAAATACCATAGGAGGATGTACCTATCTTGTAACACCAGTGTAAGAGTATTAGTAAAAGAAAAGTAATGAGTAGTGGACGGAGCTCCACAAGTATTGTAACCTTTGAGAAGTAGTACGAAATGAATGAGGATAGTAGATGAATGAAGTTTACTAGTAGTGAAATCGTAAGTAAAATATGTGAAACAATTGAAGCCAACTGAATCTTATAAGTGTAGTATTCCGTAGTTAGAATATAGGAGATGATGGTGAGTAATGGATGGAAGTAGTGAGGGTTGATGAAATGAGCATTAGGATCGAACCATGGAGTAAAGCATTTGGGAAGTAAAGTGAGGACGATTGATGGATTGATTCCATCCTTTGGAGATGTATGAATTCGCAACCACGACTAGAAAGAATAAAAAGATAGAAAATGAAAACAATTAAATTACTGTTTGGTTGAACCTGATGTGGGAAGTCGAACTTGATCCTGATCAGATCAAGGGAAACCGAACACAAATTGGGGTGGAAAGATAGTTCAACACTGATGCTGATCACATCAGGGTCGAATGATTCTCGAAGCTCCCCTCAAGTGGTCACAAGAATCACATATAGGATAGAAGTAATGGATATAAATTGGAACTTGGAGTTGGATGCTTTAGAAAGATTTCTAATTAGCTGTTGGGAAGGATCTTTCCTTAGACTGAGAATAAGGATTTGGCTAGAAGCTTATACCGGAGAAGATAGTAGTGTAGCATATGGTATTATTCCAAGGGCAGCAGGACATAGAGGAGTCCTGTGTCGAGATGACCTGAGTGCCTGCGGGATTGTAATGTGTATTGCATTGCTTTGGGGATAGCTTTGCACTGTACGTATGTATAAATTTGGTAATGAGGAACCGGATGGTTAGTAGTAGTGTGGATTGGAGTAATTATAGTACATTTGTAGGGTATGGAATGTAGAGACTGTGAGTAGTGGATTTGGGAACTGTAAGGAGGAAGAATGTGTGACTTTTGGTATTAGACATGTAAGGATGAGTAAGCATTGTAAACCTATAACCTCGAACAACTTTGAGGACAAAGTTCTTAAGGGGGGTAGATTGAAATACCCCGACCTTAAATATGGCGATTTAATTATCCTAATAGGTATTTAAGAGCCTAATAATGATTAAGAAATATTGGTGAGGAAAAAAATCCAAAAGAAATAAAGAAACGCTTAAAAAGCGAAAAACGCTAATAAGCGTTAAATAACCATAGGAGGTATGAAACCTCGGTTAGCGTATTATAAGGATTCTAAAGGCTTAATTAGGCCTAAATAACATATGGGAACAACCCCCGAAGAAATGGATCCTTAAAATGGACTAAAAACACTAATGAACATTAAAGCGCGTTTTTCGAGGTAACCGGGAAAACGTGACTTTAAACGGGTTAAATAGACTCGTAATGATTATAACTAATTAAATAGTCATTAATAAATATTAATGAAGGTCTAGAGCCAATAAAATTAATCAAACGAGAAAATTCTGAAAAACGGGTACCGGTTAGTAAAACTGTCAAAAACGGGAAGTTGTGGGGTAGAAATATAAATAACACAAACTTATGTGTCCACTTTTAGAATAAAAGAAAAAAAATGGTGTGTGTGTGTGTGCTAGTGAGCCGGCCCCTATCCCCTTCTCTCACACACTCACTCACCCCCTCTTATTTGCAAAACAACAAAAGCAATAAAAGTAACCCCCCTCACTTTATTCTCTCTCCTACCCTCACAACTCCCTCACTCACGTACTCACCTCCTCCCTCACTCTCTTTTCTTTCTTCCTTCTCCTTCCCAGCGACATCTATGGAGTTTTGAAGACCACTCACAAACTCCATCTCCCTTCCTCTTGTAACTCCCTCAAATCTCCTCCAAAAATTACAAAACTTGTACCATTGGAATCCTCTCCTCAAGAGCTACATTCCTATCTTTTCAAAAATCGAAAACAACAACTTTCACCTCCATGGGTATGGAGCATTTGGAGCTTCAAGACCACCATTAGAAGGCCCTCCTTCTCCTTGTTCTTTTAAGGTAAAAATATTCCTAAAAACTCCATCCTTTTCTAGCCTCAAGGGCAAAACGAAAATGAAAACTAAAACCTTTGTTGCTCCTTGTATCCTAGCCGATTTTGGCATCTTGGTGGAGTTGGAAACTTTGTTCTGGAACCACTCCAAGCTTCATTTGCACCCTTGCGAGGTAATGCAATTTTCTAAACCCTAAAACCTACATTAAAGCTTAAATAATGTTAGGGTAGTTTTAGTATTGAAATGGTGTGTATTGCTATGGGTGTAGTGATAGAATTGGTTTATAAACCGGTGAGAAGAGGAGAGGAAGAGGAAAAGAAGAAGCAAGAGAAACAAGGTAAGGATACTCACCTTTGTGTAGCCTTGTATATGTATGGATGTAACAGGTTTTTAGAAGTTTGAAATGAGTAATGGAAATGGTATTGTGTAGTAATGTATTGTGCAGGAGAATCTAAGTGCTTAAAAACCGTTGAAAAACATGTAAAATGTATTGAAACTTAGTTGGGTATTGGGTTGTTGAGTGCAGGAATTTTTAATAATGTTTTAGTATTGGTAAATGTGTGTGGGAGCTTGTATATTGATGTTGTGTATAAACAGGTGAGATGATGTTAATGTGTGAGAGGAACCATGTGGAGATTGTTAATAATATAGGGGAGACTATGTCAAATTTTATCTAGGAATTTGAGGACTTAAGTGTTCAAGATGAGAAAACAACCTAGGTAGTGACTAGGTGTATGTGGAGAGTATAATGGGATCGTTTAGTAGCTTGTAACAGATTTGGGTATGATTTGTTAATGGGATGTAACTAGGAAGTGAATGGATGTATTTTGGGATACTAGGAGTAGCATTAGTTGAGGAAGTAATGGAGGAAATAAGAACCCAAAATCTGTAACAAAGTGTATAGAGATATATTGGAGAAGTTAGGAAGAATTAGTGTGGAAGAATTGGTGACAAGAGTGTTGAACTTGGGTATAGGTATTGTAGTGGCTTGGGAATGAATTGGAGGGTAAGATAATACATTGTAGGCTTTGGAGATGGCATTAGGAGATGAGAATATGCATGGGGGAAGTAGGAGCAAAAATCTGTAGCATTGGAGGATGAAAAACTGTTGTAAGTATGGAAGGGAAGTGATGAAATTGAGTAAGTGGATTGATGGATTTAGTAAAGCATTTGGTGGATGAACTAAGGCAATTTGAAGGGCCTAGGTAGTGTTTAAACATCTGAGATTACATGTAAGAAGATTGGAGAAACAATGGGTAAAGTATGGGACTGAAAACAGAAGTAAAAATGCAAATACTGGGCCGGACCGAACTTGCGACCGGACTTGCAAGTTCGGTCGAGCCCAGATTTTACAAGCCGGGAAAGCTTCTGGAATCGACGGACTTGCGACCGGACTTGCAAGTTTCGGTCGGACCAGAAAAATTCTTCGTTCTGTCGTATAACCTACTGGAATCGACCGGGACTTGCGACCGGACATGCAAGTTCGGTCGGCCAGAAAAAATTTCAATCGAGTAAGCTACTGGAATGGACCGACCTTGCGACCGGACTTGCAAGGTCGGTCGGGCTATAAAAATTTTTCCGTTAAGTAACTTACTGGAATGGACCGACCTGGGACCGGACTTGCAAGGTCGGTCGGCCCTAGAATTTTCACCCGATGTAACCTACTGACTCGGACCGAACTTGCAAGGTCGTCGCAAGTTCGGTCGGGTCAAAACTTACAAAAAAAATATAAGACTATGGTTAGTATATGTATGTAGGTATATTATACCCACCTATACATACGTGCATATATGTGTAAGTAAACCATTGTTAAGTATTAAAAGTAAGTAAATAAAATGTAAGTATAGGAATGTGAAGACCTAGTAAGTATGAGTTAGGAAGCGTAAGGGTAACCGAATTAAGTTAATGATAGTTAGATTAATTATTCGGTTGTTGTATGTGTATCATAGGATTTGAATTGTGAATACCGGAGGAACTGTGTGATACACGTACAACGGTGAAAGGTATGATTTCTTCATGCCCTGTATCCTAATCTGGTTACCCGATGTGTTTGTGCTTGCTTATTTGACCACCTAAATAAGATAATGCATGAATCGGACTATATTGCACTTACCTGTGCTTGACTTATGTTGTGCTTGATATTATTGTCTTGAGCACTAGTTTGTATAATTCATGAAATATATGAATGATGATGAATGGTATTCGAACCTCGTTGTACTTGTGTGTAATGTATTGTACCTCGTATGTATGTGTATACGTGCATTGTATTATTGTGGCTTGGATGTTGACTTGTGCTAATTCCTAACTATCTAATCCTAACTTAAGTGAGTAAATTGGAATGAGTACAAGTCCGATATAGCTTCGGCCACGCGTGAGGATGCGGTAGTCACAAGAGGGTGGCTGCAATTCCTGACTCTTAAACTGGTCCGCGGCCAAATCCCTTAAATGGGTAGCATCCCGGATTGGTGAGTCAAGTAAATCTCGGAGGTTGGGACAGTGTGGATCCGGTCCGGTAAGGTAGTCCCCAGGGCCGAGTCGACGTCCCGACGACTTAATTGAGTAAGAGTAAGAGTAAAGTATGGATCCGTAGTATGTATGAGTATGATGCGTATGTATGTATGAGTAGTAACGAGAGTAAAAGAGTAATCTCCACCCGATTAACCCGGGTGGAACAATGAAGCTAACAAGAACCTGTACTTTGTGTATGTAGTAAGTATGTGTTTCGGAAGAAGGTAAGTGAGTATTGATGGTTATATCGTATTCCTTGTATGTAATGAATTGTTTGTATGTATGTTGTGTAAGTATTATTATACGGTTGGTATGTAATGAGCATGTATGCATGTATGCTTGTGAATGAAATGAACCGCATGTATTCGACCAAGTGGTCGGCGTACCCTCACTAGTACGCGGGGTATGCGGTTATCATGCTCGGCGAAAGCTGACCCCTTCGGGGGGACATTTTTTTAGTGTGCAGGTACCCGAAGCGAATATGGTCAAGGAAGAGACCGAGGCAACACCCT
This sequence comes from Limonium bicolor, assembly GCA_023374045.1. Lineage (NCBI taxonomy): Eukaryota > Viridiplantae > Streptophyta > Magnoliopsida > Caryophyllales > Plumbaginaceae > Limonium > Limonium bicolor. Next base: position 321,971,111 of record CM041777.1, on the reverse strand, counting down.
TGTAATTAGGAGTAAGTACTTTGTGAGGAAACGGTTAGTAAGTAGTCTCGTAGTGAGTACGTATGAACTTTGAAGAGGTAGTATATTTGTACAAGGATCTTAGTAAACTCGGTATGTGGATTATATTGTGTGGTATTTGAAGTATTGTATCGAATGGAGAATGTAGCGTGTATTGGTGTATGAAATATTTATGGTAGATATGTAATACTCGGGATTCCGGTCCATCAGACCGATGCTAAGCAGTAGTAGTAGTCTTGTTAGCCACGTGGGTGGTTAACTACATTGTATCACCCATTGTATGTAAGTAAGTAACCGCTGCGTGTATCTGATGTGTAAGGAGATGGACGGTAAGCATGTATTAATGGTAGGGGTGTTACAACCATAGATGAAGTTGACTGGTTCCTTTTAAGTGTCGAAAGATTCGCTTGACCGCCTTGAGATGGGATGTTTGGGTGCTGCTTGAAAGCGAGCACATAGACAGACTTGGTCGTCAGAATGTATGACATTTAGACACTTCTTGTACGTACTTCCTTCTTTATGTCCTGTGGTTCTAGAGATCCGTAACGTTCATCAAAAACTTTGCACGACACATATGAGAGAGAAGTACTAAATTGAATCTTTCACAAATTTGAAAAATGCTTAATAGACTATCTTGATGTCCAGTGACCAGATGGACTCCATCTACCTAAACTCGGAGGGGTTACCTATGGTGCAACTCCCATGATTTCACCTTGGTTGTTGTTTCCAAAGGTGACCTTACCTCCTTTGTAGGATGAAAGCGAGCTGAATTTATCGGGATTTCGAGTTCTGGAGCACCCTCTGTCCAAGTACACATAGTCCATCTCCACGCTCGCTTCCACCTGAAAAAAATCACTTGGTTGTAGGCTTGGAGCCAAATGGTTGTGTATGAGTATTAGTATTGATGTTTGATGGAGTATTGGTGTATTGGATGGATTTATATTTGCTTAATTGCTGGTAGGACCCTGTATGGGGGTGTGGCTAGAATAGGAATGATTTTGGTGAAAATGTGTATGTGGAGAAGTAAGGAAAGTAGGTGAGCTATGGCAAATTTTGGTGGGAAATGTACATTTATGGATGACTTGGTGAATGGGGAGAACCAAGGTGTATTGGAGTTAGTAGGTATGTTAGTAGTGATGGAGAGGTAGTTGTAGTAAGAGAAACAAGAAGTGTGAAAATCTGTAGCAAAAGGATATAAGATGTATGGAAAAGTTGGGAAAAAATTAGTGTGTAAGAATTGGTAAAAAGAGTGTTGGACTTGGGTATAGATGTTGTAGTTGTTTGGAGATGTATTTGGGATGCTAGGAGTGACATTGATAGAGGAAGTATTGAGTGGTAGGAGTTGCAACAAAAATCTGTAGCATAGGTAAAACAAAACTGTTACATTGGTTGGGAAAAGAAGTGAGGAATTTGTGTAAGATTGATTGATGGATTTAGTAAGGAGTGTGGTGGATGAACTAAGGTGTATTAGAAGGTAAATTAGTGTTATAACATGTGGGATTAAGTGTAGGAACAATGGGGAAGTAATGGGCAAAAGAGGGGACTGAAAACAGAAATAAAAATGCAAATACTGGGCCGGACCGAACTTGCGACCGGACTTGCAAGTTCGGTCGAGCCCAGATTTACAATGACGGGAAAGCTTCTGGAATCGACCGGACTTGCGACCGGACTTGCAAGTTCGGTTGGACCAGAAAATTTCCCGTCTGAAACCTACTGGAATCGACCGGACTTGCGACCGGACTTGCAAGTTCGGTCGGACCAGAAAATTTTACCTACTGGAATCGACCGGACTTGCAAGGTCGGTCGGACCAGAAAAATTCCCCGATGAAACCTTCTGGAATGGACCGAACTTGCGACGGACATGCAAGTTCGGTCGGACCAGGAAATTTGCGTAATAAAGGCTACTGGAATGGACCGGACTTGCAAGTTCGGCGCAAGTCCGGTCCAGTAAAAAAAAAAAGAATATTATTTCAATTAAATAATAATTATATATATATATGTATACCCACATATATATATAAATGTGCATGTATGAAAGCATGCTAATTGTAAGTAAGAAAATAAAACTTAAGGTAATGAAGATAGGTAAGTAATGTGTAAGTGTAAGAAGCATAAGGACTTAGTAAGTATGAACTAGTAAACATACTAAGAGCAATTGAGCTAAGATAATGATAGTTAGATTTAATCATTCAACTGCATGTGTATAATAGGAATTGATTTGTGAACACCGGAGGAACGTTGGGATACAAGTACAACGGTGAAAGGTATGATTTCTTCATGCCCTGTATCCTAATCTGGTTACCCCGATTTGTGTGCTTATTTGACCACCTAATAAGATAAATGCATGAATCAGATTATATTGCACTTACTTGTGCTTGTTTACATTGTTCTCGATATTTGTCTTGAACAATAGTTTGTATAATTCATGAAACATATGGATGATAATGATGTGTATGGTATTTTGTAGTGTACTTGTATATTGTAATGTATTTCGTATGTATGTGTATAAGGGTATTGTAGTATTGTGGCTTGCATGTTGACTTGTGCTAATTCCTAACTATCTAACTCCTAACTTAAGTGAGTAAATTGGAATGAGTACAAGTCCGATATAGCTTCGGCCACGCGTGAGGATGCGGAGTCACAAGAGGTTGGCTGCAATTCCTGACTCTTAAACTGGTCCGCGGCCCAAATCCTTAAGTGGGTAGCATCCCGGATTAGTGAGTCAAGTAAATCCCGGAGGTGGGGGACGGTCTAGTCCCAGGGCGGAGGTCCCGACGACTTAACTTGAGTAAGAGTAAGAGTAAGTAAGTATGGATCCGTAAGCAAGTGTGTGTATGAGTATGTATGTGTATGAAGTAACGAGTAAAAAAGTAATCTCCACCCGATTAACCCGGGTGGACCAATGAAGCTAACAAGAATTGTATTTTGTGTATGTAATGAGTATGTGTATTTCGGAAGAGGTAAGCATGTATTGGTTGGTTTATATTGTATTCCTGTATGAACTGAATTGTATGTATGTATGTGGTGTAAGTATTATGGTACTGTGTGTAAGAGCATGTATGCATGTATGCTTGTATGAAATGAACCGTATGTATTCGACCAAGTGGTCGGCGTACCCTCACTAGTACGCGGGGTATGCGTTATCATGCTCGGCGAAGCTGACCCCTTCGGGGGACATTTTTTTAGTGTGCATGTGTACCCGAAACGAATACGGTCAAGGAAGAGACCGGAAGCACACCCTGGTATTTGGAAGTAAGTAGCGTGTGAGGAACGGGTAGTAAGTAGTCTCTTAGTGAGTGTGTATGAACTTTGAAGAGATTGTACATTGTATAAGGATCTAGTAAACTCGGTATGTAGATTATATTGTATTGTACTTGGAGTACTGTATTGAATGGAGATTGTGGTAGCATCTGGTAAATGGAGAATGCATTGTAGATTTGTAGTACTCGGGATTCCGGTCCATCAGACCAATGCTGTATGTAGAATCAGTAGCCTTGTTAGTCACGTGGGTGACTAACGGCATTGTATCACCCATTGTATGTAAATATATATATCCGCTGCGTGTATCTGATATGTAAGGAGGTTGGACGGTAAGCACTGTATTAATGGTATGGGTGTTACAAAAAGTGGTATCAGAGCGAAGTATCGCTCTGATGACTGGAAATACCGAGTCTAGGAATTACCGAGTTAGGAATTAGAAGCTTAGGGCTATGGGCTGAGTGATAGCACTAGAGAGATGCTAGTTAGGAACTCCCGGTGAGTACCGGATACCTACAATACCAGTCCCGCCTGCCGCAAACCCCACTGTGTAACTTGGGAAAGGATGCCAGAGAGAAGAAAAGTCTTCTCATACTCGGGGGAACCCGACCTGGCAGTGGTGAATCAATCACCCAGTAAACAAGAACCGACATGTAGTAGATTCCAAGAACTGGAAGTCCGGAGACAGATCCGGTTAGGTTAAACCACAATACCCGCACTCAACAGCGGTTGAACGAGCACTCCAACCACGAGGAGGCTGCAACTTCCAACAGCATGGGGTGACCTGCTTAGCAGTCGCGAAACCTAGCTAGTCAACCAACAGCAGGACAAAAGCACTAACCGTGCAACGGAATGAAAAGGGAGCAGTAACGGAACCCGAGACACAAGTCTACGGGACAGTAATACTTGAATAATACCACCAACGGTATGCTAGCCGACTAAGGACATAGTCGGAAGCGGTTTAACTCCAAAACTACGATGCCATCAAGGTGCAACACCTGGCCAATATAGCTCAGACAACTACAAGGACAACCATGAGATATAAACCGATGGGACTACAAGCGTAGTGCCTAAACTATGAAGGCTCAGTAACCACCACAAATGTGTGGGAGCGAGCCACAAGGAGCGACACTAAACCAAATAGAACGGGAACCTCCAAGGAGTGGAGGAGTACCCAGATCTACGACAGCCATGTCTAGACCACCTAGAAGCTACCTAAAGGAGCGAGTATATCAATTGTAGATCAATAAGATTGAGAGAATCACCAACAAGACTAATAAACACAAATGGAAACCCTACCAAGATTGGTATAGGATTACTCAAAAACCACCAGTACCGCGCACTTGCCACGGCAAGTGCAGTAAAGACAGAGATATGTAAAGGGACACTAACACGTCACAAGTACATAGTAATGTACGGTGACTGTAACGAAACAACCACAGGATCAAACATCCTAAAAAAAATGAAGGAATGGAACCTTGGAAAGGCCTAACGGCCCAACCTCTGTACTTAGAACATACCAGTCAGCGGGAGGCTAGACTTGGTCAAGACCCCAAACGTGGCTATGCCATGAGAAATTTCTTTTAACACCGAACCATTGTTTTGAAACCCAAAATTTCTTTTCAAAACCATAACCCTCTTTTAAAACCTTGGATTTTAAAACCAGATCAACAGCATTATGGTGAGTATCATAGGATGATACAAGAGGAGTTGGCAACAGAATACTTCACCTAGGCGTGTGACGAACACTACGAGTATACCCGTTACGGGATGTGGGACAGCCGCACTCCGAAGGAGCTTGTGGGCCCGACATATAGTTGGGTAAGTGGTAACGTACCAACATGGTACCCCACGTATGTATACATGTAGTGTACGACACACGGGAAGTAGTCAACTCCGTTCTACGGACCATCAGTAAGTTCAACCCAAGACAACTGGACACCTCAGAGGATCAAGCATAAGGGAAACCAAAGAATCCATCTGAAGATAAGGAATGAAGACTGGGAAGTGCCAAAAGCACAGACTAGTAAATATAGACATTGGACATGTCACGAGGACGCCAAACAAATACGTGAAAGCTGGAAGGTATACCAGCCTAAACACAATAAGGCAGTTGCCTAACGTGAACACCACAATGCTCGGCAAACGGGACAGAACTCCCAAGAGCGATCACTAAATTACCACTAAATATAATCCATCGTCGGAGAGGATATATAAACCTAGACTCAAGCACTAGGAGCAAGCGTAAACAGTCTACCCAAGAACGGGAGACGTCGTACCCAAAAAGGGACGACTCAAGTACAATACCATAAGACGGTATAGAGGACAACACACATTATAAACATTAGCCGGATGTAACGGCACCGCTACCAACACCCAGGAGCGATCCTTGAAGGGTGTCTGTGTTAACAACAGTTGAACAAGCGTAATGATATGAGCACGGGAGCTAAAACGGACACTCGGTTAGGACACCGAAGGGATTTCACTTAACAGGAAATGCCCCCTAAGATACTGAGAGACACTTATAACACCATCTGCCTAAGAAGGTCTCCTATGAACGGAAGCGTGATGCCACGACTTACCATGGAGCCAATAATACCTCCAACCTATGACGGTATACATGGGGTGGAAACGTGTATAAGCAGCTTGCAAAGAGCATAGCTTGCAGCAATATGGCTCTAAAGCCATAACCATGATGTGTTGTGTAACCTTAAAACGGTTGTAAAACCCACACCATTACTAACAAGACTTGCAAGAAATATTGCCTCATACGACAAGAAATCAACAACTGGACCATAATATCAAACCCAACATTTTGAGTGGCTTGGAGTAATGGCCAACTCAATGTCACTGTCACTAGAGCATCAGCCTAGTATACAGTTGACGGAGTTCTTAATTACCGCCATGCCTTCTGTAGCAATGGTAGCACAGAGGCATGAGAATCATGATAATGCCAACATTGGCCTAGTCCACACTTGGACACTACGAGAAACCCAAGGGAAGGTACCCTCGTTAACCAAGACCGCCAATGCGGTAATGATGTGAACCCTTAAAAAAAAGGCTTCCATCTATTATAGCAATAAAACCACGCAATAGATAATGCCAAGGGGGATGGAGTAAGGAAATGAGAATTCCAAACCATTACGACTTAAAGGAGTAAGCATACTCCATGTGCATCCATATATATAGTGGACCATTGGGTAAACACCAACATGGCAAACCTTGTCATTAGACCTATGAGTGAAGACAAACCCCTCAACAAGAACCTTCACTTGTCAGTGATAGAATACCCTCCAATTGGAAACGGGACCAGAAAACCCTTGAAGTTTCTGTTATACCCAAAATTCCAACCCCCTCGGGTAGTCTCTAAGGCATACGTGTTACGAAGGGCAAAATGGTCAAAATGCACCAATGCAGGATTTTCCAAGGACATTCTCGGGATTTTCTATTTTCATATGACTTGTTCATTATCTCCAAACACTTCCAAATATCATAGTCATTATGAAAGGTATTTCATGATTTTCTGATAATATTTATTCTGGAAATTAAGCTTTTAATAAGCTAGTTTCTTTAATAATTAACACATGAAATAGCCTCAAATAGAAATAAAAGGGTTTTCAAAATTAAAATAAAATTGTCACATGGTTAGCATGACTACACACAGTCATAAACCTGAATTTATTTTATTTGGAACCTTATCCCAAAATTTAAAAGAGAAATTCAATCATTTTTGCAATTTTCTCTCTCCTCTGGAAAATACCGAAATCAAAACAAAATGTCATGAAACTTTAACACAGGGTAGAGGATGATTATTAGAGACTAATGCCGTTGGAATTTCGTAATTTCGACTTTCCAATAATAAGTTATGAATTTGGGAGATTCCAGATTGTGAGATTTTTATCTAATCGGTTATTTATCAAATAACCCGATTCCAACTCTCAAAATTCCTAAAAATCATTCTTTACCTTCAGTTAAATTTTCATAATTTTATCGGCTTGCAACATATTTAAAAAATCAGATTCTCTTAGAGCACAAAATCAAGGTTTTAGATAAAAATTCTGTTCTATCAACTTGGCCATGCTCTTTCTATAAAAGGCCTTCCAAAAAACGACCTAGGGCAAGGGTAGATGATCCCCATAGTCAGAAGACACAGCCGTCTACTTGCCTCCCACGTTTTCAACACTCCCAATACCGAAACACTGCAGAAATCACTCCGAAATCACCAAAAAACTCATCCTTCCTTCTCCTATTGAACTTCCAAGCACCAAAAACACACAAAACCACCACAAAAAACAGAAGAGAAACGTCCTTAACAGCATAAAGAAGGAGGAGTCAGAAGCACAATTCGAAGTCAATCCAAAACCGGCATCAACGAAGCATCAAAAGATCCCCGTTGTGAAGAGTCTCATTAGATCCGAAGGTAAAACAGGTTGAAGCCTTGTTTTTCTGACTTTGTTCAACTTTAACTACTCTGTGTTAAAATCTGGAGTCGAATTGACTTTTTATCGCTTCTGAATTAGCGTTTGTTTTCGCTTCTGCCCAATAACTTGTTTGCTAAGTTTCGTGTTTAATTCGAATTCAAATTGTAAACTTTCAATCACTAACGTGTTTAGAATCTTTCAGGCTACGCACCCATAAAATTTGAGCCAAAAACACCTTCGGGAACAGCCTCAACGCCGCCGTCCGAGGGTGGTCCGCACCCACGGACGCTATGTCCGGGGTCCCGGACGCCCTGTCCGAAAGCCGGACGCCCACGGACGGCGGCAGGTTTTAAAAAATTCAAAATTTAGGTTTTTCCTGATAATGTCCGGGCCCTCGGACAGCCTGTCCGAGGCCCGGACCCTGCAAATTTTTGTTTTTCTTTATTTTCGACTCTTCTGTATAGTTAGGTTAACTGGGGTCCGTGGTCTCGGACATGGGGTCCGTGGCTACGGACGTAAGCAAAATTTGACCTAATTCTGCCACCGAAACCCTAGTTTAGGTAGCTTTCAATTTCACTTTATTTTTATGTCAAAAATGCTAAAAAACACAAAAAAACAGAAGCTTGCGCACTTAGGTTAAAACGACTCGTAATAAGCCGTAATTAAACTAAGTAGAGGAAAAACGACTTCTAGGGGTAATGAAAGTAATTGAACCCTAAATAAGTCGAATACCAAGCCCCCGAACCCGAACTCTCCTTTCCTAATTTGATCTAGGTTAAAATTAGGTGGCGACTCATAATAGGTTCCAGTGAGCTAGCTTAGGTTTTAATAATTATTGTTATATGACATAGTTATTAATCTTAGGTTATAAGTGGACCTAAAACCCGTTTAGATCCTAATCAGCTTTAATCAACATAGGATAGGGTTCAAAATCGAGGCTCACAGACTGGCGACTCTGCTGGGGACAAACTTCTTAATTTTAACTTGTTTGATTTTAAGAAAGAGGGTTTAACTCGAAAAATTGTTTATTTATGGCTTTATTACTCTGTTTGTTTACTTTTGTGCGCACTTTAAATTTTGCACCCTTGCATCATATGAGAGCGAGGGTCCACACAAACCAGTTCCACCCCGGGACCCATCTAGGGTCCCCTGTCAGGGACTCACACCTTTTAGGTGATGTGAATAAGCGGGGGAAAAGAGGAGGATGTCGTCTGACCACATCCCCTTAATACCTGGGCCTTAGCCCCAAGCGTTTTCCTGGCAGTGTCCTTACCTAGCCCATCGTTTGGTCAGTCAAAGACCCGACCGTAGACGCACACCTTCAGGTGATGTGAAAAAAGTGGGGGAGCCCAAAGAGAATAGCGTGCAAGCCCTATTCCTTTGTGGTGACCTGGGCCCATGCCCCAAGCACCTCTCCGGATCGATCCATACCCGGTTTGGTTTAAACGTCTAGTGAGGACATGTTGAATTTGTGTGGGCCATGTTTGCTTGTATGATCGGCCCACTACCCAGCCTAGAGATTGATAGGAACTTCTCCTACATCAACCTAGCCCAGCATGAATTGGCAGCTCTATTTGTTTGCGGCCCAGAGGCCCTGTTTGGTTTAACATGTGAGTCGTTCGGGCTTCGGCCCAAAAGCCTAGACTTAGGTGATTCTCTTCTGGCCCAATTTGAATTATCTAATTAGTTCTAGGCCCATAAAAAAGAAATACACCTGAGCTTGAAATAACTCACAAGTCCTGAAAATAGAATCTTTTTCGGCTTAGCAACCATCTTCTCTGGCCCGAAGGAAAATAAGCCCATTTGTGATTTAGGGACCATTCCAGCTCATGTGCTTTACTTCAGGCCCAAAACACATTCCGGCCCAAGGGCTCATTCTACTAGACTAGGTAGACTTCTTATTCGGGCTCTAGCCCCAAACCTAGATCTAGGTGTCACCTCTGAGGCCCAATCAAAGCCATCTGTTTAGATTTCAGTCCAAGTTCCAGTTCATAGATACTCCAGCCCAAACACCTCATTCTCTGGGTATCCTGGCCCACTTGCTTTCAACCCAAGTCTGTTCGATCTATCTTGTGAAGCGTCATGTTTCGGCCTATTCCTTTTGTTAGCTAATAATGGACACCTTGGACACAGGTAGACTCAAGTCCTAAGTGCGGTCCAATCGACATGGAAGCCCAGCTCGCAATTTTGGAACAAAATCACATGGCCACCATTGAAGCCATGGAACAGAGGCATAGTGCTGCCATGGACGCCGTGGAATCTAACTACGTTGCTGTTATCAAAGAGTTGAAAGAAAAGGCTCTTTCCCTCGAGTCCGAACGTCAAGCTCGGGATGAGTTAGTGGACAGGCTTCTCAACACCCTTTATGACTGCATTGAAGTTGGCTCTATTAGGGTCCGAGGATCGAAGGGGAATGTCAAAGAAATTGCTACAGAACTCAGGAAAGTGATTAGGCAACCGGGAGCAGCAACTTGCATCCAAAGCTGCACTCGCAAGAGGACCAGGCAACATGAGGAAGACAGTGATCGACAGTCAAGAGGACCTGGTTGGAACGTTGGGACAGTAGAACCACCCCGACGGAATTCTCGACAGAGAGAGTTTACAGACATCGGTCGAACACCAAGACAAGCACTTGAAGAGCTTCGAGGAAGATATCCGATGCAACCGCTCGCCCTAAGGCCGGGAACTACTCATTTGGGGAAGGATCTTAATCAATTTTGTCACTTCCACCAGCTGCCGGTCACGACACTGATCACTGCAGGGCCCTACAACACAGAATCCAGGATCTAATTGACCAAGGGCTCCAATTCTAAGAACATGGTGGAGAGCGCAGAGCACGTGTGCCCAAGCATCATCAAAAATGTTGCATTTCTTTTCTTGATTAGTTGTCTTTCAACTTTTGTAGTAGTTAGTTCCCTTGACCATTTTCGGTAGTTTTCCTGAGTTTGTAATTTCCAACATTATCTTCTTGTTGAATAAAACATAGTTCCATTTTCATAATTTTTGTGCAAAGCATTATTCATTAATTCGAAAAACTAAAAAAAAGAGCACTCATGTTTTTCAAGGATCACGAAGTAATCATTTTCTGACTATGCAATGGAATACAAAGACTTGCATTTTGTTTTGAAAATCTGAACATGCCTAACCAAACACTGCAACTCACAACCCACAAAGAGGTTTAAGGTCCACATCTATTGAATTGTTGTCACAAACCCCAAATCAATACTAGGGGCAATCTAAGTTTAAGTTCGTCATCTTTTATCTTTTGTTTAAATGTGCGAACGAGTTTCGGAGTGAAAATCTCGCGAGAATGTCTTGAGTGGAAAAACCATGAGTGAACGAGCGTGTCACTTTTACGCGACTCCGTGAGACCACATTCAAAGGTGAGGTAAACGGCGTAACTCCGACCGAAGGAGATAATTTGTAGATTTACACTTAGACCTGCGAAAAGTAACAAAGAAAGGATACACAACTATAGGGATGACGAAGCACCTAGGTACAGCACCACACATCCAAAAGCTTGTGAACCCTGACATCACACCCTAGGCACCCCCGCTGAGCTTTTGATATATGACCTCTTTTACAACACTACAAACTCCACAGAATAAGCCAGCCAATGGTGAATACCCGACCCGGTGACCAAAGGATGCAAGGAGCCCGACTTCCGAACAGCAACTTCACAAGTCCAAAGAAGCAGAATTGCTACCAGCATGACGGAGTGATCCGCAAATGGCCCCAAAGTGGCACAGGATCCAAATGCGCTAACATCAAAAACAGCTCTCAAAGTTCAAAACCGGGAAACACAAGAACCCCGGAGGAAAAGAGATTCAAAGAAAGCAAACCTGGAAAGCCCCGAAGTAATCCAAAATCAGTAGAAAGAGAGAAGGCGCAAGGAACAACCCAAAAGTTCTAAGTTCCAAGCTTATAAGCGAAGTCATCACGAAGTAGCCAAACGACTTCAAGGCAAAGAAGACAAGTCCGAGAGAAGGTGGAAGTTGCAGCTTTGGTCACCCTTATAGCTCCACATACCTGAAATATCCCTCCATGGTCCCGTTGTCTTTCATCACACCCCATGGCCATGTTATAAGCTTTAAAGACTTCCGACTTGATAGTTGTGTATCTAATCACGTGAAAGTAACAGATCGAATGCGTAAATTCATCAAATATCGAATTCAATGGTCTAGAAGTTGTGACCGTAGGGGAGGAACGAGTGCAAACACCAAACACGCCGAGTGTAGGTTAGGAAACACCACGTGAAAACATAAGCCTTGGCCCTGTGAGGACGAGACTCGTTCGCACGTTTAATAATAAAAGAAAATACTGGGGGCAATCGATCGTTCCGATCGATTGCCATGAACTCTAGCTCAGATTGTCTTAAGGGAAAATACTGGGGGCAATTGTTGGTTCCAACAATTGCTATGACAACACCAATTGGGACCCAAAGCCCTTACCTCCACACCACCACTACACAGGCCCACAAAGCCTTTACCTGCACATCAAACACCACAAGCCCACATAAGCCTTTACTTTCACACCATACACCCACACAAGCCCAAACCACTACACAGGCCCACATAAGCCCTTACCTTTACATCATACACTATACCCCACCGTTGGCATGTCATCTCCTAGGAGATAAATTACAAGTCCGAAATCTATGGTCAGGAAATGATAATTTCACCTTCCTTTTCAGTAAACAGAATTTCTTCAAACACTGCCACGTTTGGCACCTTTTCCAACAAATTCCTGTTTTGGACGAGTATCTTTCATATATTTTGATTGTGTACATCTTATCATCATTGCCATGGCACTCCAGTGATCAGTTTTTACCATTTGCACGAGACCATTATCCTCCTAACTTATTTTGAGTTCGAGACCCAAAATCGGTGCAAGGCCCTGCAGATTCCTCTTTCAGTGCGAGACCCAGCATCTTCATTCAGTACGAGACCAAGAATCAGTGTGAGATCCAGCTTTCCTTCATCCATTTAGTACGAGACTTCAGTGCGAGACCCGTCATCTTCTTCAGTGCGAGACCGAGCGTCATCATCCAGTGCGAGACCAGTACGACCTAGTATCATCTTCAGTGCGAGACCCGTCATCTTCTTCAGTGCGAGACCGAGCGTCATCATCCAGTGCGAGACCAGTACGAGACCTAGTATCATCTTCGTGCGAGACCCGTCATCTTCTTCAGTGCGAGACCGAGCGTCATCATCCAGTGCGAGACCAGTACGAGACCTAGTATCATCTTCCGTGCGAGACCCATCATTTTCTTCAGTGCGAGATCGAGCGTCATCATCCAGTGCGAGACCAGTACGAGACCTAGTATCATCTTCAGTGCGAGGTAGAGCGTGATCTAAGTTGGCGGGGCAGAGGCAATAAGTCCCCATCTTCATGTCAACTTCTTGGGAGAAACAACTAGTGGGCAGTGGCAATAAGTCCCCTTGGTAATCTAGAAGTTATCCCAGCACCCCAGTTGGTGGGCAGAGGCAATAAGTCCCCATAGTATACCAACCAGGAGCATTGGAACGGGTTTCGGTCCCCAGAAGCATCCGAGCATCATCATCATATCATATCATCTTCTTCTGCATGACATCTACATTTGCATTACAGGTTCCCGACACCTTAGAATGTTCGGCATACTTCATTTCATTTTAGGTGGTCAACGCCTTAGAATAGCTTGACATCATCTCATTCGTTATAGGTAGTCAACGCCTTAGAATAGCTTGACATCATCTCATTCGTTATAGGTAGTCAACGCCTTAGAATAGCTTGACATCATATCATCCTTATAGGTAGTCGGCGCCTTAGAATAGTCTGACACTACTTCATTTTTACCTTTAGGTGGCCGACGCCTTAGAATCGCTCGACATCCTTCCACTTTACTCATAGGTAGTCAGCGCCTTAGAACAGCTCGACACAACTTGTTGGATTTCAATTGCACGAGGGGTCTTTTAAGATCCAAAATTTTGGGGTATCACTCAAGCATCAACTAGCCTTTTCATTTCCATTACAAAGTCTAGTTGACGGGGGGCAATCTGTTATACCCAAAATTCCAACCCCTCGGAGTAGTCTCTAAGGCATACGTGTTACGAAGGGCAAAATGGTCAAAATGCACCAATGCAGGATTTTCCAAGGACATTCTCGGGATTTTCTATTTTCATATGACTTGTTCATTATCTCCAAACACTTCCAAATATCATAGTCATTATGAAAGGTATTTCATGATTTTCTGATAATATTTATTCTGGAAATTAAGCTTTTAATAAGCTAGTTTCTTTAATAATTAACACATGAAATAGCCTCAAAATAGAAATAAAAGGGTTTTCAAAATTAAATAAAATTGTCACATGGTTAGCATGACTACACACAGTCATAAACCTGAATTTATTTTATTTGGAACCTTATCCCAAAATTTAAAAGAGAAATTCAATCATTTTTGCAATTTTCTCTCTCCTCTGGAAAATACCGAAATCAAAACAAAATGTCATGAAACTTTAACACAGGGTAGAGGATGATTATTAGAGACTAATGCCGTTGGAATTTCGTAATTTCGACTTTCCAATAATAAGTTATGAATTTTGGGAGATTCCAGATTGTGAGATTTTTATCTAATCAGTTATTTATCAAAATAACCCGATTCCAACTCTCAAAATTCCTAAAAATCATTCTTTACCTTCAGTTAAATTTTCATAATTTTTATCGGCTTGCAACATATTTTAAAAAATCAGATTCTCTTAGAGCACAAAATCAAGGTTTTAGATAAAAATTCTGTTCTATCAACTTGGCCATGCTCTTTCTATAAAAGGCCTTCCAAAAAACGACCTAGGGCAAGGTAGATGATCCCCATAGTCAGAAGACACAGCCGTCTACTTGCCTCCCACGTTTTCAACACTCCCAATACCGAAACACTGCAGAAATCACTCCGAAATCACCAAAAACTCATCCTTCCTTCTCCTATTGAACTTCCAAGCACCAAAAACACACAAAAACCACACAAAAAACAGAAGAGAAACGTCCTTAACAGCATAAAGAAGGAGGAGTCAGAAGCACAATTCGAAGTCAATCCAAAACCGGCATCAACGAAGCATCAAAAGATCCCCGTTGTGAAGAGTCTCATTAGATCCGAAGGTAAAACAGGTTGAAGCCTTGTTTTTCTGACTTTGTTCAACTTTAACTACTCTGTGTTAAAATCTGGAGTCGAATTGACTTTTTATCGCTTCTGAATTAGCGTTTGTTTTCGCTTCTGCCCAATAACTTGTTTGCTAAGTTTCGTGTTTAATTCGAATTCAAATTGTAAACTTTCAATCACTAACGTGTTTAGAATCTTCAGGCTACGCACCCATAAAATTTGAGCCAAAAACACCTTCGGGAACAGCCTCAACGCCGCCGTCCGAGGGTGGTCCGCACCCACGGACGCTATGTCCGGGGTCCCGGACGCCCTGTCCGAAAGCCGGACGCCCACGGACGGCGGCAGGTTTTAAAAAATTCAAAATTTAGGTTTTTCCTGATAATGTCCGGGCCCTCGGACAGCCTGTCCGAGGCCCGGACCCTGCAAATTTTTGTTTTTCTTTATTTTCGACTCTTCTGTATAGTTTAGGTTAACTGGGGTCCGTGGTCTCGGACATGGGGTCCGTGGCTACGGACGTAAGCAAAATTTGACCTAATTCTGCCACCGAAACCCTAGTTTAGGTAGCTTTCAATTTCACTTTATTTTTATGTCAAAAAATGCTAAAAAAAACACAAAAAACAGAAGCTTGCGCACTTAGGTTAAAACGACTCGTAATAAGCCGTAATTAAACTAAGTAGAGGAAAAACGACTTCTAGGGTAATGAAAGTAATTGAACCCTAAATAAGTCGAATACCAAGCCCCCGAACCCGAACTCTCCTTTCCTAATTTGATCTAGGTTAAAATTAGGTGGCGACTCATAATAGGTTCCAGTGAGCTAGCTTAGGTTTTAATAATTATTGTTATATGACATAGTTATT
The DNA here is from genome assembly GCA_023374045.1 of Limonium bicolor. Classification (NCBI taxonomy): domain Eukaryota; kingdom Viridiplantae; phylum Streptophyta; class Magnoliopsida; order Caryophyllales; family Plumbaginaceae; genus Limonium; species Limonium bicolor. The sequence continues at coordinate 321,955,428 of CM041777.1, read as the reverse complement.
AATCTTAGGTTATAAGTGGACCTAAAACCGTTTAGATCCTAATCAGCTTTAATCAACATAGGATAGGGTTCAAAATCGAGGCTCATAGTTTCATGGATGTCCTGGTAGTATACATACAAGCAAAACTACACAGCCAGAGCCTAAACCAATGCTCGGCACTGAAGGGCAATAACTGCCAAAGCAATTAATGTGAACACACATTGAACGCCATGAATGACTAACGCGCAAGAGAGCTTACGACCCGATGAGTATCTCATCCAGGACCAACCAAGGTATTTGGTAAATTGTATCACAAATGATGATAGAATGTGAGGTAAGTTAACCTACACATAAAACCTAAGTGGAATAAGACATCTCCACATGGGAAGATAATAAGATTGTCGTATGCTACGACTACCGTCATACACCAAACACAGGGAACTCCTAGTATATTTACGCCATAAGGAAATGGTGCCAAGGACAATGTCACTAAGTAAAAAGGAACTACCACAGTAACAGAAACAGTAAAGGCAATGTTGTACAATGAGTAAGAATACGGTGCGCAACAGGCGACCGCTATGAGGGAATAGTTAAGCAATAACACGGAGTATAAGTATGAGATGACACACAGAAATATTCTTTCCTATCACATAAGTGACTTACTGTCAAGCGTTTACGCCTCTACACTCTGTATGACTGAGTGTTTTGGTATTGCAGTGGTGCAGCTAATGATCTAATGGGATGGCTAGGGATATGGAGAATGTAAACCGCAGTAAATCTTTCTTTCACCACAAACATGGCATAAGCCAGTTAAGCAAGCTTAGCAACAACCGTGCGGCCTAAGGCCAAAGAAGCACGAAGTGTGTAACACACACTAACAATCACAAGATGTGAATTCCAATGGAAAAAAAAAAGGTGAAGAGAGACTTAAGGAAGTCACTAGGACCGACGCATATCAATGCAAGGTCATACAAGTAAAGAACACTTGTACTGAACCAGGAGAACTGGTATAAATTAGAAGCTAGTGGCAACAGAGGAAGCACTACAGTTAAGTGGTGACTTAACCTCGCCTGACAATAATTCGGAGGAACTTAATGAATAATCGTGGAAGCATAAATAGCATGTACAGTAGAATACCATAGTTGTTTAGTAAACCTTATTCCCATAATAGAATGATGAGAAGGTAATGTATAGCACATTAAGGATAACAAGAAGGGGAATAACCCAAGTTATCAGGGTCGCGCAGCAGAAGCTAGTGGGCCCTAGCTAGGAGTTTAATGTACCTAGTGAGCATAATACAATGGCTATTAATGCCTTGAAGCCGATTAGGCTAGAATCGAATTAAATATGAGTTAAATAAACTCATATAGGAACTCTTAGTGCAAAGACTAAACCGTTGGTATGGTTAAGACCCTTGACCAGAGCATATTCTATAGTATACCGTAGTGAAGTGAAGCTAACCGCTTCAGTTTGCCCAAACTGATTAAACCAATGTTTAATAATAATAACATATGGTAGATTACGTGGGCGTAATCCCTTTTAAGGGGGGGTAGAGCGGAAAACCACTTAATGTAAGTTTTTATTATGAATAAAACACTTAAACCGTAATGTGCATAGCACAAATGAGAATCAAATTGATGATTGGTACTATGTTAAACAAAACATAAGTACTCATTCATATTGTAATTATGGTAACTAGGCATTAAACATGCAAATACCATAGGAGGAATGTACCTATCTTGTAACACAGTGTAAGAGTATTAGTAAAGAAAAGTAATGAGTAGTGGACGGAGCTCCACAAGTATTGTAACCTTTGAAGAAGTAGTACGAAATGAATGAGGATAGTAGATGAATGAAGCTTATGAGTAGTGGGATCGTAAGTAAAATGTGAAACAATTGAAGCCAACTAAATCTTATAAGTGTAGTATTTCGTAGTTAGAATATAGGAGATGATGGTGAGTAATGGATGGAAGTAGTGAGGGTTGATGATGAAATGAGCATTAGGACCGAACCATGGAGTAAAGCATTTTGGGAGTAGAGTGAGGACGATTGATGGATTGAGTCCATCCTTTGGAGATGTATGAATTCGCAACCACGACTAGAAAGAATAAAAAGATAGAAAATGAAAACAATTAAATTATTGTTTGTTGAACCTGATGTGGGAAGTCGAACTTGATCCTGATCAGATCAAGGGAAACCGAACACAAATTGGGGTGGAAAGATAGTTTAACACTGATGCTGATCACACCAGGGTTGAATGATTCTTGAAGCTCCCCCTTAAGTGGTCACAAGAATCACATAGGATAGAAGAGTAACGAATATAAATTGGAATTTGGAGTTGTATGTTTTAGAAAATTTTAACTGGTAGTGGTGAGAGAATTTCTTAGTATGGAGAATGAGGATCTACTAGAAGTGTGTACCGAAGAAGATAGTAATGTAGTATGTTGTATCATTCCAAGGGCAGCAGGACATAGAGGAGTCCTGTGTCGAGACGACCTGAGTGCCTGCGGGATTGTAATGTGTATTGCTTGTATTGCTTTGGGGATAGTTTGCACTTGTATGTAATGTAGGAAGATGGTGTTGAGCGATGGTTGTGTAAGTAATATGGATTGGAGTAAGTATAGTACATTCGTATGGGGATGGAATGTAGACCATAATTAATGGATTTGGGAATTGTAAGGGAAGAAAGGTGTGTGTGGTTTGGTATTAGACATGTATGAATGAGTAAGTATAGTAATCCCGTAACATTGAACAACTTTGAGGACAAAGTTTCTTAAGGGGGGTAGATTGAAATACCCCGAACTTAAATACAGGGATTAACATAATTATAATATGTATTTAAGGGCCTAACAATGCCTAATTAATATTTGTAAGGAAAATAAATCCAAAAGAAATAAAGAAACGCTTAAAAGGTGAAAAACGCTAAATAAGCGTTAAATAACCATAGGAGGTATGAGACCTCGGTTAGCGTATTATATGGATTCCAAAGGTTTAATAAGACCTAAATAATATATGGGAAACAACTCCCGAAGAAAACGGATCCAAATAATGAATTAAAACACTAATAGAGCTTTAGAGCGCGTTTTTTCGAGAAAACCCGAAAACGTGACTTTAAGGGGTCAAACGGACCCGTAAAAATATAAATCATTAAATAATAATTATTAAGCATTTAAGGGAGCTTAATAGTCAACAAAAATAATTAAACGAGGAAATTCCGGAAAACGGGCCCGGTTAGTGAACGGTATCTAAACCGGGTAAAATAACGAGCGTTTCTGTAAAAGACGAAAAACGCTCCAACTAGTAATACTGAGTGGGACCGATTTTTAATGAGTTAGATAACCCCCTCACACACACATGTAACTAGCTAATTAAGTAAGAGAGCAAAAAGCAAATAAAGTGAAAAAGGTAAAAGTACCTTACATACTCTCTCACCTCTCACTTTTCTCTCTCTCCCATTTCCTTCTTCCCCACCGTACTTCCTCTCTTTCTCCTTCCTCTGGCTGCGATTTGAACTCCCCCTCTACAACCATGGAAGCTTCATCTTCTTCTCCTTGCTCCATCTCCATTTGAGCTTCAATCACAAAAATAAGTACATATTTGTAATCCCCTCATCCTCCTCTACATTTCCCTCTTTTCAAATTCGAAAAGGATGAGTTTCATCTCCATGGGTTTTTCCCCATTTGAAGAGGAAAAGCACACCATGTGGAGCTTGGAGTCTCCTCTTTCCAACAAGGTAAAAATCTACATCAAAAAACTCATGTTTCACCATCCCCTCTCATAACCGATTTTTACCCATATGTAATACCTTGTTTTTCTCTCTCTCTTTTGAGCATAATATCAACCTTGCAATGGTGGTGGATTCACCTTCTTGAACCCAGGGGCTAAAACCCCTCTTAAAAGCTTCAAAAGGTAAACCCTAGAAATTGTGTTTTAACACTTTAAATGAATTAGCACTAAATTAAGGATTAGTAGTTTAATTGCACTTGTTTTATGTGCTTTGGGTGGTGGGAATGAGTTTGGTAACTCCATTCCCCATATGGCCGATTTGGGCAAGAAAGAAAGAAGAAGAGGAGATTGGAAAAGGAATGAAGAAATATAAGCTCAAGGTAAGAGCTCCCTCTTAATGTTATTTTATGCATTAGAGTAATGAATGGGTATGGGTAAACAAATAAAAGAACCTAAACTATTGTATTGGTATTGTAGTATTGGAAGTTTGAGTAATTGTGAGTAAGTTTGAGTATTTGTGCATTAGTATGTGAATTGTAGGCCTTGGAGCCAAATGGTTGTGTATGAGTATTAGTATTGATGTTTGATGGAGTATTGGTGTGTATTGGGATGGATTATATTTGCTTAATTGCTGGTAGGACCCTTGTATGGGTGTGGCTAGAATAGGAATGATTTTGGTGAAAATGTGTATGTGGAGGAAGTAAGGAAAAGTAGTGAGCTATGGCAAATTTTTTGGGGGAATGTACATTTATGGATGACTTGGTGAATGGGAGAACCAAGGTGTATTGGAGTTAGTAGGTATGTTAGTAGTGATGGAGAGGTAGTTGTAGTAAGAGAAACAAGAAGTGTGAAAATCTGTAGCAAAAGGATATAAGAATGTATGGAGAACTTGGGGAAAAAATTAGTGTGTAAGAATTGGTAAAAGAGTGTGGACTTGGGTATAGATGTTTGTAGTGTTTGGAGATGTATTTGGGATGCTAGGAGTGACATGATAGAGGAAGTATTGAGTGGTAGGAGTTGCAAACAAAAATCTGTAGCATAGGTAAAACAAAAAACTGTTACATTGGTGGGAAAAGAAGTGAGGAATTTGTGTAAAATTGATTGATGGATTTAGTAAGGAGTTTGGTGGATGAACTAAGGTGTATTAGAAGGTTAAATTAGTGTTATAACATGTGGGATTAAGTGTAGGAACAATGGGGAAGTAATAGGCAAAAGAGGGGACTGAAAACAGAAATAAAAATGCAAATACTGGGCCGGACCAGACTTGCGACCGGACTTGCAAGTTCGGTCGAGCCCAGATTTACAATGACGGGAAAGCTTCTGGAAGCGACCGGACTTGCGACCGGACTTGCAGTTCGGTCGGACCAGAAAATTTCCTGTCTGAAACCTACTGGAATCGACCGGACTTGCGACCGGACTTGCAAGTTCGGTCGGACCAGAAATTTTACCTACTGGAATCGACCGGACTTGCGACCGGACTTGCAAGGTCGGTCGGACCAGAAAAATTCCCGATGAAACCTTCTGGAATGGACCGAACTTGCGACGGACATGCAAGTTCGGTCGGACCAGGAAATTTGCGTAATAAAGGCTACTGGAATGGACCGGACTTGCAAGGTCGGTCGCAAGTCCGGTCCAGTAAAAAAAAAAAAGAATTATTATTTCAATTAAATAATAATTATTATAATATATATATGTATACCCACATCTATATATAAATGTGCATGTATGAAAGCATGCTAATTGTAAGTAAGAAAATAAAATAACTTAAGGTAATGAAGATAGGTAAGTAATGTGTAAGTGTAGGAAGCATAAGGACTTAGTAAGTATGAACTAGTAAACATACTAAGAGCAATTGAGCTAAGATAATGATAGTTAGATTTAATCATTCAACTGCATGTGTATAATAGGAATTGATTTGTGAACACCGGAGGAACGTTGGGATACAAGTACAACTGTGAAAGGTATGATTTCTTCATGCCCTGTATCCTAATCTGGTTACCCCAATTTGTGTGCTTATTTGACCACCTAATAAGATAAATGCATGAATCGGATTATATTGCACTTACTTGTGCTTGTTTACATTGTTCTCGATATTTGTCTTGAACAATAGTTTGTATAATTCATGAAACATATGGATGATAATGATGTGTATGGTATTTTGTAGTGTACTTGTATATTGTAATGTATTTCGTATGTATGTGTATAAGGGTATTGTAGTATTGTGGCTTGCATGTTGACTTGTGCTAATTCCTAACTATCTAACTCCTAACTTAAGTGAGTAAATTGGAATGAGTACAAGTCCGATATAGCTTCGGCACGCGTGAGGATGCGGAGTCACAAGAGGTTGGCTGCAATTCCTGACTCTTAAACTGGTCCGCGGCCCAAATCCCTTAAGTGGGTAGCATCCCGGATTAGTGAGTCAAGTAAATCCCGGAGGTGGGACGGTGTTGTAGTCCCCAGGGCCGGAGGTCCCGACGACTTAACTTGAGTAAGAGTAAGTAAGTATGGATCCGTAAGCAAGTGTGTGTATGAGTATGTATGTGTATGAAGTAACGAGTAAAAAAGTAATCTCCACCCGATTAACCCGGGTGGACCAATGAAGCTAACAAGAATTGTATTTGTGTATGTAATGAGTATGTGTATTCGGAAGAGGTAAGTATGTATTGGTTGGTTTATATTGTATTCCTTGTATGAACTGAATTGTATGTATGTATGTGGTGTAAGTATTATGGTACTGTGTGTAAGAGCATGTATGCATGTATGCTTGTATGAAATGAACCGCATGTATTCGACCAAGTGGTCGGCGTACCCTCACTAGTACGCGGGGTATGCGGTTATCATGCTCGGCGAAAGCTGACCCCTTCGGGGGACATTTTTTTAGTGTGCAGGTACCCGAAACGAATACGGTCAAGGAAGAGACCGGAAGCACACCCTGGTATTTGGAAGTAAGTGCCTGTGAGGAACGGGTAGTAAGTAGTCTCTTAGTGAGTGTGTATGAACTTTGAAGAGATTGTACATTGTATAAGGATCCTAGTAAACTCGGTATGTAGATTATATTGTATTGTACTTGGAGTACTGTATTGAATGGAGATTGTGGTAGCATCTGGTAAATGGAGAATGCATTGTAGATTTGTAGTACTCGGGATTCCGGTCCATCAGACCGATGCTGTATGTAGAATCAGTAGCCTTGTTAGTCACGTGGGTGACTAACGGCATTGTATCACCCATTGTATGTAAATATATATCCGCTGCGTGTATCTGATATGTAAGGAGGTTGGACGGTAAGCACTGTATTAATGGTAGGGGTGTTACAGTTTTGGGAACCCAAATATACTTGGGTCCCCTTTTTGAACCAGATTTTTTCAGCTTTTCTCGTGCCTCAAGGATAAGATTGAGTCGCTTGATATTAAATGACACATCCTTGTGAAGCATTTCACAGGCACTATCTCGATGTCCAAGACTCCCGCAATAACCACAAATCTTAGTGGGAGGAAGATTGACGTATTTTTGCTGTCCTTTCCACCAAGAATCAAAATTTTCTTTTGTTACTGGCGCTTGGGTTTGTTGTTGGATTTGGACATATTTTTAGGGATATCGAATTTACCTTTATGCCACTTGGGCTTCGATTGAGTGGATCCAACTCCAGATCGTATATTGACTATCTCTTGGGAGAGTTTTTCAACTTCCTTTCGAAGATTATCACGATCTTGACTAACTTCCTTGATCTTGGAGTTGGCCCACTCGGGCAATTCTGATGGAGTGACCTGTTTGATGAAATTGACTGGTTTGAGAGAGAGTGCATGTTCCTTTTCTTTCAATTTTCGAGAGAGTTGCTCAACAGAAGAGGTTAGAGAGATAACTTGAGATTCTGAACTATTTAGCTCATTCTGCAAAGAACAACACTTGTCAGCGAAAACAGTGAGGTCATGTTTGAGAGAGTCAATCTGAGTGAGTGACTCTTCCTGTTCCCTTTGGTTGGATTCAGTAAGACTCTTGGTTTTGTCGAGCTCCTTTTTAAGGGAGTCAACACGACGCCGAGAGTCTCGCAAATCCAATCTAAGTGAGCAGGAAATAGTCTTATGTTCCTCAGCTTCATCTCTCAAAGCATACATAAGACTTTTTGAGATCTCAAGTTCCTCACTTAACTCGTAGATTTTCTGTTAAGATCAGCTTTAAGAGAGTTAGTTTCAGAAGCCATTTTAGCAATTAAAGTCATAAAACCCATAGGAGTTATACGATAAAGGTCTGTTTCAAGATGGGAACGAGTTACCTCATTGTCGGGGATCATGGACTCCGTCGTATCATGTGCCATGAGACATACCAAGCCGCTGGACTCTGTGTCTGGATCGTCGGAGTCTGAATCACCCCAACCGACGGCTGCCATTTCTCGTTGATTGACTGTCAGCCTAAGCAAGGCTCTGATACCACATGTAGGATCGGGTGGCTGACTCAAACCAACTCAAGGTGTGAGTCTGTGAGATGGTTTGACTCAATCGAACTTACACTTGAGACGTAGAAACACTTAGTCGTACTAAGTGCGCGGAAGCAGTTGCTCAAGGTAGTAAAGTAAGAGAGATTTAGAGGAGCTAAATGGATTAACACCCGAAAGGTACAAGGACTCTGTCGAACTCAGCAGGATACACAATATAAGTTATTTATTTCCTGGTCAAAACAAAATAACTTATAATGCCCACTCAGTAGATGAGATCTACTTCGTGGTTTTCACTCACTCACCCAATACAATCTCTGATCAGCTCAATGATAAGTGTAGTGAAAACTAGGTCCTACCTAGAAAGACTCTATCGATATGCACAAATGAATCTAGTACTTCTCTCTCTTTTTCTCTCTCTAAAATAGGCAAAGCTTCTCTAAACAAATGCTCTGAATGATCTCTTTGGAAAGCTGCAATGAGAAACGAAATGACAACTCTCTTATATAGTGGAGCCGGTGAGGGAGTCTGCTTCCGAAATTTCTGCCATCTGAACGTTGTAGTTGCTTAAAATTCGGTCCTAACTTCTTTATGAACGTTGCTAAGCCTTGGCCCTTAATTTTCGGACAATTACCAATCCATTGGATGACTTGGCAACGTTCAATTATGACTGTCACGTCTGATGATGTAGTAGACTGACTCTGTCAGTTCCGAAATTTCAGGAACCAATGACTTTTTCCTTGAATTTCGGAAGCTGGAGCCATATTTCTGAAGCTGAAGCCAAGTCTTATGATTAGTGCCATGTTGAGAGAATTTAGGTCCAAGTCTGAACGTTGATGACCGTTGTAAGTCAATGTAGTGCTGTACTTGCTCCTTAATTTTCGCAACTGACCGACAGACTCCTCGAATTACCAGAAAGTCAAGGCTTTGGATTTTGCTCACATTTTGCATGAATTTCGGCCCAAGGATGATAGTTGATGACTGTTATGGTTAAGTGGACGTTGCTCCTTGAATTTCGTTACTGATTGATGAATTCACATAGATGGACTCTCTCGCTCTTTCGGTAAGGACAGAGACTCATTCGATCTTTTAAGGTTGACAGACTCTATCTTGTTTTGAGAAGTGTGATTGACTTGTTTGATCTGGTTGACTATCTCAGCAACACCTTCATACTCCAACAAAAACCTTGTTTGGTTCTTTGTGCTATAGCCGATTTTGGCTTCCTTGGAGAGTTGGAAAGATTATTCTTGAGCTATCCCAAGCATTACTCATACCCTTGGAAGGTAATATAATTTCTAAACCCTAAAACCTATATTAGAACTTACATAATGGTTAGGTTAAATTGTGTATTAAAATGTGTATTGAAATGTATATGTGAATGGGTTGTAGTGTTAGAATTGGTTTACAAACCGGTGAGAAAGAAGAAGGAAAGAGGAGGAGGAAGAAGGAAGAAGCTAGTAAAGCAACAAGGTAAATCACATTCTCTTGTGAAGTTTAGTAATGTATAACGTAACAGATTTTAGTAGCACAAATTGGTATTGTAAAATGATAGTGTGTTAGTAGTGTAATGTGTAGGAAAATATAAGTATTTTGAAGCTTTGACAACAATTTAAAAACTGTTACAAAACAGATTGGGAATGAGATGTTGAGTGCAGGAATTTTGGTAGTGTTTAGTGTTGGAAATTGTATATGAAAGCCTTGTGTATTAATGTTGTTGAAAACAGGTGAGATGATGATAATGTGTGAATAAACAAAATGTGTGGGAGAGTGTAAAAATGTAGGGGAGACTATGGCAAAATTTGCCTAGGATTAGAACACTTAGTGTATTAGAGACTAGGTGAATAATAGGTGTTGTAACAGATTTTGTTTGAGGAAGATGGAGGGTAAGTTGAGAGAGATAGATAATGTATTCTAAATGCATTAGGAGTGTTAGAAATGTCAATGGAAGAGGGAGATATAGAAGAGGAGAGTAAGTGTTAAAATCTGTAGCAAATGTAACTAGAAAAAACTAGTGTAAGTGTTGAGATGAATATAGAAAACAAATGTGAAATTAGTATGAGAATGAGTAGTGAGTTGTTGGATGAACTAAGGTGTATTAGGAGGTTTATTAGTGTTAAAACATGTGGGAATAAGTGTAGGAACAATGGGGAAGTAATGGGTAAAAGAGAGGACTGAAAACAGAAATAAAAATGCAAATACTAGGCCGGACCGACCTTGGGACCGGACTTGCAAGGTCGGTCGAGCCCAGATTTACAAAGACGGGGAAAGCTTCTGGAATGGACCGAACTTGCGACGGACTTGCAAGTTCGGTCGGACCAGAAAATTCTCCTGTCTGTAACCTACTGGAATGGACCGACCTTACGACGGACTTGCAAGGTCGGTCGACTAAAAAATTTTCCGTCGAGTAAGCTACTGGAATGGACCGACCTTGCGACTAGACTTGCAAGGTCGGTCGGGCAAAAAATTCATCAGGTAACTCACTGGAATGGACCGACCTTGGGACCGGACCTGCAAGGTCGGTCGGCCCTGTAATTTTCCAGCGTAATTCCTTACTGACTTCGACCGACCTTGGGACCGACCCTGGGTAAGGTCGGTCGGTCGAGTCATACAAAAAAAAAAATATTTTAATTAAATAATAATATATATATGTATGTATGTATACCCACCTATACATATGTGCATATAAATGTAAGTATACCATTGTTAAGTAATTAGGAGTAAACAAATAAAATGTAAGTATTGGAAATGCAAAGACTTAGTAATTATGGATTAGTAAACGTAAGAGTAATGAGTTAAGTAATGATGGCTATATTAATCATTCAATTGTATATGTATAAAATAGGATTTGATTTGTGACACCGGAAGAACGTTTGGAAACACGTGCAACGGTGAACGGTATGAATTCCTCATGCCCCGTATGCTATCTTGGTTACTCTGATTTGTGTGTTGTGTGCTAATTTATCACCAAATAAGATAAATGCACGAATCGAGTTACTATGCATACTTGTGTATATGTAGTGTTGTATGTTGTGAATATTTTCTTAAATCTTAGTTTGTATAATTCATGAATGTGTATGAATGAATATGGATGTGTGTATGCATGTTGTATTGTACTGTGACCGATTGTGAATGTGTTTGGACTTCTAACTTATTCCTAACAAGCTAACCAATCTAACTTAAATTGGTAATTAAATTGGAATGAGTAGAAGTCCGATATAGTTTCGGCCACGCGTGAGGATGAGGAGACACAAGAGGTTGGATCCGATTCCTGACTCTTAAACTGGTCCGCGGCCCAAATCCCTTAAGTGGGTAGCATCCCGGATTGGTGAGTCAAGTAAATCCCGGAGGTGGGACGGAGTAGTCCCCAGGGCCGGAGGTCCCGACGACTTAACTTGAGTATAAGTAAGTAAGTAAGAATGAGTAAGTAAAGTAATTGAAAGTAAGTAAGTGTAAGTAAGAGAAAGTAAGTGAAATGAGTAAAAGAGTAAATAGCATTCCGATTAACCCGGATGCGTAATTTGGCTAACATCATGAAGGTAAGTATTGTATGCACTATTGTATTGATGCCTTGAATTGTATGATGTATTGTAAATGCATGTATGTTGTATGTAAAGCATGTATGTATGAAATTAATGAATCGCATGATTAGTGGACGTCAAATAGTCGGTGTGCCCTAGCTAGCATGCGGTATATGCGGAGTTCATGCGCAGCTTTTGCTGAGCCCCTAGGGGCGATGTTTTACTACACGTAGGTACAAGAGAAGGATGAAGGCCGTGCAGTGTTAGAGCTCGTATCTTTTGGTTTCTTTTGATTGTAAACAATGATTGATGAATGGTGTACTAAGTAGTACACGCTGTAGCTTTTGATTAGCCGGTGTACCATGGGGTACACCTTTTTGGATAGTAGAAGTATTGGATTGGGGTATAGACGAGTAGCTTGTAGAAAAACTCATTCTTTTGGGAAGTTTGAATTGGGATGTAAACGAATACACTTAAATACTCGGTGATCCATTGATGTAAGTATTTGGTATATGGTATTTTGGTAGGTAATTTAGTAGCTCGGTATATTATGTTCATCAGACCATGACTGTATGTAAGTAGGTAGCCTAGCTAGCCGTATGGGCGGTTAGCGGCGTTGTATCACCCGCCGTAGTAATGGTAGTATTTCCGCTGTGAACTGATAGGATTAACTGGACGATTAGACGGTAAGCATAGGATTAACGGTAGGGGTGTTACAAAAAGTGGTATCAGAGCGCTCTGATGTCCATAGTACCGAGCATAGGGGATTACCGAGTTAGGATTTCAACTGTCATAAGACGGATACTTAGAAACCTAACTAGGAACTACCGTTGTTAAAAACGGATACCCTTGACGTTCTTAGGAACGATACCTTGTTTAAATTCCATGACCTTGAGTCATATCTGGTGAAGCCTAATGTGAATGCTAAATGTTCAGATGTCAGGAAGAGGTCCAGGTCACCCTAGAGGAGGGGGCAATGACAGACCCGACACGCAGACGATAGCTGAAATCGTCGCTGCCACGGTAGCGCAGATGCTACCCCAAATAATCCAAGCTATGCAACAAACTCAACAAAACCAACAAAACTCAAGCGGGGCCAATCCCCCCCCCCCCCCACCCAGAGAAGCTAACTGGGTAAAAGCTGTAGCGGAACTCCGCCCTCCTTGCTTTAGGGGCGAGAGTGATCCGGCTAAGCTAGAAGCCTATATCTCCGAGATGGAGACGGCGTTCGAAACCCTCTAAGCTCCTGCTGGAGTTCGAGTTAGAGTTGCAGCCTACTATATCTGAAGGATGCAGCTATGGATTGGTGGAAGTGTTATACCCAAAATTTCAACCCCCGGAAGAGAAGAGAGTCCTACTAATAGGCCTGTAGCGAGGGTTCCCAGTTCGATCGGCACATTTCAGAGTAAGTGACAGCTTAGTCATCTCTAAGGGCATTTTCGTAATTTTTCAAGGCTCCTAAGCCCCCTATAGGCTTTCTCTCTCCTCCAAATAAGGGTCAAATCAATTCAAAATGCTTTGAAATTTTAACCCATGATAGAGGATGACATCTGAAGCATAATGGCGTTAGAATTTTGATTTTTCGAATTTCCAATAATTTTCTAGCAATTTCTGATTGAATCTGACGAGAAATTGAATTTAAAAATATTCCAATGTCCAAAAAATTCGATTCCACTTTAGAAAATTCGGAAATATCATCCTTTACCCATGTGTAAAATTTTCATAATCAAATTCCTTTGGAAGCCTTAAGCTAAAACGTCGGTAAATCTCGGTTTTTACCGGATCATTCTATCTTTAAGGAAGCCTATATAGGAACCTTATCCCATGATCAAAGAAGAACCTCAAGAAACCTAGACCCTCAAAGAAGGCAGCCGTCTCATTCTCTTCACGTTTTTGCGCATCCAAGCACCAAAATCACATCAAAAATCCCCCGAAATCACCATCTAAACACATTTTTCAACTCCAACACACATCAACAATCACAAACACCAACCAAACCACCTCAAAACGTGAAGAAAACACCTTCAACAATCAGCAACCAGAAGCTCGGGTCGAACTCAATCCGGAACCGGCACCATCGGAGCCTCCGAAGAATCCCGACGTGAAGAATCCTCCTGAATTTGAAGGTAAAACAGGTTGCAATTCTACTTTTCTAACTCTCCACGACCTTATTAACTCTCTGTCAAATTTTGGGTTCAAACTTACTTTTTACGCTTCTGTATTGCTAATTACTTTTGTTTCTGCCTTGTTACTTGTTCGTCAAGTTTTGTACATAATTCGACTTCAAACTGCAATCTTTCAATTACTAATGAATTGTATACCTTTCAGGCTACACGTGCATAAATTTTGAGCCGAAAACACCTCGGGAACCACCATAAAACCCTGTCCGTGGGTGGTCCGGGATCTCGGACCTATGGTCCGGGACCACGGACGGGTTGTCCGTGGCCACGGACACCCACGGAAGGCGGCGGGATTTTAAAATTTTAAAAATTTAGGTTTTCTAATAATGTCTGGGCCCACGGACAGCCTGTCCGTGGCCCCGGACTTTGCAAATTTTTTTTTTCCTTTAATTTCGACTCTTCTGTATAATTAGGTTAACTGGGGTCCGTGGTCTCGGACATGGGGTCCGTGGCTACGGACGTAAGCAAAATTCGACCTAATTCTGCCTCTGAAACCCTAGCTTAGGTAGCTTTTAAGTTCACTTTAATTTCTGTCAAAAAATGCTAAAAAAACACAAAAAACAGAAGCTCGCGCACTTAGGTTAAAACGACTCGTAATAAGCCGTAAATAAACCAAGTAGAGGAAAAACGACCTAGGAAGGGTAATGAAAGTAATTGAAAGTAATTAAAAAAGTCGAATATCAAGTCCTCGAACCCGAACTCTCCTTTCCTAATTTGATCTAGGTTAAAATTAGGTGGCGACTCATAATAGGTTCCAGTGAGCTAGCTTAGGTTTTAATAATTATTGTTTTTATGACATAGTTATTAATCTTAGGTTATAAGGTGGACCTAAAACCCGACTAGATCCCAATCAACTAATCCACATAGGATAGGGTTTTAAAATCGAGGCTCACAGACTGGCAACTCTGCTGGGGACAAACTTCTTAATTTTAACTTGTTAATTTTAAAGAGGGCTTAACTCGAAATTGTTTATTTATGGCTTTATTACGTTGTTTACTCTTGTGCGCACTTTAATTTATGTACCTTTGCATCATATGAGAGCGAGGGTCCACACAAACCGATTTCACCCCGGGACCCATTTGAGGGTCCCCTGTCAGGGACTCACACCTTTTAGGTGATGGTGAATAAGCGGGGGAAAAGAGGAGGATGTCGTCTAACCACATCCCCTTAATACCTGGGCTTTAGCCCCAAGCGTTTCCTGGCAATGTCCTTACCTAGCCCATTGTTTGGTCAGTCAAAGAACCGGCCGCAGACGCACACCTTCAGGTGATGTAAAAAAAGTGGGGAAGCCCAAAGAGAATAGCGTGCAAGCCTTATTCCTTTGTGACGACCTGGGCCCAAGCCCCAAGCACCTCTCCAGATCGATCCATACCCAAATTGATTTAACCGTCAAGTGAGGACATGTTGAATTGTGTGGGCCTGTGTGCTTTGTATGATCGGCCCATTACCCAGTAGAGATTGATTGGAACTTCTCCTACATTAACCTAGCCCAGCCGAATTGGCGGCTCTACTGTTTGTGGCCCAGAGGTCCTGTTTGGTTTAATATGTGAGTCATTCGGGCTTCGGCCCAAAAGCTTAGACTTAGGTGATTTCTCTTCTGGCCCAATTTGAATTATCCAATTAGTTCTAGGCCAAAAAAAAAGAAATCCACCTGAACTTGAAATAACCCACAAGTTCTGAAAATAAAATCTTTTTCTGCTTAGCAACCATCTTCTCTGGCCCAAAGAAAGTTAGGCCCATTTGTGATTTAGAGACCATTCCAGCCCATGTGCATTACTCCAGGCCCAAACACATTCCGGCCCAGGGCTCATTCTAGACTAGGTAGACTTCTTATTCGGGCCCTAGTCCCAAACCCTAGATCTAGGTGTCACCTCTCAGGCCCAATCAAAGCCATCTGTCTAGATTTCAGCCCAAGTGCCAGTTCGTAGTTTGAAAGATACTCCAGCCCAAACACCTCATTCTCTGGGTATCCTGACACTTGCTTTCAGCCTAAGTCTGTTTTGATCTATCTTGTGAAGCGTCATCTCACCTTAGTATCTTTCAGCTCACTTCCTTTTGTTAGCTAATAATGGACACCTTGGACACAGGTAGACTCAAGTCCTAAGTGCGGTCCAATCGACATGGAAGCCCAGCTCGAATTTGGAACAAAAGCACATGGCCACCATTGAAGCCATGGAGCAGAGGTATAGTTCTACCATGGACGTCGTGGAATCTAACTACGTTGCTGTTATCGAAGAGTTGAAAGCAAAGCTCTTTCCGAGCCTTAGTTCATCCAACAACTCACTACTCATTCTCACACTTATTTACACATTTTTTTCTATATTCATCTCAACACTCTAACACTACACAGTTTTTTCTAGTTACATTTGCTACAGATTTTAACACTTACTCTCCTCTTCTATATCTCCCTCTTCCATTGACATTTCTAACACTCCTAATGCATTTAGAATACATTATCTATCTCTCTCACTTACCCTCCATCTTCCTCAAACAAAATCTGTTACAACACCTATTATTCACCTAGTCTCTAATACACTAAGTGTTCTAATCCTAGGCAAATTTTGCCATAGTCTCCCCTACATTTTTACACTCTCACCACATTGTTTATTCACACATTATCATCATCTCACCTGTTTTCAACAACATTAATACACAGGCTTTCATATACAATTCCAACACTAAACACTACCAAAATTCCTACACTCAACATCTCATTCCCAATCTCTGTTTTGTAACAGTTTTTAAATTGTTGTCAAAGCTTCAAAATACTTATATTTTCCTACACATTACACTACTAACACACTATAATTTTACAATACCAATTTGTGCTACTAAAAATCTGTTACATTATACATTACTAACTTCACAAGAGAATGCGATTTACCTTGTTGCTTTACTAGCTTCTCCCTTCTTCCTCCTTCCTTCTTTCCTTCTTCTTTCTCACCGGTTTGTAAACCAATTCTAACACTACAACCCATTCACATATACATTTCAATACACCATTTTAAACACACAATTTAACCTAACCATTATGTAAGTTCTAATATAGGTTTTAGGGTTTAGAAATTATATTACCTTCCAGGGTATGAGTAATGCTTGGGATAGCTCAAGAATAATCTTTTCAACTCTCCAAGGAAGCCAAAATCGGCTATAGCACAAAGAACCAACAAGGTTTTAGTTTCATTTTCGTTTTGCCCTTGAGGCTAAAAAGATGGAGTTTTTTAAAATATTTTTACCTCAATAGAAAAGGAGAAGAAGGTGGTTCTAATGGTAGTCTTGAAGCTCCAAATGGTCCATACCCATGGAGATGAAAGTTGCCCTTTTCGAATTTTGGAAGGATGGAAGTGTAGCTCTTGATGAGAGGATTCCAATGGTATACTTTTTATAATTTTTTGGAGGATGTTTGATGGGTTAACAAGAGGAGAGAAGGTTGTATTTTTGTGAGGTTTTCTAGTTCACCATTGTCATCGGTTTGGAGAAGAAGAAAGGAAAATCAGAGAGGAGAAGGGGTGTGTGTACGTGAGAGAAGAGAATAGGGAGTAGGAGAGAGAGTGTGTGAGTGAGTAAGGTAATAAAGTAGGTTAGTTTACTTTATTAGTTTTGTTGTTTTGTAAATAAGAGAGTGAGTGTGTGAGAGAGTGTGGAGGGGGAGTCCCCATCGGCTGGCACTACACACACAACACAACTTCACTTTTTATTTTAAAAGTGGACACATAAGTTTTGGTTATTTATGTTTCTACCCACCACAACTTCCCGTTTTTGACAGTTTTACTAATTTCTCGTTTTTCTTGATTTTATATGGTTTCTAAAGCTTCACTAATATTTATTAATGATTATTTAGTTGACGAAAATTGTTACGAGTCTGTTTGACCCGCTTAAAGTCACGTTTTCCCGGTTTCCTCGAAAAACGTGCTTTAAGGTTCATTAGTGTTTTTAATCTGTTTTAAGGATCCGTTTTCTTTCGGGATTTGTTCCCTCATGATTATCTATACTTAATTAAGCTTCTAAAATTAATCATTAGCCTAATTATCACTATTTTTAATTACGGGGTATTTCAATCTACCCCCCTTAAGAAACTTTGCCCTCAAAGTTGCTCAAGGTAATAGTTTAAGTAATTCTACTCATTAGGCAACCATTGCCATAATGCGTCTTACTACCACCCTATGAGGTGTTTACTTCTTTCACATTGCAAACGTACACACTTCAAGCATCATACACAATACAACATTTCCAATTCATACCATTCCACATTCACATTACACAGATACATTACACATTACACATACAAGTCCATACACTACACATTACACATGCATACATACGCATACCAAATTCACTTGCACTACATGTGCTATACAAAAGTCTATTACAATACTTACACACTAAGCAATGCTTACCCCGAAGCAATGCAAAAGCAAAGGGCACTACCCCCCTTAAAAGGGGTACGACCCGTACCCGTATTACTAAACACTAGACTATCTAGTCTATGAATAACTATGGGTACTTAGCCTTCATGGCAACTTCCAACTCTCATGTCGCTTCTTCGACATCATGGTTTGACCATAGGACCTTCACCATTCGTATAGACTTATGGCGAGTGTCTCTGGTCTTCCTATCAAGGATTCTCACTAGGGTTTCAACATATCGCATAGTCGGCTCAATAGATAGTCTCTCGGGATCTAAGACATGAGAAGGATCGGCAATGTACTTCTTAGTTGTGACACATGAAATACATCATGGACACGTCCCAAGTCCTCAGGTAATGCTAACCTGTAGGCTACGGATCCAACTCTTTCGGTGATAGTGTACGGCCCTACAAATTTTGGGCTCAGCTTGCCCTTCTGGCCAAATCGGAAGACACCCTTCATAGGTGAAACGCGCAAGAACACTTGGTCGCCCATGGTGAACTCAAGGTCGCGTCGTCTCACATCCGCATAGGATTTTTCTGTCTATCTTGGCTGCCTTCATATTGGCTCGGATTTGTTGCACTTCCCTCGCTTGGACTTGTTCTAGGTACTCCGTCCTATGATGACCGCTTCGCTTGACTCATCCCAACACAAAGGTGTACGGCAAGGTCTACCGTATAGAGCTTGGAAAGGCGACATCTTAATCGAAGCATGATAGCTATTATTGTAAGAAAACTCGATAAGATGAAGCTTGTCTAACCAACTCCCCTGAAAGTCTAAGGCACACGCCCGAAGCATGTCCTCCAGTGTCTGGATGGTCCTTTCTGTCTGACCGTCAGTCTGAGGATGGAAGGCGGTACTCAACTTCAATTCTGTACCCAGCGCTTCCCGTGTGGCTCTCCAGTATCTCGAAAGAAATCTGGTGTCGCGGTCAGATACTATTGTTTTCGGGACTCCGTGATGTCTGATAATCTCCTTGTCGAATAGCTCAGCTAGCTACACTACCTTCCAGGTGTCCTTCATCGGTATGAATCTGGCAACCTTGGTAAGGCGAACGACTACAACCCAGATCATGTTGAGTCCTCCCCTGGCAGGTGGGAGTCCTACAACAAAATCCATGGAGATATCATGAAATTTCCACTCTGGAACTGGCATCGATTGTACCATTCCGCCTAGTCTACGATGTTCAATTTCACCTTTTGGCATGTTAAGCATCTCAATACAAATTCGGTCACATCCGACTTCATTCCAGTCCACCACCAGAAGTACCTCTTCATGTCTTTGTACATCTTGGAGGCTCCTGGATGGACTAACAATGTGGAACTGTGTGACTCTCGCAGGATGCGATCCCTTAGCTCAGCATTGCTTCGGGGGACGCATAGCCTGCCATTCAACCAAATCAACCCATCTTCATGTAGCTTGAAGTCATACTTTTCTTCTCAAATGTACCATTCTCGATCTTGTGTCTGATTTAGGTTAGGTAAGGGTCGCTCAACTGAGCATCTCGCACCTTGTCAACCAAGCTAGAAGAAGCGAGTAGCGAATGGAGCGAGTGTGCTCGACGGCTCAGGGCGTCGGCTACGATGTTTGCCTTCCCTTCCTTATACTGTAAGTTGATGTCGTAGTCTGAAAGAAATTCCATCCATCTTCTTCTTCTCTCAAGTTCAATTCTTTCTATGTGAATACATACTGTAAGCTCTTATGGTCGGAGTAGATGGTGATGCTTACCCCATAGAGATAGTGCCGCCATATCTTCAAGGCGAAGACAATGGCTCCTAGCTCTAAGTCGTGAGTCGGGTAATTCTCCTCATGCTTTTTAAGCTGGCGGGAGGCATAAGCAACAACCTTGCCATTGTGCAAGAGTACGCATCCCATTCCTTTGCCTGATGCATCACAATACTCCTCAAATCCCTCTGTGCCCTCTGGAAGAGTAAGGACGGGCGCTGAGGTCAATGAGTCTTTGAGGCTCTGAAATGATAACTCGCACTCGTGTGTCCATACAAACGGTGCATTTTGTTCATCAGTGTAGTCATGGGCTTAGCGACTTTTGAGAAGTCCTTCACAAATCTCCGGTAGTAACCGGCTAGACCAAGAAAGCTCCGGATGTCGGTAACAGTCTTAGGTCTAGGCCATGATCATACAGCTTCTATCTTAGAAGGGTCAACTGAGATACCTGCGCTCGAGATGACATGACCAAGGAATGATATCTGATCTAGCCAGAACTCGCATTTGGAGAACTTCGCATACAGCTGGTTCTCGCGCAGTGTCTCAAGCACTTTCCTCAAATGAGTTTCATGTTCCTCTGCTGATTTGGAGTATAAATAAGTCGTCGATGAAGACAACAACTGAAGTGTCCAACTGCTCACTGAATAGGTGATCATGAGGTCCATGAATTTAGCTGGTGCGTTTGACAAACCGAATGGCATCACTGTGAATTCGTAGTGGCCATATCTGGTACGGAATGCCGTTTTCCTCATATCTTGCTTTGATAGCAATTTGATGATATCAGAACGGAGGTCAATCTTGGAAAGACTGATGCTGAAATACCCCAAACCTAAGTATGTTAAGTAAACATCAAATCATGATGTAGTAAGGCTAAAATATGCCTTAGAAAGATTGGTAGACAATTTAAACCAAGGAAAACACAAGGAAGTGCCTTAAGGGCAATCAGGGCAAAAACGTGCTCTAAGCTTGGAGAGACTTGGGTGAGTACCCAATATCATGATAAGACCTTAGTAATATCCTAATGGTCATTTTAAATCAATTAGCAAAGAAAACCAGCTTGAAAACAAGTTAAAACACAAAATGTGCTTTAAGAATTCTTAAAGCACATTTTTGAGAAATTGTCTTAGAATTGAGTTTTGAGTGGCTAAATGTCCATCATTACTCTTTAATCAACATGTGTACTAATTAGTATCACATTAGGAGGTCTAAATCAATGGGAAATCAAAAATTTCCCGATTATGTGCCTTGATTAGTGAATAGTAACTATTTAGTGCTAGTTTAAGTTTTAATCAATATAAGCTAATTAGTTGGTCAACAAAGACCATGACTAGCCTCATTTAAGGAAGGGGGGCCGGTTTTTCTAAGAAGGGTGAGTCACCATAAGTAGTCAAATAAGAAAGGAAAGAAGAGTAAGTAAGAAAGTTACTATTTGCTTTATTAAAGCAAATATCACATATTAGCCACCTTTCTTCTCTCTCTCTCTTCATTTCTCCTTCCTTCCACGATTTTTCTTTCTCCTTCCCTGCTCCAAACCGTGGTTAAGTCTCCATTTATGCTCCATCTTCAAATGCACCAAATGTTCATTTTAGCTCCAAATCAAAATGAGCATAGATTATTCTTAGTTAGGTCAAGACCTATCTTTCTATCTTTTCAAATCTTTCAAAGCTCCATTTTGGTGCCATGAGAAAACTCCATTGATGGGGAAAATCAAGTTTGAAGAGCTCATTAGCTTCTCCATTCTCTTAAGGTAAAGAAAATGTAAGAAAAACCATGTTTCCACCATTTCTACACATTACCGAAAATTACTACTCATGGGGATTCATTTTTATCCATTGTTCTAGCTTGATTCTATTCTCCAAGGGCTAGAGGAGGTCCTTCTTGATTCATATCCAAGCTTGCTTTGAGAATCCAAGGTAAAACATTCATTTAATATACCTTAGAACACATTTTAACCTAGGTTTTCTCCTTAAGGTTAGTGTATTGTTTAGTGCTCATATGAGTCATTGGTTATTGATTAGAACATTGGCAAGGGAAGTTTGAGTGGTGGCCGATATTCATTCAAGAAGAAGGTCTAAGGAGGAAGTTAAGATAAGCTTGAGAAAACAAGGTAAAATGCTTACCTAATGGTGGTTTAAGGTTTTAAGGAATGAGTTTAGATGAGTACCAATGTAGCCTAGGGCTTACATTAGGTATGGGTTATGTAACCTAAGAAAAGAACTTAAACAAGCTTATGAACTTGTGATTAAGGAGCTAATGAGAATGAGTTAGTATATAAGTTTAAGGTGGATTTTAAGAGCATTATAACTACTATGAGATTGATGAGTGTATTTGCAGGTTGAAAGCTTATACATGTGGGAAATTCAGTGTTTAAGTTTAAGTCATTTAAGGGCCTAAGAGCCATGTCATTTAAGAGCCTTAGTGCTATGCAATTTAAGATTATTGCAATATATTGAGTTTGTTATGAATGAGTT
The DNA here is from genome assembly GCA_023374045.1 of Limonium bicolor. Taxonomy (NCBI): domain Eukaryota; kingdom Viridiplantae; phylum Streptophyta; class Magnoliopsida; order Caryophyllales; family Plumbaginaceae; genus Limonium; species Limonium bicolor. The sequence continues at coordinate 321,932,994 of CM041777.1, read as the reverse complement.
GGTTTGGGGATGAGATAATGATGAGAAGAACTTGATGTGTGTGAGATGGTTAAATGAGGAAAATAATGTGTTTGGGATGATAATGAGACTAGAGGAGCTATGGCGAAATTTGAGTAGAAAACAAAGTGTTTAAGTGGTGGTGGTGAGTTAATATGCCCTAGGGTTTACTAGGAGCATTAAAGGAATTTGAGTGGAAAGTTAACTAAGGGTTCTTGAGGTTTAAAATGATCTGGAGATGTCTAGGAGGAATTAGAGGATGGGTGAGTGTTTTGAGCACACCAAAATCATGAGATGAGGAATATAAGACTTGAGCATAAGTTTAAGGAGAAGGTATGATGCTTAAGGTGATTAGATATGTTCTAAGGGAATATAATGACTAAGGAAGTTTTAGAGATTGTCTTGACGAAGAGGGGAAGTAAAGTGTTGGAATGAGTGGTAATGACTTAGGCATTACCTTGGGGGATTTAGGAATCAAGAGAATGTAATTGAGTATTTAGAACTTAGGCAAATGTTGGTAAACAACTAGGAAGGAAATAAGGTGTTGGTGTATGGAAGCTTAAGCTTGTGAAGGAACTTTTAGTAAATGCTTGAAAGAGTTTTAGATAGTGAGAGATGCTTGGGAGATGATGTTATAGTGGTGAGGAAAACATTGGCATAGTGGTTACATTAAGTATGAACCACCACCTAGAAACCTAGAGGAAAGCATTACAAGGGTAGCATTATTACAAGGAAAATGCATAATGACTAAGGTGGATTTTGGTGGATGATTTAAGGTATTTAAAGGAGGTTATAAGGTGGGTTTAAGGTGCCAAGATGATGTTGGACCTATTAGGACACTTGTGGAAGAGTTTGGAATTGAAGAGCAATTTATGAGGAAAATCTGTAGTGGACCGACCCAGGGTCCGACCCAGTTCTGGGTCGGTCGGACCTTGCTAACCCATCAGAAATGTTTCGGCAATAGACCGACCCATAAGGATGGGTCGGTCGGTGGGTCGGTCGGGCAAGATTTAATGAGGAAAATGCTTCGGCAGAGGACCGACCCAGAGGGTTTTGGTCGGTCGGTTTAGCTTTGGGTCGGTCGGATGGGTTTCAAAAGACGGAAGAGTTTCTGTAATGGACCGACCCAGGGGTTGGGTCGGTCGGTGGGTCGGTCGACCCTTAACACTTAGAAAAAAAAAAAAAAAAAAGAATTTGAATTCTAAGAATGGCAATGGGTAATAAGGTATGCCTTTGGTAGAGTAGTAATGATTAGACCCTAAGAACTTAAGAGATTAAGCTAAGTTAAGTATAAACTTAAAGTTTAAGATTAAGTTTGTAAGATTAAGTGTAAGACCTAAGAGGTGTTAGGTGGGGACCATTAAGGAACTAAGTAAGTTAAACAAATTAAGTAAGTTGAATTAAGTTAAGTGATTAACAACCTAAAACTGAATGAATGTTTTAGGACTTGGAATTTGGACTCCGGAAGAGAGTAAGCACCAAACGGCCAACGGTGAACGGTACAGTTGTTTCTTCTTGTGACCTGCTTGCTAACGAGGTGTCCCTCGGCTTGTGTGCTATTTGTTTTGTGTGCTCACTAAACAATAAAGCATGCAACCGGAACATATTAATATATGTATATATTGTTGTGTGATGTTTGAAAACTAACACAACATACCGTGGAACTTACTAACCAATGTTTAGTAAGGAATTGAGTGAGACTAAGGAACGCCCCCTAATGTGGGACGATATGAACCGAAAGGTTAACCAACAAACATGGTCTTGAGTTAACTACTACTAACTGGAACTTGAGTGAGGAACCCGGGACCGATCTCCGGTCATGCATGCTAAGGAAAGGGAGTCGGTATCTATAGCAGATTCGACTTCCGATTAAGGACTTGTCTTCGGACTTGTTGCCTAGGGCCGGTTGCCGGCTCAGCTACGCTGGACTCCCGTCCAGAGTAGGTGGCATTAAGATGGTGCGGTGGGATCACCTAAATCCCAGGTTCGAATTAGATACGGCCAATCCCTTCCAGGAAAGGTTTGTATATAGAGATTAAGATTAATTAGTTAAGTTACAATCATTCCTGTTTAAAGGATGATTGTATTATTGAGATTAAGATTAAGATTAAGTTAAGTTACAATCATTCCTGTTTAAAGGATGATTTGTATTATTGAGATTAGATTAAGATAAGTTAGTCATCATTCCTGTTTAAAGGATGATTTGTATTATTGAGATTAAGATTAAGATTAAGTTAAGTTACAATCATTCCTTTAAAGGATGATTTGTATTATTAAGATTAAGACTAAGGTAAGGTTAAGATAAGTTGCAACCATTCCTATTTAAAGGATGGTTTGTAATATTAAGATTAAGATAAGCTACATCCACTCCTCTTTAAAGGATGGTTGTTTCTAAGATTAAGATAAGACTAAGATTGAGGTGAGATAAGGATGGACTAAGTTTAAGAGGAACATTACTTAAAGAGTTAAATAACTAACTCTCTAATTAAGGGAACGCATTTAAGTCGTTCATTGTGTGTGTAACTTTGATTGTTCATATCTGAGTTGTTGTTTACTGCACTTTCTATTATGTTGTGCATCTAATCAACCTCCATGCTATCGACAATTAGTCGTCGTAGCCACGTTAGCTTGGGGGCCATGAGAGGATCGTACCAGCATTCGTGCTGACCCCCTCGGGGCTTCTTTTTACTACACAGGTGACATCAATATCAGGAAGCGCCGACGCGAGAGTAAGAAGAGGACACAGCTGTTAAGGGTTTAGTGTGGCCTACGAGTTGTGCCTGTACACTCGTATGGCAATTTGAGTTAGTAAGATGTATAGGTTGTGAGAGGATTGTAAGAAGGTTATGTAAATGGTTAAGGTTGTTAGACTAATGTTCGGTATATTCTGTAGTCAGACCGTGGCAAGGTCCTGGATTGTAAGGAATTCCGCTGTGACATGTGTATATATATACTGTTAAGTTGCGAGACCACATTTGGATTGAGTTGGGGTGTTACAAAAGTGGTATCAGAGCGTAGTTACGCTCTGAAGACAAGAAATACCGAACTTAGGAGAATATTGAGGTTGAGATTGAGTTATGGGTTAAGGGTTAAGAGATAGAGTGAGAGGTGCGTTAGCCAGGACTTCCCGGTGTTTACCGGATATCCATAGTACCTAGGCCCGCCCTCCACATCCCTAACCCTAAATTTGTGGAACAAACGCCAGAGAGAAGAAAGCCCTCTCTTACTCGGGGAAACCCGATCTGGCAGTTAGCTAACAGTAAGCAATACAAGAAACATCTTGTGGCATAACAGTTAAGGAGAACTGAGGGATTTTAATGGAGCGCAACAGAGAGACAAGCGCTACCTATGGGATACTACCAGTAAAGAACGGTAATTACCGGCAACATGGGTCGACATGCTACGCAGTCGAAATAACCCCCATACCAATGATAAGGAAAGCACTACGCGTGCAATGAATAAGGAAATGATAAGCGACATGAGTACCGGACAGCGGTCCGAGTGAGCATAACAGCGGGAAATACAAAGCATGAGGATTGAGATTACTGGAAAGTCCGGTTAGAACGGGAACTCCAAACCCCATATAATGAGGAAGGTTGCAAACCTGGCCACATAATGCGACGACGATAGGAACTCATATAAGTTGTATACCGGAATAGGACTACAATGTAGTGCCTAAAGGAAAATCGTTGCTTAGTAACCACAACAAAACGTGTGGAGACAGGAGGGAGGATTAAGACATAAGAAAATATTAAGGGATTCCCTCAGAAAGAGGAATGCCCTGATGTATGACAGTACTGTCAAACAACAAGGAAACTGCCGGATGGACGGTTGTCCAAAATAAGTGATTATCGAAGGAGTCCCGAGGACTACCAATTACATGGAAATTAGAAGGAAGTGTCACTACCGACGTACCTTGTACCAATAGCCCATCCTGCATGGCGCACTTGCCATAGCAAGTGCTACCACGGTTAAGACACACGAAAAGCCATCAAGGCAAATAGGAGAACGCTACAGTTGTAGCATAAATAATACCGGATTGTAAATCCATAAGAACAGAAAAATAAGACCTTGGAAAGGCCCGACGGCCTGACCACGATGAGATGAGGTTCACACCAGTCAGCAGGGAGCTGAACTTGGACAGAATACTAAACATATGAATATGAGCAACGGTACAACCTACTACAACAACAACCGACAGTGTGGTAAAAACACCAAACCCGGATCTCAAGAGGAACCTAAGAGATCGCTCAATAATTCGAGCAAAAGCACTACGTAAATAACAACATTCATGGAATGTATCAAGAGATACAATAAAGGTAGTCGATTGAACGACTTACAACGAAAACGGGATGAGACTCCGGAGTGACCATTAAGGACACCAATAACCACATTCTTCAATGAAGATGTTGGAAAACCCGGAAATCAAGGGTAAAAGAAATGAACGTAAGCTATAACCTACTAAGGATTAAAATGTAGAATCCCGACAAGGGAAGCTCAGCAGATACCCACCAGAGCGGGCATAGTCGAACCGAACAACCGATGAATGACAGTTAACCTGTTTGCTTAACTCATTAACACCCAAGTATGATTGTTCATCAACGGGTGGCGTAGTCAACAGAAGTTGAACGAAGCGTTGAGATGAAGGTATAAGATGACTGGATGATATCCAACTTGGACACCGTAAGGCAAACGCCTAATACGAACCTAACCTTGATTGTTAAGAGACATAAGTCTAGTAAAATGACAGCATTGTCAAAGACATTAAGTAACCTCAGAACACCTGAACAACTTCCATAGCCGGAAGCAGGATGTAACCTAACGGTGATGAAGTTCCCGATAGAATCTCATAAGGAAGACCGCAGGAGTAAGAGTACAAATATATGAACTGATACATACAAATAAAATTAGGAGCCTACGAGCCAAGGATGTTAACCACATCAGAGCCCGAGGCGCAGTAAGTTATAAGAGAGCTTATTTAAGCCATGAGGAACTACAATGCGTAGATATGAACGGTTACCAAACCTATAATTTAGATTGGGAAAAACAATACCAAGAAAGGTACCAATGAGAATATTGAGATAATGCTAAGGACAGGAGCGGAGAACGAACCATGCCTTTTAGGGTGGGGATACCTCTCCTTGTTGTGAGGCCATGAGTGGGAATGAACCCCTCAAAAGGCTTTCACTTATTAGAGGTGAAATACACTTTATTTAGAAAATGGAAACTATGAACCTTGAGATTACCTTGAAACATACCAGATACACTTGAGTAATAAGGAGGTTGCAGAAATAGACCTCATATCCAACACCCAGGATGTAAGAATTAAAATGATCAGAGATAAACATTGTGACTGCACGTTATGGCACGTCAATTAAGCAATGCTCAGAAGAGCTTGTGAATCAGTGGATGACTTCTTCAGTAACCAGTTAAACTACATGGTAGAACATCACTAAGGATGAAAGAAAGCGAAAGACATTAGCCTACTTACGAATCTGAGATTGGAGCAGAACATCTTTACATCGAAGTCAACTATTTTACAACACGGTACGGCAACCGCCATACCCGGAATGAGAGAACTCCCAGTGTGTTTACACCAAGAGGGATTGAGTATAAGGTAAGACATTAGAATAAGTGAGTAAGAGGTTGCACCATTAATGGGCAACAAGGTAAAGGCCAACTACCACGGTAGTAGTGGTCGTGAGTACAATAGTTAGATAAGTGGATTAAGTCATGGTGCGCGGTAAGGCGACCATTATGTATGAGCCGTCAAATATTGACACTGAGGCAATTAGATTTATGAGTTAAGACCAGCATAAGTAAGAAAATAAGATGGTAGACAAACTGAGCATTGATGCCAGTAGTCTGGACCTAGTTAGGTAAGATTTTACAGGAAGCACACTACCCATTCCTTAAGGAACTGGAAGTGCATTCCTAGTAGCATAATATGAGGAAAAAGATAAGAGGCTCTACGAAAGAGACCTCAGATATTAAGAGACCAAATCAGTACGGAATACAGAAAGAGCTAGAGCATACATACCCAAGAACACAGTAAATGGATTTCCCTTGATTAACTTCAAGAAGAACAATAAATGTTATTATGGAACGATGAAGAGGAGATCGACAACAGAATACTTCATAATTAGCAATAGCTAAACGTGTGACGACACTATGAGTTTACTAAAACGAGACGTGGGACGACTGCACCCCACAGGGGCTTGCAGGCCTGACACGCTCATTTATGAGTTAGTTGGGTAAGTAGTAATGTACCAGTAAGGTACCCCATGCATGTGAACGAGTGGTGTAAGGAACACGGGAAGTAGTCGACTCCCGTACCACCGACAACGACGCAAGATCACACAAGAGCAGCTACTACCACAAACAGTCAAAGAGAAGAATTCAGTTGAACCAGTAACGCAAGGGAACCAGAGAACAATAATTAAGGACTATGAAGTGCGAAGAGCACGATTGTTAAGTACAGACATTGGACATGTCTTAAGATGTAAGAGATTAAGACTGTAAAGCGCATTATGCACTAAACAGTAGTTTCAGACTAAGAATCATCCTCAGACCAAAGGTCAGTTGGGAGAACAATTTAGACATTCGAGAAAATACTAAGAGTATGAGCATAAGATCTTCAGGGAGAATGAATAGACGAGTTACAACTCATTAGGCCGTGTATATATAAGATAACACGTGTCCATTGAGACAATTAAGCCTAAGATTATCAGAGTCGCACAGCGGAGCTAGCAGACCACTACTTTGAGATTAGACCAAACTAAGTTAAGAAAACGGTATAAGTACCGTTAAGAATCCTCGATACAGAGACTAAGTCATTTCTGATCGAATTATAAGTAAGATAGATGACATGGAAGCTAGAATGCTTGGTAAGAATTAGACATCTTGAACTTATGTTCAAAGATGATATACGCTGATTACGTGGGCGTAATCCATTTTAAGGGGGGTAGAGCGAAAACCGCTTAGCGTATGTTTGTGTACTGAGTACATAAACTACGGTGTGCATAGCACAAAATAATTTGAGAATATGTTTTACATAAACATTTTAAGATAAACATGGTTATTGCACACAGAAGATGTGAATACCATACATATTAAGTATCTATCTTGTTAACTCCGGTGTGAGTACAAGTTAAGAGAATTAAGGAAGAGGATTAAGGAGACTTAAGGAATAAGGAATATATGAGGTATAAGTCGATATGAGACTATGTGTGAGGTAAGAATAAGATAACACACTATGAGATATTATTTGATATGAGCATGAGGAAGGATATAGTAATGATATGTGGTATGAGACTGATTGGAATTTAGTAGGAATTTAAGTCTGGAGGTAGTTACTAAGAGATGAATTGAGAATGTTTGATGGACTTAGTCCACACTTTGGAGATGTATTGATTATGATTAGAAGAACTAAAAGATAGAAAATTGGACATGAGTGAATTACTGATGTTTGAAAATGACGTGGGAGGTGGAACTTGATTTTCTAGGGATCAAGGAAACCGAACACAAATTGGAGTGGAAGGATGGTTCTACACTGATGCTGATCACATCAGGGTAGGATTATTCCTGAAACTCCCTACCAGTGGTCACAAGTAAATCACACTAGGATAGAGGCCTTAGGATAAAAAAAAAATGAAATTGGAGTTGCTTGTATTTTAATTAGAGGAATTATTCCTCACATGACCTCGTAAAAAGGATTACCTTTTTACTGAGTCTCGCCCATGAAGTCGAGGACGCACGAGCCTTTGTCTTCGGACCGGTGACATGGGGAGAGCAGCGTGTTTTGTATTCTAGCCCATGGTGACGAGGACGAATGAGCCATTGTCTACGGACCGGTGACATGGGAGAATACGTTGGAAGTTATGTGAATGTTTTAATCATCAAAAGGAACAAAAGGAATTTTGAGTGCTACACATGCTTAAGCATGTTGTGTGATATTTAAGTATAAGAATATGGTGGATCCAATGATCCAATGAGATTAAGTATACATAAGTATGATCTATATGATCTAAGGAATGAGGTAAGACATGTATTCTAATGAGATAAGATGCATGGAACTTTGGGGACAAAGTTCTTTTAAGGGGGGTAGATTGAAATACCCCAAACCTAAGTATGCTAAGTAAACATCAATCATGATGTAGTAAGGCTAAAATATGCCTTAGAAAGATTGGTAGACAATTTAAACCAAGGAAAACCAAGAAGTGCCTTAAGGGCAATCAGGGCAAAACGTGCTCTAAGCTTGGAGAGACTTGGGTGAGTACCCAAATATCATGATAAGACCTTAGTAATATCCTAATGGTCATTTTAAATCAATTAGCAAAGAAAACCAAGCTTGAAAACAAGTTAAAACACAAAATGTGCTTTAAGAATTCTTAAAGCACATTTTTGAGAAATTGTCTTAGAATTGAGTTTTGAGTGGCTAAATGTCCATCATTACTCTTTAATCAATCAACATGTGTACTAATTAGTATCACATTAGGAGGTCTAAATCAATGGGAAATCAAAAATTTCCCGATTATGTGCCTTGATTAGTGAATAGTAACTATTTAGTGCTAGTTTAAGTTTTAATCAATATAAGTAATTAGTTGGTCAACAAAGACCATGACTAGCCTCATTTAAGGAAGGGGGCCGGTTTTTTCTAAGAAGGTGAGTCACCATAAGTAGTCAAATAAGAAAGGAAAAGAAGAGTAAGTAAGAAGTTACTATTTGCTTTATTAAAGCAAATATCACATATTAGCCACCTTTCTCCTCTCTCTCTTCATTTCTCTTCCTTCCACGATTTTTCTTCTCCTTCCCTGCTCCCAAACCGTGGTTGAGTCTCCATTTATGCTCCATCTTCAAATGCTCACCAAATGTTCATTTTAGCTCCAAATCAAAAAGTAAGCATAGATTATTCTTAGTTAGGTCAAGACCTATCTTTCTATCTTTTCAAATCTTTCAAAGCTCCATTTTGGTGCCATGAGAAAACTCCATTGATGGGGGAAAATCAAGTTTGAAGAGCTCATTAGCTTCTCCATTCTCTTAAGGAAAGAAAATGTAAGAAAAACCATGTTTCCACCATTTCTACACATTACCGAAAATTACTACTCATGGGGATTCATTTTTTATCCTTGTTCTAGCTTGATTCTATTCTCCAAGGGCTAGAGGAGGTCCTTCTTGATTCATATCCAAGCTTGCTTTGAGAATCCAAGGTAAACATTCAGTTTAATACCTTAGAACACATTTTAAACCTAGGTTTACTCCTTAGGTTAGTGTATTGTTTAGTGCTCATATGAGTCATTGGTTATTGATTAGAACATTGGCAAGGAAGTTTGAGTGGTGGCCTATTCATTCAAGAAGAAGGTCTAAGGAGGAAGTTAAGATAAGCTTGAGAAAACAAGGTAAAATGCTTACCTAATGGTGGTTTAAGTTTTAAGGAATGAGTTTTAGATAGTACCAATGTAGCCTAGGGCTTACATTAGGTAATTGGTTATATAACCTAAGAAAAGGACTTAAACAAGCTTATGAACTTGTGATTAAGGAGCTAATGAGAATGAGTTAGTAATATAAGTTTAAGGGATTTAAGAGCATTATAACTACTATGAGATTGATGAGTGTATTTGCAGGTTGAAAGCTTATATATGTGGGAATTCAGTGTTTAAGTTTAAGTCATTTAAGGGCCTAAGAGCCATGTCATTTAAGAGCCTTAGTGCTATGCAATTTAAGATTATTGCAATATATTGAGTTTGTTATGAATGAGTTGGTTTGGGTGATGATTATGATGAGAGAAAACTTGATGTGTGTGAGATGGTTAATGAGGAAAATAATGTGTTTTGGAATGATGAGATACTAGAGGAGCTATGGCGAAATTTGAGTAGAAAACAAAGTGTTTAAGTGGTGGTGGTGAGTTAATCCCTAGGTTTACTAGGGAGCATTAAAGGAATTTGAGTGGGAATGAGTTAACTAAGGGTTCTTGAGGTTGAAATGACCTAGAGATGTCTAGGAGGAATTAGAGGATGGGTGAGTGGTTTTGAGCACACCAAAATCATGAGATGAGGAATATAAGACTTGAGCATAAGTTTAAGGAGAAGGTATGATGCTTAAGGTGATTAAGATATGTTCTAAGGGAATATAATGACTAAGGAAGTTAGAGATTGTCTTGATGAAGAGGGTAAGATAAAGTGTTGGAATGAGTGGTAATGACTTAGGCATTACCTTGGGGGATTTAGGAATCAAGAGAATGTAATTGAGTATTTAGAACTTAGGCAAATGTTGGTAAACAACTAGGAAGGAAATAAGGTGTTGGTGTATGGAAGCTTAAGCTTGTGAAGGAACTTTTAGTAAATGCTTGAAAGAGTTTTAGATAGTGAGAGATGCTTGGGAGATGATGTTATAGTGGTGAGGAAAACATTGGCATAGTGGTTACATTAAGTATGAACCACCACCTAGAAACCTAGAGGAAAGCATTACAAGAGTAGCATTATTACAAGGGAAATGCATAATGACTAAGGTGGATTTTGGTGGATGATTTAAGGTATTTAAAGGAGGTTATAAGGTGGGTTTAAGGTGCCAAGATGGTGTTGGACCTATTAGGACACTTGTGGAAGAGTTTGGAATTGAAGAGCAATTTATGAGGAAATCTGTAGTGGACCGACCCAGGGTCCGACCCAGTTCTGGGTCGGTCGGACCTTGCTAACCCAGCAGAATGTTTCGGCAATAGACCGACCCATAAGGAGGTCGGTCGGTGGGTCGGTCGGGCAAGATTTAATGAAGGAAAATGCTTCGGCAGAGGACCGACCCAGAGGGTTTGGTCGGTCGGTTTAGCTTTGGTCGGTCGGATGGTTTCAAGAGACGAAGAGTTTCTGTAATGGACCGACCCAGGGGTTGGTCGGTCGGTGGGTCGGTCGACCCTTAACACTTAGAAAAAAAAAAAAAAAGAAATTTTGAATTCTAAGAATGGCAATGGGTAATAAGGGATGCCTTTGGTAGGGTAGTAATGATTGAGACCCTAAGAACTTAAGAGATTAAGCTAAGTTAAGTATAAACTTGAAAGTTTAAGATTAAGTTTGTAAGATTAAGTGTAAGACCTAAGAGGTGTTAGGTGGGGATCCATTAAGGAATTAAGTATTAAACAAATTAAGTAAGTTGAATTAAGTTAAGTGATTAACAACCTAAAACTGAATGAATGTTTTAGGACTTGGAATTTGGACTCCGGAAGAGAGTAAGCAACCGAACGGCCAACGGTGAACGGTACAGTTGTTTCTTCTTGTTTCCTGCTTCTAACGAGGCTGTCCCTCGGCTTGTGTGCTATTTGTTTTGTGTGCTCACTAAACAAGATAAAGCATGCAACCGGAACATATTTATATATGTATATATTGTTGTGTGATGTTTGAAAACTAACACAACATACCGTGAGGAACTTACTAACAATGTTTAGTAGGAATTGAGTGAGACTAAGGAACGCCCCCTAATGAGGGACGATATGAACCGAAAGAGGTTAACCAACAAACATGGTCTTGAGTTAACTACTAACTGGAACTTGAGTGAGGAAACCCGGACCGATCTCCGGTCATGCATGCTAAGGAAAGGGAGGTCGGTATCTATAGCAGATTCGACTTCCGATTAAGGACTTGTCTTCGGACTTGTTGCCTAGGGCCGGTTGCCGGCTCAGCTACGCTGGACTCCCGTCAGAGTAGGTGGCATTAAGATGGTGCGGTGGGATCACCTAAATCCCAGGTTCGAATTAGATACGGCCAATCCCTTCCAGGAAAGGTTTGTATATAGAGATTAAGATTAGATTAATTAAGTTACAATCATTCCTGTTTAAAGGATGATTGTATTAAAGATTAAGATTAGTTAAGTTACAATCATTCCTGTTAAAGGATGATTTGTATTATTGAGATTAAGATAAGATTAATTTAAGTTACAATCATTCCTGTTTAAAGATGATTTGTATTATGATTAAGATTAAGATTAAGTTAAGTTACAATCATTCCTGTTTAAAGGATGAGTTGTATTATTAAATAAGACTAGGTAAGGTTAAGATAAGTTGCAACCATTCCTTTTAAAGGATGGTTTGTAATATTAAGATTAAGATAAGCTACATCCACTCCTCTTTAAAGGATGGTTGTTTCTAAGATTAAGATAAGATAAGATTGAGGTGAGATAAGGATGGACTAAGTTTAAGAGGGAACATTACTTAAGGAGTTAAATATCTAACTCTCTAATTAAGGGAACGCATTTAAGTCGTTCATTGTGTGTGAACTTTGATTGTTCATATCTGAGTTGTTGTTTACTGCACTTTCTATTATGTTGTGCATCTAATCAACCTCCATGCTATCGACAATTAGTCGTCGTAGCCACGTTAGCTTGGGGGCCATGAGAGGATCGTACCAGCATTCGTGCTGACCCCCTCGGGGGCTCTTTTTTACTACACAGGTGAACATCAGGAGCGGCCGTCGCGAGAGTAAGAAGAGGACCAGCTGTTAAGGGTTTAGTATGGCCTACGAGTTGTGCCTGTACACTCGTATGGTGGCATTGAGTTAGTAAGATGTATAGGTGTGAGTGGATTGTAAGAAGGTTATGTAAATGGTTAAGGTTGTTAGACTAATGTTCGGTATATTCTGTAGTCAGACCGTGGCAAGGTCCTGGATTGTAAAGGAATTCCGCTGTGACATGTGTATATATATACTGTTAAGTTGCGAGACCACATTTGGATTGAGTTGGGGTGTTACAAGATTCTCGGTTCCAAATGGAGTCCACACTCCAATGCTACAGCCCATACCTACACACAATTCTAACTTATCATTCATTCACAACTAACCCTATAATTTAGTTATTTTTAGGGTTTAGAAAGAACATTACCTTACCACCAATGAGTGGGGTCCTTGGTTAGCAAGAGAGTGAAGTTCCTAGCCCATGGAAGAAGCCAAAGTCGGCTGGAATACAAAGAACAAGGCAAGGGTTCAACATAAATTTCGTTTTGCCAACAAGGGCTAGAAAATGTTGAGTTTTCATGATTATTTTTACCTTAAAACCTCAAGAAGAAGGATGAGCTTCCAATGGTGGTCTAAAACCTTCAAATGGAGAATACCCATGGAGATGAAAATGGGTGTTTTTGATTTTTGAAAGGAGGAAGATGATCTCCTTTGCAAGGGGAATCAAACGGTGTAATTTTTATTGCATTTGGAGAAGGATTGAGTAGTTAACAAGAGGTCAGAAGATGAGGGTTGAGTGAGGGTTGGCAATTCGCCATTGCTGTCACGAGAGGGAAGAAGAGAAATCAGAGATGGAGGAGAGAGTGCAGTACGTGAGGGAATTAGAGAATGAGGGGGAGTAAGAGAGAGAGGGTATAAAGTAAACCTTTTACTTTTTGCTTTTTGTCCCCTTATTTAATTAGCTAATATGTGAGTGTGTGTGTGGGCTTTTAACTTATAAAAACCGGCCCCCTCACTGTTATACTAGCTGGAGCGTTTTTCGTCTTTTACAGAAATCGCTCGTTATTTTACCCGGTTTTGGTACTATTCACTAACCGGATCCGTTTTCCAGAATTTTCTCATTTCTTTATTTTTATTGGTTATTAAGCTTCCGTTGATGCTTAATTATTATTATATAATGATTTATAATTTCTACGCGTTCGTTTGACCGCTTAAAATCACGTTTTTGGGTTTCCTCCTCGAAAAGTGCACTAAAGCTCAATTAGCGTTTTGATACATTATTTGAATCCGTTTTCTTCGGGAGTTATTCCCATATATTATTTAGGTCTTATCAAGCCCCTAGAATCCATATAATGCGTTAACCGAGGTCTCATACCTCCTATGGTTATTTAGAGTTTATTTAGTGTTTTTCGCTTTTTAAGCATTCCTTCATTTCTTTTGGATTTATTTTTCCTTACCAATATTACTTAGGCGTCATTAGGCCCTTAAATACGTATTAGATAAATTTTAATCCCTATATTTTAGTTTGGGGTATTTCATACGTTGTGCTCAGGATAATGACCAGTACATGCAGACTATCAGGCAGCAGTTGACTGACGGTATCTTTGAGAGACAAAAGTACGACTTTGTACTCAGTAAAGATGGGTTAATCAGATTAAATGGTCGTTTGTGCATTCCAGAGTCCAGCCCCAACTTGAAGGAAAAGATATTACAGGAAGCTCATTGCTCTTCCTTATCAGTACATCCAGGGTCATCTAAGATGTACAAGGATCTGAAATTACATTTCTGGTGGAGTGGTATGAAGAAAGATGTTGCAAAGTTTGTGGCGAGATGTATGACATGTCAGAAAGTAAAATTTGAGCACTATAGACCGGGCGGTTTTGTACAGCCGATGCCCATTCCATATTGGAAGCTCGAGAATATATCCATGGATTTCGTGGTCGGTCTTCCACCGACTAGAGGAGGTGCTAACATGATATGGGTCATCGTCGACAGACTGACGAAGGTAGCAAAGTTTATACCGATCAAGGACACTTGGAAAGTCCCCAAGCTGGCGGACCTTTTCCAGAAGGAGATCATTAGGCACCACGGTGTTCCTAAGTCGATTATGTCAGATAGAGATTCCAGATTTGTTTCCAGATTTTGGCAGCAAGTTCAGGAGGCATTGGGTACGAAGCTGAAGCTAAGTACCACCTTTCACCCACAGACAGATGGTCAGAGTGAACGAACAATTCAAACATTAGAAGACATGCTTAGAGCTTGTGCCTTAGACTTCCAGGAAAGCTGGATAGATCGTCTACACCTGATCGAGTTTGCGTACATCAACAACTATCATGCATCCATTCAGATGCCACCATTCCAGGCATTGTACGGCAGACCATGCAGGACACCACTTTGTTGGGACGAGGCCAGCGATGTTTTCCATGTTTCACAGCTAAAGAAATACATGCACCACCCCTCCCATGTGTTAGAGCCTGAGAGGTTGACTTTGGAACCGAATATGAGATCCGTGGAGACTCCTCAGAGAATCTAGGACAGTAAGACTAGGGACACTCGCCATAAGTCAGTGCGACTGGTGAAGGTTCTCTGGTCTAACCAGGATGTCGAAGAGGCCACGTGGGAATTAGAGGATAAGATGAGGGCGAAGTACCCTTCTTTGTTTACAGACTAGATCGTCTGTATAGGGTACGGGGCGTACCCCTTCTAAGGGGGGTAGAGCTTCCTCGCTTTTGAGTTAGGAAACGATCATGTTTGTCATTTGTTTGGTTGTTTAAGATGTGAATTTGTGTAAGTTGCTACACCTTGGTGTTAAGTTTGAGTTGTGTATAATACTTATGTATTGTATTTGAGATTGACCTTTGAGTCTTGAGATGTGTGAATGTGAATATAAGATGTGGTGTTAAGATTAAGGGAATTGAGTACCGTGAATGGTTAAGCACATATGTGAACTTTGAGGACAAAGTTCTTTTAAGGGGGGTAGATTGAAATACCCCAAACTTAGAGATGGTGTTTAAATGATAAACTAAGTTATAAGGGGGCTAAATAATGCCTTAGAAACATTAGGAAACATTTCTAATCAAAGAAAATATAAGGAAACACCAAAAGAGCAGTTTAAGCAAAAATGTGCTCTAAGCTTGGAGAGACTTGGGAGAGTACCCAAATATTCTTCTAAGACCTTAGTAATATCCTAATGGTCATTTTAAATCAATTACCAAAGAAAACCAAGCTTGAAAACAAGTTAAAACATGAAATGTGCTTTAAGGAGTCTTAAAGCACATTTTTGAAAAATTGTCTTGTAAATGAGTTTTGAATGGCTAAATGTCCATCATTACTCTTTAATTAACATGTGTACTATATAGTATCACATTTGGAAGTCTATATCAATGGGAAATCAAAAATTTCACAACAATGTGCCTTGTTTTGTGAATAGTAATTTAATTAAGCTAGTTTATAACATAAGTCAATATAAGTGAGATATTTGGTCAACAAAGACTTAAGCACCCCTTGTTACTAATGGGGGACGGTTTCTTATAAGGTGAGTCACCACCTTTATGAGTCATTAAGCAAATAAAGAGTTATAAAGCAAAACTACTATTCACTTTACAAACATAAATATCTCATTTACTCACCTCTCTCCTCACCTCTTCATTCTCTCTTGTTTCCCACGGTTTGAGCTGCTCTCTCCCTTCTCCATTAACGTGAAGCTCATCTCTATGTTAGCTCCACCTTCTCTTGCACACAACTTACTCATTTTAGCTCCAAAACCAAAACAAATTACATATTCTTCTTAGTTAGCTCAAGCTCTCTCTTCCTATCTTTTCAAAACTCCAAGAGCTTTGATTTGGTGCCAAGCCAAACCACCATTAGAGGAGGAAATTCAAGTTTGGAGACTCCATTGGCTTCTCCATTCTCCTAAGGTAAAGAAAGTGTAAGAAAATCTAGGTTTCCATCACTTTTCTTCTTGACCGAAAATGTATGCTCATGAGGCTTCATTTTAATGCCTTGTTCTAGCTTGTTTTCTACTCTTCAAAGGATTGAGGAGGTCCTTCTTGCTTCCTATCCAAGCTTGTCTTGAGAAACCAAGGTAAAACAATCACCTTAATACCTTAAAGCACATTTTTAACCAAGGGTTTGTTCCTTAGGGTTAATGAATTATCTAGTACTCATTGGAGTCATTGGATGTTGGTTAGAACATTGGCAAGGAGATATATATTGGTGACCGAGATTGAGCAAGGAAAAACCTAAGGAAGAAAGCTTTTAAAGCTTGTAAAAGAACAAGGTAAATTACTTACCTAAGGGTGTTTTATTGTTTAAGGGAATGGGATTTAGATATGTGATGAGTTTAGTGTAGAGTTTACATTAAAAAAAGGGTTATATATGACCTAGGAGAAACAATGACTATGTTTGAGAACTCGTGACTAAGGAGCAAATGAGGAAAAAGAGATAGTTTAAGAATATCAAGGTGAATTACAAGAAGCATTTTATTTCAATGAGAGCCTTGTTGTGTGTATTCGCAGGTTAAAGGCAAATATATGTGGAAATGCAGTGGTTAAGATTATTGTCATTTAAGGGCCTAAGTGCCAAGCATTTAAGTTTATACACTATGTAATGATGTGGTGTAGTTTTGGTGTAAATTGTGTGTTAAGGTGTTGTGATGAGAAATTGAGTGATATTGGTTGTTTGATGGAGAAAAACCAAGTGTTTGGATGTAACTATATACTAGAGAACCCATGGCAAAATTTAGAGGAGAACCTAAGTGTTTAAGATATTCTAAGGAGATTTCATGACTAAGGAAGTACTAGGTAGTTCTAGAGGTTGTCTTGATGAAAGAGGGTGAGATTAGGGTGTTTAAATGATTTGTAATGACTTAGGCATCACTATGAAGGATTTAGGAATCAAAAGAGTGTACTTGGGTATTTAGGACTTAGGTAAATGTTGATAAAAGAAGCTAGGAAACTTGGGTAAGTTAGATGTAAATGAGTGTGAAACTTTGAAATGGTTTAGGTGAGAACTAGAGTATAGAATCTAAGGAAGGTTTGGTAAATGCAATAAGGGTGGGAAGTGGTGTACATGGTGTGGTCAAGTTCTTAAGGAGGGAGCATTTGGTTAATTGAAATTCTTGGTGGATTGCATGTGAGAAAGGTAAGAAAATAAGTGCTAAGTGTTGGGAGTCTTGTAAGAATTGAGTAAATGTTTGAGAAGATCTTTGGAAGTTGTTTTAATGAGTTTGGTGGAGGTTATAAGGTGGGTTTAATGTGCCAATATGGTGTTGGACCTATTAGGACACTTGTGGAAGAGTTTGGAATTGAAAGAACAATTTAAGAGAAAAATCTGTAGTGGACCGACCCAGGGTCCGACCAAGTTTTGGGTCGGTCGGGCCATGTTGAGCCAGCCGGAATGTCTCTGGACTGGACCAACCCGGAGGGTTTTGGGTCGGTCGGCTTAGCTTTGGGTCGGTCGGGCAAAATTTAACGTAGGAAATGGGTTCTGTAATGGACCGACCCAGAGGGTTTGGGTCGGTCGGTCTAGCTCTGGGTCGGACGGATGGGTTTCAAAAGACGGAAAAGTTTCTGGGACGGACTGACCCAGGGGTTGGGTCGGTCGGTGGGTCGGTCGACCCTTAACACTTAAAAAAAAACTTTAAATTCTAAGGATGTTTAATGGTATTAATGGTACACCATTTAGAGGGCATTGATGATTAGAAGCCTAAGAACCTAAGGGGATTAAGTTAAGGTAAGTATAAGTTCATAAGCTTAAGGTTAAGTTGTAAGATTAAGTTATAAGACTTAAGAAGTGTTAATTGGGGACCGCTAAGGGTGAAATAAGTTAAATAAGTTAAGCAATGTATAGATACTTAATCATTTAAGTTGGATGGATATTTTAGGACTTGAAAGTTGGAAACCGGAAGAGTATTAAACAACCGGGACGATCGACGGTGAACGGTACAATCTTTCTTGTGACCTGCTTGCTAACGAGGTGTCCCTCGGCTTGTGTGCTATCTATTTAATTGCTACGACTAAAACAAGATAAAGCATGCAACCGGTTATATTTGTTCTCGTTGTGTATGTGCTATCTTTACACTAACCCGCGAGACTTGAGATTGTTACTAACCAAGTTTAGTACTTACCGAGTTAAGAATAAGAGTTAAGTTTGGTGGTTGTTGGTTAATGCCTGTTAAGGCTTAGCTAGCACATGGTGAATAAGATTTCTACTAACTGGAACTTGAGTGAGGAAACCCGGGACCGATCTCCGGTCATGCATGCTAAGGAAAAAGGGGGACGGTATCTGAATCAGATCCGCCCTCCGCTTAAGGACTTGTCTTCGGACTTGTAGCCTAGGGCCGGTTGCCGGCTCAGCTACGCTGGACTCCCGTCCAGAGTAGGTGGCATTAAGATGGTGCGGTGGGATCACCTAAATCCCAGGTTCGAATTAAGCTACAACCAATCCCTTCCAGGAACGGTTTGTATACTGAGAAAAGTTGAGATTAAGGTAAGGTAAGGAACTAAGTTTAAGAAAATGAGGACTAAGGAGGGGGTTACTAACCCACTTGATAAGGGAACGCTTGAGTCGTTCATTGTTTGTGAACTATACAGGTTCATCTGTGGTTATTGTTATTGCACTTCATATTATGCTTGTGTATGTAATCAATTTCCATGCTATCGACAATTAATCATCGTAGCCCCGTTAGCTTGGGGGCCATGAGAGGGTGTACCAGCATTCGTGCTGACCCCCTTTGGGGGCTGTTTTTACCCTTGCAGGTAAGAGACCCATGAGGACGCACTACGAGAGTAGGAGCGGTTAGACTTAGGATGGGATGTTTTTTTTTGAGTTCGGGTTGCGCCTGTGCACCCGTCTGTTTATATTGAAACTGATGTAAGTTTGTAAATATGACTTAGTTACTTAAACTCGGTTGGTTGTTGGTATTTAGGATGGTGATGTCTTGGTTGGTTGTTGGTATTTAGGATGGTGATGTCTTGGTTGGTTGTTTATTTTGGATAAGTGTTGTAGTTGATAAGGCCGGTATATTCTAACGATCAGACCGTGGCAAGGTCCAGGTGTTTGTTATTTCCGCTGCGACGTATTCGATTAAGTGTTCAGATTTGCGATAACCACGATAGGCTTTGGATGGGGTGTTACAAAAGTGGTATCAGAGCGTAGTTACGCTCTGATCAAGAAATACCGGACATAAGATACCACCGAGTTAGGATATAAGTTAAGGAATAAGTGATGGGTTAAGGGTGTGAGAAGTTAGAGTGAGTAGAGTCAGATGACCACTAATAAGTGTGGATTGTCTTTACCGTCTACGGACGTTATAAATTCGTTAACCGAAACAGTGGTGGATACGAATCTAATGTGAGTTATGCTTGTTCAGATGTCAGGAAGGAGAAGCCTAGGTCGCGGCCAAGGTGATGATACTTCAGGAATACCGGGAGGGCAGACGATCGCAGAGATCGTAGCTGCCGCATTAGGGCATATGGGCTATCAGCCTGGTGTGGGTGCACCACCTCCACCGCCACAACCCAGGGAACCAAATTGGGTGAAGAGTCGTGCAGATCTTCGACCCACACACTTTAAGGGGGAGACTGATCCCGCCAAGCTTGAGGCGTACATCTCCGAGCTGGAGACCGCCTTCGAGACCCTTGATGTCCCTGCTGGGATCAAGGTGCGTCTCTGTGCTTTCTATCTGAAGGGGCGGCAGGCGATTGGTGGAAGCTGGTGAGGGCCGAGCATGTGGCCAATCCAGAGTTCGGCTGGGAACAGTACACCGCCTTGCTACGAGCAAAGTACTACCCCGCCCATGTCCAGACGAAGAAGCGCTTGCAGTTGGATGCGCTTAAGCAGACAGACAAGATGACGGTGGACGAGTATTACTCAGAGTTCACCACCTTGCTCCGTCTTCTGCTAGGTCTTGGATATTCTGACTAGATCCTGGTGGACCGCTTCTATGGCGGGCTTAGCCATCGACTCCGCTACGGCATGGGGCCGACGAGTTACACTACCTTGCAGGTAATAAGAATGATTGAGATTCGAGTAAGTAATGAGTAAGATTTAGATTATGGAAGAATAAGAGTGACTAATGCTGTGGAAAAGCAGGAGTGCTATCATGCCGCTGCTAAGGTTGAGATAACCGTCCAGCTGAGGGACGAGGAGAATGCCAAGAGGAAGAGTGCTGGTAAGAGCTCGGAGAGTCAAGGGCAAGGAGGGTACAAGAAACAGAAGTACCAGCCTCAGGCCCAGAAAAGTCAGAACCCTAAAGGGAAGGAGGAGAAGGAGAAGGCTCCGGAAGAGCCATTGAAGTTGACATATGCTTATGCAGCTACACCCCTGCACTCTAGGGCGCCAAAGGGTAAGAAATTGGTATTAAGTGAGTTAAGGAACAACTTAGTGACCGTTTGAGAAATGAATGCTAATATTATGAATGATCAGGATCTGAGACTGAGAAGGGAGCCGGTGGTGGCTACCAGCGACGCTACATCTGTAGGTGGTGTCACAAGGACCACCCCGGGCTCGATTGTAAGGGGAATAGAGTGGAGTGCAACTTTTGTGGAGTGTACGGACACCGGGCATATGAGTGTTACCGGAACCCTGCTAGCAGAGCCTATAGGCCTGATACCAGGGGCAAGGGCAAGACCGATCAGGGAGCTGGATCTGACGGTCAGAGGAAGGTGCAGCAAGCGGCGGATAAGAACCCAAGGGTGACCCAGAAGACGGGACCCACACTGCACATGATGGACCGGGACGATGAGCCTGAACCCTCATCGAGGCCAGGTACCGCTATAACCATTTAGTAATAAAACTACCTGCTTACCGCATTATCATGCATGTTTGGTGAATAATTGAGTTAAGTAAGAATGAGATAAGATTAGAACTTAAGTAAGATGTAACCTACTACCACTTTAGGAAGCTTCAACATCTGCTATCCAATACCATCTACACCTAACTCAGAGCACACCGGCATCAAAACCATAGACTTTCCAACCGAACAATGTCAGGTTATCCGCTCAGGTATGATTTTATTGAGGGGATACCTGACATCCGGAGCACAAATAGCCATCATCAGAAGATGCAACCAACTAGGAATGGGACCGGGAGGTTTTTACACACTGGAGTACCCAGGGGGAGCAAGGATGAAATTAAAAATGATGAGCTTAGGCAAGGATTGGAATCCGTATGCCAAGAACTACCAAACCACGAGGATACAAGATGGAGTCTCACCACCGGGAATACCCGAAGAGTTCCATCCAGTTTTTACACAAGTCGTGGAGATCGCTCAGTAGTTGGAAGCTGAACCGATTCCAGACATTCAAGCAGACATTTGCATTGTGAACTTCTACGAGAAGGATGGGCGACTGGGACTACACCAGGATAAGGACGAGACAACGGAGTCTCTCGAAAGATGGATACCCGTAGTGTCTTGGTCCATTGGGGATGATGCAGAGTTTTTATACGGCGAGCAGAAGCGTGCGGACCGTGCGAATAAGTTAGTACTTAAGTCAGGAGATGTATTAATTATGGGAGGAGAATCAAGGATGTTATACCATGGGATTAAGAGAATCAAGTTGAATACAGCACCATCAGCCGTAATCAATGCGGCGCATATGAGACCTGGGAGATTAAACCTAACCTTTAGACAATATTAGTCATGTAATGTTAGAATAAGATGAGGAATGAGATGTAAGATAGAAGCACATGTTGTAAACAGGATGGTTATGAATAAAATAACAGTGTTGTTCGTATAGATTGTTTCGACTCTTGTTATACCATCAATACTCATGAAGCTTATGAATACAATTCGGTTATGGACTCGGTACGGAAGGTGCACTAAGCATACTTACAGAGGCACAGGCCAACGCCAGCGGTACTATCCTCACCGGCACCTTTCCGATTAATGGGATTGAGGCATCAGTTCTCTTCGACTCAGGGGCCTCGCATACCTTTGTCTCGGCATCATTCACGAGCAGGTTGGGGCTAGACACTGATGAGCTACCCGACTTCACGGTTACGCTCCCGTCTAAGGAGAAGGTTCGTTGCACTCGTTACTACCGAGGAGCCACAGTCAGAATTAAGGGAGAAGACTTCCCAGTCAGTTTTATTGAGTTCAGAGAGCTAGGATTTGATGTTATCTTCGGGATGAACTGGTTGGAGCGGCACAAGGGACGTATCCTCTGCGCCGAGCACAGATTGCTGCTCAGGAGTCCGTCTGGGGTAACAATATCATACCGCCAGAGGCCCAGAGAGCCTTCGACTAAGATCATCACCGCCATGGCAATGTATAAGGAATTGAGGAGAAAGGAAGAAGTGTACCTCTGCTATGTACAGGACATAGAGAGAGACCTTGAGTTCGACCCCGACTTACCGGTAGTGTCGGAGTTCCCCGACTTGTTTCCACGGGAACTGCCCGGCATGCCACCCACTCGGGAGGTAGAGTTCACCATCGAGCTGCTACCTGGTACCGGACCGATAGCCAAGGCACCATACCGTATGGCTCCGGCAGAAATGACTGAGTTAAAGGAACAATTAAAAGATTTATTAGATAAGGGATTTATAAGACCAAGTGTGTCACCATGGGGAGCGCCAGCCCTCTTCGTGAAGAAGAAGGATGGTAGTCTCCGCCTCTGCATCGACTACAGAGAGCTGAATGCAGTGACAGTGAAGAATAAGTACCCACTACCCCGCATTGACGATCTGTTCGATCAGTTGAAGGGAGCATCTGTGTTCTCCAAGATTGATCTCAGATCGGGGTATCATCAGATAGCCATCAAGGAGGGAGACATTGAGAAGACGACATTCCGGACACGATACGGCCACTATGAGTTTACAGTGATGCCGTTCGGTTTGTCGAACGCACCGGTGAAGTTTATGGATCTGATGAACCGCTTGTTCCGGGAGCAGCTGAACAAGTCGGTTGTGGTGTTCATTGATGACATTCTGATATACTCGAAATCTAAGGTTGAACATGAGGAACATCTGAGGAGAGTATTGGAAATATTGAGGGAGAACCAGCTATATGCTAAGTTCTCCAAGTGTGAGTTTTGGCTTGACCAGGTCTCCTTCCTAGGTCATGTCATCTCAGATGTTGGGATCTCAGTGGATCCAGCAAAGATTGATGCCGTACGTACTTGGCCAAGACCGAAGACTGTTACCGACATCCGGAGCTTTCTCGGTCTGGCAGGTTACTACAGGAGGTTTGTCAGGGATTTCAGCAAGGTCGCGAAACCAATGACCAGTCTGATGAAGAAGGATGCACCGTTCTTGTGGACGACTGACTATGAGAAATCATTTCAGAGCTTGAAGGACTCACTGACCACTGCACCGATTCTGACCATTCCAGACGGTACAGAGGGCTTTGAGGTTTATTGTGATGCATCCGGCAGAGGGCTGGGTTGCGTGCTCATGCAACATGGCAAGGTGGTGGCATATGCCTCACGCCAGTTGAAGAAACATGAGGAGAACTACCCCACACATGATTTGGAGCTGGGAGTTGTAGTCTTCGCTTTGAAGATATGGCGCCACTACTTATACGGGGTTAGTGTGACGATCTACACCGATCATAAGAGTTTGAGATACATATTCACTCAGAAGGAGTTGAATCTTCGACAGAGGAGATGGTTAGAGTTTCTGAAAGACTATGACATTGACCTCCAATACAAAGAGGGGAAGGCCAATGTTGTAGCAGACGCCCTGAGCCGTCGAGCACACTCACTCCATTCGCTAGTTTCTTTCTCCAGCTTGGTTGATGAGGTGCGAGAGGCTCAGAGGACAGATGAGTACATGAGAGAGGTCAGACAGAAGCTGACAGATGGTACCTTTGAGAGTCAGAAATACGACTTCAGACTTCATGATGATGATCTGATCAGACTTAAGGGCCGGTTATGCATACCACGGGGCAAGACGGGTCTGAAAGACCGTATACTTAGAGAATCACACTGTTCTTCAGTTTCCATCCATCCGGGAGCCTCTAAAATGTATAAAGACATGAAGAGATACTTCTGGTGGTCGGGGATGAAGACAGATGTTACCGAGTTCGTCTTGAGGTGTCTCACGTGCCAGAAGGTGAAATTCGAGCACCGACGACCGGGCGGAATGGTACAGTCGATGCCAGTTCCGGAGTGGAAGTTCCATGATATCTCCATGGACTTCGTAGTTGGGCTTCCACCTGCTAGGGGAGGTCTCAACATGATATGGGTGGTGGTGGATCGCCTTACCAAAGTAGCCCGATTCATACCGATGAAGGATACTTGGAAGGTGACCAAATTAGCTGAGTTGTTTGAGAAAGAAATCATGAGACATCACGGGATACTGAAGACCATAGTGTCAGATAGAGATACCAGATTCCTTTCGAGGTACTGGAGAGCTACCAGAGAAGCGTTGGGTACAGAACTCAAGCTGAGTACCACGTTCCATCCTCAGACAGATGGTCAGACTGAGCGTACTATTCAGACACTCGAGGACATGCTGAGAGCATGTGCCTTAGACTTCCAGGGCAGTTGGATTGGCAGACTACATCTGATCGAGTTTTCGTACAACAACAGCTATCACGCTTCGATCAAGATGGCACCTTTTCAGCGTTGTACGGTAGGCCATGTCGTACACCGCTCTGCTGGGATGAGTCGAGTGAGACGGTCATTATAGGACCAGAGTACTTAGAGCAAGTTAAGGCTGAAGTTCTGCAAATCAGGGAGAACATGAAAGTTGCTCAAGATAGGCAGAAGTCGTATGCTGATGTTCGACGACGGGACCTGGAATTCGCAGTGGGCGACCAGGTATTTCTGCGAGTTTCACCGATGAAGGGTGTATTCAGGTTTGGGCAGAAGGGCAAATTAAGCCCGAAATTTGTTGGTCCTTATGAGATTACGGAGCGAGTGGGCCCGGTTGCTTATAGGTTGAATTTACCTGCTGAACTAGGTAAAGTGCATGATGTTTTCCATGTTTCACAGCTAAAGAAATACATGCACCACCCCTCCCATGTGTTAGAGCCTGAGAGGTTGACTTTGGAACCGAATATGAGATCCGTGGAGACTCCTCAGAGAATCTTAAACAGTAAGACTAGGGACACTCGCCATAAGTCAGTGCGACTGGTGAAGGTTCTCTGGTCTAACCAGGATGTCGAAGAGGCCACGTGGGAATTAGAGGATAAGATGAGGGCGAAGTACCCTTCTTTGTTTACTGACTAGATCGTCTGTATAGGGTACGGGGCGTACCCCTTCTAAGGGGGGTAGAGCTTCCTCGCTTTTGAGTTAGGAAACGATCATGTTTGTCGTTTGTTTGGTTGTTTAAGATGTGAATTTGTGTAAGTTGCTACACCTTGGTGTTAAGTTTGAGTTATGTATAATACTTATGTATTGTATTTGAGATTGACCTTTGAGTCTTGAGATGTGTGAATGTGAATATAAGATGTGGTGTTAAGATTAAGGAAATTGAGTACCGTGAATGGTTAAGCACATATGTGAACTTTGAGGACAAAGTTCTTTTAAGGGGGGTAGATTGAAATACCCCAAACTTAGAGATGGTGTTTAAATGATAAACTAAGTTATAAGGGGGCTAAATAATGCCTTAGAAACATTAGGAAACATTTCTAATCAAAGAAAATATAAGGAAACACCAAAAGAGCAGTTTAAGCAAAAACGTGCTCTAAGCTTGGAGAGACTTGGGAGAGTACCCAAATATTGTTCTAAGACCTTAGTAATATCCTAATGGTCATTTTAAATCAATTACCAAAGAAAACCAAGCTTGAAAACAAGTTAAAACATGAAATGTGCTTTAAGGAGTCTTAAAGCACATTTTTGAAAAATTGGCTTGTAAATGAGTTTTGAATGGCTAAATGTCCATCATTACTCTTTAATTAACATGTGTACTATATAGTATCACATTTGGAAGTCTATATCAATGGAAAATCAAAATTTTCACAACAATGTGCCTTGTTTTGTGAATAGTAATTTAATTAAGCTAGTTTATAACATAAGTCAATATAAGTGAGATATTTGGTCAACAAAGACTTAAGTACCCCTTGTTACTAATGGGGGCCGGTTTCTTATAAGGTGAGTCACCACCTTTATGAGTCATTAAGCAAATAAAGAGTTATAAAGCAAAACTACTATTCACTTTACAAACATAAATATCTCATTTACTCACCTCTCTCCTCACCTCTTAATTCTCTCTTGTTTCCCATGGTTTGAGCTGCTCTCTCCCTTCTCCATTAACGTGAAGCTCATCTCCATGTTAGCTCCACCTTCTCTTGCACACAACTTACTCATTTTAGCTCCAAAACCAAAACAAATTACATATTCTTCTTAGTTAGCTCAAGCTCTCTCTTCCTATCTTTTCAAAACTCTAAGGGTGCGTTCATTTCGAGGCGAGGAAACAGAATGGAATCAGGAAAGGGAATGGAAAGGAAAGGAAAGGAAGTCCCCCGAATCAAGAAGTCTGTTTGATTCTACACGGAAACAGAATAGAATTCTCAATGAGTGTCTTTGTTGTTGTTTGGTTCCAAACGGAGAAGTGTTAATACATATTTACACTATGAATAATATATATGAATATTTATCTAATTTGTATGCAACATATACTAATATTTATATAAATTATATAGCATACATAAATAGTTTTTAAATTATAAATGACATATATTAATATTTATATAGTTTATATTATGTATAATTTTTTTTAATTTATCTATATATATAATTTTTTAATTTTATAGTATTTAAGTTATAAAAATATTTATTAATATATATATATATATTTATTTAAATTGTAAACAATATAAATAAATATTTATATAAATTATATATACTATATATTATTATTATTTTTTAGTTTTATAGTATTTAAATTTTAAATAATATTATTTAACAATATTTGATAAAATTGTAAATAATATATATAAATATTTTATATATTATATAATATATTGATATTTATTTAAATTTATAAACAATATGTATATTATTTTTATATCATTTAAAGTATAAATAATATTTATTAATATATATTATATATAATATTTGTTCATATTTATTTAAATTATAACTAATATGTATAATTGATTATATATTAATATTTATTTAAATAATATATATATTATTATTTCAGAATTTTATTATAATTAAATTATATTATATATATATTATTTGTTCATTTTTTTTAATATAAATAATATATATTACCATTATTATATAGTATATATTACTCCCTCCGTCCTGAATTGACCGTCTCCTTTGCTTTATGGCACGTTTTTCCACTTCAATATTTAACATATAAGATAAAATAATTTTATAAAATGAAACAGTGTAACATATAGTTTATCATGTAAGGAATCATTTACAAAATTCAAATTTTAAAATTATTTTATCTTATATGTTAATATTGATCAAACACGTCCAAATAGTGAACAAGACGGTCAATTTAGGACGGAGGGAGTATTATTTTAAAAAATTATAAATGTTATATATTAAAAATTTATATAATATATATTATATTCATATTGATATCTATATTTATATTTATATTTATATAAAGTATAAATAAATATTTGTATTTCTATTAGATAAAAATATTGTATATTAATATTTATAAAAATTATGTATCATATATTAGTATTTATACATTATATTTATATTAATATTTATTTATGCTAAAGAGGATGATAGGGGTAAGAGGGAGGAAAGGGAATACCTTTCCCTGGGATATTGGGGGGAATCACCAAAAGGGAATGGGGGGTTTTTGAAATCTGAAGTGGGGGAAACGGAATCATTAAAAATACAAAACAAACAACCACAAAGGGAATGATTCCGTTTCCCTTTGGTGATTACCCCAAAGTGAACGCCCCCTAAGAGCTTTGATTTGGTGCCAAGCCAAACCACCATTAGAGGAGGAAATTCAAGTTTGGAGACTCCATTGGCTTCTCCATTCTCCTAAGGTAAAGAAAGTGTAAGAAAATCTAGGTTTCCATCACTTTTCTTCTTGACCGAAAATGTATGCTCATGAGGCTTCATTTTAATGCCTTGTTCTAGCTTGTTTTCTACTCTTCAAAGGATTGAGGAGGTCCTTCTTGCTTCCTATCCAAGCTTGTCTTGAGAAACCAAGGTAAAACAATCACCTTAATACCTTAAAGCACATTTTTAACCTAGGGTTTGTTCCTTAGGGTTAATGAATTATCTAGTACTCATTGGAGTCATTGCATGTTGGTTAGAACATTGGCAAGGAGATATATTGGTGACCGAGATTGAGCAAGCAAAAACCTAAGGAAGAAGCTTTTAAAGCTTGTAAAAGAACAAGGTAAATTACTTACCTAAGGTGTTTTATTGTTTAAGGGAATGGGATTTAGATATGTGATGAGTTTAGTGTAGAGCTTACATTAAAAAAAAAGGGTTATATATGACCTAGGAGAAACAATGACTATGTTTGAGAACTCGTGACTAAGGAGCAAATGAGGAAAAAGAGATAGTTTAAGAATATCAAGGTGAATTACAAGAAGCATTTTATTTCAATGAGAGCCTTGTTGTGTGTATTCGCAGGTTAAAGGCAAATATATGTGGAAATTCAGTGGTTAAGATTATTGTCATTTAAGGGCCTAAGTGTCAAACATTTAAGTTTATACACTATGTAATGATGTGGTGTAGTTTTGGTGTAAATTGTGTGTTAAGGTGTTGTGATGAGAAATTGAGTGATATTGGTTGTTTGATGGAGAAAAACCAAGTGTTTGGATGTAACTATATACTAGAGAACCCATGACAAAATTTAGAGGAGAACCTAAGTGTTTAAGATATTCTAAGGAGATTTCATGACTAAGGAAGTACTAGGTAGTTCTAGAGGTTGTCTTGATGAAAGAGGGTGAGATTAGGGTGTTTAAATGACTTGTAATGACTTAGGCATCACTATGAAGGATTTAGGAATCAAAAGAGTGTACTTGGGTATTTAGGACTTAGGTAAATGTTGATAAAAGAAGCTAGGAAACTTGGGTAAGTTAGATGTAAATGAGTGTGAAACTTTGAATTGGTTTAGGTGAGAACTAGAGTATAGAATCTAAGGAAGGTTTGGTAAATGCAATAAGGGTGGGAAGTGGTGTACATGGTGTGGTCAAGTTCTTAAGGAGGGAGCATTTGGTTAATTGAAATTCTTGGTGGATTGCATGTGAGAAAGGTAAGAAAATAAGTGCTAAGTGTTGGGAGTCTTGTAAGAATTGAGTAAATGTTTGAGAAGATCTTTGGAAGTTGTTTTAATGAGTTTGGTGGAGGTTATAAGGTGGGTTTAATGTGCCAAGATGGTGTTGGACCTATTAGGACACTTGTGGAAGAGTTTGGAATTGAAAGAACAATTTAAGAGAAAAATCTGTAGTGGACCGACCCAGGGTCCGACCCAGTTTTGGGTCGGTCGGGCCATGTTGAGCCAGCCGGAATGTCTCTGTACTGGACCGACCCAGAGGGTTTTGGGTCGGTCGGCTTAGCTTTGGGTCGGTCGGGCAAAATTTAACGTAGGAAATGGGTTCTGTAATGGACCGACCCAGAGGGTTTGGGTCGGTCGGTCTAGCTCTGGGTCGGACGGATGGGTTTCAAAAGACGGAAAAGTTTCTGGGACGGACCGACCCAGGGGTTGGGTCGGTCGGTGGGTCGGTCGACCCTTAACACTTAAAAAAAACTTTAAATTCTAAGGATGTTTAATGGTATTAATGGTACACCATTTAGAGGGCATTGATGATTAGAAGCCTAAGAACCTAAGGGGATTAAGTTAAGGTAAGTATAAGTTCATAAGCTTAAGGTTAAGTTGTAAGATTAAGTTATAAGACTTAAGAAGTGTTAATTGGGGACCGCTAAGGGTGAAATAAGTTAAATAAGTTAAGCAATGTATAGATACTTAATCATTTAAGTTGGATGGATATTTTAGGACTTGAAAGTTGGAAACCGGAAGAGTATTAAACAACCGGGACGATCGACGGTGAACGGTACTGAAATACCCCTAACATTTAAATAATTAAATGTAAGTAAATAAATATTATTTGAGGAATTATAAATATTATTTGGGGGTTTATTAAACCCTAAGAAAATATATGAACACTTGGGCGTTAAAAACGCACCTAAACTCCTTAAGGTCATAAACGAGCGTTAAAAGCCCGACCTTAAGTTAAATAATTATATAAGCTATGGATATTATATGAATTTAACCAAGGATCATTTTATGATCTTTAAGATACAAGTTCTCAGTTAGAACTGAATAAATATACAAAGTTCTCAGAAGTTCCCGAGGTGGGTCCCATAAAGGCCCGGGAATGCCTAGGAGGAGTGCCAAGGTGGCACGAACCCCTGTATAAATTATTCTTAGAGTTCCTAAAATTATTATTAATCATTCAAAAGAGAATTGCCAAGCTACTTCTTCAAAAATAAACAAAGAGCTCGGGGGGAATTTCTTAACGCTCCTTTTACCTCGGGAGTGCCCCCTTTAGCCCGAAAATTGAGTTACAAGTTTATATAACCCCATATAACTCAATGTAACACCTTAATATCTTATTATTGACTATAAACAATGTCAATAAACACTTGGAACCAGAAAAATCCTTAAAGCACAAAAACGCACCTTCGGGTGTCACGAAAATGCGTTTTACGCAATTACCTTAAAGCTTTCGAGGAGCCACCTGTTAGTAATCTTAAAGGTGGATAAAATGACCATCTAAATCAATTGATGGCAGTACTAAACTCATAGTTTAAATAGGGGCGATTTTTAGGACAAAAAGGTACCTAAAATCACCATTTTTACCTTAAAACTTTCATTTTTTATCATAATAAAAATGTACCAATTAAATGCTGGAACCTATTACACATATTAGTATGGTCTTAGTACAAGATAGGGTAACAAAAATCAAATGAAAAATAAACTCCATTTGATCCCTATATCACATGCCAATATAAGCTACAATTGGCTAGTTTAATTCAAAAAATTTTGCTTAATGCATATATGACTCACGCATGTTGTATTTGGTAACTTAACAACTTTATCCTGTCAATTGAACCTCCATTACGTACCTGCAAGAGAGTAGCTAAGAGACAAGAGAAGTTAGTTTAACAATAATCAAATTAGAAGCTAGAAGCTAAGCTATATGCTAAAATAATTAACAAGTGAATCAAGTTAGACTATTGGCATGTGCTGTAGCTAAATGCCACCGATAAGAACAAGTAGTGGGGGCTTGAGTGCTGTATAATTAAGGCTAATGGAGACAAGTACCTAACTAATATTAACATGATTGCCTAACTTACAATTAACAAATCTAACTACACTCCGATGACTACTTTTAGCCGCAAGTCTACATGAAATGGAGATGCTTGTGTGCTCCATGATTTCTGATCAGACCTACAAGGACAAGATTAGATAAGTGTCATTAGTGAATAAACAATACTTATGTTATGAACTAGCAAAACAAATACCACTACCGTAGATATGGAGTAGGGCTGATTGAAGTGTTCCATTTACTGCAGTCCAACCTGCACCAAATGAGCAATATTAGTGCTCAATAATTACCTACTAAACTAAGCTTAGTCTAATACTTGAGAATTAAACAACTTTGGTTGATTTCGTAGCTGTACCACTACGTAGACTACATGAATGGAGAGCTGCTGGTTGCTTCATAGTGGCGACCACACCACCTGCAAGTGTAGACAAGATTAACAATAAATCAAGCTAAGATATATCCTAATCTAATAAGCCTATAACATTAAGTAACTTAAGTTTAATTTGAGCCACTCCTTTTAGCCGCCTAGGATGCATAATTGAAGTTGCCAATCGGTTATGCTCCACTCAGCCGAGACCTGACAAAATAAGAGATATCATGTAGCTAAATCTTGTAATTTAGTAATCAAAGAATCATAAACAAAAACAAGTAATAATGACAATTAAATATACCAAGCAAAACCTGATTGCATTCTCCATCTTCTACTAAAAGCCTTACGTGAGGCATTCTTCACTCGCCATGACTATACGATTGGTAAGTATCTCCCTTGTCCTCTCTTTTCGTTCAATTCCTAATTAAATTCCTAAATGCTAAATAAACTCTATTCATGGTGTAATAATTCCTAACACCATTTTAATGTTATTTCCTAGTTAATTCTATCAAGTCTTGAAGCAAGAATAATCCTATCAACCATACAAGAATTCACCAACAATTTGTACTCCAAGGAGTTGTCTTGATTCAACATCAATTCAAGGAGTAATCAAGGTTAATCCACGGTATTTTCATGTTTGAAAACTCTAGACAAACTACTCCTATATGTCCGAAAATTTTACCTTCTAAATCCATATTCTCTTCATTATTTCATGAAGGAAACTTGGATCTACAATCATCTCAAGGTGTATCAAAAATACCTTGTTAAATTCCTAAGGTAAACTCTTGTAAAATTATTACAAATAATATTTACAAACTCTTGTTGGAAGTCTAACAAATAAATCTCCTATATATGTACAAGGAGTTCGAAATATCTTCATCAAGATATTATTTGAAGAGCTTGGAAATTCAAGGAAAAATCAAGTACAAGAATTGTATTGATTTAAGGGTAAGTGTATATAAATAAGGTTTATTAAGTTTAAGTTTGATTTAAGCTTCAAACTTTGTTATAAAAATTTTGTATAACCTTTAAATAAATTAGAACCGAAAACTATAGGTTATGTTGTCAAGAAAATAATTTATAACATATAAGGTAAGATTATTACCTTAAGGTATATACTTAGGTCATAAAAATTAATTATTGTTACATAAATACTAAAACCGAATGGTTTAGAGATTTTATGTTCTATTTTTAGTTTATAATCATTCTAAGTCTTTAGCATAATTTTTAGAAGTGTTATATGGCTTATATACATTTATATATACATTATAAAGTTCAAAACAAGTTTTAAAACCATATTATAAAAGTTAATTGTATCCGAGAGCAACATAAGAGATTTGATGAATTTTGAAATAAATATAAGTGTATTAATTTATTTTATAAATTTTGGGAATATTAAAAATAGCTACAAGTATTTATATGGCTAGTTTAATAAGTTATGTGGCTAAAATGTAATTTTGAAAAGTATGGAGTACAAATAATAAAAACCAAAAACATAAGGAGTTGTTTGATATATTTATATTATAATATAAGGTTGGAATAAATATTGTGAATTTTGGTGAATTTAAATAAGTGTTTAAGTGTTAAAATGACATTTTATAAAGTTTTGGGGTTTAAAAGTGAATAAAGGAAAATATAAGTGAAAACCGAAAAGTTAAGGGATTTATTGGTAATTTATAAAGGTTGGTGGTATTAATTGTAATTACCGAAATTAGTAAGAGTATTTGGTAATTTGTAAAAGTAAGGTGGTTAATTAATAGTTACAAAGGTTAATGTGGGTAATTAATGAATTATAAAAATT
This sequence comes from Limonium bicolor, assembly GCA_023374045.1. NCBI lineage: Eukaryota > Viridiplantae > Streptophyta > Magnoliopsida > Caryophyllales > Plumbaginaceae > Limonium > Limonium bicolor. The sequence goes on along the minus strand of CM041777.1, from coordinate 321,899,173 downwards.
ATAAGGTTATTTGGCAATTTATAGAAGTTAATATAATTGTTTTACAATTTCCGAAAAATAATATGGGTATTTAGTAAATTATAAAAGTATATGGTTATTGGGTAAGTTATAAAAGTTAATGGGATCAATTATGATTACCGGAAATTATATGTGGTTATTTAGTAATTTATTAAGTTGTTGGGTATAATATATAAATACCGAATTAATAAGGTTGGTTTTGTAATTTAATAAGGAAAGGAAGTGAAACTAGTTAATATAATGTATTATGGAATATTAGGAAATATATATAAAGTTTATGAAATAAAGGTGGTTATAACATAATAACTAAATGATATGATATAAATGATAAGTGGGAGTAATTATGACTATGTGATTAATGAGGTAGAGATATACCGTATAAATGATAATTCATTATCACATGTGAGCTTCACATAAAATAATGAACTGCTAGATTATCTAGAACCACTGTTAGAATAACAGGGGAAAATAAATAACATACAGAGTTATTTTACAACGAGTATAAACTCTACAGTGACAGTACTGTAATATTTAATGAATAGTTGTATTAATATTACCCGGTATTGCATGTTTAAATAACAGCGTACGGGAAGAGACTACTGAACAGGAGTTTGTCAAGCTAACAGTTTCTTGGTGAACGTATGTTAATTGTGTGGTCTGAATGTCCTAAGGATTATCCTAAGGTCCAGACATTATATGTTTAATTATCAAGAGCGATATCTATGATTTTATGTGATTGATATGGTGTACTGTATGTTGTTATGTGTCTCTGATTGTCTCTGAGGGCTTCCTCAGTTCAGACTTCTGTGTGATCTGTGATAAGATTGTTTGTCTGAATGTGTTAATTAATATGCATGAATTGTATATTTATAGCTGCTTATTATTTACTGTTGTTGAGTTAACAGTATCGGTTCGTATATATGAACCTATATATATAAAACGAACTAGCGGCTATGGTGCTATCTTATATGAAAAATAAGGAACGTAAATAAAACGTTGTAGCACTATGATAATAACATATACATATTATCTGAGACTTTTATACGGAGCATTGGCCTTTCTATACGCCACTCTCGTAACTAACACTGGATCCCGAGTTCACAGACTCCGGATTGGACTGATGACCTTAGTCTGCTGTGTTAGAAAATTTGGTAATGCGATGCGATGGTATAATTAATTAATTAATGAATGGAAGTAAAGCCAAGAGCATGTGGCTCTTGGTGCGCGCTGTGATCACAAAAACGATACCAGGATGTCCGCGTACGGGTCCGCAAGTATCAAGAAAATTTCCCCTGAGCTAGAATGGCTCGTTGGTCGGAGACTCTACCGCTGGAGTGGCTACTGCCGTGGGTGACCCGCCATAATATATGGGTAATTAGAGACGTGTCGTTTTTAACGAGACATTGTCACTAGGTATAACTGAACAATTAATGCAGTTGAGACTTGTACAGTGGCGAACGATATTGGTTTCTACACCATGGACGAGAATTGATACTTGTTTATTATTCTCGTTGTTTCGCTTTGATGTTCATTGGTTATACTTGTGGTTATACTTTGCGCGTTGATGGTTGTGTTAATGTATATTACTGTTGTTATTGTAAACCGGTATTTCATGTAAAGAATCTATATCAAGATGGCTAAAACGACTAAAGGAATCTAGATGACTTAGGATCACATTTAGCATACCAGCATTTCGATTGCTGAGCCCTTTAGTGGGCCAAAAATTCCAGGTTATTGAAGAAGACTCAAGCCGGAGCGTGGGACACGGGGGTAGCTGAAGTGTTTTCAACAAACATCGTCGGTTTTATTTTGTATTGTATTAAGGAGGAGAATGTATTCAGTTAGTTGCTCATTTAGTTGGTTTTGGAATGTAATAATTAGAGTGCTCAGTATCTGTTTATCACAGCGTGAGAAGTTGTAATTTTGGAAAGAGTAAGGATGCCTTGTTACTCACAAGGGTGTGTGACGGCGTGTAACACCAAGGTTAGTTAGTTTTATTTTCCGTTGCGAGTTACTATTTATTATGCTACGAGTTATGATGTCATTACAGGTTTAAGAATAGGGGTGTTACAGGTACAATCTTTCTTGTGACCTGCTTGCTAACGAGGTGTCCCTCGGCTTGTGTGCTATCTGTTTAATTGCTATGACTAAAACAAGATAAAGCATGCAACCGGTTATATTTGTTCGTTGTGTATGTGCTATCTTTACACTAACCCGCAAGACTTGAGATTGTTACTAACCAAGTTTAGTACTTACCGAGTTAAGAATAAGAGTTAAGTTTGGTGGTTGTTGGTTAATGCCCGTTAAGGCTTAGCTAGCACATGGTGAATAAGATTTCTACTAACTGGAACTTGAGTGAGGAAACCCGGGACCGATCTCCGGTCATGCATGCTAAGGAAAAAGGGGGACGGTAACTGAATCAGATCCGCCCTCCGCTTAAGGACTTGTCTTCGGACTTGTAGCCTAGGGCCGGTTGCCAGCTCAGCTACGCTGGACTCCCGTCCAGAGTAGGTGGCATTAAGATGGTGCGGTGGGATCACCTAAATCCCAGGTTCGAATTAAGCTACAACCAATCCCTTCCAGGAACGGTTTGTATACTGAGAATAAGTTGAGATTAAGGTAAGGTAAGGAACTAAGTTTAAGAAAATGAGGACTAAGGAGGGGGTTACTAACCCACTTGATAAGGGAACGCTTGAGTCGTTCATTGTTTGTGAACTATACATGTTCATCCGTGGTTATTGTTATTGCACTTCATATTATGCTTGTGTATGTAATCAATTTCCATGAGAGGGTGTACCAGCATCCGTGCTGACCCCCTTTGGGGGCTGTTTTTACACTTGCAGGTAAGAGACCCATGAGGACGCACTACGAGAGTAGGAGCGGTTAGACTTAGGATGGGATGTTTATTTTTGAGTTCGGGTTACGCCTGTGCACCCGTCTGTTTATATTGAAACTGATGTAAGTTTGTAAATATGACTTAGTTACTTAAACTCGGTTGGTTGTTGGTATTTAGGATGGTGATGTCTTGGTTGGTTGTTGGTATTTAGGATGGTGATGTCTTGGTTGGTTGTTTATTTTGGATAAGTGTTGTAGTTGATAAGGCCGGTATATTCTAACGATCAGACCGTGGCAAGGTCCAGGTGTTTGTTATTTCCGCTGCGACGTATTCGATTAAGTGTTCAGATTTGCGATAACCACGATAGGCTTTGGATGGGGTGTTACAGGGCCAGAATACCTAGACCAGATGAAAGAGGATATTGTGCAAATACGCAAGAACATGAAGTGTAACACCCCCAAAACTAGCCGGTATATTATTAAGGTTGAAGTAGAAATTAAAACCAATTTTTTTTCCTGTCATCTACTTAGCAGCGGAAATCAAAACCTACTGGGGTGTTACCACCATACTCACCAACCTAGTGAGTGCTAGGCTAAATACAAAAACCTCAACCTTAACCGGAAAATAAATGAAGATAAAAAGTAATTACATCTCAAACTAAATTTCAAGCCTTCAACGTAAAGCTATAACTATCTAAATAATTTAAATGAATTGATGTGGAGTCTATGTCAATTCCCAAACCCAACTCTCACGCTTTACATTCAGGTCAGCTTCATTACCTGCGGTCAGAAAACATAACAACACACAAGAAAGGACCGCAAATCAGAGAAACTGACTAAACCCAGCAACACCTTGTCAAATACATTTAAAAAACCCATTTGAGTGTAGTATACATCAATAGCCACATAACTAATCAAACAATAACATCAAAAAAATCGTAATCACCAATCAGCAATATCACAACCAATTCTGGAATGACGGGAGTCACCAAAGTTGCACAATTCACAAATTCCAATAATTGGTACCACAACAGAGTTGGGACCGATCTAGTTCACCCCCACTCTAAGTCCTTAAGTGTGCACACCCCCCAAAAGTTTTACCGACTAATGGAGTGGATCATAGAGCTTAGTTGCGGTCTAAGACTCAACATCACCAATATATATATAAATTAGCCAGAGGCCTTTCCAATTCCAAAAGTCAATCCCCCCATCAATTCCAGAATAAAATAGCCATACATGTACTATCAAAGTTCTCAAACTATTCCAAACATTCCATACAATCAATATCGTATAAGCATAATTTTACAATCACAACCAATATGACCAATTTCAAAATACAACACACAATCACAAAGTAAAAGTAGGTGAACACAAGGTTTACCTGGAATTCACGCTTATGCAGCCACTCACAACAATCCAACACAATCAATTGCTAGCACGGTAGTAGACAAGATCCTTCCAAACTAGTCATGTAGAGATACCCCAAGGTATCGACATCTAATAAAATACAAATAGCAATGTTACCACCGACCGCTCTAATTAATCGCGTTGCTAGTAAAATAATAAATACGTTTATTCTATAGTCCTCTTAATTATCAAAACTCGGAACCACTGTGAATATTATTCAAATGCCTTCAAAATTAGTATTGCTAGCCAAAAACGATCATTACACCCAAATTACGACACCAACTTCACATTTTTACAATTGTAAGTTCTAGATCTTCAGAAATTATAACTCCCACCCTTTTTCCTTAAACTAGGACCTTTGAACAGTATATCAAATTTTACAGAATTTAATCTTTACAATAAACTGGTTAGCCAAGACCAAATTACTCAAAATTAAAAAAAGACTAATATATATATATATCGTACTCCAACTATGACTTAATATAGTAACACAAGGCATTAACACACCATGCATGCTTAAGATCTAGTCACACACACTGACCCACCTAATCATAACCACTTGTTATTATATTAATCATTAAAAACATCACCCCCATCGTATATAAGATCATACACTTAATAAACAAACCTGGTGAGACAACAACATAACAACTAGTCGAAGTTCAAACCCAAAAATAATAATAAACAATTATATTTAACTTACTAACACAATTAATACTTATATGTCAAAACGGTATTATCACTCACAAAACCATAATTTCCATTTGTGTATATCACACCATACACTCCGTTTCTTGGTAATATATCCACAAACAGTTCTATATCACCTCGGAATTATTAGCATGCACACAACGCATAGAAAACGAAATACTACCATGAATAGTAATAATTATGGTAAAGATTACAACACTACATGAATTGTTCTATGAAGTGCCCCCACAAAAAAATGGTTGTTGCACTACTAGTGACTTAACCGAGACTACAACAAGGAAAATAACAGACTGGTGGGGGCGACTGCTTCACTGAGATATCAACATCACCATTGAACGCTACGTTGTGAGTAACTATGCTATTTTTTTTTCTAACGAGTAAACTAGGAGCTGTGGTGATTGATTTCTGAGCGAAGACAATGGAACAAAGGTGCACATTGAGGGATAGTAGCCGGGCATGAAAGAAAACGAGGCCGAGAAACTAATATGCGAAGACTGAAATATCAAATGAGTGGAGGCCGACAGGAAGGCAGCCTAGGGTTTTATTTATAGACCTACAAGGAATAAGTACTTGAAAGTAAATACATATTTACTAAAATTAAAATGTTAAAGAATATTTATTTTTTTGGCGTTTTCATAAATATAAAATAGATGTCTGTAATTTTAAAATGGGAAAATTACATCGCCCACCCATGACGTTTGGCGAAATTACACAGCCCACCCACGAGGTTTCAAAAATTACTTTGTCCACCCATGTGGTTTCCACAATTTTACATCCAGCAACTTTTCTAATCTTTGATCAACTTAAAAGATGGTTAAATGATATCCAAATTTGTTGAAACTTTACATGGACGATATTAAAGTGTTATATTTTGGTAAAACATGAAATCTAACTTTTTTTAAGCTCATATATGATCCGTGGGACCCGATGAATGTGTCTCATGTTTCATTGGGTCCCACAGGTCTATATGACCTTAAAAAACTTTGGATTTGGCATTGAACTAAAATATAACACCTTAGCATCGTCCATGTAAAGTTTCATCAAATTTGGATATCATTTAACCATCTTTTAAGTTGATCAATTATTAGAAAAGTTGCTGGATGTAAAATTGTGGAAACCACATGGGTGGGCAAAGTAATTTTTGAAACCTCGTGGGTGGGCTGTGTAATTTTGCCAAACGTCATGGGTGGGGGATGTAATTTTCCCTAAAAGCAATTATTATTAAATTCAGATAAATATATATTCCAAAGAATATAATAAAGCGCCGCCTTTGTTTATACTATATACAATTACGAGTATTAATATCCTTTTTAACATATTCATGTTTGATAAAGTCAATGTTGATTCAAAAACAACAAACTTTTTATCAATGAAATACCCCTAAATTAATTTAAATTAATTTAGGGGATTTCTTTTATTAAACCTTTAATAATATTATTAAGTATTAAATTATTATATGGAATGAGGAATATTAAATTATTATATGGAATTATGAATATTAAATTATTATATGGGGTTGTGAAATTTATTTAGGGGTTTTCTCCTAATTATTATATATTATTATATAGTATTATGAATTTAATAATAAGATTTATAAGTCAATAAATCTTGGGAAAATTATTAAACACTCCAAATATATTATAAAGATTTAGGAAGTGTTGGAACATTGTTTTGAAATATAAAAGTCAATATAAAATTCTAGAAACCTTAAAGCTTATTAAGCCTTGCTAGAGTTGACTTTTTGAGAATGGTCAAACCAGGTCATGAAACCTATACCAATAAATAGGTTATGAAAAACCATAAAAATCGATAAAAAGAACGTCAAAAACGGATCATCCTAGCCAAAGTTATGCTAGATTGAAGTTTTGAGTCAAAAATTTGAAAGATGCCACATGTCACTCTGTCACGGGTCGCCAACACTTAGCCAATTTATCCCTCGAATTTCGGTAACAGAATTCATGATTTTGCCCTAACTTTGGACGGCTGTATCTCACTCATCTCTCAATATTTTTCAATGCCGTCTTTTTCATTCTCTTCTCCTTTGAATCCTCTTTCCAACCATTACTCACACATACCCTAATTCATTATACATCATCCGGAAATTCGATCCAAAGTAGGCACCTTGCAAACCGAAACTGCAGATTCCAGTTTTTCCTTTTGAATCAGGTAACTTCGACTAACCATAACTTCTTCGTTTCTCATCCAAATTTGTGTTCTTTAGCTCGTTTTAAAGAGCGCTAATCCCTCTACAACTTTCATGTTGATGACCAATCTAATTCTTAATCATATGGAAGATATAGGCGTCTAAAGTTCCGACCCCGATCTGGTCGCGTTTTGCCCAGAATTTTTCCAGAAACGAGAAGGTAAACTCGTAACTTTCGGGTTTGATTTCTTCTTGTGTGTTGTGAGTTAGAGTGAGTTCTTGCTATCAATACATAGATCTAAGTTTGCTATTTCGAATGAGCCCTTACTCATAGCGTAACTCAATTTGTACTGCTAGTTATAGATCTTCGAAGTTGGCACCACGAACTGCTCAAAGTTCATATTTTTCCAGATTTCCGATTTCGAAATCACCCAATTCGCACAACTCCGGTGAGTTTCCGATCAAATTGCCCTGTTATTGTCATTAGTTATCATGTTACCGACCTAACCCATGTCTCAATTTAGTCAATTACGTGTTAGATTAGGAGAATTTGATGGAATTGTCTTCGAATCGGGTTCTGTACCGAAATAAACCCTAACATTCGAATTGAATTCGTAATCCATCGTATAGTGCATTATAATTGGGGAAACCGGTCTCAATAGAACCGAAATTCGATTTCGAATCCATAGAAGCAAGAATCACTCGATTTCGTTCTGTAGATTAGGAGATATTGATGATTTAGTACTCGACTGGGAACCTGAATTCGCTGAAGAACTGGGTGTACAGGGGCCGTCCGATCTCGTTTTAAAAGATTGGACGGCCGAGATTAGATCGTGCTATTAAATAATTATAAAAATTCAGTAAATAGTCTTAACTTGTTGGGTTAATTTAAATATCTTCCCGAAGGTATTTTGACTTGAAATTTTAACATAGATTCCTTATTTTATCTAGTTTATATTTATGTAAATTATTATGGTTTGGGGTTTTTAAACGTAAGTTATGATTTTTACAAGTTACGGGTTTTCTGGGATTATTCGGTTAAATAAAGAAGATATTTTTATGAAATAAAAATTTTATAATATGTCTAAAATGTTATAGTTACTGTATATTAAATTTGGGAATTTTTGGGCAATGGTAAAGGGTTTTAAAAAATTGTGTTTATGAGTTTTTCATAAGAATAACCTATAATATAAGGTTTTTAATGTAATCAAAAATTAAAGTATGGTTTGTTAATTAACTTTTAAGCTAGGGAAAATAAAGGGAACTAAATTAACATTTATAACAGTAAGTTTTTAAATGTTTTTGTATTAGCTTTTAAGAGAAGTGAGATTATTTACCTATATGTATTTTCACTTACCTAAGTAGGAACTTATATAAATTAAGGAATTCAATTATCCTACATTTTATTTACTATATTATATGGGAGTTAACATTTTAAATAAACTAAGGAACAAATATATATTTATATTATTTTTACGCATTTATAAAAGGGAATTAAGAAGTAACTTATATTAAATCAAGGAATTTAACTAAACTACATTTTATTTATTATATAATATGGAAGCTAATATGTTTAACTAAAACTAAGGGAAATATTTTATTTTATAAACCATAAATCAGTTGTGGATATGTCTAAAAGATATTAAATATAATTAAATACAATAGAATTTCTTAAAGAATGTTCTGGATAAATCTTAATGTATGTATATATATTATATATATATATATACAATAAAAATAGATAAAGGAAATAACATTCCTTCTGAGAAATATAATAGGAAGGATATATAATACGATAAATAAATAAATAAAAGAAATAAAATACCTTATAGAAAATATAATATGAAGGAATTAATGAGTTAAAATAAAACCTCTACATAATACTAATAATAGAATACTATATGAGGTGGTATTAATTTATGGTTATGAATTGAGTTTTTAGTTACCCTTGAATTTCTAAGATTTATATAAACAGTATTAAAATACATGTATATATTTAGTCAATGTCCACAATGTAAATCTATAATTGGGTTAAGAAATTAATAAGTTGAAATTTAGGAATATTGTAATTAGTTTACATAAAGGGTTACACAAATGGATCTTATTATATAATTGATAATAAAATGAATGAAATACTTTTACATTTAAATGTTCTTATTATATAACAATAATAAAGTAAATGAGTTACTTTTACATCTAAATGTGAAGAGGATAAATAAGTCTAGATTTAATCATTTCTTAATATTTATAGTATTGAGTAATAACTTGATATTTTGAGATAAAATCATTAAAAGATTATGGTATAAAACTATATTAAACTATGATTAGGAAATTACTCTAAATAATAATCCTTAAGTTTCTTAGAATTAGTTAGCCATATAGAATACATTTATTACTAATATTCAAGATGTGAGTTTATAAATAAGTGTTGTACATAATAGTTAAAGATTTACTGAAAGGTTTTAAATAGAAATTAGATACATAAACCTTTAAACCTTTATTTAGAGGAACTAAGTTACATAAGAGGCTATAAGGATTTACCTTTTGACACGGGAAATATTAATGTGTCATTTGAATATAAGGTATGGGGATTTTTCATAATAGATTATCTTATTAAATAATTAACAATTTCACTTACGAACCAGAATTTAATTCTTTGATAAATTCTACTTTATGTAGATATATTGTCCATCCTGAATACAATAAAGGAAATTAATTTATTAAGTTATTCTTTTGAAACTTTAGGTTTTGTAAACAATATAAAATGTATTTAAGACTTGAGTTTAACGAAGTTTAATATAAAGGGTTTATACATAGCCTATGGAGGGAATGTGTGTAAAATAGAACATTTAGGAAATTAAATGTAAGTAAGGATACATAAAAGGTTATCTTAAAACACCTTATTATATAGTTATGATAAAGTAAATATATACCCTGTGGATACTAAATGTAAGAGTTCTATGAGTCTAAGTTAATTATAATATGGTTATTTCAAGATGAAAAGTAATTTAACATCTTATGACAAGATTTTTAGATGGTTGTAATTAAAGTTATTCTGAACTAAAGATAAGATAAATGAGTTTAGTAATTCGATTAAGTTATAATAAAATGCGTCTACAACACTATGATTCCAATATACAAGATGTAGGTCTTAATTAAGTTAAGGGAAAGACTTAATCATAATGGGTTGTCTAGTAGAAATTGTTTAAATACATAATCTTTACATTGTGAGGATTGTGGTTAAGTATGAATAAAGTGGATAGGAGTGGACAATTAGCCAATGTTGATCGAATACATTCCTTGATCTTACCACCTTGGGCTATACAACGTTCTCAGATAACACAAAGATTATACATAACATTTAAGTGAGGGCTTAAAAGATAATTGAGACTTTGAAATAAGAGTAAGGAGTTTATTTAAGCGTAACATAGGCTACAAGTGATTGATGGTAGATTATCTTTAATATTCTTCAGAGTACTGTTGATTGTTTGCGCAAGTTGATTAGAACTGCTACAGCGTTATCCAGGTACGATTTCTCGTACTCAGCTTGATGTGTTTTGGACTTTATGGAATGTGTTGTACGATTTCTCGTACTCCGATATTTTTAATGGTTGACTTGTGGAATGTTTTGGAAAACGCTAACTGACTTTAAGAGGATTTTCTAAGAAAAAAATGGTTGTGTGACTAACTCAGCTTGTGTGACTAACTGAGCCTTGGATGTGGAACTCACTTGGGTATTGGTTTCTTCTACTTGGTTGCCCGTTAGGCATTGGCTGCTTAGGGTTTACGCTTCTGCACTCTGTAGGACTGAGTGTTTTGGTATTGCTCTGGGTAGTTGGTGATCTAGCGGGATTTTGGAAAAGGTCAATCTTGGAAATCTTTCTTTCGACGTGCGCGCGTCTTTAATGTGAACAGTAGGGGGCTGTATATCCCTCGCCCATAGGGGCATTGATATTTGACAGTAGGGGCTGTATATCCCTCGCCCATAGGGGCATTGATATTTGACAGTAGGGGGCTGTATATCCCTCGCCCATAGGGGCATTGATATTTGACAGTAGGGGGCTGTATATCCCTCGCCCATAGGGGCATTGATATTGACAGTGAGGGGCTGTATATCCCCTGTCCTTAGTGGACGTGATGAAAGTGAGGGGCTGTATATCCCCTGTCCTAAAAGGACGTGATTGGCGGTGGGGGCCATCTCTCCCAGTTGAATTATTCCACTCTCGAGTTCTTGGTTCTTGGATCTACTTTATCATTCCTAGTCCTTTGTGGCTATCTGGGTTTTTCTACTCCTAATGGGAATTGGTTCTAACATCAACAATGTATGCTTACTAACTATGTGGTGTGACTACTTAAGTGGATGACTTGTTTTGGAAGTTCTCTATCTTTGTCTTGTTTTCTTTCTCTTTAACTTGATTGTTTTGAAGTGCTCTATCTCTGTTTTACTTTTAAGAGTTGTTTTCATGTTACTGTTTATTTTGAAGAGTTATGTTTATAAGTTTGTTTTTTGAGAATTGTACCAGTTCCATTCCAGGGAACTGACCCGCCCCTTTTGGGGTGGGCTGCTTGGTTTCATCTTGCAGGTACGAATTGATTTACAGGTGGCCACGAAGAGAATGAGCGTTTGGGATGGGACTAGGTTTTGTGGAGAGAATATGTTTAATTTCTATTATGTTTGTGTTAAGTTTTTCTCGAGTTCAGACCGTAGCTTTTGTAGATTGTAAGTTGTAATTGGTGAGGTTTGGTGCCGGGTGTTTGGAACCCGATGGTCTGTAATCGCCTTAGAGTTTTATTTCCGCTGTATTTATGGTTAATAGGGGCGTTACAGAAAGTGGTATCAGAGCGTAGTTACGCTCTGAACCCGAGAAAACAAGCCGAGTGAAATACTTAGATTATAGGTGCACTTAAAACTGGGGAACTGGGGTAGAATTGGGAAGTGAGGACTCCAGTAAGGCACGACTCCTAACCCTTTTTGGAATTGTGAACGATTCCTTTACACACTTTTCTTTTGTGAATGTCTGTTGAGTGTGATGTGTTGTTATACCGTTCCAACAATAAACTACAAATATATATATATAAGTTTGGAACATTCTATATTAAGTACGATAAGATTTTGGTCGAGATAAACCAAATATTAAGCTATTTTTTTCAAAAGCATACTTATGGAGAATACATTGCTAAAAATGCAATCCTTTAAAAGATAGTACACCAATTCCTAGAATTTTAAAGAATACTTTTGGTTGAAAACAGTATACAAATAGAACTTTACATAACTAAATTAGTATTGATATTATGTGAAAGTACTTCAACTCCTTTAAAGTTTGAAAATAAATCTCATGAACTACTTGGTATCAATTTATTACCTAAAGATAATGTTTAAGATAAATCTTAAGTCTAGAAGATTATTAAGCTAACAAGAACTAGTAGCGTATTAGAAAAGATCAACATCTGAACTTGTAAAACACATTAAAACCCTATGTTAACTTTAGAAAGAAAACACATAAACCTAACACCCTACGGGAAGTGCCTGGTGCGACGAACTCCTAGGCTGAAAGTAGTGGGGGTGCACACCCACTTCTAGAAGTTTAGGGGCTAGACAAGCCTTGTCATCTAACCGTATATAATCTTCCACGCAGGTGATGGATTGTGTTGAACTTGAGGGGAAGTGGTGGTAAGACGTTACCATCATGAAATCTTGAGCTAGGCATATTTCATTGCTAACCACAATGAACAAATCAATATTTGTATCTTAAGATCCGGTATTAAAACTCATAAATGTAAAGGGTTTATTGAGTTAAATCTTTGGTGAAAAATACCTGTATATGGAGGAAGGGGATTAAGTTTGGGTACTCCAAGATACAACATCTACCCCTGGTTGGATCTAAAAAAAAAATCAATAAAAGAAGTTACTTAAAGATTGAGTGAAGAGAAGAGTAATACTAAACTAAGTATCATTGATCCTTAAATACTTGAGTATTGAGCATCTTAAAAAAAAATTGAGAGTTACTTAAAGATTGAAAATCCTCATGTTTACTTGGATGTTTAACATTATACATGTATAAAATTTTAAAAGACACACTAAGAGTGATGTTCACCAAAAGCCACCAATGTCTAAGAGAGTACTAAGATTTAATAATCAGAGAATACTTACATAGAACAAACCTTAAGGAAAATAATTATCAAGAGTGGGTGATTTCATTAGACTAACGCATTGACCTAAAATTTATACAGGGTCCCTACCTTAAAAATATATATATATAATGTATAAATTTTAAGATAAAGGAATCAGATTTTGGACGAACTTTCTAAAATTCTGCCTTGGGTGAAGTATATAATAAGATTTATAAAGTAAACATAGAAACAATTGAAACTTGAAAGTCACAGAAAAATATTTATCTTATAGAGTTTTAACATATGGTTGGCTAATAAACCTTTGAAGATAATTTTGGAAGATTATTGAGGATTATTAAATGATCGGGAATATTATGTTAAACTACTCAAGTACGTTACACCCGAGGTATAGCTTAGTAATATAATTGATATGATAAATGATCATATATGGACATATAATTCGTATCAGTCATTAAATGAATGGATAATAATCATAAGATAAATTTTATAACCACCAAGGAAATACAAATACATAACAATCAAGAGATACAGATATATATAACGATCATAGATATAATCAACGGTGCAGTAAAATTCAACAAAGCTGGTAATAAGGTGTTGAATTCTTTGAATGTGCCATTAGTAGCGGTACGAGGCGTACCTAGCTCTTTTAAGGGGGATATGCTGGCATACTCCTCCTTCGTTATCTCATCCGGATTATGCCTCGTTGCATTGTTAGCAAAGGGAGAACAGTATTAGCAGAATGAGAGGTGTGTATGTGCTTGGCTTTTGCATTATGACTCAGTATGTGACTTTTGATTTTCATCATGCTATATCTTGGTATATCCTGATTCAGTTTGATTTTGAGTAATCTTGAGTGGAATGTTGTTATGGAAATGGATGGAAATAAAGGATTGGTTTGGTATGGAACTTCATTGGAACTTTTATTGTCTCAGCACACCCGAAGCGGTGTGAGTGCTTATTAGTGATTTTAAACTTCGAGGCGAAGTTTCTTTTAAGGGGGATATGCTGAAATACCCCTAAATTAATTTAAATTAATTCAGGGGATTTCTTTTATTAAACCTTTAATAATATATTAAGTATTAAATTATTATATGGAATGAGGAATATTAAATTAATAATATGTTTAACTAAAACTAAGGGAAATATTTATTTTATAAACCATAAATCAGTTGTGGATATGTCTAAAAGATATTAAATAAATTAAATACAATAGAATTCTTAAAGAATGTTCTGGATAAATCTTAATGTATGTAGATATATATATATATAATACAATAAAAATAGATACAGGAAATAACATTCCTTCTGAGAATATAATAGGAAGAGATATATATAACGATAATAAATAAATAAAGAAATAAATACCTTATAGAAAATATAATATGAAGGAATTAATGAGTTAAAATAAAACCTCTACATAATACTAATATAGAATACATATGAGGTGGTATTAATTTATGGTTATGAATTGAGTTTTTAGTTACCCTTGAATTTCTAAGATTTATATAAATAGTATTAAAATACATGTATATATTAGTCAATGTCCACAATGTAAATCTATAATTGGGTTAAGAAATTAATAAGTTGAAATTTAGGAATATGTAATTAGTTTACATAAAGGGTACACAAATGGATCTTATTATATAATTGATAATAAAATGAATGAAATACTTTACATTTAAATGTTCTTATTATATAAACAATAATAAAGTAAATGAGTTACTTTTACATCTAAATGTGAAGAGGATAAATAAGTCTAGATTTAATCATTTCTTAATATTATAGTATTGAGTAATAACTTGATATTTTGAGATAAAATCATTAAAACGATTATGGGTATAAAACTATATTAAACTATGATTAGGAAATTACTCTAAATAATAATCCTTAAGTTTCTTAGAATTAGTTAGCCATATAGAATACATTATTATAATATTCAAGATGCGGTTTATAAATAAGTGTGTACATAATAGTTAAAGATTTACTGAAAGGTTTATAAATAGAAATAGATACACAAACCTTTAAACCTTTATTTAGAGGAACTAAGTTACATAAGAGGCTATAAGGATTTACCTTTTGACACGGGAAATATTAATGTGTCATTTGAATAAGGTATGGGGATTTTTCATAATAGATTATCTTATTAAATAATTAACAATTTCATTTACGAACCAGAATTTAATTCTTTGATAAATTCTACTTTATGTATATATTGTCCATCCTGAATACAATAAAGGAAATTATTTATTAAGTTATTCTTTTGAAACTTTAGGTTTGTAAACAATAAAAATGTATTTAAGACTTGAGTTTAACGAAGTTTAATAAAGGGTATATACATAGCCTATGGAGGGAATGTGTGTAAAAATAGAACATTTAGGAAATTAAATGTAAGTAAGGATACATAAAAGGTTATCTTAAAACACCTTATTATAGTTATGATAAAGTAAATAATATACCCTGTGGACTAAATGTAAGAGTTCTATGAGTCTAAGTTAATTATAATATGGTTATTTCAAGATGAAAGTAATTTAACATCTTATGACAAGATTTTTAGATGGTTGTAATTAAAGTTATTCTGAACTAAAGATAAGATAAATGAGTTTAGTAATTCGATTAAGTTTAATAAAATGCGTCTACAACACTATGATTCCAATATACAAGATGTAGGTCTTAATTAAGTTAAGGGAAAGACTTAATCATAATGGGTTGTCTAGTAGAAATTGTTTAAATACATAATCTTTACATTGTGAGGATTGTGGTTAAGTATGAATAAAGTGGATAGGAGTGGACAATTAGCCAATGTTGATCGAATACATTCCTTGATCTTACCACCTTGGGCTATACAACGTTCTCAGATAACACAAAGATTATACATAACATTTAAGTGAGGGCTTAAAAGATAATTGAGTCTTTGAAATAAGAGTAAGGAGTTTATTTAAGCGTAACATAGGCTACAAGTGATTGATGGTAGATTATCTTTAATATTCTTCAGAGTACTGTTGATTGTTTGCGCAAGTTGATTAGAACTGCCACAGCGTTATCCAGGTACGATTTCTCGTACTCAGCTTGATGTGTTTTGGACTTTATGGCATGTGTTGTACGATTTCTCGTACTCCGATATTTTTAATGGTTGACTTGTGGAATGTTTTGGAAAACGCTAACTGACTTTAAGAGGATTTTCTAAGAAAAAAATGGTTGTGTGACTAACTCAGCTTGTGTGACTAACTGAGCCTTGGATGTGGAACTCACTTGGGTATTGGTTTCTTCTACTTGGTTGCCCGTTAGGCATTGGCTGCTTAGGGTTTACGCTTCTGCACTCTGTAGGACTGAGTGTTTTGGTATTGCTCTGGGTAGTTGGTGATCTAGCGGGATTTTTGGAAAAGGTCAATCTTGGAAATCTTTCTTTCGACGTGCGCGCGTCTTTAATGTGAACAGTAGGGGGCTGTATATCCCTCGCCCATAGGGGCATTGATATTTGACAGTAGGGGGTTGTATATCCCTCGCCCATAGGGGCATTGATATTTGACAGTAGGGGGCTGTATATCCCTCGCCCATAGGGGCATTGATATTTGACAGTAGGGGGCTGTATATCCCTCGCCCATAGGGGCATTGATATTGACAGTGAGGGGCTGTATATCCCCTGTCCTTAGTGGACGTGATGAAAAGTGAGGGGCTGTATATCCCCTGTCCTAAAAGGACGTGATTGGCGGTGGGGGCCATCTCTCCCAGTTGAATTATTCCACTCTCGAGTTCTTGGTTCTTGGATCTACTTTATCATTCCTAGTCCTTTGTGGCTATCTGGGTTTTTCTACTCCTAACGGAAATTGGTTCTAACATCAATAATGGATGCTTGCTAACTATGTGGTGTGACTACTTAAGTGGATGACTTGGTTTGGAAGTTCTTTATCTTTGTCTTGTTTTCCTTTCTCTTTAAACTTGATTGTTTTGAAGTGCTTTGTCTCTGTTTTACTTTTAAGAGTTTGTTTCATGTTACTGTTTATTTTGAAGAGTTATGTTTTATAAATTTGTTTTTTGAGAATTGTACCAGTTCCATTCCAGGGAACTGACTCACCCCTCTCGGGGTGGGCTGCTTGGTTTCATCTTGCAGGTACGAATTGATTTGCAGGTGGCCACGAAGAGAATGAGCGTTTGGGATGGGACTAGGTTTTGTGGAGAGTTAATGTGTTTAATTTCTATTATGTTTGTGTTAAGTTTTTCTCGAGTTCAGACTGTAGCTTTTGTAGATTGTAAGTTGTAATTGGTGAGGTTTGGTGCCGGGTGTTTGGAACCCGATGGTCTGTAATCGCCTTAGGGTTTTATTTCCGCTGTATTTATGGTTAATAGGGGCGTTACAATCAATAATTCAATATCTAAACCAAGTCATCAAACGACCACAACTGAATATAAAAATAAAATTCCGAGACTTCGAGAAAAACAAGTCAATTGACTATAAATCCAATATTTTTAAATACACATTTTCTTTTCCAAAATATAAATATACTCATCCGTGTTTTGTCAAATATATATACGAATCTCTCAAAAGTCTGCATAATGATAAAATAGCTAGTATGACAAATTATGTTTGATTAGCACCATATTAAAAATATCAAACCATAATAAATAAAATAATAATAATTATAATCAATAACACTGCAAGACATTAAATATAAATATTGAGTTAACAACCTAAGAGAACTGTAACAGCCCAATAATAATAAAACAACAGCGGAAAATAAACTAAAGGTGCTACAGACCATCGGGCTCCAAACACCCTACATCGACCTCACCAATTACAACCATTACAATTAACTAAGTTACGGTCCGAACTTCGAGAAAACTTAACATAAACAAACAATAATAAAATACATTCACTCTCCATAAACCTAATCCCATCCCAATCACTCATGCTCTTTGTGGCCACCTGTAAATCAATTTGTACCTGCAAGATGAAACCAAGCAGCCCACCCCGGGAGGGGTGAGTCAGTTCCCTGGAATGGAACTGGTACAATTCTCCAAAACAATCTTTAAACATAACTCTTCAAAATAAACAGTAACTTGAAATTAAACTCTTGAATGTAAAGCAGGGAAACAAGGCACTTTAAAATCACCAAGCAAAGATAACAAGTTAAGGATAAAGATAAATAATATAAAAGGTAAAGTTAGTGAAACAAAACCACACCATGTGGTAGTGGACATCCAATGCCTTAGTTAAACCCAATTCCCGTTAGGAGTAGAAAAACTCAGATAGTCACAAAGGACTAGGAATGAAAAGATAAATCCAAGAACCAATAACTCAAGAGTGGAATAAAACCAATTGGGAGAGATGGCCCCCACCGCCAAGTACGTCCTTTTAGGACAGGGGATATACAGCCCCTCACTTTTTACTACGTCCTCTTAGGACAAGGGATATACAGCCCTTTACTGTTAAATATAAATGTGCGTATGGACGAGGGATATACAGCCCCCTACTGTGAAATATTAATGTCCGTATGGACGAGGATATACAACCCCTGCTGTCAGATTAAAAATGTCCTGGTGGACGAGGGATATATAGCCCCCTGCTGTTAAATATAAATGCCCCTATGGGTGAGGGATATACAGCCCCCTGCTGTTACCATTGAAGAAGCGCGCACGTCGAAACCTCAAGAACCAGCTCATGGATGAAACGATATCCAGAGTCAAAAGAAGAATTTACCAAAGTTGACTTTTTCCAAATTCCCACCAGATCACCAACTACCCAGAGCAATACCAAAACACTCAGTCCTACAGAGTGCAGAAGCGTAAACCCCAAGCAGTCAATGTCCAATGGGACAACCAAAGAGAAGGAACCAATACCCAAGTGAGTTTCACAGTCAAGGCTCAGTTAGTCACACAAGCTGAGTTAGTCACACAATCATTTCCTTTTTAGAAATTCCTTTTAAGGTCAGTTAGCGTTTCCCGAAAACGACTCACAAGTCAATCAGCAAAAGTAACGGAGTACGAGAAATCGTACCTGGTATGAGAAGAACAATAAATAACTCGAATAAGTGATTCCCCAATAGTAACCTATAATTAAGGTGTTCCAAGTGTCGATTAGTTAAGGGACTTATAAACTAAACAACCTTCTTTCCTTACTGATTAACAGTTCCAGGTTTACCATTATTCTCTCACAAAGATTTGGGCTTGACTTGTTAACTAAATCCTTTGTTAGGCCCATTTCGTTAGTTTGGAACGGTTTAGAATTTATTCCTGAGAGTGGCCCAAACTCTCTTTGAATTGTTTAAGTGTGTAACACCCCATCCAACAACAAACACGCAACAACAATCTGCAGCGGAATACATACCTCATCAAATAACTTAACTCGTTGGTGTTACACGCCGTTAACCACCCACGTGGCTAACAAGGCTATTACATATACATTGTACCGGTCTGATGGACTAAATTCCCGAGCGACTACACATTATTATACCTTTTCATTAACAATACAACATACACATACCTTTCAACTGTACCGAGTATTCACAAACCAATGCCGATAACAATTTCGGTCTTACTACACCTACTGTGAATATACAACTTAAACGATTACCCATGAACTACATCTACCCCGTCCTACTCTCGAACGGCTTCCAGCTCTCTGTACCTGAAATAGGAAAAGAAGAGAAAGGGTGGCCCCCAAGGGGCTCAGCACCTTTGCTGGTATGGTAATCCCGCAGCCCACATGCTAGCGGGCCACGCACAACTAATTGTCGTCTTAGCATGCGATTGATTATATTTAAATCATGCATGCAACTGTAAACACACAACACATAACATTTCGCCTCAATGGGCTCCACAAACGGATAATACATCCTTACTTGATATGTCACTCATGGTATTCATTATCCCTAGAGTGTTCCTCCTCTAAAGGAGCTACTTCCTTAATAGATGACACTTACCCTTAAATCAGGTTATCCTTAAACGCCTCTTATCACAAATTGGGATTCATCTCCATGATCCACATACTCCACATTTTACAACATATAACATACACTACATAACAACACATAACAACACCTTGCACGTTTCAACGTGCACATCATAACATCGCAATGGATATTGCATCACAATAAAAATACATAACATAACGGGAATGGTTCTCTTAGGAACCGACCCAAACATTGTTTATACACTGGTGAGCCTAGAGAATGTTGCCAGTCTCAGGATAAGCTCGTTACATAACTCGTTACCGTCTCGTTAAATGAACGGATAACTTAGCACAAGGTGTCTCGGATATAGTGATCCAAGCACACCGAACAAACATAACATAGTATGCCCCTGTGGCCCGACGTGAGTCAGTAATAGCCTTGGTTAAGCTAAAGGGACGGTTGGAAACCAAATTGGAAAACAACCATAACATACAGAGAGGATCGAACCTGATATGACAACGACCCCCATACTCACACGCGTGGCCGGAACAGACCGGACTCCTCACTTCCCCCGTTAGCACTTGTCAGAAGTTCATCATTGAACTTAGTTAAACAATCACAACAATGGGTTAAGTCTTGTTAGACACACACAAGGGAAGGGAGAGTCATACATTCACACACAAACATCACATAACTAACTCACGCATAGCCGTGGTTAGAACGTTCCTTAGGTCGGAAACGTAATCACCGGATACCGTTCTCTTACGTTTACCTAATAGTGGTTAACTAGCCCTTCAAGCGCACTAGAGGTTACCGGTATCGGCATGTAAACATACAACAACAATAACGACTGTAAACTTGTTTCATGATTTATCTTATAACGTGGCAAACACACAGAAAAACACATTGGCATACAAGCCGGTGTAATCCGGTAGGACACAGGTTGCAAGAAAACCATACCTGTCACCGGAGTCCACTTTATCACGTCCACTTATGTTCCTCGAGCAATTCTCGAACAACTGATAACATTACAATTACTTTCATTAACATTGGGGTAGCATGATTATTTAATGTCTAACGCTTATAACTTTTTCCCCGTTAACTTGGTTACATAACTTGCATTTTTTAACTTGATTTACTTTCACATTTTATTACAACGTTTCACCTACTTAATTGTCATTAAAACTCACCTAACATGTCCTTGACAACTTTATAACATCATTACTAATCAATCCCCATCATTACATATCATTTTATAACCTTAAACAACATTTTTGGTCCGACCGACCTTACCGACCGACCTTGCCAAGGTCGGTCCATTCCAGAACACATTACCGTCAAAATTTCTACTCCGACCGACCTTGTAAGTTCGGTCGCACGTTCGGTCCATTCCCGAGAGTTTCTTCCCTTTGAAAATCAGCCCGACCGAACTTGCCAAGTCCGGTCCCATGTTCGGTCGATTCCAGAAACTCAATGCGTACACAAAATACAAGCCCGACCGACCTTGCAAGTCTGGTCCCCAAGGTCGGTCCATTCCAGAAACTAATTCTCGCAGGGTAAACTGGGCTCGACCGACCTTGGCAAGTTCGGTCGCAAGGTCGGTCTGCCCCAGACCTTTATTTCCCATTGCCCATTTAACTCCAAACTTCACCTCATATATCCTAACATGTCCTAACCTCATTTGGGCACTTCAAACACATCTTTAGCCATGTACTTAACTCTTTAAATCACACACCAAAACCATCTTATCATTCACAAATTTCTTACAAAATTATTAGCACTTGGAATGTTTCCTCCTTAAGATTTCTAAGTGGTATTTCACCAATAATGACCACTACACCAAGGTGTTTCCTCTACACCTTAACATCATCTCTCAAACTTCTTTTCTTACTAACTAAATCTCCTTTTTCACATCTTACCTAAACATCACTTCTCCAAGACTTAAATACATTCTCAAAAACATACATTGAATTCCTAGAACATCCAAGATAATACCTAAATCCTTGTATCACTCTAAATCACCTTAATACATGTTTTCTTCCGTAGTAAACACTTGTTCACCTTTAACACTTCCTAGTTCACCAAAACTTACTTAAAACACTTAGAATTTCTTACACATTTTCCAAATTTGGCCATAGCTTCTCTTGTATTTACTCACATCCCAACACTTAGGTTTTTACCTTATTTCATTCAAGAACACCTAAAATCCATCAAACACATTTTATACACAAACTTCACACATCTAGCACTACATCACAATATAGTGCATAAGCTTAAATTGCTTGGCACTTAGGCCCTTAAATAACATGGCTCTTAGGCCCTTAAATAACATGAACCTTAAACACTGAATTTCCCACATAAATAATGCCTTTGACCTGCAAATACACCCAACAATACATATGCACTTAATAAACTCCTTGAGAGCATTTTACTAGCTCATTTGCCGTTGGCTCCTTAGGTATTTTATTAAGCAAATTAAGCTCATTTTCCTAAGGCATTTAAACTACATTGAGATAGGTTGTTTACCTCTTTTTCCTCACAAACTTCTTTCTTGTTTCCTTGCAAAACCGGTAGGATGTTTGGTTGTTTGTCAACTTCTAAACAATGTGCACATAATAGAATGAGTATTCAAGCATTATGCTTCATCTCATTGTAAACCCTAGTTACATATATTGTTTTAACACATTAAGGTAATTGTTTTACCTTTGAATGGAAAGAGAGCTTGAATGAGTATCAAGAGAGGACTCCTAGCCCTTGGAAGATTCAAATGAAGCTAAAACAAGCAAGGTGAAAACACCATTGTGAGGTGAATTTTCGGACATCATATAAACATGGAGGAAACATGGATTTTCTTTGAGTTTCCTTACCTTGAAGCAAAGGAGAACAATAATATGTGAAAAGGTGAGCTCAAACTCCTTCATTGGTGAATCTCCATGGCATCAAAATTGAGTTCTTGATGATTTGAAAAGATAGAAGTGTAGAGCTTGGTCTAACTAAGACAAATATGGTCTTAGAATTTGATTTGGAGCATGGAGTTGGATTTGGCAAAGAAATGAAGATGGAGAAGAGAGGTTGCCATAGCAATCGTAAATGGAGGGGAGGAAAGGAGCTTGAAGACGTGTGAAATGAGAAGGAAATGAAAGAATGAAGATGAGTTCTACTTTTGGAAGATATTTATGTGAAAGTAAATAGTTCTTTTGCTTTATTACTTTCCTTAGTTATTTGATTGACCAAGTGTGGTGAGTCACACATGGAGAAACCGGCCCCCTTTATTACATGAGGGGTATAATAGTCTTTGTTGACCAATTTAATTACCTATAACAACATATGTTACAAACTAGCTTATTAAAGTTACTATTCATGAAAACAAAGCACATAGTTGTGAAATTTTTTATTTCCCATTGATATAGACTTCCAAATGTGATACTATATAGTACACATGTTAATTAAAGAGTAATTATGGACATTTAGCCACTCAAAACTCATTTACAAGACAATTTTTCAAAAATGTGCTTTAAGACTCCTTAAAGCACTTTTTGTGTTTTAACTTGTTTTCAAGCTTGGTTTTCTTTGGTAATTGATTTAATATGTTCATTAACATATTCATAAGATATAGGTATGACCATTAGGTCTTATACAAATTTATCCCAAGCTTAGAGCACATTTTTGCTCTTATTGACTTTAAGGTATTTTCTTGTGTTTTATTTGGTTTAACTGACTACCAAGGTTTCCTAAGGACTTAATTAGCCCTATTAATTCATAATTGAATATTATTAAGTCTTGGTAGGCTCTTTGGGTCCCAACCAAGTTCACTCCAAGCTTAGCGCATGTTTTTGCTCAAACTGTCTCTTAGTGCTTTATTGCATTTACTATAGTTTAAATTGTTCACCGATGTCTCTAAGGCACTTCTTAGCCTTTACATACCATACTTTAAATGTTTAACAACATATCAAGGTTTGGGGTATTTCAATCTACCCCCCCTTAAAAGAACTTCGTCCTCGAAGTTCATACTTCCCACACATCATTAGATTAGAATACGGGGATTACTTATAGCAATAAGACTCCCATAACCAAACACACTTACATCGCAACCTCGGACTTAATAGTCCGGGTAACACATTCACATCCATACATAACATATCATAACATAACATACTTACATGATAACCTCGGACTCAATGGTCCGGGTTTCTTAACAATATTTACACATACATAACAACCCTTAGACTCTCTGGTCTTGGGTAACATAACAACATTTAGACACATAGGTCTTGATAACATAACACATTTAGACTCATATGTCTTAACAGCATACACTTTAGGAGATCAAAGTCAAAATAACATTTATTACACATACCACACAACATGTCATAGCATGTATAGCAATCAAAAATGTCCTTGATATACACTGAGATCCCGCAGAACCCGGTCGCGATGGACACCTTCCGTCCCCGTGCCTTTGGGAGATCAAAACAATCACTTAAATCTAAAATTTTCCTTGTGAGGTTAAGTAAGAGAACTTTAATTATGTAAAGCATCTATCGACGTTTTATAAATACCAATTCAAAATCCTTTTGAAAACACATACAACTCCAAGTCCAACTTATGCTCTTTGCTTCTTTTCTTAGCGTGGTTATTTGTGACCACTTATAGGGAGCTTCAAGAATCATCCAACCCTGATGTGATCAGCATCAGTGTTGAGCTATCCTTCCACCCCAATTTGTGTTTGGCTTCCCTTGATCACATGCAAATCAAGTTCCACTTCCCACTTCATTTTCAAGCATCAAATAAATCACTCATTTCCAATTTTCTATCTTTTAAATCATTCTAGTCATGTTCATAACATCTCCAAGGGATAGAACTTCGTCTATCAGTTATTTCCATTCACTTTAAAGTTGTTACCTAGGGAATCTTATTCTCACTAGGTTCTATGTCAGTTTCATACCCTTTCATGAATCACTATATAGTATATATATACACATATATTTTATCAAAATACCACACACAGTTTCACATTTATACACTGTCGGGGTTTTGTTCCCCAGGAGTTTCTCTACTCCCCACACCTGTACTATCACACACAACTGTTAATAAATCAACACACTTATCACAATGGTATTCGCATCTTCTGTGCGCCATTACCACAATCAAACCATGAATGGATGCGTATGTTTACATAACACACACACCAATCATCAAAACAAATTATTTTGTGCTATGCACAACATAAATCACGTACACTTGTACGGTAATATACACTAAGTGGTTTTGCGCTCTACCCCCCTTAAAAGGGATTACGCCCACGTAATCAATCACTAAACATTGGCTTAAAATGTTCTGCCGTCGTGAAGTGTTTTAACTTCCACGCTGTCTATTACACAACGGATTCTGATTAGAGGATCTTAACCATTTTGGCGGTTTAGTTCCTAAACCAAGAATTCTCATTGGAGTTTGTTCAAACTCTTAGTTGGTTTCGATTCTGGCCTGTTAGGCTTCTAGGCGTTAATAATTTGCCATTCACTTGTGTTCGCCATGTACATTCAACACTTGAATCACTGGCTCACTAGTTTCTGCTGCGAAACTCTAATAACTATAGAGCTTAATTGCCCCATTTGTTATTCTTACTGTATTGTACATCCCCAATTGTCACCTTCATCTTGGTAACAATGGTTTCTCAACCGACGCGTGGTATCTCTTACCGTTAGCGAATTCGGTGAGTTAAAACTTCCTATCCACTTCCATGACAGTTTACTGTGTATACAGCTGTGTATTTCACAATGATTGACTTGTTCCCTTCCGACTTACTGTCGGTTGAGATTGAGCTACTACCTAGTGTGTAGTGCTCTCTCAGCTATTCACAACATTTGGGGTATATTCCATACCGATATTTGGCAGTTAGTGCTACTGTAGTCACTTACTGTTAATCATGTCTCCACATTTGGATTTGTACAAGTACTCCTTTATTGGTGCGGTCTTGCATTTCCTATGCATCGGCCATTATAACATTATTGCTCCACAATTAACATTTTCCCAATTCCTAGCTATCCCACTCGATCATTACTGTGCAAGTGCAATACCAAAACACTCAGTCATACAGAGTGCAGAGGCGTAAACTCTTGACAGTAAATCCCTTATGCGATTCGCCATGGAATTCACACTGAGTTCCTCATCACACAGTACCTATCACTGGCTTATTGCCCAGTCTGTTTAACATCGCTTACCTTGCATCTCCACTGAGTTTAACTCATAACTGGTTTTATCTGCCACATTATCATTCAACAACACTTATACAACGGTCGCTTACTGCGCACCGTGCTTATTGTGTTACATAACACTAACTTACATGGTATTTACTGTCACATTATCTTCTACACATATACTTACATCATTTGTATTATGGTTCGTCACTCATTTGGATGACTACTGAGTGCTCCTTGAGCGTTGCTCATTCGAGTCACAATCCGGCGTTATTTAGCTCGGTGCTTCACTTTATACACACATACTACTAAGCTAACTACTCTCTTTCGATAATAATATCGTCCATCCTTAACATATTTCTTGAGCTTGGTTCACATAACTACCGCTCCAGCGGTTTCACAATATCGAGAGGTATCCCCACTCTTTAAGTAGTGGTTCGTTCTCCACTCTATTCACTTATATAACATAAACTTCTGCAATCAATCTAATTTACATCACACATTTTATTTGTGGTTTATAAGCCTTATTTGCCTTGAGTTGTGCTCATTGTAGGCTGTCCACACACATGTACTTCTTTGTACAACATTACATGGTTTGGATATCATATTGAGCTCCATGACAAGGTCGTTGCATTCCGTTTCCTTTCATGGGATGCCCCTTAGGATTGTCAGTCCGTCTCCTGACAACTTATGTCTAAACTGGGTGTTAGTTTCAACCCTTGTGTTTCTATCACGTTATTTTGTTCTACAATTGTTGATATGAACACCCTTTTAGGAATGCTCCTGGGTGTTACTAAGTTATGCCTTTACATTTAGTTCACACTTATTGGTACATTCAGTTAGCCACGCCTTTTGCGTTCTTAGCTGGTTATTATCTTCTTCTATGAAGATCAACATTTCCTGATAGTGTAGGTACTCATTCTGGGAGTTCATCCCGTTCATTGCTCATTAATGTGTCCACATTAGGCATCTGCTTGCCATGTACAGGCTGGGTCACCGTTCCAGCTAACATGTTTATCCCTGAGGATCCTTAAGACGTATACGATGTCTTTACATTACAGTTAGTGCACTTCGCACCTCCTGACTCTTAAGCATTTCGTTGAAAGGAATTCACTAATTCCTTTAGTCTCATTAACTTAACTGGGTTCCTTTACTTCAACCATTCATGGTAATCCTTAGCTGTTGTTTGACTTATACTGCTGACCGTAGAACGGAGTCGACTACTTTCCGTGTTTCGGACCCTACTCGTATACATATGTGGGGTACCGTACTGATACATTACTACTTACCCAACCAACCCATAAGTAGGTCTGTCAGGCCCACAAGCTCCTATCGCAGTGCGGTCGTCCCACAATTCAGTTGGTACACTCGTAGTGTCCGTCACACGCCTAGGTGAAGTATTCTGTTGTCAACTCCCTTATATTGTCCGCGGCAATATTCATTCCATGCTTCCTGAACTTAATCGAGGGAAAGTTTATCCATTGTTGTATCCTTGTCAACTGTCCTTGGTTTTACTGGTTTGGTTTGAAAGAAGGTTAGAAAGAAGTATTGGTTTGAAAGAAAATCTGGTTTTGAAAAGGAAAGAGTGTGAGCCTCGATTTTAAACCCTATCCTATGTGGATTAAGTTGATTAGGATCTAGTCGGGTTTTAGGTCCACTTATAACCTAAGGTTAATAACTATGTCATATAACAATAATTATTAAATCCTATGCTAGCTCACTGGAACCTATTGTGAGTCGCCACCTAATTTTTACCCAGAGTAAATTAGGAAAGGTAGAGTTCGGGTTTGGGGGCTTGATATTCGACTTAGTTAGGGTTCAATTACTTTCATTACCCCTAGAAGTCGTTTTTCCTCTACTTAGTTTAATTACGGCTTATTACGAGTCGTTTTAAGCTAAGTGCGCGAGCTTTGTTTTTTTGTTTTTTAGCATTTTTTGACTGAAAATAAAGTGAAAGTTGAAATTACCTAAACTAGGGTTTCGGAGGCAGAATTAGGTCAAATTTTGTTTCCGTCCGTAGCCACGGACCTAATGTCCGTAACCACGGACCCTAGTTAATCTATGTGAAAATAAAAGTCGAATTAAACAAAAAATTTGAAAAGTCCGGGGCCACGGACAGGATGTCCGTAGGCCCGGACATAGTTTAACAAAACCTAAATTTTTAAAATTTTAAAATCCCGCCGCCGTCCATGGGTGTCCGTGGTCCCGGACCATAGGTCCGGGATCCCGGACCACCCACGGACAGGGGTTTTATGGTGGTTCCCGAAGGTGTTTTCGGCTCAAAATTTATACACGTGTAGCCTGAAAGGTGTACAATTCGTTAGTAATTGAAAGATTGCAGTTTGAAGTCGAATTATGTATGAAACTTGGCGAACAAGTAACAAGGCAGAAACAAAAGTAATTAGCAATACAGAAGCGTAAAAAGGTTAGTTTGAACCCAAAATTTGACAGAGAGTTAATAAGGTCGTGGAGAGTTAGAAAAGTAGAATTGCAACCTGTTTTACCTTCGAATTTAGGAGGATTCTTCACGTCGGGATTCTTCTGAGGCCTCGTTGATGGCGGATCCAGAAGAACTTCGAACCCAGCTTCTGACTCCTTGTTGTTCTTGACGTTCTTCACGTTTTGGTGCTGTTTTGGGGTGGGGTTTGATGATGGATGATGTTGTGGGAGTTGAAAAATATGTTTTGGTGTTGATTTTGTGTGAGATTTCGGTGTTTGATCGTGGCTCGGGGTTCAAAACGTGGAGAGAGAGACGGCTGCCTTCTTTGAGAGTCTAGGGTTTTGAGCTTCTTCTTTGATCATGGGATAAGGTTCCTTATATAGACCTCTTTAAAGATAGAAAAAATCCGGTAAAAACCGAGATTTACCGACGTTTTAGCTCAAGGGCTTCCAAAAGGAATTTGATTATTATGAATTTCACACATGGGTAAAGGATGATATTTTGATTTTTCTAAAGTGGAATCGAATTTTTTGGATATTGGTATATTTTTAAATTCAATTTCTCGTCAGATTCAATCAGAAATTACTAGAAAATTATTGGAAATTTGAAAAATCAAAATTCCAACGCCATTATGCTTAAAATGTCATCCTCTATCATGGGTTAAAATTTCACAGCATTTTGAATTGATTGGACCCTTATTTGAAGGAGAGAGAAAGCCTATAGGGGGCTTAGGAGCCTTGAAAAATTACGAAAATGCCCCTGGAGATGACTAAGCTGTCCCTAGTACTCTGAAATGTGCCGATCGAATTGGGAACCCTCGCTACTAGCCTATTAGTAGAGACTCTCTTCCGGGGGGTTGAAATTTTGGGTATAACAAAGAGTTTGAATAAATCTGGGTTAAAAGAAAAATTCTCATGGTTTTTTTTTCAATGCCTTCTTCCCTTAACCAAATCTAGCTTCTTGCTGACTGTGTACTTCTAATTACAAGGGTCAGGCTATCAAGCCCTTCCACGGTCATGATGACCACATTTAACTTTATGGTACTTTACCAAGTACTTTGTAGTGGTTATAAATTTCCCGAACCACCCTGTTCTAGCAGCACTTGCTATGCAAGTGCGCCATGCTAAAACTGGCTATCGGTTAAGCACACATCCTGGTTGTGGTATTGTTCTTACTCGCACTATCATCAGTGCCTTGTTGGCCCTCACTGATCTTACTGTCTTGACAATAACTTCTCTAGGTGACTTCTCACTGTCTTCATATGATAATCATCAACTAGGGTTGTTTCCCCCTTCTGGGGACCCCCTTTTCTTTTGTATTGTTTCCTCTTCGTAGTCCGTTCCACGTATTTGTCGTGGTCACTGAGACTTGTCTCTTGTTTGGGCACTACGTTGTAGTTCCTTATCGGTTGGTATACGTTGGTGTATCACTTAACAACTGCGGTTCCGTAGACACTTTCTCGGGTTCCCATTAATCCACTTCTTGCCTGTTGCACGGTCGGTGCGTTGCCAGCTGGTTTTGTTCTGCGACTTGCTCTACTTCTCGACCCAGGTTGCCGGAAATTCTATTCTCTTATACACAAGATTCTTCATTCTTCGCTATTAAATGCGGTTAACATGTTCAGATGGAAACCGTCTCCGGGATTCCCAGTTTTCGGGATCTACCGTATGCCAGGTTCTCCATACCTTTAGAGGTATTTAATGACAGCCGATCGGGTATTTCCGAGTAAGAGTGACTTCCATCTCTCTGGCGTTCTTTCCCAATTTAAAAAAACAGGGATTGTGGAGGGCGGGAAGGATTTAGTAGGTTTCCAGTACACACTGGTAATACCTAACTGGCGTATTTCTCACGCTTTCACTCAACCCTTAACCCAAAGTACTTAAATCCTAACTCGTACTTACTTCCTAAGCTCGGTAATTCAGTCATCAGAGCGTACTTCGCTCTGATACCACTTTTTGTAACAACACCCATCCAACAACAAACACACGCAACAACATCTGCAGCGGAATACATACCTCATCAAATAACTTAACTCGTTGGTGTTACACGCCGTTAACCACCCACGTGGCTACAAGGCTATTACATATACATTGTACCGGTCTGATGGACTAAATTCCCCGAGACTACACATTATAACCTTTTCATTAACAATAACAACATACACATACCTTTCAACTGTCCGAGTATTCCACAAACCAATGCCGATAACAATTTCGGTCTTACTACACCTACTGTGAATATCACTTAAACGATTACCCATGAACTCATCTACCCCGTCCTACTCTCGAACGGCTTTCCAGCTCTTTGTACCTGAAATAGGAAAAGAAGAGAAAGGGTGCCCCCCAAGGGCTCAGCACCTTTGCTGGTAATTGTAATCCCGCAACCACATGCTACCGGGCCACGCACAACTAATTGTCATCTTAGCATGTGATTGATTATATTTAAATCATGCATGCAACTGTAACACACAACACATAACATTTCGCCTCAATGGGCTCCACAAACGGATAATACATCCTTACTTGATAGGTCACTCATGGTATTCATTATCCCTAGAGTGTCCTCCTCTAAGGAGCTACTTCCTTAATACGACACTTACCCTTAAATCAGGTTATCCTTAAACGCCCTCTTTCACAATTGGGATTCATCTCCATGATCCACATACTCCACATTTTACAACATATAACATACACTACATAACAACACATAACAACACCTTGCACATTTCAACGTGCACATCATAACATCGCAATGGATATTGCATCACAATAAAAATACATACATAACGGGAATGGTTCTCTTAGGAACCGACCCAAACATTGTTTATACACTCACTGGTGAGCCTAGAGAATGTTGCCAGTCTCATGATAAGCTCGTTACATAACTCGTTACCGTCTCGTTAAATGAACGGATAACTTAGCACAAGGTGTCTCGGATATAGTGATCCAAGCACACCGGAACAAACATAACATAGTATGCCCCTGTGGCCCGACGTGAGTCAGTAATAGCCTTGGTTAAGCTAAAGGGAAGGTTGGGAAACCAAATTGGAAAACAACCATAACATACAGAGAGGATCGAACCTGATATGACAACGACCCCCATACTCACACGCGTGGCCGGAACAGACCGGACTCCTCACTTCCCCCGTTAGCACTTGTCAGAAGTTCATCATTGAACTTAGTTAAACAATCACAACATTGGGTTAAGTCTTGTTAACACACCACAGGGAAGGGAGAGTCATACATTCACACACAACATCACACAAACATCACATAACTAACTCACGCATAGCCGTGGTTAGAACGTTCCTTAGGTCGAAAACGTATTACCGGATACCGTTCTCTTACGTTTACCTAATAGTGGTTAACTAGCCCTTCAAGCGCACTAGAGGTTACCGGTATCGGCACGTAAACATACAACAACAAAACGACTGTAAACTCGTTTCATGATTTATCTTATAACGTGGCAAACACACAGAAAACACATTGGCATACAAGCCGATGTAATCGGTTGGACACAGGTTGCAAGAAAACCATACCTGTACCGGAGTCCACTTTATCACGTCACTTATTTCCTCGAGAATTCTCGAACAACTGATAACATTACAATTACTTTCATTTACATTGGGGTAGCATGATTATTTAATGTCTAACGCTTATAACTTTTTCCCCGTTAACTTGGTTACATAACTTGCATTTTTTAACTTGATTTACTTTCACATTTTATTACACACGTTTCAACACTTAATGTCATTAAAACTCACCTAACATGTCCTTGACAACTTTATAACATCATTACTAATCAATCCCCATCATTACATATCATTTTATAACCTTAAACAACAACATTTTTGGTCCGACCGACCTTACCGACCGACCTTGCCAAGGTCGGTCCATTCCAGAAAACATTACTGTCAAAATTTCTACTCTCGACCGACCTTGTTAGTTGGGTCGCACGTTCGGTCCATTCCCGAGAGTTTCTTCCCTTTGAAAATCTGCCCGACCGAACTTGCAAGTCCGGTCCCCAAGGTCGGTCCATTCCAGAAACTAATTCTCGCAAGGTAAACTGGGCTCGACCGACCTTGGCAAGTTCGGTCGCAAGGTCGGTCTGCCCCAGACCTTTATTTCCCATTGCCCATTTAACTCCAAACTTCACCTCATATATCCTAACATGTCCTAACCTCATTTGGGCACTTCAAACACATCTTTAGCCATGTACTTAACTCTTTAAATCACACACCCAAAACCATCTGATCATTCACAAATTTCTTACAAAATTCTTAGCACTTGGAATGTTTCCTCCTTAAGATTTCTAAGTGGTATTTCACACAATAATGACCACTAACACCAAGGTGTTTCCTCTACATCTTAACATCATCTCTCAAACTTCTTTTCTTACTAACTAAATCTCCTTTTTCACATCTTACCTAAACATCAC
Source organism: Limonium bicolor (assembly GCA_023374045.1). NCBI lineage: Eukaryota > Viridiplantae > Streptophyta > Magnoliopsida > Caryophyllales > Plumbaginaceae > Limonium > Limonium bicolor. Next base: position 321,865,963 of record CM041777.1, on the reverse strand, counting down.
TTCTCCAAGACTTAAATACATTCTCAAAAACATACATTGAATTCCTAGAACTTCCAAGATAATACCTAAATCCTTGTATCACTCTAAATCACCTTAATACATGTTTTCTTCCGTAGTAAACACTTGTTCACCTTTACACTTCCTAGTTCACCAAACTTACTTACTTAAACACTTAGAATTCTTACCTATTTTCCAAATTTGGCCATAGCTTCTCTTGTATTTACTCACATCCCAAACACTTAGGTTTTTACCTTATTTCATTCAGAACCCTAAAATCCATCAAACACATTTTATACACAAACTTCACACATCTAGCACTACATCACAATATAGTGCATAAGCTTAAATTGCTAGGCACTTAGGCCCTTAAATAACATGGCTCTTAGGCCCTTAAATACATAAACCCCTTAACACTGAATTTCCCACATAAATAATGCCTTTGACCTGCAAATACACCCAACAATACATATGCCCTAATAAACTCCTTGAGAGCATTTTACTAGCTCATTTGCCATTGGCTCCTTAGGTATTTTATTAAGCAAATTAAGCTCATTTTCCTAAGGCATTTAAACTACATTGAGATAGGTTGTTTACCTCTTTTTCCTCACAAACTTCTTTCTTGTTTCCTTGCAAAACCGGTAGGATGTTTGTTTGTTTGTCAACTTCTAAACAATGTGCACATAATAGAATGAGTATTCAAGCATTATGCTTCATCTCATTGTAAACCCTAGTTACATATATTGTTTTAAACACATTAAGGTAATTGTTTTACCTTTGAATGGAAGAGAGCTTGAATGAGTATCAAGAGAGGACTCCTCCTAGCCCTTGGAAGATTCAAATGAAGCTAAAACAAGCAAGGTGAAAACACCATTGTGAGGTGAATTTTCGGACATCATATAAACATGGAGGAAACATGGATTTTCTTTGAGTTTCCTTACCTTGAAGCAAAGGAGAACAATAATATGTGAAAAGGGGAGCTCAAACTCCTTCAATGGTGAATCTCCATGGCATCAAAATTGAGTTCTTGAAGATTTGAAAAGATAGAAGTGTAGAGCTTGGTCTAACTAAGACAAATATGGTCTTAGAATTTGATTTGGAGCATGGAGTTGGATTTGGCAAAGAAATGAAGATGGAGAAGAGAGGTTCCATAGCAATCGTAAATGGAGGGGAGGAAAGGAGCTTGAAGACGTGTGAAATGAGAAGGAAATGAAAGAATGAAGATGAGTTCTACTTTTGGAAGATATTTATGTGAAAGTAAATAGTTCTTTTGCTTTTACTTTCCTTAGTTATTTGATTGACCAAGTGTGGTGAGTCACACATGGAGAAACCGGCCCCCTTTATTGCATGAGGGGTATAATAGTCTTTGTTGACCAATTTAATTACCTATAACAACATATGTTACAAACTAGCTTATTAAAGTTACTATTCATGAAAACAAAGCACATAGTTGTGAAATTTTTGATTTCCCATTGATATAGACTTCCAAATGTGATACTATATAGTACACATGTTAATTAAAGAGTAATGATGGACATTTAGCCACTCAAAACTCATTTACAAGACAATTTTTCAAAAATGTGCTTTAAGACTCCTTAAAGCACATTTTGTGTTTTAACTTGTTTTCAAGCATGGTTTTCTTTGGTAATTGATTTAATATGTTCATTAACATATTTATAAGATATAGGTATGACCATTAGGTCTTATACAAATTTATCCCAAGCTTAGAGCACATTTTTGCTCTTATTGACTTTAAGGTATTTTCTTGTGTTTTATTTGGTTTAACTGACTACCAAGGTTTCCTAAGGACTTAATTAGCCCTATTAAATCATAATTGAATATTATTAAGTCTTGGTAGGCTCTTTGGGTCCCAACCAAGTTCACTCCAAGCTTAGAGCATTTTTTTTGCACAAACTGTCTCTTAGTGCTTTATTGCATTTACTATAGTTTAAATTGTTCACCGATGTCTCTAAGGCACTTCTTAGCCTTTACATACCATAGTTTAAATGTTTAACAACATATCAAGGTTTGGGGTATTTCAAAGTGGGCTTTTGGAGTCCATAGACTTGGGCTTAGTAAGTTAACCCAAGACCGTTGAAATACCCCAAACCCTGATATGTTGTTAAACATTTAAACTATGGTATGTAAAGGCTAAAAAGTGCCTTAGAAACATCAGTGAACAGTTTAAACCATAGTAAATGCAATAAAGCACTAAGATACAGTTTGAGCAAAAACATGCTCTAAGCAAGGAGTGAACTTGGTTAGGACCCAAAGAGCCTACCAAGACTTAATAATATTCAATTATGATTTAACAAGGCTAATTATGTCCTTAGGAAACCTTGGTGGACAATTAAACTAAACAGAACACAAGAATATACCTTAAAGTCAATAAGAGCAAAAATGCGCTCTAAGCTTGGATAAATTTGTATAAGACCTAATGGTCATACTTATACCTTATAAATATGTTAATGAACATATTAAATCAATTACCAAGGAAAACAAAGCTTGAAAACAAGTTAAAACACAAAGTGCTTTGAGGAGTCTTAAAGCACGTTTTTGAAAAATTGTCTTGTAAATGAGTTTTGAATGGCTAAATGTCCATCATTACTCTTAAATATATATGTGTACTATATAGTATCACATTTGGGTGGCTATATCAATAGGAAATCAAAAATTTCACTTCTATGTGCCTTGTTTTTGTGAATAGTGATTTTTATAAGCTAGTTTGTAACATATGTTATCATAAGTAATTAAATTGACAACAAAGACTATTATACCCCTAGGTGATATAAGGAGGCCGGTTTTTCATGTGTGACTCACCACATTTGGAACAAATAAATAAGTTAAGTAATGACAAAGCAAAAGTACTATTTGCTTTAACTTACAAATATCTCCAAAAAAGCAAGTTTCTTCTCATTCTCTCATTTCTTTCTCATTTCACACGGTTCCAACCTTGTACTTCCTCCCCCTTATTGCTGTTCTTTCACAGTAATATAGCATCACCACCATATGCCATCTTCAATCCCTTGTAACTCCTAGCTCACTTTGCCAAATCAAAAACTAAGACCACCAATCTCTTAGTCTCATCAAGCTCTTCAACTTCATCTTTCAAAGTTCCAAGAGCTCCATTTTGGTGCCAAGAGGAATCTCCATGGGAGGAGCTTGAGTTCTTCTTTTCACATATTCTTGTTCTCCTTTGCTTCAAGGTAAGGAAACTCAAAGAAAAATGACATTTCCTTCATGTTTTGTCATGTCCGAAAATCACCTTTAATGGAGTCATTATATTACCTTTTTCTAGCTTCATTCCAATCATTCAAGGACTAGGTGGAGTCCTCTCTTGATAGATATTCAAACTCTCTTCAAAGATCAAGGTAAAACAATTACCTTAATGTGTTAAAGCAATATGTGTAACTAGGGTTTACAATGAGATAAGCATAATGCTTGAATACTCATTCTATTATGTGTGCATTGTTTAGAAGTTGACAAACAACCAAACACCCCACCGGTTTTACAAGGAAACAAGAAAGAAGTTTGTGAGGAAAAAGAGGTAAACAAACTATCTCAAAATAGTTTAAATGCCTTAGGAAATGAGCTTGATTTGCTTAATAAAATGCCTAAGGAGCCAATGGTAATGAGCTAGTGAAATGCTCTCAAGGAGTTTATAAAGGGCATATGTGTTGTTGTATGTAATTGCAGGTTAAAGGCAATATATATGTGGGAGATTCAGTGTTTAAGTTTAATGTATTTAAGGGCCTAAGAGCCATGTTATTTAAGGGCCTAAGTGCCAAGCAATTTAAGCTTATGCACTATATTGTGATGTAGTGCTAAATGTGTGAAGTTTGTGTATAAAATGTGTTTGATGGATTTTAGGTGTTCTTGAATGAAATAAGGTAAAAACCTAAGTGTTTGGATGTGAGTATATACAAGAGAAGCTATGGCCAAATTTAGAAAATGTGTAAGAAGTTCTAAGTGTTTTAAATGAGTTTTGGTGAACTAGGAAGTGTGAAAGGTGAACAAATGTTTTACTTGGGAAGAAAACATGTATTAAAGTGATTTAGAGTGATGCAAGGATTTAGGTGTTATCTTGGAAGTTCTAGGAATTCAATGTGTGTTTTGAGAATGTATTTAAGTCTTGGAGAAGTTTGTTCAAGGTTTAGGAATGTTGATGTTTAGGTAAGATGTCAAAAAGGAGATTTAGTTAGTAAGAAAAGAAGTTGAGAGGTGATGTTAAGGTGTAGAGGAAACACCTTGGTATAGTGGTCATTATAGGTGAAATACCACCTAGAAATCTTAAGGAGAAAACATTCCAAGTGCTAGGAATTTTGTAAGGAATTTGTGAATGATAAAATGGTTTTGGTGAATGATTTAAAGAGTTTAGCATATGGCTAAAGGTGTGTTTGAAGTGCCAAATGATGTTAGAACACATTAGGAGGCTTGAGGAAAAGTTTGAGAAAGTTTGACAAGTTTTGGACAACTTCTGGTGTTGTCCGACCCAGTGGTCCGACCCAGGTTGGGTCGGACAGCTCTGTTTTAGTCACCGGTTGGAATTTCTGGAATGGTCCGACCCAGAGGTCTTGGGTCGGACATGGGTCGGACATGTGTGATCTAGGTCTCTGGAATGGTCCGACCCAGATGGATGGGCCGGACGTGGGTCGGACATAGGTATTTAAAAGACGGGAAAGTTTCTGGAACGGTCCGACCCAGTTGTGGGTCGGACAGTGGGTCGGACGGCCCAAAGTTATGTAAAAAAAACAAAACAATGTTTAGGGTTGTATGATGATGGGGATTATTAAGTAATGATGTTATGAGATGGTTAAGGACATGTTAAGTGAGTTATAATGACAATTTAGTAGAGGAAAAATTGTATTAAAATGTAAAAGTAAACAAGTTAAAATGTGAAGTTATATAACTAAATTAACGGGGAGAAGTTATAAGCATTAGACATTAAATAATCATGCTACCCCGATGTTAATAAAAGTACATGTAATGTTATCAGTTGTTCGAGAATTGCTTGAGGAACATAAGTGGACGTGGTAAAGTGGACTCCGGTGACAGGTATGGTTTTCTTGCAACCTGTGTCCTACCGGATTACACCGGCTTGTATGCCAATGTGTTTTTCTGTATGTGTGCCACGTTATAAGATAAATCATGAAACGAGTTTACAGTCGTTATTGTTGTTGTATGTTTACGTGCCGATACCGGTAACCTCGAATGCGCTTGAAGGGCTAGTTAACCACTATTAGGTAAACGTAAGAGAACGGTATCCGGTGATAACGTTTCCGACCTAAGGAACATTCTAACCACGACTATGCGTGAGTTAGTTATGTGATGTTTGTGTGTGAATGTATGACTCTCCCTTCCCTTGTGTGTGTGTCTAACAAGACTTAACCCAATGTTGTGATTGTTTAATTAAGTTCAATGATGAACTTCTAACAAGTGCTAACGGGGGAAGTGAGGAGTCCGGTTTGTTCCGGCCACGCGTGTGAGTATGGGGGTCGTTGTCATAGCAGGTTCGATCCTCTCCATATGTTATGGTTGTTTTCCAATTTGGTTTCCAACCCTCCCTTTAGCTTAACCAAGGCTATTACTGACTCACGTCGGGCCACTGGGGCATACTATGTTATGTTTGTTCGGTGTGCTTGGATCACTATATCCGAGACACCTTGTGCTAAGTTATCCGTTCATTTAACGAGACGGTAACGAGTTATGTAACGAGCTTATCATGAGACTGGCAACATTCTCTAGGTTCACCAGTGTATTAACAATGTTTGGGTCGGTTCCTAAGAGAACCATTCTCGTTATGTTATGTGATGTTGTTGTAATGCAATTTCTATTGCGATGTTATTATGTGCACGTTGGAACGTGAAAGTGTTGTTATGTGTTGTTATGGGATGCATGTTATATGTTGTAAAATGTGGAGTATGTGGATCATGGATATGAATCCCAGTTTGTGATAAGGGGCGTTTAAGGATAACCCGATTAACGGGTAGTTGTCGTCTATTAAAGAAGTTGCTCCATTAGAGGAGTAACACTCTAGGGGTAATGAATACCATGAGTGACCTATCAAGTATGGATATGTTAACTATTTGTCGAGCCCATTGAGGCAGAATGATTCGTGTTGTGTGTTTAAGTTTACATGCATGATTCAAATAAATCAACCGCATGCTAAGATGACAAATAGTTGTGCGTGGCCCGTAGCATGCGGGTTGCGGGATTACCATACCAGCAAAGGTGCTGAGCCCCTTGGGGCCACCCTTCTCTTCTTTTCCTATTTCAGGTACAGAGAGCTGGAAGCCGTTCGAGAGTAGGACGGGGTAGTCGTTGTAAATGGGTAATCATTCAAATTGTATATGTACTGTAGGTGTAGTAAGACCGAGATTGTATCGGCATTAGTTTGTGAATACTCGGTACAGTTGGAAGGTGTATGTTGTTTCTATTGTTAATGGAAGGGTCAGTAATGTGTAGTCGCTCGGGAATCTAGTCCATCAGACCGGTACAATGTTTATGTAATAGCCTTGTTAGCCACGTGGGTGGTTAACGGCGTGTAACACCAACGAGTTAAGTAATGTGTAGTAGTAAATTTTCCGCTGCAGAATGTTGTTACGTGGTTGTTGTTGGATGGGGTGTTACAACCGTGTTAAGCTTATGTTGAGTAATTAAACCCTTAAGTTACTAATGACTATTTAATTACACACCGATTAAAACCTAAGGTTAAACGTATATATTCTACTTATTACAACTATCACAAGGAATATTATTCCCGTCATCTATTTTAATGTATTTATATCCATATATTTATATATATCTTTCTGTATTAAGATTTATCCATAACATTTTTAGGAAATTTAATTGTATTTAATTATGTTCAATAACTTTTAGGCATACCACAACCGACATATGGTTTAATAAATAAAATGTTTTCCTTTATTTATTTAATATATCTAAGTATACCTGTATTAGAATTTAACTAAGACATCCCCTATGTAACTTATTGTATTTAAATTATCCTATTACTTCAAAACTTATCTTCACCCTATGTATGTTTCATTAAGTATTTCTTTACTATATCTTAGGTTACTAGCTCTTATAACATTTAGTTTATATAAGTGTTAATTTATTAGTTCCTTCCTTGCTTTACTCTAAGTTACTACTTTATTCCTTTTTTATAAATAAAATGTAGAATAATTAAATACCTTGATTTAACATAAGTTTCTATTTTAATTCTACCATATAAGTATATATACATATATGTAAATAACTTCACTTCTCTTAAAAGCTAATACCAAAACATTTACAAACTTACTGTTATAAAATGTTAATTTAGTGGCCCATATTTTTCCCAGCTTAAAAAGTTTAACAAACCATACTTTAATTTTTGGTTACATTAAAAACCATATATTATAAGTTATTCTTATGAAAAAACTCATAAACACAATATTTAAAACCATTTACCGTTGCCCAAAAATTCCCATATTTAATATACAGTAACTATAACATTTTAGACATATTATAAAATTTTTATTTCATAAAAATATCTTTTTAATTTAGCCAAATAATTCCAGAAAACCCGTAACTTGCAAAAATCATAACTTACGTTTAAAAACTCCAAAACCATATTAATTTACATCAAAATAAACTAGATTAAATAAGGAACCTATGGTTAAAATTTCAAGTCAAAATACATTGGGGAAGGTATTTAAATTAACTCAACAATTTAGGGTTATTTACTGGAATTTATAAAAACTTAATCTGAAACGTTTTAATCTCGGCCGTCCAGATCTTTTAACTAAAATCGGACGGCTGACAAGCCGCGAGTTCATCAGCGAAAGAAAATCGAACCCGAGTACTAAATCTTCAATATCTCTCAATCTACAGAACGAAATCGAGTGATTCTTGTTTCTATGGTTTCGAAATTCAATTCTGGTTCTAATGATACTAATTTCGCTAGCTATAATGCAGGATTCAATGGTTTTCGAATTCGGTTTTGAAGTTAGGGTTCATAAGGGTTTCCGAAATCAAATCTGTCAAATTCACTCAATCTAAAGCGTAATTGATGAAATTGAATCATGGTTTTGACCGATAATGTAACATAGTTTAGCAAGGTTGAAGGAATTTGAAGAAAACGTACCGGAATTGCTCGAATCGAACGGATTTGTTTTCGGGTTCTGGAAAAACGCCCCCTTTACAAGCCGATTGAGTAGCCTACTTTGCAACACTATAATTTACAGTACAGACCGAGTTAGAACTAGTTCTTGGGCTTAATCTAAATAGGAAACTTAACTCTACACAATGATAACAAGAACTCACCCTAAATTGCACTACACCCGAAAGAAATCGAAGCTGGAAGTTGCGAGTTTACCTTACGTTTTATGGAAAGAAAACTATGATTTTATGTTGTGACGAATCCGAAACTTTAGACACCTCGTTCTTCCATACGGTTGGGAATTGGCTTTGGTCATCAACATAAAAGTTTTAGAGGGATTAAAGCTCTTCAAAAAAGAGATAAAGAACATGAAATTTGGCTGAGAAACGAAGAAGTTATGGCAAGACGAAGTTACCTAAAATCGAAGGAAAACTGGAAACTGCAGTTTCGGTTTTGCAGGGTGGCTACTTTGGATCGCATTTCCGGTTGATTTAGGACGAACTAGGTTTAGTGTGAGTTATGGTTGTTTAGAGGAAGTTTAGTAGAAGACAATAAAGAAGACAGCACTCAAAAATTCCAAAAGATGAGAAAGTTATGAAGGTCACAAGTTAGGGCAAAAACTGGTTTCTGTGACCGGAAAATAGGAGATAGAAACGACTAAGTACTGGGCGCGTATCCCGAGGCGCGCGATGAGTCAGCATACCTTGCCATGTCAGCCTTTCTTTCCAAAATTTTGGCTCTAAACTTCATTTGATCATAACTTTGGCTAGGATGATCCGTTTTTGACGTTCTTTTTATCGATCTTCATGGTTTTCCATAACCTATTTATTGGTATAGGTTTCATGGGCTGGTTTGAACATTCTCAAAAAGTCAACCCTAGCAAGGCTTAAAAGGCTTTAAGGGTTCTAGAATTTTATATTGACTTTTATGTTTCAAAACAATGTTCCAACTCTTTCTAAAATCTTTATAACATAGTTGAAGTGTTCAGAAATTTTTCCATGACTTATTGACTTATAAATATTATTGTTAAATTCATAATACTATATAATAATATATAATAGTTTAATACTTAATAGTATTCTTTAGGGTTAAATGGAAGAAATCCCCTAAATTAATTTCCATAATTCCACATAATATTAATATCCATAATACCATGCAATACTTTAATATTCATAATTACTTATACTAATTTAATATTCATAATTCCATATAATAATTTCATACTTAATAGTATTATTAAAGGTTTAATAAAAGAAATCCCCTAAATTAATTTAAACTAATTTAGGGGTATTTCAGTATATCCCCCCTTAAAAGAAACTTCGCCTCGATGTTTAAAATCAACTAACAGTTACTCACACCGCTTCAGTGTGCTGACCAACTTCCATACCAATTCTTTATTCCATACATTCCCATTTCCAAATTTCATTTCACGGGTCTGCAAAAGACGTTTTACAAAAGGATGTTAAAAACCTAGTTTCAAAACAAATTTTTGCCCGTTGGCAAGCTATTCTTTCTGTTTTCGATTTTCAAATCGAATTCATCAAGGGGGAGGATAACTCCTTACCAGATTTTCTTTCACGCGAATTTTTACAAGGAAAGATTTCAAAACAGAATAATATATCACCAGATCATATATTACCAGATTCTCACCATAAACAATATCTTCTTTCCACAGAAATGAGTGACAAGAGCAAGGGAAAACAGCCCAAGAGAGAAAAACCACAAACTTCTCAAGATTACCAGATGGTGCCTCTGCAGCACCCATCATACAAGAATATACCAATTGCGCCCTCACCGGCGGTCACCACACAAAAATCCATATGCACCATTATCACAAGACTTTCCAGCACCCACATTTTTACAAGCAGCCAAAACACCTACAAAACTTCAATCTTCCAGAACCACACAAAATATCCCCAATGGCTACCACATTAAACCAATTCAAGAAAAAATTACCATTACCAGATATACCCAAACCCAACCACAAGAGATAGCCAACAGTATTGCCAAAAGGATATTTCCTCCAGAAATACACTGGCAGACCAGCATACAACACAAAACACTCAAATACTATGAGCTTATCCTCATAGAAACCAGATCCATAGAACTGACCCATAGGTCCAACCCAAATTCCTCACAAACCGAATATTCCAGATGTTTCATCAAGAAGGTCGTGTCATCCAAAGAATGGGGACCAATCCATCAACCCCGTGCTTTCTCTGTAACTTCTACCCAAACACCTACAATTACGTCGATTACCAAGAAGCATGGTATCGATTCCTTTTGCTTCGACCAGAAACACACTCATGGTTCATTAACTTCCATGAGCAGTGTGATAAAGATTTTCCAATTTGGTTCTACGATTGGTGGCGCTATTTTGGAGGATCTTCCGACATTTTACCAAAACCAGTTCAACCCAACTACGCCTATTGGCTCCAACACTACAACAGCCCACAATATACAAAAGAACTCCACTTTTTTGCCATATTCTGCGTCCCATGGATTTTCTGTTGGACGTACAAGATTGATCAATATTTGCCAGCACCATATCCATATTGTTTGGTTCGAGATTTCCGAATCAAATGGTGGCCCAAGTATTGGTCAAAGTTCTGTTCTTACGAGAACGTCAAGGCCTATACAACCACTGGCAAGAAAGCCATTACCTACAAAGATTATCAAGACTCACAAAAGGCCCTGCCTAGCCCCCCACAAAAACACAGCCATTACCCCGGCCCAGGCCCAAAACCAGAAACCTCCTCACCAAAACCATTGGCCTTATGCCCAGCACCACAAAAACCCAAAACTCCACAACAAGATGAAATGTTCCAGAAGTTCTTAGATTCGAACCCAGAACTGTCCCTTCAATACACCCAGTTCAAGATCAATCAAATACCTGATGTCAAGGTATGGGCTGATGATGAAGAGGATTCGTCCTGTACGGAATCAGATTCTTATGATCCGTTTGGTGGACCTTTAGCCCAAGATCCACACGCGGGTTATGAAGATTTTATTTAAAAAAAACAAGATTCAAAAAAAAAGAAAAGGAAAGAAAGAAAAAAAAACAAGTATAAAAACAAGATCAACACCATCGTCTTCCTCAAGACGAACAATGGCACCTTCTCAACAAAAGCCACCAAAATGGCAACGAGCTTTTTCAAAGCTCAAATTCAAAATTCAAAAGAGCAACCCCAACAATACGTTGCTCCACAAGATTCTGAAATACCATATCTCCACAAAACTCACACAAATTCCCCTGGAATTTCAATTCTTACCACATGTTCCCAGAACTGGTCCTCAATGGCAATTGCGAGACCAGAAACCACCTGTTCATACTTCACCATATCTATACCCTTGCTGCAAATATCGAAATATTAAAGATCCTGAAAGAGAGGTATTGTTTGATATTGTTGTTGAATACTCAAAGTTTCCTCATGAGTCTTGACAGACATGGCTGTCTTGAAATCAAGAGGACCCATCTGGTATATATGTTGAGCATCTTGAGAAGGTATTGTCCAGTTTGAATAATCAACTGGTTGAATACTTTCTTGTGATGTTACTATGGATTCTCTCCTAGATCTTGATCGATCTAGCCAACTTCGAAGTCTCGAAGCCATTATTGGTGCATAACAGGTTAGACTATAGAAATTAAGGATAGGTTAATTAAACGGGAACAACCCAAACGGGACCACGGTCTTACGTTCCTTCCGCCGCTGACCAACGTTACCAGGGTCTTACCAACGCTTAATTAATTTTCACCCTAATTTTGATAGCTTTCACCCGGTACGAACCGTATTTGGCTCTGATACCAGAAGGGAGCAGGATCGGTGAAGATATTGAAGAGAATCGAAAATAACAATTAAAGAAAGTAAATAACAGATATTGAAGAACAAATATTGAATAACTTAAATTGAATGTGCAGATATGGAAATAAATAACTTGAAAATGAACATAAACAAATAATTGAACATAAGATATTGAATCTTGAAACTCACTTAGGAGTTAATCTTGATATTGATATTGAGAGGATAGAAGATGGATACAAATAATTGAATCCTTGAAGAGAGAGGTCAGAGTTTCTCTTTCTAGTTTCAAGTTTCTGAGACTTGAAAAACCTCTGCCTAACTCGTTACCCTTAGGTCCCCTTATATAGGGGAGGATGAGCCTTGTATGGTACAATTATTGAGGAACTATTTGCTCTAATAATGGAAGCACTATTTGCTTTCACTATTTGCTTTTGAAAAGTAAAATTATTATGTTGGCAATAATGCTGCCTTTTGAAAAAGAAAACCTAATAATTTAACTATAGTGCTTTTACAAAAGTAAAAGCCTTCATGATTGAGATTCCTTGCATGATTGTTGATGCTTTTGAATTATTGATCCGATTTTCTACAGCGCCTGGTCATCGTCGCTGCTGTCGTACGGATTCTAGTTGAAGTTCAGATCTTCTGGAAATTCTGGGCTGTCGAAATGCTCGAACAGGTCCGTTGTTGAGATTTTGAGTCCGTAGTGTATATTGTAGACCAATTTCTTCCACCCCGAGCTCGACTTCGAGCTTGCGATGATGCCACTCATAGTCTGTTGTACAGGGTAGCTCCGAGAACGGGTCTATTTTGGTGATGTAGTATGTGGAAGTGCGAAATTCCACAAATTCTTGTATTTCTTGATTGCGAATGTTGAAATCTGGGGGTTCCTTGCCGGCGGCGACAAGGAGACTATCTTGAAGGTGCCTTAGAGGTACCCACATATGGAGCTTATTGTAGATTGGACGGTCACAGGAGTAGAAATTGTGATCATAAGGTTGGACGCAGAGGAGCGTCTGACCTTGGCGACCGTCATATGGTGGATATGGATATGGTGAAGTATGAACAGGTGGTTTCTGGTCTCGCAATTGCCGTTGAGGACCAGTTCTGATTTAGGGGTATTTCAGTAGATCCCCCTTAAAGAAACTTCGTCCCGAAGTTTAAAATTATCTACCACTACTCACACACACCCTTTCAGGTGTGCGGGTAAACTAAGCACCAAGTTATATTACCAGCTCTAAAATGCATATCAAATAATCAAACCACTCATGGATATTCATCCAATAACAATTCCAATCACAATTTCCATTCCAACATTCCCCATCCTTAAATAAGGATCCATTCCACTCAAGATCAACCATTAACCAAACAAAAATGTCTCATAGTTAGCATCCAGTTGATGCAAGATGTAAATGTCATTAACCACCACTCAGGATACATTATCCAACAAGGTTGTTTTCGAAAACCAATCACAACAATATGCATGGACCATACTAAACTTCCAAACATTTAGTTTCTTTTTTCTTTAATTATTTGATGTCTTTTTTTCAAACACCACATTCCAGGAATTCAACACCTTATTATCAAGCTTTGTTGTGACTTTAATTGTGTTGTTGATTTTATCCATGATCGTTGTATATGTATGTATTTCTTGATTGTTATGTGTATGCATTTGTGTACACATGGTTCATCCATCATCCCAAAATTCAGTTGTCACTCTTGTTAAATATACTTTACGGGTTAATTGACTAGATAGTCAACATAGTATTTATTTCAATCATGGTCGTTTTATTGGACATAACCTTTTTGGTTTAGCACTCCTCATTTAAAGTTTACTGTTTGTTACTCATAATTTTCTTTATTTAAGACATTACGTGAAGTTTGAATTTCTACTTTTGGGTTCATTATCTTATAGTTTTCCCAACACATTTTCCTAACTCACTTTGCCTCTCTATTGGCAAAACAAAGTTTAGGATTCACCATACATATATTTGGTTAAGTTTTGAAAAAGAGAAGAACTTAGGTTATACTTATATATTACTAAAATAGCATTTTAGTTCACTCTTTATTCAATTAGGTATTGCATGTAATAGGTATCAAAATCTTTAAATCATGTGATTTGGAAACTATTATTGCATATAAAAGGGAATTTCATTAAGATGTGATGTAATTATCTAAATGCTATCTTACTACAACATTTCTGCATAGCATTTTATAACTTAAAGTCTTTTAATTGTCATGGCTTGAAAATTCATGAGCTTATTTAAAATAGTTTCATACTGTGTACCTTTTTTTTAACGCAATTAAGTTTTTCATGGAACATTGTACGGTTTTATAACTTAATATACGTAATATGCCATTTATGTTATTTTAACATATCAATTATTTAATCAAGCTATAAATCAGGTGTAACATATTTGAGTAATTTAAAATAAATTCCAGATCATAAAACAATCATAGATAATCTTTCAAAATTATATTCAAAGGTTTATTAGCCAACCATACGTTAAAAAAATTCATATTATATACCTTTTAAGTTAGTTTCATGAGATTCCTTATATAAAAATATATGTATATATATATATATATATTTCCTACGACTCTTCATGTTTCAATTTGTTTTTTTTTATAATTAACCATAGTATTTTAGGCGAATATTAAGTATTTACTTCATAAATTTAATTATTATTATTTACATATTCACATTCAATTCACCCCGGGCAGAGTTTTAGAAAGTTCTTTTAATTATCATGTAGCTCCAAAATCTGATTTCTTTATCTTAAAATTTATTTATTTTAAGGTAGGGACTCTATATATAAATTTTTTAGTCAAATGAATTAGTTTAATTAAAACTCACTCACTCTTGATAATTATATTTCTTAAGGTTTGTTCTATGTAAGTATTCCTCTGATCATTAAATCTTAGTACTCTCTTAGATAATGGTGGCTTTTCCTTAATATCACTCTTAGTGTGACTTCTAAAATTTTATATAGGTATAACGTTAGACTTCCAAATAAACATGAATTCCCAATCTTTAAGTAACTCTCAATTTTCCACTAGATGCTCAATATTCTAAGTATTTAAGAATCAATGATATTTAGTTTAGTATTATTCTTTTCTTCACTCAGTCTTTAAGTAACTTCCTTTAATGGTTTTTATATTCACAAGGGGAAGATGTTGTACCTTGGAGTACCCAAATTTAAATCCCATTCCTCCATATATAGGTATTTTTCACCAAAGTTGTAACACCCCTACCGTTAATACACTGCTTACCGTCCAATCTCCTTACACATCAGATACACGCAGCGGATACATCCTTACATACATTGGGTGATACAATGACGTTAGTCACCCACGTGACTAACAAGGCTACTTCTTCTACATACAGCATCGGTCTGATGGACCGGAATCCCGAGTACTACATCTCTAACTACACTCTACAACACATACACCATTTACTAACAAATGCTACAATCTTCGTTCAATACAATTCTCCAAGTTCAATACAATATAATCCACATACCGAGTTTACTAGGATCCTTGTACAAGTATAATACCTCTTCCAAGTTCATACATACTCGCTAAGAGACTACTTACTACCCATTCCTCACAACTACTTACTTTCTAGATACGAGGGTGTGCCGCCTGTCTCTTACCTTGACCACATCCACTTCGGGTACCTGCACACTAAAAACGTTCCCCCTAGGGGGTCAGCTTTCGCTGCGCATGATAACCGCATACCCCGCGTACTAGTGAGGTACGCCGACCACTTGGTCGAATACATGCAGTTCATTTTCATTCAAACATACATGCATACATGCTCTTATACACAATACAATAATACTTACGTCGGGCATACATGCATACACTTCATCACATACAAGGAATACAGCATAACCATCCAATACATACTTACCTTCTTCCGAAATACACATACTCATTACATACACAATATACAATTCTTGTTAGCTTCGTTGGTCCACCCGGGTTAATCGGGGAGATTACTCTTTTACTCGTTACTCCATACATACGCATACATACTCATACTCATACTCATACTTACTTACTTACTCTTACTCTTACTCATGTTAAGTCGTCGAGACCTCCGGGCAGGGACTACACGGTCCCACCACCGGCTTACTTGACTCACCAATCCGGGATGCTACCCATTTAAGGGGTTTGGGCCGTGGACCAGCTTAAGAGTCAGGAATCGGATCCAACCTCTTGTGTCTCCTCATCCTCACGCGTGGCCGAAGCTATATCGGACTTCTACTCATTCCAATTTACTCACTTAAGTTTGGAGTTAGGTAGTTAGGAATTAGTAGAAGTCATTCATTCAACCACATACACAAATACATTATTCATATACACATCCATACACAATACAATACAACATACAAGTACACTACGAGATACAATTACACTTCATCATTATTCATGTATTTCATGAATTATACAAACTATTGTTCAAGACAATAATTATCAAGAACAACATAAGTCAAGCACAGGTAAGTGCAATATAGTCCGATTCATGCATTTATCTTATTTAGGTGATCAAATAAGCACACAAATCGGGGTAACCAGATTAGGATACAGGGCATGAAGAATCATACCTTTCACCGTTGTACTTGTATCCCAACGTTCCTCCGGTGTTCACAAATTCAAATCCTATGATATACATACAATCGAATAATTAATCTAACTATCATTAATTTAATTCGGTTACCCTTACGCTTCCTAACTCATACTTACTAAGTCTTCACATTCTTATACTTACATTTTATTTACTTACTTTTCATTGCTTAACAATGGTATACTTGAATATATTGCACATATGTATAGGTGGGTATACATATACGTATATTTATATACTAACCATAGTCTTATAGTTTTTTTTTTGTAAGTTTTGACTCAACCGACCCACCCTGGGTCAGACCCATGGGTCGGTCGGGTGCAGAGACTTTGATTACAGAAAATTCCAACCCGACCGACCCAGCCAGGTTGGTCCATTGGGTCGGTCCGTTACAGAAGCAATCCAACTAACAATTTCCACTCGACTGACCCAGGCAGGGTCGGTCCCCTGGGTCGGTCGGATGCAGAAGCATTTCCGACTAAAAGTTTCTACTCGACTAACCCTCAGACCGGTCCCCTCGGTCGGTCGGATGCAGAAGCTTCCGAGATTGTAGATTTTCGGGTCGACCGACCCTGCTAGGATCGGTCCTAGGGTCGGTCCAGCCCAGTACCCTTTTAATTACTTATTTTGAATCCCAAACTCTACTCAATTCACACCCAATCTTTTCCTACTCATTTCCACATGTTTCCTACATGTTTAAACAACATTTAAATCCTCAAATTCACCTTAGTTCATCCATCAAATTTATTGCTAATCCATCAATCCACTTACACAATTTTCCTCACTTCATTCCAGCACTTATACCTATTTTTCTTTCTACATTGCTACATATTTTTAAACCAACTTCTACCATCCAATACTTCCTATACCAATGTAACTCCTAGCATCCCAAATACCTTCTCTTACCATGCTAATTCATTTCCAAGCAATTGTACCATCTATACCCAAGTCCAACATTCATTTTACCAAATCTTGCACACTATTTCTTCTTAGTTCTACATGCAATTTAATACCTCTTTGCTACAGATTTTGGTTCCCACCTCCTCCATACATAATTTCCTCTCCTAATGCCATTTCCTATGCCTACAATGCATTGCCTCTCCTCTTCAAGTCCAACACTCACTCCCAGGTCAAGTACATAAATCCTCCTAGTTTCTCCAATGCCATTCAACAATTCTTGCTACAGATTTTATATCCTTTCATTCTCTTACCACAACTACTACTCCATAGTCATTAAACATCTCTACTAACTCCAATACACACCTTGGTTTTCCCATTCCCCAAGTCGTCCATACATATACATATTCCTACCAAAATTTTGCCATAGTTCCTCTACTTTTCTTTCTTATCCATACACACATTTTCTCACCAAATTCATACCTATTCTAGCCAAACCACAAGGGTTCTACCAGCACACATACAAATACAAATTCCTCAATATTTTCTCCATCCACAATTCCAATACACATACACATCACATTTGGCTCCAAAGCCTACAATTCACATACTAGTAGTTCACAAATACCAAAAATTCATAATTCTCAATACTAATACAAAGTTTTGGTTCTTTAAGTAGTTTATATCCATTCCCACTACTCTAATGCATTAAAATTAACATTAGTAAAGAGCTCTTACCTTGAGCTTATAATTTCTTCATTCCT
Organism: Limonium bicolor; assembly: GCA_023374045.1. Taxonomy (NCBI): domain Eukaryota; kingdom Viridiplantae; phylum Streptophyta; class Magnoliopsida; order Caryophyllales; family Plumbaginaceae; genus Limonium; species Limonium bicolor. Next base: position 321,847,729 of record CM041777.1, on the reverse strand, counting down.
TTTCCCATTTCTCCTCTCTCTCTTCTTTCTTTCTTGCCCAAATCGCCATGTGGGGAATGGAGTTCCCAAACTCCATTCCCATCACCCAATGAACACAAAACAACTACAATTAATATACTAACCTTTAATTTAATGCTAGTTCATTGAAATACTTAAAGCAAGATTTCTAGGTTTACCTTTGGAGAGTTTTGGAAGGGGTTTTAGCCCTTGGTTCAAGAAGGTGAATCCACCAACATTGCAAGGTTGATATTATGCTCCAAAGAGAGAGAAAAATAGAGCATTACAAATGGGGCAAAAATCGGTTATGAAGGAAGGTGAAGAAAACATGAGTTTTTCATGTAGATTTTTACCCTCAATGGAGAGAGAAGACTCCAAGCTACCCATTGGTGCTATTTTCTCTTTGAATGGGGAAAACCCATGGAGATGAAACTCATCCTTTTCGAATTTTGAAAAGAGGGAATGATAGAGGAGAATGAGGGGAGTTCAAATATGTAATTTGTTTTCGATTGGAGCTTACATGAGGATGGCATGAGGAAGAAGATGGAGTAGCCATGGTTGTTGTGGGGAGCTCCAAAAATCACCATTATAGCAGAGAGAGAGGGAGAATTCGGTGGAGGGGGAGAGGAAAGAGAGAGGTGAGTGAGTTGTGAGAGGGAGGTGAGAGGAAAGTAAATAAGTAGCTTTTACTTTACTGTTTTTTTGCTTTTTGGCTCTCTTATTTAGTTAGCTAGTTACATGTGTGTGTGAGGGAGTTATTTTGACTGATAAAACCGGCCCCCTACAGTTATACCAGCTGGAGCGTTTTTCGTCGTCTTACAGAAAACGCTCGTTATTTTACCCGGTTTAGGTATTGTTCACTAAGCGGGCCCGTTTTCCGGAATTTTCTCGTTTCTTTCTTTATTTTATTGGTTATTAAGCTTCAATAAATGCTTAATAATATTTATTTAATGACTTATAATTTTTACGGGTTCGTTTGACCACTTAAAATCACGTTTTCGGGTTTTTTCGAAAACGTGCGTTAAAGCTCTATTAGCGTTTTAATACATTATTTGGATCCGTTTTCTTCGGGAGTTGTTCCCATATATTATTTAGGTCTTATAAACCTTCAGAATCCATTTAATACGCTAACCGAGGTCTCATACCTCCTATGGTTATTTAACGCTTATTTAGCGTTTTTCGCCTTTTAAGCGTTTCTTTATTTCTTTTGGGTTTATTTTTCCTTACCAATAATAATCAGGTACCATTAGGCCCTTAAATACGTATTAGATTAATTTTAATCCTTATGTTTAAGTTCGGGGTATTTCAATCTACCCCCCTTAGGAACTTTGTCCTCAAAGTTGTTCGAGGTTATGGGATTACTATACTTACTCATTCATACGTGTCTAATACCAAAGCCATACCTTCTTCCTCCTTATAATTCCCAAATCCATTACTCAGGGTCTCTACATACCATACCATACCAATGTACTATAGTTACTCCATCCGCATTACTACCAACCATCCGGTTTCTTATTACAACATTGTACATACATACAGTGCAAAGCTATCCCCAAAGCAATGCAATACACATACAATCCCGCAGGCACTCCGGTCATCTCGACGCATGACTCCTCTACGTCCCGCTGCGCTTGGAATAATACACCATGCTACACTACTACCTTCTCCGGTATATGCTTCCAGCAAATCCTCATTCTCCATACTAAGGGAAATTCTTTCACTACTACCAATTAAAAATTTTCTAAAACACACAACTCCATATTCCAATTTATATTCATTACTTCTATCCTATGTGTGATTCTTGTGACCACTTGAGGGAGCTTCAAGAATCATTCGACCCTGATGTGATCAGCACCAGTGTTGAACTATCTATCCACTCCAATTTGTGTTCGGTTTCCCTTGATCTGATCAGGATCAAGTTCGACTTCCCACATCAGATTCAATCAAACAAATAATTTAATTGTTTTCATTTTCTATCTTTTTACTCTTTCTAGTCGTAGTTACGAATTCATACATCTCCAAAGGATGGAATCCATCCATCCATCATCCTCACTCCTCACTCTACTTCCCCAAATGCTTGACTCCGTGATTCGATATCTAAATGCTCATTTCATCAACCTTCACTACTTCCATCCATTACTCACCATCATCTCTAATATTCTAACTAAGGAATACTATACTTATAAGATTTAGTTGACTTCAATTGCTTCAAATAATTTACTTACGATTCCACTACTCATAAACTTCATTCATCTACTATCCTCATTCATTTCGTACTACTTCTTCAAGGGCTACAGTACTTGTGGAGCTCCGTCCACTACTCATTACTTTTCTTTTACTAATACTCTTACAATGGTGTTACAAGATGGGTATATTCCTCCTATGGTATTTGCATGTCTAATGTCTAGTTACCATAATTACAATATGAATGAGTACTTATGTTTATTTAACATAGTATCAATCATCAATTTGGTTCTCATTTGTGCTATGCACATTATGGTTTATGTGTTTTTATTCACAAAACTTACATTAAGCGGTTTTTCCTCTACCCCCCTTAAAAGGGATTACGCCCATGTAATCTACCATATGTTATTATTGAACATTGGTTATTTATTTCGGGCACTCTGAAGCGTCTTAGCTTCTTTTCGGTTTATTACACAATATACCCTTGTCAAAGGGTCTTAATCATAACGATGGTTTAGTCTTTGCACCAAGAATTCCTATATGAGTTTATTTAACTCATAATTAATTCGGTCCAGCCTATTAGGCTTCAAGGCATTACTAGCCATTCTACTATACTTACTAGGTATATTGTCTCCTAGCTAGGGCCCACTAGCTTCTGCTGCGCGACCCTGATGACTCGGGTTACTTACCCTTCGTGTTATCCTTAATGTGCTATGCATCACCTTTTATATCCGTCTATTATGGGGATAAGGTTTACTAAACAAATGCGGTATTCTTTTACCATGTTTGAACTCGATGAGTTGTAGGTTTGTAACCAGCTCTCTGGCAATCTAGTATACACACTATTTGTACCTCCACGATCATTCGCTAAGCTCCTCCGACTTATTGTCGGGCGAGGTTAAGTCACTACTTAGTTGTAGTACTTCCTCTGTTGTCAATAGCTTCTGAATTATACCCTTTCTCCTGGTTCAGTACAAGTGTTCTTTACTTGTATGACCTTGCATTTTCTATGCGTCGGTCCTAGTGACTTTCTTGTATCTTCTTTCACCTTATATTCCAATGGAATTCACATCTTGTGATTACTAGTGTGTTGAACACTCTTCGTGCTCCTTTGGCCTTAGGCCGCACTGTATGTTGCTAAGCTTGCTTGACTGGCTTATGCCATGTTTGTGGTGAAAGGAAAGATTTACTACGGTTTACATTCTCCATATCCCTAGCCATCTCATTAGATCATTAGCTGAACAAGTGCAATGCCAAAACACTCAGTCATACAGAGTGTAGAGGCGTAAACGCTTGACAATAAGTCACTTATGTGATAGGAAAGAATATTTCTATGTGTCATCTCATACTTATACTCCGTGTCATTGCTTAACTACTTCCTCATAGCGGTCGCCTGTTGCGCACCGTATTCTTACTCATTGTACAACATTGCTTTTACTGTTTCTGTTACTGTGGTAGTTCCTTTTTACTTAGTGACATTGTCATTGGCACCATTTCCTTATGGTGTAAATACACTAGGAGTTTCCTGTGTTTGTGTGTATGACGGTTGTCGTAGCATACGGCAATCTTATTATCTTCCCAATGTGGGGATGTCTTATTCACTTAGGTTTTATGTGTAGGTTAACTTACCTCACATTCTATTATGACTTGTGATACAATTTACCAAGTATCTTGGTTGACCAGGATAAAGCATTTACCGGGTTACAAGCTCTCTTAGCGTTGGTCATTCATGGTGTGCAATGTGCGCTCACATTGATTGTTTTTGACAATTACTGTCCTCCCTAAGCTGAGCATTGGTTATAGGCTCTAGCTGTGTAGTATTACTTGGGTATGTACATCACCGGGACGTCCCAAGGAACTTCAAGGGTTTTCTGTCCCGTTCTATCATTGGTACACAAAGTTCTGGTTGAGAGGCTTGTTGCCACTCATATGTCTCATGACAAGATTTGCCAATTTGGTGTTTACACAATGGTTCACCACATGCTTGGGTGCGCATGGGGTACGCTTACTCCTTAAGTCGTAACGGTTGGAAAATCTCATTTCCTTGTTCCATCGCCCCTTGCAATATTTATATGCGTACCTTTTTGTTATAATAGGTGGAAACCTCTTCTAAGGGCTCAAGCTTTCACCACACTAGTGGTCTTCGGTTAACGAGGGGTGCTTTCCCTTGGTTTTCTGTAGTGTCCAAGTGTGGACTAGGCCAATGTCGGCATTATCCCGATTCTCTATGCCTCTGTGTCCATTGCTACAGAAGGCATGAAGATCAATTAAAACTTGTCAACTGTATACTAGACTGATGCTCTAGTGACAGTGACACTGGGTTGACCATTACTCCAAGTCACACAGGATGTTGGGTTTGAATTGATGGTCCAGTTGTTGATTTCTTGTCGTATGACAGATCCATATCTCTTATAAGTCTTGTTATCAAACGGTGGTGGGTTATGCAACCGTTACGGTTTACATAACATAGTTGCTTGATGGCTTTTAAGCCTTATTGCTGCAAGCTATGCTCTTTGCAAGCTGCTTGTACATGTTTCCACGCCATGTATACCCCATAGGTTGGAGGTATTACTAGGCTCCATGGTAAGGCGTGACATCACGCCCGTGATCCGTTCCGTTCATAGGAGACCCTTTGGCAATCTGGTGCTGATCAGTGCCTTTTGTAGTCTAGGGTATTTCCTGTTACGTGAAATCCTTTCGGTGTCTTAACCGAGTGTTCGTTCCAGCCCCTGTATTCTTATCTTGACGCTTTGTTCGACTGTTGTTAATCCAGTCACCCTCAAGGATTGCTCCTGGGTGTTGTTAGGTTATGCCGTTGCATCCGGCTAATGTTTATGATATGTTATCACTATACCGCCTTGTGGTATTGTATTTAAGCTATCCCCTTTCGGGTTATAACGTCTCCCGTCGTTGGGTAGACCGTTTATACTTGCTCCTAGTGCTTGAGTCTAGGTTTAAATATCCTCTCCGATGATGGATTGTGCTTCGTGGTAATCTTGTGATTGCTCTTGGGAGTTCTGTCCCATTTGTTGAGCATTGTGGTGTTCACGTTAGGCAACTGCCTTACTGTGTTTAGGCTGGGTATACTTTCCAGCTATCACGTATTTGTTTGATGTCCTCGAGACATATCCAATGTCTATACTTACTAGTTTGTGCTCTTTGCACTTCTAGTTCTTATTCCTTACTTTCAGATGGGTTCTCTGAGTTCCTTTATGCTTGATTGTCTGAGGTGTCCAGCTGTTCTGGTTTGAATTCACTCATGATCCGTATCACGGAGTTGGCTACTTCCCGTGTCGTACACTACATGTATACATACGTGGGGTACCATGTTGATACGTTACCACTTACCCAACTATATGTCAGGCCCGCAAGCTCCTTCGGAGTACGGTTGTCCCACATCCCGTAATTGGGTACACTCGTAGTGTTCGTCACACGCCTAGGTGAAGTATTCTATTGTCAACTCCTCTTGTATCATTCCATGATACTCACCGTAATTATGTTGGTTTGGTTTTAAAATCCAAGGTTTAAAGAAAGTTGTGGTTTGAAAGAAGAGTTTGGTTTTGAAACAATGGTTCAGTGTTAAAAGAAATCTCTCATGGCATAGCCATGCTTGAGGTCTTGACCAAGTCTAGCTTCTCGCTGACTGGTATGTACTAGGTACAGTGGTTGGGTCGTTAAGCCCTCCCAAGGTTCCATACGTCTGGTTGTTAGGATATGTGATCCTGTAGTTGCTTCCTTGCAGCCACGGTACATTACTATGTACCTGTGGTGTGTTAGAGTTCCTTTACATATTTCTGTCCTTACTGCACTTGCCGTGGCAAGTGCGTGGTACTGGTGGTTTTGGGTAATCCTATACCGATCGCGGTATGGTGTCCACTCGTATTTGATGGTCTTGTTCATTCTTCCCTCGATCTTGTTGATCCATGATTGGGATACTCAATCTTTTAGATAGCTTCTTGGTGGTCTAGACATGGCTGTCGTGGATCTGGGTACTTCTCCAATCCTTGGAGATTCCCACTCTACTTGGTTTAGTGTCGTTCCTTGTGGCTCGTTCCCACACACTTGTGGTGGTTACTGAGCCTACCTTGTTTAGGCACTACTCTTGTAGTCCTATTGGATTATATCTCATGGTTGTTCTTGTAGTTGTCTGAGCTATATTTGCCAGGTATTGCAACCTTAATGGCGTTGTAGTTTTGGAGTTGACCGCTTCCGACTATGTCCTTAGTCAGCTAGCATACCGTTGGTGGTATTATTCAAGCATTACTATCCCGTAGACTTGTGTCTCGGGTTCTGTTATTACTCCTTTTTCCCATTTTGTTGCATAGTTAGTGCTTCTTTCCTGCTACTGGTTGACTAGCTAGGTCTCGCGACTGCTAAGCACGTCGCCCCATGCTGTTGTAAGTTGTAGCCTCCTCGTGGTTGGAGTGCTCATCCTACCGCTATTAGGTGCGGATATTGTGATTCAACCGGGATCCATCTCCGGACTTCCATTCCTTGGAATTTACTATCTGTCGGTTCTTGTTTACTGTGTGATTGTTTCACAGCTGCCAGATCGGGTTTTCCCGAGTATGAGAGGACTTTCCTTCTCTCTGGCGTCCTTTCCCAAGTTATACGATGGGGTTCGCGGCGGGCGGGACTGGTATTGTAGGTATCCGGTATTCACCGGTAGTTCCTAACTAGCATATCTCTAATGCTAACACTCAGCCCTTAGCCCTAAGCTTCTAATTCCTAACTCGGTATTCCTAAACTCGGTATTTCCAGTCATCAGAGCGATACTTCACTCTGATACCACTTTTGTAACACCCCTACCGTTAATACACTGCTTACCGTCCAATCTCCTTACACATCAGATACACGCAGCGGATACATCCTTACATACAATGGGTGATACAATGCCATTAGTCACCCACGTGACTAACAAGGCTACTTCTTCTACATACAGCATCGGTCTGATGGACCGGAATCCCGAGTACTACATCTCTACAACACATACACCATTTACTAAACAAATGCTACAATCTTCGTTCAATACAATTCTCCAAGTTCAATACAATATAATCCACATACCGAGTTTACTAGGATCCTTGTACAAGTATAATACCTCTTCCAAGTTCATACATACTCACTAAGAGACTACTTACTACCCATTCCTCACAACTACTTACTTTCTAGACATGAGGGTGTGCCGCCGCCGTCTCTTACCTTGACCACATCCGCTTCGGGTACCTGCACACTAAAAACGTTCCCCCTAGGGGGTCAGCTTTCGCTGCGCATGATAACCGCATACCCCGCGTACTAGTGAGGGTACGCCGACCACTTGGTCGAATACATGCAGTTCATTTTCATTCAAACATACATGCATACATGCTCTTATACACAATACAATAATACTTACACCGGGCATACATGCATACACTTCATCACATACAAGGAATACAGCATAACCATCCAATACATACTTACCTTCTTCCGAAATACACATACTCATTACATACACAATATACAATTCTTGTTAGCTTCGTTGGTCCACCCGGGTTAATCGGGTGGAGATTACTCTTTTACTCGTTACTCCATACATGCGCATACATACTCATACTCATACTCATACTTACTTACTTACTCTTACTCTTACTCATGTTAAGTCGTCGAGACCTCCGGGCAGGGACTACACGGTCCCACCACCGGGCTTACTTGACTCACCAATCCGGGATGCTACCCATTTAAGGGGTTTGGGCCGCGGACCAGCTTAAGAGTCAGGAATCGGATCCAACCTCTTGTGTCTCCTCATCCTCACGCGTGGCCGAAGCTATATCGGACTTCTACTCATTCCAATTTACTCACTTAAGTTAGGAGTTAGGTAGTTAGGAATTAGTAGAAGTCATTCATTCAACCACATACACAAATACATTATTCATATACACATCCATACACAATACTATACAACATACAAGTACACTACGAGATACAATTACACTTCATCATTATTCATGTATTTCATGAATTATACAAACTATTGTTCAAGACAATAATTATCAAGAACAACATAAGTCAAGCACAGGTAAGTGCAATATAGTCCGATTCATGCATTTATCTTATTTAGGTGATCAAATAAGCACACAAATGGGGTAACCAGATTAGGATACAGGGCATGAAGAAATCATACCTTTCACCGTTGTACTTGTATCCCAACGTTCCTCCGGTGTTCACAAATTCAAATCCTATGATATACATACAACCGAATAATTAATCTAACTATCATTAATTTAATTCGGTTACCCTTACGCTTCCTAACTCATACTTACTAAGTCTTCACATTCTTATACTTACATTTTATTTACTTACTTTTCATTGCTTAACAATGGTATACTTGTATATATATGCACATATGTATAGGTGGGTATACATATACATATATTTATATACTAACCATAGTCTTATAGTTTTATTTTTTTGTAAGTTTTGACTCGACCGACCCACCCTGGGTCGGACCCATGGGTCGGTCGGGTGCAGAGACTTTGATTACAGAAAATTCCGGCCGGCCCGACCGACCAACCAGGGTCGGTCCGTTACAGAAGCAATCCAACTAACAATTTCCACTCGACCAACCCAGGCAGGGTCGGTCCCCTGGGTCGGTCGGATGCAGAAGCATTTCCGACTAAAAGTTTCTACTCGACCCTACTCGACCGACCCAGTCAGGGTCGGTCCCCTGGGTCGGTCGGATGCAGAAGCTTCCGAGATTGCAGATTTTCGGGTCGACCGACCCTGCTAGGATCGGTCCTAGGGTCGGTCCAGCCCAGTACCCATTTTAATTACTTATTTTGAATCCCAAACTCTACTCAATTCACACCCAATCTTTCCTACTCATTTCCACATGTTTCCTACATGTTTAAACAACATTTAAATCCTCTAATTCACCTTAGTTCATCCATCAAATTTATTGCTAAATCCATCAATCCACTTACACAATTTTCCTCACTTCATTCCAGCACTTATACCTATTTTCTTTCTTCATTGCTACACATTTTTAAACCAACTTCTACCATCCAATACTTCCTCTACCAATGTCACTCTCCTAGCATCCCAAATACCTCCTCTTACCATGCCAATTCATTTCCAAGCAATTGTACCATCTATACCCAAGTCCAACATTCATTTTACCAAATCTTGCACACTATTTCTTCTTAGTTCTACAATGCAATTTAATACCTCTTTGCTACAGATTTTGGTTCCCCCTCCTCCATACATAATTTCCTCTCCTAATGCAATGCCATTTCCAATGCCTACAATGCATTGCCTCTCCTCTTCAAGTCCAACACACTCCACTCCCAAGGTCAAGTACATAAATCCTCCTAGTTTCTCCAATGCCATTCAACAATTCTTGCTACAGATTTTATATCCTTTCATTCTCTTACCACAACTACTACTCCATAGTCATTAAACATCTCTACTAACTCCAATACACACCTTGGTTTTCCCATTCCCCAAGTCGTCCATACATATACATATTCCTACCAAAATTTTGCCATAGTTCCTCTACTTTTCTTTCTTATCCATACACACATTTTCTCACCAAATTCATACCTATTATAGCCAAACCACAAGGGTTCTACCAGCACACATACAAATACAAATTCCTCAATATTTTCTCCGTCCACAATTCCAATACACATACACATCACATTTGGCTCCAAAGCCTACAATTCACATACTAGTTCACAAATACCCAAAATTCATAATTCTCAATACTAATACAAAGTTTTGGTTCTTTAAGTAGTTTATCCATTCCCACTACTCTAATGCATTAAAATTAACATTAGTAAAGAGCTCTTACCTTGAGCTTATAATTTCTTCATTCCTTTTCTCATTTCTCCTCTTCTTTCTTTCTTGCCCAAATCGGCCATGTGGGGAATGGAGTTCCCAAACTCCATTCCCATCACCCAATGAACACAAAACAACTACAATTAATATACTAACCTTTAATTTAATGCTAGTTCATTGAAATGCTTAAAGCAAGATTTATAGGGTTTACCTTTGGAGAGTTTTGGAAGGGGTTTTAGCCCTTGGTTCAAAAGGTGAATCCACCAACATTGCAAGGTTGATATTATGCTCCAAATAGAGAGAAAAATAGAGCATTACAAATGGGGCAAAAATCGGTTATGAAGGAAGGTGAAGAAAACATGAGTTTTTTCATGTAGATTTTTACCTCAATGGAGAGAGAAGACTCCAGGCTACCCATTGGTGCTATTTTCTCTTTGAATGGGGAAACCCATGGAGATGAAACTCATCCTTTTCGAATTTTGAAAAGAGGGAATGATAGAGGAGAATGAGGGGAGTTCAAATATGTAATTTGTTTTCGATTTGGAGCTTACATGAGGATGGAGCATGAGGAAGAAGATGGAGTAGCCATGGTTGTTGTGGGGAGCTCCAAAAATTGCCATTCCAGCAGAGAGAGGAGGGAGAATTCGGTGTAGTCGCTCGCGCATCCGTCATGATCTCAAATGGTCTTGACCAATCTGGTGGGATCACAATTGGGGCTGAGCAGAGTTTGTCTTTGATGGTCTGCAATGCTGTCAAGCACTCCTCAGTGAACTGAAACTTGATATCCTTCTGAAGCAGGTCTGACAGGGTTTTAGCAATTTTTGAGAAGTCCTGAATAAATCTCCTGTAGAACCCTGCATGACCAAGAAAAGATCTTACATCCTTAACTGAAGCTGGTGGAGGTAGCTTTTCTATCACCTCTATTTTGGCCTTGTCTACCTGGAGGCCATCTCTTGACACCTTATGCCCAAGAACAATTCCTTCATGTACCATGAAATGACACTTTTCCCAATTCAGGACAATGTTCGTGTCCTCACAGCGAGCCAGAATTTGGTCCAGTTGCTCCAGACAAACATCGAAGCTTTGTCCATAGACAGAGAAATCGTTCATGAATACTTCAATACTTTTCTCGATAAAATCATTAAAAATCGCCATCACACATCACTGAAATGTGGCTGGAGCATTACAAAGACCAAAGGGCATCCTCCTGTATGCAAAAGTACCATAAGGACAGGTGAAGGTGGTCTTCTCCTGATCCTCCGGCGCAATGGGAATATGAAAATAACCGCTGTACCCATCAAGGAAACAATAGAACTCTTTCCCAGCTAACCGTTCTAACATTTGATCAATAAACGGTAACGGGAAGTGGTCCTTCCTTGTGGCTTCATTCAAGCGCCTGTAATCGATGCACATCCTCCAACCTGTGGTTTGTCTTTGATTTACCAATTCACCTTTCTCATTGAGCACTGCAACTATTCCCCCTCCCCCCTTTCTTTGGAACAACCAGGATTGGAGACACCCACTGGCTGTCAGAAATAGGGTAGATAATACCTGCGTCAAGAAGCTTCAGTACTTCAGCCTTGACCACCTCCTTTAGATTTGGATATAACCTTCTCTGGGGCTGCCTCACTGCCTTATAATTCTCCTCCATATGAATCCGGTGAGTGCAGAAACCTGGATTGATTCCCATGATATCAGCAACTGTCCAACCTATGGCACTTTTATGTTTCTTTAGCACCTCCAGAAGTCTAGTTTCCTGCGAAATAGACAAAGATGCAGAGATAATAACAGGCAGGGTGTTACCCTCTGCCAAGAAAACATATTTAAGATGGGAAGGGAGAGATTTGAGTTCCAGGGTAGGAGGCTTCTCTATTGAAGGTATAGGCTTTTGAATGGGTCGATCCAATTTTTCTACAGGTGGAACGAAAGTATGCCTTCCCTTGATTTAGCTGCTGGACGACCAAGGCCATCTCCAAGCTTTCTTTGTCATCCTCAATGGATTGACTTATTACCTGCTCTAAAATGTCAGAAAACTTAAACAAAGAATTAGAAGTATCAATACTCCTATGAATGTAATCATCCTCAAGATCATAAGAATTATCAATTAAATCAGCAGAGAAAACAGCATGAGAGGTGGTGTTTTTCTGCATCATCTTATTAATATCAAATCTTAATTCTTCATCATGAAACTTCAAGGTAATCTTTCCTTTGTCAACATCTATAACAGTCTTTGCAGTTCTAAGGAAAGGTCTACCAAGAATCAGAGGTACCTCAACATCTTCATCCATGTCAAGGATCACAAAATCTGCTGGAAAGAAAAATTTACCTACACTAACAACCACATTTTCTACCATACCTCGTGGTGTGATCGATGATCTATCCGCTAACTGGAGTCTAAAATGAGTGGGAACGAGCTCACCAGCATGAAGCTTTTTGAACATGGTGTATGGCATCAGGTTGATGCTCGCTCCTAGATCGTAGAGACCGTATCCGCAATCCATGTCTCCAATCGAGCAGGGGATAATGGGCTGGCCAGGATCACCACGCTTTGGGGGCAGCTTCTGTAGGATAGCTGCTGAACAAGTTTTGGTCAACTGGATAGTGTCCTTCTTCTTGTATTTCCTCTTGTTCGAGATCAGATCCTTCACAAATTTAGCATAATTCGGCATCTGTTTAATCGCATCTATAAGAGGAATATTAATGGTCAGTTTTCGAAAGACATCTAAGAATTTTCCAAATTGTTCATCGAGCTCTCGCTCTTTGAGACGGTTCGGAAAAGGAAGTTCTTTTGCAAGTGTCTTTCCTTTTGCTTTTTTAACAGCAGTTGTATGTGGGGAAGAAGGAATATGAGCCTGGGTCTCCTCATGTACTACCTCAGGAGGGGCAGGATGCCCTGATGGTGCACCGGCGGTATTAGAGAGGGGCTCGGTCTCCTCATCAGTATGGTCTCCTACCACTTTGTCTTTGGTTAAGTTCCTCCCGCTTCTTAAGGTAACTGCTGCCAATTCTTCAGAATCCTCGCAGTCTGAGACCGATACTGCCTTCAACTGTTGCTTGGGATTGGTTTCTGCTTGGGAAGGCACTGATCCAGAAGGTCTCTGCTGTAAGAGGAACTGAGTCAGCTGGCTCATTGTTCCCTGCATCTCAACCATGGCATTCTCTAGCTTCTGCTGACCTGCTGTCAGACTCTGATTGATTGCAGCTTACTGTTCTTGAGAAGCCATCAGTTTATATCCACCATTTCCTTTAGATTGGCATTGTTTGAGCTTAATGAAGGTTGCTGAGCCTGAGATTGCTGTGGCCTGAATTGATTATACTGAGGCCTAGCAAAGCCTGGTGGTCCTCCCTGGTTCGTCCTCTGGGGCTGCATTTGATGTGAATTTAGTGCATTATTCGGATTCCCGTACCTGAGGTTTTGGTGCTGGTTCTGCACCCAGGGTGGCCTGCTGTTGAATTGCCCTATAACATTTGCTTCCTCAGTCAGCCTCATTTCGGCTACTAGTGGGCAGTCCTCGTAATCATGTGCATCACCACACTGAGAGCTGCAGAGTTCGTCGGCACTTGTAGAGACTTTCTTGGCGGATTGCTTGGGGGTTGGTCCCATTGTGAGATGTTCGAGCATTTTTGCCATGCTTCCCATCATGGTCTTTAGCCGTGCTTGCTCAGCGGCTATCTGCTCTATCATCGGGTCCGGAGTTCGGGAAGAACTGTGACCTATTGAGAATACCCTGCCCCCATTGCTGCTCCACTGGCGAAGCTCCTCACAGTAGGACTCCATAGATGCCATGAAATCCTCCCCACTTTTTGCTAGCAGGTTTCCTCCTAGAGCGGATCTTATCTCACCTCTGTTTTCGTCTTTTAACCCCTGGAAGAATCCCTGAGCCAATGAGGTGATATCCTGACCATGGTGAGGACACTATCGGAGTAGTTCTTTGAATCGGTCCACGCCTCACAGACTGTCTCACTACCCATCTGTCTGAATGCCATCAGATCAGCAATCATTTGTCGTGTCCTGGAGATGGGAATGTACTTCTCGTAGAACTTATCCGTCATCTGCTCCCAGGTGGTAATGATAGCTGGCGGTAATCGATGGAACCATTTCGAAGCTTCTCCAGATAGGCTGTGCTGGAACAGGCTCAATCTGGCATACTCCTCCAATCCTTGCGATAAACCCAGGGAGTCCAAATGCACCAGAAAGCGATGTATGTGGTCTAATGCATCCCCTGGGTCGGCTCCTGAGAAGGTTCCTGCAGGATGGTTTCGAACAGCATTGTTTTGATGGGGAGGTTTTATCTTCTGCCAACTTGCCATTAGCTTTGCAGTTAGCTCCGGTAGAACCACTAGACCTCTTCTCGGTGTGGCTGGTGGTCTGTTTACTCTTCCCATCGTGTATGGGGCAATTGGGCCTCCTCCAAGCTGGTTATGGTTTTCTGCCATGTTGAAGTCAAGTTGTCTTCTTGTTCTCAGAGCTTGGAGGTAGACTCTCTCGATTTCGGGATCGAAGTCTGTATCCGGGGGACCAGTTGAACGTGTTCTGCGCATCCACTAGGTACTTATAAAATGGCACAAAAAAAAAATAAATTAAACCTAAACACAAATAATAGACAAAAACAAATAATAATATACAGGTTGTTGTAATAAAGTAACAATTTAACCAAGGCTAGGGACTAGACAAAAGTCAAGTCCTCGGCAACGGCGCCATTTTGCAAACGATTTAATTTGATATATTAAAATCCTAGAAATAATCCTAGAATTCAATAATTCAATAGATCGTCAGGTTGCAAAAATCCCGGTCGAAATAGTATAGCAAATTATGAAGCGACCGGGGTGTCAATCCACGGGACTTGATGTGGTAAGTCTAGCCTTAGGTAATGGTTAACTCAAAGGGGGTTTGTTTTGGTTTTGGGTTTCTCAAAAAAAGATAACAAGAAAGTAAACAGCAGATAAATTAAAGTGATAGTCTTGGGAGTGTGAACGGTACTCTAGGTTCAGGGAGTTGTTTCACTAGCTAGGTTCTGCATATTCTACTACTTAAGTGGAGACTTGGATCGGCTTGTAATTCTCAATTATCTATTCTGTATTTAGTCTTAATTCCAGATAGCTCATCTAGACAGGACATGTAGTTCTAGTCTAGACCTAGCAAGTATATCTAGATGGTTTTATTGCACAGAATTACTAGTCTGGTTTAATCCGGACTAAAAGCTCCTAGTGAATAGTGTAATCTATCCGATTGCAATTATCACAGGTAACAGGTTAATAGGACCGTCAATGCTAATCACCTTATCTGATCATAACATGATTCGAGGGCTTATAATAAATTCATGACGTCTATTAAAAGCACTTAAAAGCATTAACCTGAACAATCCAAATTGTCTCAATAAAGCAGTAAAATAATGCAGAGTTTAACTAATTACAACATCCCTTCCCCTTGAGTAAATCCTCTTAGCTAGACATAGCGATTATAATTATAAATGAGAGAGAGTTGAGAGAAATCATCTGTTACGAAGATCTTCTTGCTCGCTCCGTCCTTTGTCCTTGCGCTGTGCTGGCCTGGAGGTTGGTCGTGGTGATAATGGAGTGAACTGGGTGAAATGGGTGAAAATGGAAATTTTGGCGAGTTTGTGAGTTGTCCGGATCAACAGGGTCGGACGCAGAGCCGGACCTGAGATGTCCAGCTAATTCCAGGCGGACGCAATCCGGACAGGAATAAAATGTGCGTGTCCGGATCCGGACGTGATCCGGACTAGGCTAAATGCGATGGATGTATGCGGGATGTGTGTGTGAGTGACGGGTGAGGATTATGGAGAATTTGATGAGTGAATACGGGTTATGTCGTGAGTGAGCAGTGAAGTTTATGGAGGAAGTTTAGTGAATGGATATGGGGTGTGTGAACGAGAGGATATGCAGTGAGGGAGAGAAGAGGATTAGACTCTGAAGTCTGGTACGATTTGAGATAGAGCCTGGAGAGGGGTTTATATAGGATTAGAAATGAGAACAAAGGTTAGTGGAAGTTTGGTAAGTTGACAATTATTTGAGTATGGTCTTGTCTTAATAAATGTTGCAGTCGCCTCCTGATAATTGCGCCGTCTGATAATTGCGCCGAAAGGCTAATTATCAGTGCAGCGCATTTTTATTTTTCAATTCTGTGTGATGTCCGGATCTGTGTCCGGATCCGGACGTGACACAGAGCTTTTAGATCTGCAACTCGAAATATGTTCGGATCAATGTCCGGATCCGGACAAGACAGAGAACTCTCGGATCTGAATTTTAGGTCACGTCCGGCTCTATGTCCGGCCAAACAGATCCGAACAATAGAGGTCCGGATTTGCGTCCGGCTAAACCCATCCGGATGTGGCCAAGTTTTGTGTCTCTTCTCCTGATTTGTTCCCCGTTTGTTGTGTTGTACTCCTTATGATGTAAAATCTTCATTTCCTGGGTTTTTCCTATATTTAGCATATAAAATACATCAGTTCTTATCAAAACATCAATCTTAGGAAAAACACATAATAAGTGGGAAACATTGCCCGAATTGTTACAAATTATAAGGTATTTAAACCCTAAAATGCCTATATGTTTCACACTTATCAAATAACCAAGTGGATGAGGCCCGACTTTAGATCAGATTTAAATTTAGCATGCTTAGGATCAGCGGAGTACCTTGCCTTGTTCTTTTTCTAACCATTTCAATCAAGACATTCCAAGGCTCAAGGCTAAAAACAGGGTTCAGATGGTGAGTATTCTCAATCATTATAGCATTCACGAACATAGACTTCATTTTAATCAATTAAAACCAGAAAAATTTTAAAAATTTTTGCACCCCAAGAACAGCTAACCAATTATACTTCCTCAATGGCTTCCTTCCAAGTTGAGCAACACAGCAAGACTTAAACAAATGCAAGAGAAAAGAGCTCAAAGACACACCCAAAACTAGCGGCGAAGGAGCTTATCCCACCCCACACTTAGAGTGAAGCAATGTCCTCATTGCTTAGGAAGAAATAACATTGTACAAGCAATCCAACGGGGAAACAAAATTACACATAGCAGTTCATAGGGGAGCATATAAAATATTCGAGAGAGGAAAAGGCAAGAATACTTCCCAGAGTCCGCTCAGGTGTGTAGCAAGGCCTACCCCACACTTGAGTTCAGCTAAGAGACAAAGTAAGCAAGCTGAGAAATATAATCTGCAAAGCAAGAAGAACTCAAGTGGAACTAGACAAACCATTAGTAGAAAAATAAGAGCAAGGCTCTTGCAAGAAGCATAGGACCAGCTGACACACCACAATCTAAAAAGAAAAGAGCAAAATAAACTACGAAAGTGAAAACAGACTCTTTTTTTTATAATATTAGACATATTATTTAAGCACATAAAAAACTTAATTAATAAAGGGAAAGCAAACACAAAAAAAAAATGTAAGTTAAGCAAAAATAAAGAGAGGAGAGAATGCTTCCTGGAAATTTAAAAGAAGTGGTGGGTTGCCTCCCACCAAGCGGCTCTGCTTTAAAGTCTCAAGCCAGACTCATCAGTCCGATTTAGGGAAGAGAGGAAGAGGAGTGGGGAATGGTCCCACAACATCCTAGAACTGAGTTACGTAGCTTTTGGAATTTATGCTTTAACCGCCATGGGAGGGACTTCTTCTTAGGTGGTAGTGGCTCCGGAACAGGGGTAAAAATGTCGTGCTGTTCCTGGACAAAAGAAACTCTAAACAAGTCAGTAGAAACATCAGCAGGACAAGTATACCTCTTTAGACGGGCCCCATTTACTTTGAAGGTGTCACCCTTCTTGTTCTGTAGTTCAAAGGCACCATATGAGGTCACACCAATAATAATCCGGAAAGGACCAGCCCAGTGAGACTTGAGCTTCCTAGGAAAAAGCTTCAACCTAGAATTGTAGAGTAGAACCAAGTCACCTACTTTGAAATCTCTTTTGAGGATCAACTTGTCATGGACCCTCTTGGGTCGCTCCTTATAAATTTTAGCATTGTAGTAAGCTTGATCCCTAAGCTCTTCTAGGAGAGTTGTAGCTTCCTTTTCCCACCAGCAGTAGTCATATCAAAATTTAAGGCCTTGATAGCCCAATAAGCCTTGTGCTCAAGCTCCACAGGGAGATGGCAAGCCTTCCCATAACCAATTTAAAAGGTGACATACCAATGGGGCTCTTATAGGCTGTGCGATAGGCCCAAAGAGCATTATCCAGCTTAAGAGCCCAATCTTTTCTAGAGGAGTTCACCGTCTTTTGGAGTATCCTTCAACTCCCTATTTGACACTTCTGCTTGCCATTCGTCTGAGGATGGTAAGCAACGACAACTTTGTGGTGTACCCCATACTTTGCCATCAGGGCATCAATGCTTTGATTGCAGAAATGTGTGCCTCCATCACTTATAATAGCTCAAGGGACTCCAAAGCGTGTAAAGATGTGCTTCTTTAAGAATTTGACCACAGTCTTGGAATCAGCATGCTGGCAAGGAATTGCTTCAACCCACTTGGACACATAGTCCACTGCTACTAGAATGTATTGGAAACCCTGAGAAGAAGGAAATGGTCCCATAAAATCTATACCCCAGCAGTCAAAAAGTTCGACCTCTAAAATGCCTTGCTGAGGCATCTCATGTCGCCTAGAAGTATGCCCATCTGTTGACAACATCACAACTAGCCACAAAGGCTTGGCAATCCTTATGTAGCATGGGCCAATAAAATCCGGATTCCAAACCTTGGCTGCCGTCCTATGAGAGCCATGATGACCGCCAGCTTCTCGGGAGTGACAAAACTCTATAACACTTGGTACTTCATCATCAGGGAGGCACCTACGAATTAAGCTATCTGCACAAACTCGAAACGAGTAGGGTCTTCTTCAGATATAATGGCGTGAATCAGAAAGGATTTCTTTTTCTGAGCATATGATAAATCATGAGGAACAATTCCAGAAACAATAAATTAGCCATATCCGCATACCATGGCTCTTGCACCTTTTTTAAACCGAAGACGGTTTCATCAGGAAATAATTCATTTATAGGAATACCGTCATCAGAGTTACCATCCTAGAGAGATGATCAGCCATGCCATTGAGCTTACCACTCTTGTCTTTCACTTCAATGTCAAATTCTTGTAGAAGAAAGAGAATCCAACGCAGCAAGCGAGGCTTGGCCTCTTTCTTAGTAAACAAATTTAAGCAGAGTGGTCAGTGTGAATAATCACTTTACTTCCCCATAAATATGATCTGAATCTATCTAAGGAGAAGACCGCAGCCAGGAGCTCTTTCTCAGTGGTTGTGTAGTTTCTCTGAGCGTCATTAAGAGTTTTACTCGCATAAGCAATAACTCTCAACACCTTATCTTTCTTTTGGCACAGGGCTGCACCTACTACTGCAAATCACTAGCATCACACATAATCTCAAATAGCAATGACCAATCAGGAGAAACAACAATAGGAGCAACTACCAACTTTTGCTTAATCAAATTGAAAGCGTCCAGACAATTTTCAGAGAAGATAAAAGGGACATCTTTCATAAGCAAATCAGTCAACGGTTTAGCTATTTTAGAGAAGTCTTGAATAAACCGTCGATAGAAACCAGCATGCCCAGAAAAGCGCTTATATCCTTTACACAAGTAGGCGCTGGCAGCTTCTCTATAACTTCTACTTTAGCTCTATCCACCTCAATCCCTTTGCCAGACACCTTGTGGCCAAGCACAATCCCATCCTTTACCATGAATTGACATTTCTCCCAGTTTAGAACCAGGTTGGTCTCTTCGTAACGTCCAAGGATAAGGTCAAGCTGAGCCAGATAAATACCAATGTCAGAACCATAGACAGAAAAATCATCCATAAATACCTCTATACTCTGCTCAATGAAGTCTGCAAAGATAGCCTGCATACAACGCTGAAAAGTGGCAGGGGCATTGCATAATCCAAAGGGCATCCGTTTATATGCAAAGGTACCATATGGACAAGTGAAAGTAGTCTTGTCCTGGTCCTTAGGTGCAATAGGAATTTGAAAGTACCCTGAAAAACCATCTAAAAAGCAATAATATTCCTGCCCGGCCAACCTCTCAAGCATTTGATCAATAAAAGGGAGAGGGAAATGATCTTTCCTTGTAGCACAATTCAAACGCCTATAGTCTATGCACACGCCATCCAGTGATCTTTCTCTGAGGAATAGACTCACCTTTGTTGTTCAGAACAGCCTCAAAACCCCCTTTCTTAGGAACTACCTGTACAAGACTCACCCATGGACTGTTTGATATGGGGTAAATGATTCCACCAGCATCTAAAAGCTTCAACACCTCTGTCTTGACAACTTCCTTCATGTTAGGGTTCAGTCGACGCTGGGGCTGTCTGACCGGTTTGTAATCCTCCTCCATATAGATATGATGAGTGCAGAAGGCTGGATTAATCCCTTTGATATTAGCCAAGGTCCATCCAATGGCTTTCTTATGCTTCCTGAGCACCTCTAGCAACCTAGTCTCCTGCCCAAAGTCAAAGTAGAAGAGACAATGACAGGTAAAGAATTGTTATCAGCAAGAAAAACATATTTGAGATTATAGGGGAGCTCCTTAAGCTCAAGTACTGGAGGCTGCTCTATAGAAGGAATAGGTCGTTGGATATCTCTATCAAGCTTCTCCAAAGGAGGGCGATTGGCTTGAAAACCTGTCTTTCCTCTCTCGACATGAGCTAGAGCTGTATTAACATCCATATCAAAAGTCTTATTTTCAACAGAAGAGACAAGAACATGCTCCAAGGGCTTAAAATCAGAAAAAGGGGAAGAAGGTATAGAATAAACCTCCTCATCAGCAGAAAGTTCACACACCTCGCCATCCTCATCTAGGAGACTTAGCGACCTAACCGAATGAGCTGAGGTGGAGCTGGACTTCATCATCTTTTTCATATCAAATTCAATTTTTTCGTCCTCATACCGCAAGGTGATTTTACCATCATGAACGTCAATGACAGCCTTGGCAGTACTTAGGAAAGGACGTCCCAGAATGAGCAGAACCTCTACATCGTCATCCATGTCGAGAACCACAAAAGTCTGCAGGAAAGATGAAGCGGTCAACCCCCACCACGAGATCTCGCACAATCCCCATTGGTTTAATCTCGGATCTGTCGGCCAGTAGGAGCTTGAAAGGGACCGGGTGTAGCTCTCCTCCTCTCACCTTCAAGAAGGTGGCATAAGGCATAATGTTGATACTTGCACCCAGGTCACACAGACCACTGCCACAGTCTACATCCCCAATAAAGCAAGGAACAATGGGATTGCCCGGATCTTTCTGCTTAGGAGGAAGTGCTCGAAGTAAAGCGGCAAAGCATTCCTCAGTCAAGTGGACAGTCTCTTTGTCCTTCTTCTTTGTCTTCTTTTGAATGAGGAGATCCTTCAGAAATTTTGCACTATTTGGCATCTCCTATAGAGCATCAATAAGAGGAATATTCAGAGTCAATTTCTTAAAAATACTTAAAAATTTAGTAAACTGTTCGTCTAAATGCTTCTTTTTCATCCTATTTGGAAATGGAAGTTCTACTTGCTTAGGAGTAGAAGAAGGCACATCAACATGAATAATAGAGGGGGGGAGGAAGTGTGGGAGATTAGGAGCCTGTATCTCCTTAGAAACTACCACAGGTGGGACTGTAGGCCCTGTTGGTATGTCTGAAAGAGAAGTGGTGATCTTTTCACCAGTTTGATCTACAGCCACTTGATTTTGATGATAGTTTCCCAACTGCTTCCCACTTCTTAATGTCACAGCTGCACTGAACTCACCCTCAGATTGGACCTCCGAAGATACACCACAGTTGCAGATCTTTAAGGCCTTGGCTATCTCCCTCGGATTCTGCTGAGGTTGAGATGGAAACGAGCCAGGATGCCTTTGCTGTTGGTTGGTAAGTATCTGGTTCATCTGCTGCTCTAAATTTCTTTGACTATTCATCAAGGATTGGTCAAGAGTATGTTGCTCCTTCTGGGTGGTAGCCATCGAAGTAATTATATCCTGGAGCTGTTCCATCTTTTCATCAGAAGCTGACTTAACGGGTGGCTGGTAGGAATTCTTGTAACACCCATATGGGTAACTGTCCAACACCTAGCTCTCAAACCATACAGGCTTGAAAACTAGCCACTTTAGCCCTTGTCCTCACTTGGGCCTTAAAAGTGGAAGGTCTTGTTGCTGTAGTCAACCCATAGGTATCCTTATAAACCATTAACATTACTACTCATATCCTGATGTGGGATGGGGGTATTACATACTCCCCCACTCAAAGAATGCGACGTCCCCGTCGCAAGGCTAACCTCAAAGTCCCATGGATCTCCTCGGTAGGTGTCGGGTCTCCCATCTCGACACGGTCCCGAGTTGGCTCTGATACCATTTGTAACACCCATATGGGTAACTGTCCAACAACCTAGCTCTCAAGCCATCCAGGCTTGAAAACTAGCCACTTTAGCCCTTTGTCCTCACTTGGGCCTTAAAAGTGGAAGGTCTTGTTGCTGTAGTCAACCCATAGGTATCCTTATAAACCATTCACATTACTACTCATATCCCGATGTGGGATGGGGGTATTACAAAAAGCCTTAACATCCGCCAAAGTTACAAATTCAATTACAAGCCAAACTCTTAGACTAGTTTTATTCTGGTCTTAACTCTATACAATTTGAAATCCTAGTGTTAGGTGATCACTCCCCATGCCCGCGCACTCAATCCTGATCGATACCTGCTTAACAACACATTTTAAGCAACACGAAAAACAATAGTCAGCAAAGCTGAGTAACACTAGCATCGGGAAACAACATATACAAACTTTTAATGTGGGGAAATTATGGCCTTATAGCATATTATATCCATCCACTTTCTCACAACCAATTAAGATACCATCAAAATATTCAGTATTGACAACCAACCCACACGCTCGCTTTTTATCAACCAATTTTTAACCATCAATCCAAAACAATTTTACCTCACTCCAGTTATTCACTGAAGCTTGCTGTCAGGCTGTCCGCGAGACACCAACGCTAAACCATTCATCAAATCATGCCATAATAACCAAATATTAACCATAAACTTTGCCAACAGATCTCAACTTTAACCATTCCATAAAATTCATCATATAATTCCATAGAAAAATATTTCATTCATAATCATCAAGCCATAGTAATTTAACCTCACTCCAGTTTAACACTAGAGCTTGCTGTCGGGCTCTCCGCGAGACACCGACGCCACCACCTCACTCTAGCATCCTTAAGTGTGCACACCCCCCAGATAGCTCGAAAACTATAAGGAGTAGATTACTAGAGCTTAAGATCCGGGCCCTCCGCGGGTAACCGGTAAATACCAAACCATGTCATTCCATAATAACCAAATATTAACCATAAACCAATTCATAATAATCAAGCCATATTAATTTAACCTCACTCCAGTTTAACACTGGAGCTTGCTGTCGGGCTCTCCGCGAGACACCGACGCCACCACCTCACTCTAGTATCCTTAAGTGTGCACACCCCCCAGATAGCTCGAAAACTATAAGGAGTAGATTACTAGAGCTTAAGATCCGGGCCCTCCGCGGGTAACCGGTGAATACCAAACCATAATATTCCATAACCAAATGATCCAATCTAATCATCAAGTTTAACCATTTCACAACAATTGTCACCACACAATTCCATATCAAATATTAAATTTACCTTTACCATGTCAAATCCATCGCTTACCCTTTTGAATCACAAGAACCGTGTCAAAATATCATAGCAAATAAAACACATAATTCAACACATTTTATAGAAAGCATAGTTGTCCCCAAGAACAACTAGATGTCTAGGTTACCTTTTGAAGTTAAACTCACAAACTTTTTCTATGGTTCACTAGGTTAACCCGATACTTCACAGAAACAATGTCGCCTTGGAAGGTTTCCTCAAAATTATGCACTCAAGGGAAAGGAGTTGATGGCGTCGCCTACTAGAAGAATTCCTGAACCAGCTCAGATTACCCATTTACTAGGATGGAGAAGGATTGAGGTATCTGTCCCAAAACGTATCGGTTTACATCCCTATATGTAGTGCAAGGAGGTGAGAGAATACCTAGGTAATTTAGGGTGTTTGAAAAACTTCGGGAAGTTGGAAAATTTAATAGGGTGGAGACTGATTTAAAACGGAATGTAATTTAAAATAACCGGTCTAAATACTTAATGAGGAGTAATGAGTCGTTTGGAGATAGACCATGGAAATCCAAAGGTCATTATGACAATTAAGGCATAAGTGGGATGTAATTCAGTGACCGCAAGAAGAGATGGTAACTATCTTTGAATATTGAATCTCAAGTCTTATTTAATAGTGATGAGTTCTGTAGCACTGGAAAATGATTACCCAACGTCAAAGATAAGTCCAATGTTTTAATGACAATTAAGGTTTAAAGAGGATTGAATTGGTAAAGGGATACTTTGAATATTGATATTCCTGAATTAATTAAGAAAGATAAGGCATTTGAAAACTGGAAAAAGAAGACCAAAGGTCAAAATAAGACTTTAAAGCCATTAATGATGTTATTTTTTTGTGTCAAGGAATTAAAGAGGGTTTGATTTGGTAAAAGGGATGGGAAATTTTGAATATTGATCTTACTGGATTAATAAGAGAGAGAAGGCATTTGAAAACATTAAAAGAATACCAAAGGTCAAGATATGACTTTAAGACCATTAATGACATTTTGTACTTTAAGGCATTAAAGAGGATGCAACTATTAAATGTTGATTGAAACATCTGTTTAAATGGATTAGCTAATCTGGAATTAAATAAATATTCCAGCACATTTAGTAACCAACCAAGAATAATAAATTATTTAAAGGACACCAAGGCACTTTTCGTGCTTTAAAGGATTAATGAGGATTTGATCATGTAAATATTAACGCTGAGTAGAAATTGTTTTTCTAACTTAAATAAGAGTATAAAAGTCCTGGTAGCA
This sequence comes from Limonium bicolor, assembly GCA_023374045.1. Lineage (NCBI taxonomy): Eukaryota > Viridiplantae > Streptophyta > Magnoliopsida > Caryophyllales > Plumbaginaceae > Limonium > Limonium bicolor. Next base: position 321,822,806 of record CM041777.1, on the reverse strand, counting down.
CATTAATAACCACCAAAAGGATAAATTCTCTTTTAAGGACAAATGGATACTTTTGTGCTTTAAATAAGATATCGTCTTTAAGATAAGGTAACTTCCCACCAATTTATTTAGCTCATTAATTGGTTAGTGGAATTTAAACATGTCAATATACCATGGTGGATCAATTTCTCGACTTGGGTAAATTACCAAAAATCTCTGGTGGTCAAAGTCAACTTTTGGGTTAAAATTACCAAAATACCCGTTTTGATCCACTTAAGGAAAAATACATTATGAACCCAATGGAACACATCTCATCCCTTAAAATGCTCCATAAAGTCTCTATTCCCGAATTACCCTCAAAAATGACCAAAATAATGTTTTAAGGCGTTAAAGCTCATAAATAAATTTTTGGGGTATTTCACTACCTCCCCCTTAAAAGAAAGCTTCGTCCCCGAAGCTTACACCTCCCCTGTATGGATAAAGACCTGCTAGGCTCATAAGTCACACATTAGGGATTCCAATCCCGTACCATTCCCATTTCCAAGTTTCAATTTTATCTGACGACTAAGGTCAATAATCCATGTGTTCATAAATACACCATTCCATTACCAAGAGTTATATGTATAAAACTTTATCGACGACCAGACGGCATAATACCACCATATCAACACAAAAGTAATATAATTATATTTTTTTCCAAGTTTTAGGAAGCTTCAAGGATCATCCAACTTTGACATTGCCAGTGCCAATGTTGAACTACCTGTCTACCCCATTTTGTGTCTAGTTTCCCTTGGTCTGGACAAGACCAAGTTCTACCTTCCACCAGGTTCACCATATTCACAGAGCATCAAGAACACACAATTACCTAATCATTTCATTCTAGTAAGTAACCATGTAACATAATACCCATTCAAGAGTACCTTCAAAGTACCAACCATTCCGACCACATACCAATATATAACCATAATTCAATGATGCATAACTCAGACCATACCAAGATACAAACATGAAGTTACAATTACTAACCACTACCAACCATAACTAAGCAATTAAGTACCAAAGATAGCAATCAGTCACGCACCGCTCCACCCTCCTTAAAACAAAAGTTACGACCTCGTAACTAAAGGACATTCCAAATAGGTCTAACAATTTCATCCTCTTGTTGGACTTCACCACCCAAGTAGCTTGCTCAACACCCATGATATCTCACTACCTTTCTATGCATCTGCAGGTTAGCACATAAATCAATATAAGTGGGTGAAACCTCACGTCCTCACTTTGCGTTCCCAATACCCAAACCTTACCAAGACTAGTTTCTACTCATTTTGACATATTAAAATCATGTCTAAGACCAAGTTTAGCTCTGATACCACTTTGTAACACCCCAAATTGTTTTGGGTTTTTTTTTAAAGACAGCGGAAGACTAACTTAATCTGGGTGTTACCGCCACGCCCAAAAGGGCGCTATGGCTATAAGTTAACAAATTCAAATCCTTACTCCAATTAAAATTTATCCTTAGAAGGAACTTATCCATACCCATTTATTACATTAATCACAATTGTTCCCGACATAAAAGTAACCTAAGATAATTAAACTAATAGCCTTAACATCCGCCAAAGTTACAAATTCAATTACAAGCCAAACTCTTAGACTAGTTTTATTCTGGTCTTAACTCTATACAATTTGAAATCCTAGTGTTAGGTGGTCACTCCCCATGCCCGCGCACTCAATCCTGATCGATACCTGCTTAACAACACATTTTAAGCAACACGAAAAACAATAGTCAGCAAAGCTGAGTAACACTAGCATCGGGAAACAACATATACAAACTTTTAATGTGGGGAAATTATGGCCTTATAGCATATTATATCCATCCACTTTCTCACAACCAATTAAGATACCATCAAAATATTCAGTATTGACAACAACCCACACGCTCGCTTTTTATCAACCAATTTTAAACCATCAATCCAAAACAATTTTACCTCACTCCAGTTATTCACTGAAGCTTGCTGTCAGGCTGTCCGCGAGACACCAACGCTAAACCATTCATCAAATCAGGCCATAATAACCAAATATTACCATAAACTTTGCCAACAGATCTCAACTTTAACCATTCCATAAAATTCATCATATAATTCCATAGAAAATATTTCATTCATAATCATCAAGCCATAGTAATTTAACCTCACTCCAGTTTAACACTGGAGCTTGCTGTCGAGCTCTCCGCGAGACACCGACGCCACCACCTCACTCTAGCATCCTTAAGTGTGCACACCCCCCAGATAGCTCGAAAACTATAAGGAGTAGATTACTAGAGCTTAAGATCTGGGCCCTCCGCGGGTAACCGGTAAATACCAAACCATGTCATTCCATAATAACCAAATATTAACCATAAACCAATTCATAATAATCAAGCCATATTAATTTAACCTCACTCCAGTTTAACACTGGAGCTTGCTGTCGGGCTCTCCGCGAGACACCGACGCCACCACCACCTCACTCTAGCATCCTTAAGTGTGCACACCCCCCAGATAGCTCGAAAACTATAAGGAGTAGATTACTAGAGCTTAAGATCCGGCCCTCCGCGGGTAACCGGTGAATACCAAACCATAATATTCCATAACCAAATGATCCAATCTGATCATCAAGTTTAACCATTTCACAACAATTGTCACCACACAATTCCATATCAAATATTAAATTTACCTTTACCATGTCAATCCATCGCTTACCCTTTTGAATCACAAGAACCGTGTCAAAATATCATAGCAAATAAAACACATAATTCAACACATTTTATAGAAAGCATAGTTGTCCCAAGAACAAACTAGATGTCTAGGTTACCTTTTGAAGTTAAAACTCACAAACTTTTTCTATGGTTCACTAGGTTAACCCGATACTTCACAGAAACAATGTCGCCTTGGAAGGTTTCCTCTCAAATTATGCACTCAAGGGAAAGGAGTTGATGGCGTCGCCTACTAGAAGAATTCCTGAACCAGCTCAGATTACCCATTACTAGGATGGAGAAGGATTGAGGTATCTGTCCCAAAACATATCGTTTACATCCCTATATGTAGTGCAAGGAGGTGAGAGAATACCTAGGTAATTTAGAGGTGTTTGAAAAACTTCGGGAAGTTGGAAAATTTAATAGGGTGGAGACTGATTTAAAACGGAATGTAATTTAAAATAACCGGTCTAAATACTTAATGAGGAGTAATGAGTCGTTGGAGATAGACCATGGAAATCCAAAGGTCATTATGACAATTAAGGCATAAGTGGGATGTAATTCAGTGACCGCAAGAAGAGATGGTAACTATCTTTGAATATTGAATCTCAATCTCAAGTCTTATTTAATAGTGATGAGTTCTGTAGCACTGGAAAATGATTACCCAACGTCTAAGATAAGTCCAATGTTTTAATGACAATTAAGGTTTAAAGAGGATTGAATTGTAAAAGGGATACTTTGAATATTGATATTCCTGAATTAATTAAGAAAGATAAGGCATTTGAAAACTGGAAAAAGAAGACCAAAGGTCAAAATAAGACTTTAAAGCCATTAATGACGTTATTTTTTTGTGTCAAGGAATTAAAGAGGGTTTGATTTGGTAAAAGGGATGGGAAATTTTGAATATTGATCTTACTGGATTAATAAGAGAGAGAAGGCATTTGATAACATTAAAAGAATACCAAAGGTCAAGATATGACTTTAAGACCATTAATGACATTTTGTACTTTAAGGCATTAAAGAGGATGCAACTATTAAATGTTGATTGAAACATCTGTTTAAATGGATTAGCTAATCTGGAATTAAATAAATATTCCAGCACATTTAGTAACCAACCAAGAGAATAATTATTTAAAGGACACCAAGGCACTTTTCGTGCTTTAAAGGATTAATGAGGATTTGATCATGTAAATATTAAACGCTGAGTAGAAATTGTTTTTCTAACTTAAATAAGAGTATAAAAGTCCTGGTAGCACATTAATAACCACCAAAAGGATAAATTCTCTTTTAAGGACAAATGGATACTTTTGTGCTTTAAATAAGATATCGTCTTTAAGATAAGGTAACTTCCCACCAATTTTATTTAGCTCATTAATTGGTTAGTGGAATTTAAACATGTCAATATACCATGGTGGATCAATTTCTCGACTTGGGTAAATTACCAAAATATCTCTGGTGGTCAAAGTCAACTTTTGGGTTAAAATTACCAAAATACCCGTTTTGATCCACTTAAGGAAAAATACATTATGAACCCAATGGAACACATCTCATCCCTTAAAATGCTCCATAAAGTCTCTATTCCCGAATTACCCTCAAAATGACCAAAATAATGTTTAAGGCGTTAAAAGCTCATAAATAAATTTTTGGGGTATTTCACTACCTCCCCCTTAAAAAAGAAAGCTTCGTCCCCGAAGCTTACACCTCCCCCCCTGTATGGATAAAGACCTGCTAGGTTGTGGTAGGGTGATTTTTCGGTATGAGGGGGTTCTATCTAAATACGGACTGGCTGCGGAGCCTAGATCCTAGAAATTGCCATTCTGTGGAGGGCGGAAACCCGTTATTCTGGCAACCCTCCAATACCTACTAAATCGTCCGTCTTTCCCAGAAAGCATAAGGGGAGTGTAAGCGAACACTACACCCGCTCTCAATGGGCCCCACGCGGACTTATGCCTCTATAAGGCGGAATTGACTAGAGTCGCCACCTAGTTTGACCTATGATAACTAGGAAGGAAGATCGGGTTCTAAGAACCGTTAATTGACTCTGATTGTTGCCTATGGATAGGGCTTATCTGGTCATTACAGAGATTCTATTGTGGGTTCGCACTGGGTTACACCCCTTAGAAGTGGCAACGGCCACGACTTCGGATTGGTGCCCGAGGAAACCTCGGTCTCCAATTGTCGGGATTGCCTTCTTTCAAAACCTTATAGAAGAGATTCAGTTAAAGCCAAAGGATAAGATCGAATGAGGAGTGAGGAAGATTTCGAAGAGTTGGAGAATAGGCTGGCCTTGGAGTTGGTCTGGTTGAAGTGCTTTTTGAGAAGTTTTAATTGTTCTGAGAGATTTGAGGTCGTTTTGGGCCCTCACGGGATTAAGAGGATGATGGGGGTTTCGAGGAGTAAAAGGGCATTTTGGTCATTCTTGGTGGAGTTAAGGGGTATTTGGATCACTTGGCTGATTTGAGGAGTTTGCGAAGTTAGGATTTTGAAATGGTCGGGTTCTTGAGGTGTTTTGGGAAGTAGAATGTGTTGGAGAGTAATTCGGGTTTTAAGGATGACTGAGTATGGAAGAGGGTATTCGGTTTGCAGGTATTCGGGTTTTGAGGACGTTTCAAGTTTCTGAGAGTCTTCAAGAATCGGAAGTCCTATGTGACTTAGAATTAGTTAAAAGGAGGATTGAGAAGTGTTTATGGGTCCTAAAGCTCTAATGGAGATGTTTGGATTGGGGTATTCAAAATTGTCTCTCTTAAAGATTAAAACTGGAAAATCATTTTTTGTTGTGAAAAGGGCGGATAATCCCGAGGGATTACCCTATGTACCCCCTCGAACACGATACTTAATTAATAATAAGTGCCGAGGCTCGAAAGATGGGGCAATGAATTTATGTCGAAGAATAGGATTCAGAGAGAAACACCATGAATGAGATGTCCCCGGTCGAACCCTAATAACGTCTCTAACTCCCGGGTTTTTAAAACATTAAAAACCGAAAACATTGAAATCGAGCGGAAGGGAGTTAGACGATTCTAAAATCCCGGCTGCAACTAGGAAGGTCGTTACTTCCCTAGCACCCCGCCTTGCAAAAATCTAGGCTGCAATTAGGGGAGGTTTGTCACCCTAATGCCCCGCCTAAAGAGATCCAGACTGCGACAAGGGAAGTTATGACCCCAGTGCCCCGCCTCGGATTTTTATTTTTGGGAAGGAAGACAAGTAATGCCCTAACCATGGAGGAAACGTTTTGAAGGGGTTAGACGTTACTTACTCCCTGAAAACGGTTTATTTGAGTTAAAAACTGAATTGGAAAAAACTTCGAAGTTGTTCGGAATTCTCGGTAAAAAACACTGATTTTGAGAAATATTTTTAGGAGAAAACTTTCTGTATACGTGAGAAGAACTTTCTCGTTTGAGAAGAGTTTTTCTGTGATGTGAGAAGAGTTTTTCCTTTAAAATCCACAAAATGGTTTCTTTTGAAACTTGATGAAGTTTGAATAAAATGATTGTTTGAAAATTTTGAGAAAAGAGATTTTTAGGATTTTCGAATTAAAACAAAGTAACGAGGAATGTTTTTTGATTTTTGATTTTTGGATGGAATCTACAATTTGGGTTTGAATGGGATATGAGTTTGAATTGGATTGTATATCGGGCTTGGAAAGCAAGCCGGGTCAAAGTTGGGTCAAAGTCAACACTTGGGTCAAAGTCAACGTTTTCTGGTCAAGGTCAACGCTTTCTGGTCAAGGTCAACGCTTTCTGGTCAAGGTTTGATTCTTGTGGACTTAACTTGATTTTTGTGGACTTGGGCTTGGGCCGGATTTGGACAGGGACTTGGGTCAACTTTGGTTTATAGACTTGGATAATGGGCCGGGTTTATGGACTTGGGCTAGATTGGGTCAATGGGCCGAGTTGGGCTGATGGGCATGGGCTTGGGCCGAGTTGGGTATGGGTCTTGGTTTGGGCCAAGTGTGGGTTTTGGGCTTTCTTGGTTTTGGGCCTTGGGTTTGGGTCTCGGGTTTGGTAGAGTTGGGCCGGGCTCGTGAACTTGGGCCGAGTTTGGTTTCTGTTTGGGCCGTGGGCTTGGATAATGGGCCGAGAGTTTGGGTTCTGCTTGGGCTTCGGGTGGTGGGCTTCTTGGGCTTGATCTTGGATTTTGGGCTTGATCTTGGATTTTGGGCTTGGGCCGTGGGATAAAGGCTAACGGGCCGAATTTGGGCTGTTTTCTATATTAGGCCGAGATTGGTTTTGGGTTAAGCTGGGTAGGGCCGAGATGTGGGCTTGGGCCGGATCAACTTTGGGTAGATTTGTGATGGGCTGAGTTTGGAAGTGGGCTAAGTTTGGATGGGAAGATTTTGGGCCTGAGATGATTTTTGTCAAGAAGAAAAACTGGTTGGAAATGAGTTTATTAAAAAAAGTTGGAATTTGTCTTTACAAAATGGTTACTGAAATGAGAGACAATTTTTGAACTTAGGAGAGGAGTATTTTGAATTAAAGAGCTGGAGGTCTGAAACGGAAGTGAGATTTAATTACATATATGTACATGTATTAGGTACATTTTAGGGTTTAGAATGTTACCACATGAGATAGGCCAATAGTCTATCAGGCCAGGGGAACATTCTCTATCCTAAGGGGATTATTGTTTGCTTATATACATAAATGTGTGTTTTAAGGTCGAGGATGTCACCACCATGAGATAGGCCAATAGTCTATCAGGCCAGGGGGACCCCACTATCCTAATGGCTTGGTCCTAAAGGTCTAGTAACTAGGGCTTAGAAATAGTTAGAGATACAAGGAATTGAATTGAAATTCTGCAACAAAGTTATATGAAAAACATGTACATGTATAGCGTAGAGCAATCAATCATGAATGTACCACAGATCAAAACTGAAAAAACCGACCTAAACAAGACTGATAAACTAGTCAGTTCAATTCCAATTACTCACGTTCAGAGACCAACATGGAAAAACCGCAAAGAAGAAAGCCGAGAAATTGGAGCTTACTGCCGTCGACCTTGAACTAGCTAAGCCTAGACTGGTGAGTGATTCATTTCAAACTGCTTCTGGTCTTCAATTTTTTTTCCTCTGGATTGTCGGTCCGAGTATGAATTAAACCCAAACTAGCTACTTAAACTAATCCTCATACCAATTTCCTCTTTTAACAGGGATTAAAAGTTACAAGGATGCATGCATCGGGCTGCAGATTACAGATTAAAAAAGGAACATCTGTGGTTCACTTTTGAACATGAATCGAGCACTCGTTAAAAACAGAAACGAGATGAACAGACCAGCAATAGTGGTGTCCAGCAGCAGAATGAGAATAAACAGAGTCTCATGAAAGGACGGGAAGCAAACAGTCAGAACCTAATTAGGATTTTTGAATACAATCACCTCACCAGCCAGGAAAAACTGAAGATTAAATTGAGTCAGAGATAAATACCAGACAGATGAGCATTAGGAATTTCCTGTAAGACAAAACCCCAGAAAAGTGGAACAAAGAACATCAAACATCCAAAAGTTAGTTCTCATGGTCTGAAAAAATTCTGGTAAACACAGCAGAAGGGTTTAGAGATGCAAACTGCAGTTATGTGACAGTAGTTGCCAGTTGATGAATTTCCAGTGGGAGGGTCAACTTTCAACTAATCCAATGCCTCTAGGAAAAATTAACCCGTGAGGTTAGTTAACAAAGCCATATGTGAGCAGAAGGAATGAACATATGAACTTAGGAACGACAGTAAAGAACACAAAACCAAATAACACTCGAGGGCTCTCCAAAGGTGGTTACTACATTCATCAAATGTGTTTGGCGTTCGAATTTCAGAAACAGAGAGCGCGCTCAGAGAATGTATATGTACCGAAAATTCCATCGGGATTGAAATTGGAAATGAAACACGGAGACATGGTACATGAGGACAGTCTTTCAGGAAGCAATACAACCTTCCCTCGAAACAAAAGAAAATTTGATTCATATAGGGAATAGAACAAATAATGAAACCCATGACAGAAATCCATCACTTCCGAATGACATCGAGTCCATATTCAATTAGAGATAATATCAGTATAAAATGAACCTTGAAAACGTATCTCAAAGAAAAAGGGAAAGAAACTGGAAAGGGCGAGATGGAAGCAGTAATTTCACGAACCAAGGAATTCCTGAGAGAGTGTACCAAAAGATTGTAAATAAGTACCAGGAAAACACAAACCCAGACTCTAAAACTGTGCAGATTCATGAACCCTGGAACCCATGATGAGTTTGGAATTCATCGGCATACTCTCGCATATGCATTTTAACGAAAGGGAAAAGAAACCAACAAAATGAAGGATGAAGGGCTGGGAAGAGAGGAACATCGGTATAGGCTTCGGAAATAAGTCCGTTGACCCGTGTCCTCTCCTTCAGGTCCATCGCTCATTGATCTTATCAGACAAGCAAACGATTCTCAGAGAAAAGAAAACGAGGGTAAGAGTAACATCGTTGGAAGTAGGAAGTGTCAAAGACCATCAGAGGATCTAGAACACATTCAAAAGTAAAATACGCACCGAGAAGTCAGACCATTAACAGTCCACGCATTCATTCTCTATTCCTCTTTCATGAGTAGCTTAAAGAATACCGAAAAGAAAGATAACAAAATGGGGAAGAAAATTCCCACTGAGGCTTGCTTGACCATTGTGAAACCTCAGACCAATGTAGGGTCAGGGTTTCAACGAGGCATGAGTGAAATGAGAATCGAATATAAGCTACATTCAAGATAGAAATATAAATATGAACAATATTTTGAAAAATACCCGATGACTGAACTAATCAAGCAAAACAGAAGGGTGGGAGGGAGAATGATGATACTGGCGTCGGGAAATCCTTGACGAGGCCATCAATTGACCCTCACCCTTGAAAGGGTTCATCGGTGAGAAAGAATTTTTGAAATCGAAATCGGGGAGGAGACTTCTCCAATTGAGAATGAATGCTTCTCGGAAAACAGAGACTAGCGGTGAGGGGAATGTGTGAGGCTACTTACTCTTTTGCAAACAAAACCGGAAAACGAAGGTGATGCAAGGTTTCCAACGGTGGGTTTTCGAGGGTAGACGGGTTCCTGGTGTGGATGGTGGTGGCGAGAGTTTTTTCGACAGGTGATCCCGATGTGAGGAAGAGGGAGCTCGGGGGGTTTTTTTTCAAAGCGTGGGTAGAGAACAGAATATTGAAGAAAGAAAAAACGTGTTGTCGCTGGGTCTTGGGATCTGTACCGTAAGGGTTTTTTTTGATGTCTCTTTATAATAAGAGACTAGGGTTTTCTAGAGAATGTCAAACTAGTTTTCTTGTTGGGCTAACTTAACAAAATGGGCTTTATTGAGACAGTTGGGTTGCAAAAATCGGACCCAAGGAGGATGGGCCACATCTATTTGGTCGAGAAAAGAAAAAACGGAGTTATGCTACTCCCGAGTATCGAACCGAGGGCTTTTGTATACCTCCCACAAATACAAACCAGCTGTGCTACCGCATCATTCAGTATTTGTGTGGAGAAAATAGATATAAAACTGTGATGAGCTGAAATAAAATAAGAGAACACTCTTTGCTTCCATCAAGATTTGAACTCAAGACCAATAGCTCTCTTAATAAACACAGTGACCAGTCAAACTAATGCATAATTCAATATACAAATGAGAGAAAATAATACAAGAGCTCTAACTCAAACGGTATAAACTCTAAAAAGGGATGGGTTTAAAACCGGATTGTCATTTGGAAATTCATTTTCGAAAAAAAAATCGTGTTTCTATGAAATGCTTTGAAAAGGATTAAAAAATGATGGTTTCGTTTTAGCACGCACGCTGATATGTTTTGAAAAAGAAAGGCGACGACCCCTCTTATTATTTCGGAATTTGCTTTACGGGGTGAGAATTTTTGGTGTCTACAGATGGCTCCCCTTGATTCAATTCTGCAAAACCTTTGCATAATTGGATCAAGGTTGACGGGGCGCCAAAAATTCTCACTACGGTTTTGTGATTTGATGGGATGCGATTGTGAGTGTATGAATGTGATTGAAAGTACGAGGACTTATGACGAGCCTCAGTTAGACCTCTTGACATCTAACCATAGGACTCATGACGAGCCTATAATGCAATTGAAAGTACGAGGACTTATGACGAGCCTCAACTAGACCTCTTGACATCTAGCTTATAGGACTTATGACGAGCCTATAATGCAATTGAAAGTACGAGGACTTATGACGAGCCTCAACTAGACCTCTTGACATCTAGCTTATAGGACTTATGACGAGCCTATAATGCAATTGAAAGTACGAGGACTTATGACGAGCCTCAACTAGACCTCTTGACATCTAGCTTATAGGACTTATGACGAGCCTATGGTACTAACAATTAGATTGATTGGGGTGCACGAGGACTTATGACGAGCCTCAACTAAACCTCTTGACATCTAGCTATAGGACTTATGACGAGCCTATAATGCAATTGAAAGTACGAGGACTTATGACGAGCCTCAACTAGACCTCTTGACATCTAGCTTATAGGACTTATGACGAGCCTATAATACTTTTGATTGTGTACCGTACTAGTAGCGTAATAGCTATCTAGCAGGCGGATGTGGAACGAGCTCGCACTAGTAGCGTAATAGCTGCCTAGTGGAGGAAGAATGTTGGGACCGTAGTAGTAGTGTAATAGTTGCCTAGCAGGCGGATGTGAAATGATCTCGCACTAGTAGCGTAATAGCTGCCTAGTGGAGGAAACGTGGTGGGACCGTACTAGAAGCGTAATAGCTGCCTAGCAGGCGGATGTGAAACGATCTCACACTAGTAGCGTAATAGCTGCCTAGTGGAGGAAAAGACGGGACCGCACTAGTAGCGTAATAGCTGCCTAGCAGGCGGATGTGAAACGATCTCGCACTAGTAGCGTAATAGCTGCCTAGTGGAGGAAAAGTGGTGGGACCGTACTAGTAGCGTAATAGCTGCCTAGCAGGCGGATGTGAAACGATCTCGCACTAGTAGCGTAATAGCTGCCTAGTGGAGGAAAAGTGGTGGGACCGTACTAGTAGCGTAATAGCTGCCTAGCAGGCGGATGTGAAACGATCTCGCACTAGTAGCGTAATAGCTGCCTAGTGGAGGAAAAGACGGGACCGCACTAGTAGTGTAATAGCTGCCTAGCAGGTGGATGTGAAACGATCTCGCACTAGTAGCGTAATAGCTGCCTAGTGGAGGAAAAGTGGTGGGACCGTACTAGTAGCGTAATAGCTGCCTAGCAGGCGGATGTGAAACGATCTCACACTAGTAGCGTAATAGCTGCCTAGCGGGTTGTGAATATGCATTGGATGGTGAATGAACTTTGTGGGTGAATGCAAATGCTATGCAATGTAAGATGGTTAAAAATAAATGCGCTGGTTGGATTGGGACTCCCTGTTTATGGATGTAGATTCTTTTTCTATGAGTTAATGGCTCCAGAGTTGCTTCAAAGCTTCGGGATGGCTCCAACATGGCTTCAAAGATCTAGGATGGCTCCAGCATGCTTTGATGGCTCCGGTATACGCTGATGGCCCCGGTGTGTGCTGATGGCTCCGGTATGCCCTGATGGCTCCGGTATGCGTTGATGGCTCTGACATGCACCGATGGCTAGGACATATACTGGTGGCTCCGGATTACGTTGATGGCTCCGGTGTGGCCGACGAACCCGGGATGGTTGGTGGGTTTTGATTTGGATTGAGGCTTTTGGGATGGTTGGTGGGTTTCAATTTGTTTTGGATTTTGAGTCGAATGGTGGGTTAATGTAATTGGTGAACTGTTGTTGTGTTTGACGTATTTTGATGTGGTAGATAACTTCTTGGTCATGGATGGATGGCTACGGTCCAGTTATGACTTCAGGGTTCTCTCATGATGGCCCCGGGATAACTCGGGATGGCTCCGGGAAGGGCTACGAGATGGCTCTATTCGGTGATAGTGGGGAACAAAGGGGGACTTTTGCCTGTGAGGTGGACGCACCCTTGGTGGGCTGCCTACGTACTCAATTTCGTATTGAGATCAGACCATACGTAGTTCGAAACTGTGTAGGCAAGACCCTGTGGTGAAATGGCTCTAACAGGGATGTTAGGTGGCTCCTATATTGTTCTCAAACTGTTGAGGTGGCTCCTGTGTAGCTCTAAAGATGGTCACAATGTCTGAGGACGGCACCCGTATGGCTCCAATTTGGCTTTGGGAGGGGTGTCGGTGAGACTCAAGTATGAAAGTGGACGGCTCCGAGATTGTCTTCGTACGGCTTAGGATGGCCTTATTTTGGTTCGATGTAGCTCAAAGGTAGCCTGGGATGGCTCTAAATGCTTCGATGTAGTTCGAGGATGGCTCCGGGTGGCTTCATAATGATTCGACGTAGCTCAAAGATAGTCTAGAATGGCTTCAGCTTGATTTCCTTTGATAGGAAGTTTTACTTCAACTGCAGCAACTGAAGTCGACTCTCAGCGAGACTAGGCAGAGTTCTTACCAATCAGATGTTGATGATGGAGTGCTTATGATGCATGCAAATATTAAATGCTAGATACGATGCAAAATGCATATGCAGTTTTTGTAGAGAAGGTACGGTCCTATCTCTATTAATATGAGGTTTACGAATATAAGACATCTTCGATTCGATCTTGAATGATTGTTTGAATTGGAAGGCGTGAATCATTTTCCTCTCATGGAGGGATACAGGTCAATCTCTCGTGAGTTTGGCTGTGTGTGCAAAGCGGTGTGATGATACTCTCGATGCTTAGAGCAGTACTTTTCTGAGAATTTCCTTTTGAGGTTCTGGACTTTCAGATCCTCACAAGTTCCTCACTTGCAATGGGATTAGCTGTTTATGATTTGGTGCTTCGGTCAAAGAATCACTCGCACTCGAAAGACCTTGGGGGGTAGGTCACACTCTTCCGCTCGTGGTCCCTTTGGGAAGATGGGACATGTTGATAACGAGTATGAAGCTTATGATTCATGTTTCAGATCCGGTACTTTCAGTTAACGCTTATTAACTTATGAGTCAGAGGTCTTTATTGGGTTGTAACGGGGATGAGGGGTATGATACATGTCACATGGGACTGTGGGATTTATTTGGGAATTGTGGAGCTTTTGTGCAATAGAGGACATGTTTTGCCTTTGCCATGGGTGGAATGATTAGACGGGTTTTGATAACCTTTATTGATTTCTACGGGACATCATTGGTCCTGCTGATTTGGATTTCTCCTTCTTGCCTCTTCTGGTGTTCGATTTGAACTTTCTTCTCCTTTTGTTTTTGAAATTGCATTTGGCTCATCATTTCTCAAGCGTCTCTGCATTGTATTTTGGCTTTCAGCTTTGAGTTGCATTGACTCATCGATCTTCTTGAACATTTTCGGTGTTCTTTTTTGCTGTTTGGCTTTGGAGTTGCATTGACTCACTGATTTCTTCGAACATTATTTGTTGTTTTTGTGAAAGGTGGTGGGGGAGAGACCATGGCTCCGGCTCCTTCGAGATCCTCTATTGCAGGGTAAGTGTGTATATGTGGGGTGGCATGTTGTGGAGTTTCCTTTTTTTAGAAAAGTTTTTCGTGAAAGGCTCAGCGGGCTCACTAAGGGATATGTACAGGGTAGTCAAAGCTTTTGGTTTTGTGGAGGTTTTTATCCTAAGTGCCTCGTCATTCTCATTAGTCAATGATTGTTTTCTTACTATTCTCGGATCTTTGCATGAATCACAGTTCGTGTCTTGTTATCAACATTGATCTCGCTCTAAATTATGCCTCTCCATGTGCTGAAGGAAAGCACAAGTCGCTCATGGTTTTACCTCGATTGGCTCTCTCTACTTCCCTCATCGCTCAGTGGATTGTTCAAAACATTCATTTGAAATTCAAAGGAAAATACCACTCTTCGCACACTACTCACTTGGTTTGTGGTGCTAGTTTTGATTAGACCCTTGTATTCATTGACGGGTCGAGAGTTTAATGGTTCACGCACTCTATTCAATCAATCTCTCAAGACTTTCGCCAAAATGTCGCTTCGATACGAATATATGCAAATGCAACTATCTACAATGCAATTTATTTTGGTAACATGGAATTACTAGGTATAAGATGCATGAAATGCTAAAAAACGATGAATGGAAATGGTTGACTTTGGATTTTGACCGAATGATTTTTTTGTTCTATGGTTTTCTTTTGGATGCGATACATGCGTGGTAAGGCTACACCTAATCTCGTTTGAGTCGGTTTCAGTTGAGGATCCACGATGTTCATCTCGCCAATAATGGTTCTTTAGGCGGTCAATTGCTGAGTGGGTCCGGAAGAAACGTGACCCCACATGCTTTAGCTGCAAATCAAACCTTGACCGCTTAAGGAGTGGTAATCCCCATATTGCGCCAGTCGACATGATAAAACTATCTTGTTCTTCCTGTGACTCCTGGATAGGTCAAACAAAAGGGGGAGGGATGGGATGCAACCCTTCAAACACTTTCATTACAATAAAACATGACTCAACTACTTTCTGTCACTATCGTCACGGATGAACACATGGTCCTGCATGGATCGGTGAAGCCTCAGGAAAGTGCGCCTTCGTGGTCTAGGATGAACGTCTCAGCTCTAAAGAAGATACCTCTCCTTTGTCTATCAGCTCTTGGATTGCGTTCTTTAGTGTGGTACACTCATCGGTGGTGTGTCCCCGGATTCTATGATAGTCGCAGTATTCATGCAAATGTGGCCCAAGTTTCTTGATTCTTGACCTTGTATTGAAAAGTGCTAGATGACCTTCCTCGACTAATATTTTCAATGCTTCGCTGAGCGACATTCCGAGGTTCGAAACTTGTCCCTGTGAGCTTTGTCTGAGTGTACGTTCCCTTCTTTCCAAGATTTCGGGTTGCTCTGTCAATTTGATTTCAGTGTCCTCCAAGGCAATCACGGCCGCCATCAATCGTTTGAAGTCACAAATCCCTAGATATCTCAGCCGGCTTTGGTACTCTTCTCTCAGGCCAGAAATCACCATTCGTATTTGCTCCTCCTCAGTGGGTCGATTATTCATTTGCCCAGCCTTCACCCTCCATCTTTCTATGAATTCCCTCACAGTTTCGCCATGGTTTTGACGGGTGATTTCTAATTCTCTGCGTGTAACTTCATGATGAAAGTTACCACCGTATTGGGTGAGAAATTCAAAGTACAAATCTTGGCTTGACTTTCCTTTTAGATCTAGGCCCATAATCCAAGAGTAAGCAGGTCCCTGTAAGTAGAATCTAAAGCATACAGCCTTCATCTCATCAGATAATCCATGTAGATCCATGAGCTTGTCATATTTGTCAACGTGATGCCTTGGGTTACCAATTCCTTCATACTTCTCCAATTCAGGCAAACTTAGGCCTTTGTGTAGTCGAGCTCCAGCATATGGATTAGTTGGTTCCCAACCCATTGATTCAAAGCGTCGGGTCCGTTCTATCTCTTGTATTTCAGTCCTCAACTCTTCCATTAATTCCTTCTTTAGGGCCGTCCTAAGATCTGGGTCTTTGATGAAGGTAGAGGCAATCTGGGAGTGGGTATCATAAAGAGAACGAGGGAGTTGGAAGGCTTCTGGGCAGAGATGTTGGTCAAACTTTGATGGCTGAGGAAGTATTTGTCGTGGAGAGGTGTGATTTTGTGCGGACGAGGAGATACTTAAACTGGAATATGCAACGAGTGATGATGAGGTTTGGTGGTTTCCCGCATCACAGATCATCTGCGATTGCTGATTTCCTAGAGTGGCAATTGGGTTTCTTGGGGCTGAACTGCATACAAGCGAAGGAGGCATGTTTGGCACTTCTGGGATTTGGACAGAGGGAGTGTGTGGGTCCATCGCTTGAAACTCATAGGCATCATATGCAGAGTAAGTTGGAGACTCCTTGTAACTGCGATCTGACCCTGAATGGGCCCTATTTGTTTTTCTTTGGACGCATTCTCCTATCCTCAAGTTTTTCTCCAAGCCACCACCAAAGTTACGGGTCAACCTTTCATTAGCTGATCGACCTTTGACGGTTTGATCACTCCGGGATGCTTGCTCCATCTTTTCCACCGTTGCTCTAAGTGGGCTGGTCTTTTTCCTTTCAGTTATTGTGTGCCACCAACACCTGCACGCACAAGGAGTAGAATGGGTGAGAAGAGGTAATATCTGCATGCTTCGTTAAACAAAATGTTATTGTGTGGTGAGTGTGAATGATTGTTGGGGAAAAACAATCTTTTATTTATTTTGAAAAAAGTTGTGAAATTCATGTTGTATGAATGTCATGGATGCAAGCGTGTGAAAAAGGGGATGCGTCCGTAGATACCGTAAATTTCACCCCATAAAGCAGAGTTGATGAATGATATATAGCTGTGAGGGGTCGTCCCTTATTCGTTTTTTTGTGCATGCCAAAAGAAACCAATTTTTAGAAAACAATTTTGAAAACGCGTGTTTTCAAAGTGGTGGATTTTCTCAATATGAATTTTGACACTCGGTCATTCGCAAATAAAATAGGGAGTGGGGAACCCTATACACATTGATCTAAATAAATTCAAAGGGAATGTATAAACCTATACATGGAGTCTATTCAGAAATTGACAAGAGAGAAGAGAATGCTAGGGGAAAACCTATACATCATCAATCCTAAAAGTCATTAAAAGGGGGAATTTTTAGCTGAAGTTCCTCTGAACTCTTCTGGTCCGTCTTCGGGCTTCTAGCTGACCGCTCACGCTCGAGCTCCTGGTTGGCTACTCGCTCGTCTTCGGGCTCCTGGTTGGTAGCTCGCTCATCTTCAGGCTCTTGCAGCGAAGCAGTGCTGTGATCAAACAAAACGGGTTGGTGTTCTTATGATTTTCAGCAGTTTGAACTCGAACCGGTGTTGCTAGTCTTCATGTCGTTCGACTCGAGTTGGTACACCTCTGATTTTGTATTTGAACGGTTAGTGCTGGTCTTCATGTCGCTCGGCAAGCTCCACGGGTTGGTGCGCCTCTGATTTTCGGCTCGATCCGCTAGTTGATCTTAATGCTGCTTCACTTGCTCCGACCAGAGGAAATGAGGGGCGTTTTTTGAGAAAGGAAAGGTGAATGATCGAGCACAAGTTCTTTGTGAAAATCCACCACTTATGTGAAAACACGAATGACTAGTACGCTCCACGGTAATGACCGCTGCTCTTGAAGGTGGGTTGAACTTCAAAAATAGCGGGTCGCAACATGGGGACTAAATCATTTATTTTGAAATACGTTTGTGAAAATAAACTTTGAAAACTGTTTTCGAAAACTAATTTTTAAAAAAAACATGTTGGTGAAGAATGTTGTTTGAAATTCGTTTGTGGAAAGTAGGTTTTTCGAAATCAAATTTTTGAAAATTGTTTCGGAAAATAGCATTTTAGTGAAATAAACCTTTTAAAGGAGAATTGAAAAATTTTGAAAAACCCGTTTATGAGTAAATATTTTGTGGAACTTTAAATTAAACGAGCTCATAAAACAGCTTTTAGGGACATGCAAACGAGAATTCCGAACATTTTAAAACGGATTGATCTGAAAAAGTGGTTTGCACACATGTATAACAAAAAGTAAATCGTGGTTGTGTTTGATGTGGAGCTGTAAGTGTTAATGTTGGGATAATCACTTTCCAGGTCAATCAATGCTTCCATACCACCGGGGGAACCGTCGTTCCTTCACTGTTCATCTCTCGGGATTTATCTCTGTTATGCCTTGCGGGGCACGTCATCAAGAGAGTCCGGAGTGCTTAAGTTCGAAAGGTCAGGATACCGAAGTGATACAGTCACACGAGCCACGGCCGGTGATTATCACAACATACTCACTTTTGGAAAACTTGGGGAAGTACTGCATGGGGTCAGGTCTCCCGTCGTCTGCACGATCAGGTGTGTCTAAAGTCCAAATTATTCACTGACTACGTTGTGCCATGTATGGGTATCCGATAAATACGGGATCCTCTATGGACGTGTAGCGTGACATCGGGCTTTAGAGACACCCGTGGTGCAAAGGACACTTAGAGAACTGAGCCCATGCAATCTTCAGGGTAAGGCAGAAGGGTGGTCAGACAGGCGGCATACAAGGGGGTGACTACCCATAAAACCCGTCCTAGACACCGGATTAGGCAGCTGGACACTGAAGGCTCAGAGTTCACTATATGCTGGCTTCGACTCGGATATGGAGGATAATTTTGGATCATGAGTCTTCAGGGCGTAGGTCGGTGACCGTCTCGCCTCGCGGGCTTAACCACTCAATGAGACCCGACTCATGGGAAATCAATCGTGGACCGATTGGGATGCCGTGACTCGTGGAAAATAGGGATGACACAGAGGAATGCATGCCCTAAACTACCCATGCACTCACAACTTGTAAATGTAAAAGCGGTAATGGTGTAGGTCAGTGACCGTCTCACCCCGCAACAAGCAACAATAATATGAATGCAGTAAATAAAGTAGAGAAGAACAAGCAACCCTATTTACTAACTGTTTTGTCTTGAAGGCGGTAATTCCAATTGGTTGTTTATTAACCTAAAGGGAAGTTAGCTTCATTCATCCTAAGTGTCTCTTTCTAATCGTGAGCTAATCATTAACCCAATTGTTGCAATGTTTGTCGAGGATCTAATAAATTCTATCTGTCCTCATCAGATACACACTCTAAGTGTGGAATAGAGTAATCCTAGAGGCCTTGAAGTGAATCTCATGAAGGTTTCGAAAGAAGTGGGGAAGTCCCGACAATTTTGAATGGAGTTCAGTCTTCCTTGAGTTTGAGAAAAACTTACTCAAGTTTTCCCCAGCAGAGTCGCCATTCTGTGGAGGGTGATTTTTCGGTATGAGGGGGGTCTATCTAAATACGGACTGGCTGCGGAGCCTAGATCCTAGAAATTGCCATTCTGTGGAGGGCGGAAACCCGTTATTCTGGCAACCCTCCAATACCTACTAAATCGTCCGTCTTTCCCAGAAAGCATAAGGGGAGTGTAAGCGAACACTACACCCGCTCTCAATGGGCCCCACGCGGACTTATGCCTCTATAAGGCGGAATTGACTAGAGTCGCCACCTAGTTTGACCTATGATAACTAGGAAGGAAGATCGGGTTCTAAGAACCGTTAATTGACTCTGATTGTTGCCTATGGATAGGGCTTATCTGGTCATTACAGAGATTCTATTGTGGGTTCGCACTGGGTTACACCCCTTAGAAGTGGCAACGGCCACGACTTCGGATTGGTGCCCGAGGAAACCTCGGTCTCCAATTGTCGGGATTGCCTTCTTTCAAAACCTTATAGAAGAGATTCAGTTAAAGCCAAAGGATAAGATCGAATGAGGAGTGAGGAAGATTTCGAAGAGTTGGAGAATAGGCTGGCCTTGGAGTTGGTCTGGTTGAAGTGCTTTTTGAGAAGTTTTAATTGTTCTGAGAGATTTGAGGTCGTTTTGGGCCCACGGGATTAAGAGGATGATGGGGGTTTCGAGGAGTAAAAGGGCATTTTGGTCATTCTTGGTGGAGTTAAGGGGTATTTGGATCACTTGGCTGATTTGAGGAGTTTGCGAAGTTAGGATTTTGAAATGGTCGGGTTCTTGAGGTGTTTTGGGAAGTAGAATGTGTTGGAGAGTAATTCGGGTTTTAAGGATGACTGAGTATGGAAGAGGGTATTCGGTTTGCAGGTATTCGGGTTTTGAGGACGTTTCAAGTTTCTGAGAGTCTTCAAGAATCGAAGTCCTATGTGACTTAGAATTAGTTAAAAGGAGGATTGAGAAGTGTTTATGGGTCCTAAAGCTCTAATGGAGATGTTTGGATTGGGGTATTCAAAATTGTCTCTCTTAAAGATTAAAACTGGAAAATCATTTTTTGTTGTGAAAAGGGCGGATAATCCCGAGGGATTACCCTATGTACCCCCTCGAACACGATACTTAATTAATAATAAGTGCCGAGGCTCGAAAGATGGGGCAATGAATTTATGTCGAAGAATAGGATTCAGAGAGAAACACCATGAATGAGATGTCCCCGGTCGAACCCTAATAACGTCTCTAACTCCCGGGTTTTTAAAACATTAAAAACCGAAAACATTGAAATCGAGCGGAAGGGAGTTAGACGATTCTAAAATCCGGCTGCAACTAGGAAGGTCGTTACTTCCCTAGCACCCCGCCTTGCAAAAATCTAGGCTGCAATTAGGGGAGGTTTGTCACCCTAATGCCCCGCCTAAAGAGATCCAGACTGCGACAAGGGAAGTTATGACCCCAGTGCCCCGCCTCGGATTTTTATTTTTGGGAAGGAAGACAAGTAATGCCCTAACCATGGAGGAAACGTTTTGAAGGGGTTAGACGTTACTTACTCCCTGAAAACGGTTTATTTGAGTTAAAAACTGAATTGGAAAAAACTTCGAAGTTGTTCGGAATTCTCGGTAAAAAACACTGATTTTGAGAAATATTTTTAGGAGAAAACTTTCTGTATACGTGAGAAGAACTTTCTGCGTTTGAGAAGAGTTTTTCTGTGATGTGAGAAGAGTTTTTCCTTTAAAATCCACAAAATGGTTTCTTTTGAAACTTGATGAAGTTTGAATAAAATGATTGTTTGAAAATTTTGAGAAAAGAGATTTTAGGATTTTCGAATTAAAACAAAGTAACGAGGAATGTTTTTTGATTTTTGATTTTTGGATGGAATCTACAATTTGGGTTTGAATGGGATATGAGTTTGAATTGGATTGTATATCGGGCTTGGAAAGCAAGCTGGGTCAAAGTTGGGTCAAAGTCAACACTTGGGTCAAAGTCAACGTTTTCTGGTCAAGGTCAACGCTTTCTGGTCAAGGTCAACGCTTTCTGGTCAAGGTTTGATTCTTGTGGACTTAACTTGATTTTTGTGGACTTGGGCTTGGGCCGGATTTGGACATGGACTTGGGTCAACTTTGGTTTATAGACTTGGATAATGGGCCGGGTTTATGGACTTGGGCTAGATTGGGTCAATGGGCCGAGTTGGGCTGATGGGCCGAGTTGGGCTGATGGGTCATGGGCTTTGGGCCAAGTGTGGGTATTTGGGCTTTCTTGGTTTGGGCCATGGGCTTTGGGCTTTCTTGGTTTTGGGCCTTGGGTTTGGGCCTCGGGTTTGGTAGAGTTGGGCCGGGCTCGTGAACTTGGGCCGAGTTTGGTTTCTGTTTGGGCCGTGGGCTTGGATAATGGGCCGAGAGTTTGGGTTCTGCTTGGGCTTCGGGTGGTGGGCTTCTTGGGCTTGATCTTGGATTTTGGGCTTGATCTTGGATTTTGGGCTTGGGCCGTGGGATAAAGGCTAACGGGCCGAATTTGGGCTGTTTTCTATATTAGGCCGAGATTGGTTTTGGGTTAAGCTGGGTAGGGCCGAGATGTGGGCTTGGGCCGGATCGAACTTTGGGTAGATTTGTGATGGGCTGAGTTTGGAAGTGGGCTAAGTTTGGATGGGAAGATTTTGGGCCTGAGATGATTTTTGTCAAGAAGAAAACTGGTTGGAAATGAGTTTATTAAAAAAAGTTGGAATTTGTCTTTACAAAATGGTTACTGAAATGAGAGACAATTTTTGAACTTAGGAGAGGAGTATTTTGAATTAAAGAGCTGGAGGTCTGAAACGGAAGTGAGATTTAATTACATATATGTACATGTATTAGGTACATTTTAGGGTTTAGAATGTTACCACATGAGATAGGCCAATAGTCTATCAGGCCAGGGGAACATTCTCTATCCTAAGGGGATTATTGTTTGCTTATATACATAAATGTGTGTTTTAAGGTCGAGGATGTCACCACCATGAGATAGGCCAATAGTCTATCAGGCCAGGGGGACCCCACTATCCTAATGGCTTGGTCCTAAAGGTCTAGTAACTAGGGCTTAGAATAGTTAGAGATACAAGGAATTGAATTGAAATTCTGCAACAAAGTTATATGAAAAACATGTACATGTATAGCGTAGAGCAATCAATCATGAATGTACCACAGATCAAAACTGAAAAACCGACCTAAACAAGACTGATAAACTAGTCAGTTCAATTCCAATTACTCACGTTCAGAGACCAACATGGAAAAACCGCAAAGAAGAAAGCCGAGAAATTGGAGCTTACTGCCGTCGACCTTGAACTAGCTAAGCCTAGACTGGTGAGTGATTCATTTCAAACTGCTTCTGGTCTTCAATTTTTTATTCCTCTGGATTGTCGGTCCGAGTATGAATTAAACCCAAACTAGCTACTTAAACTAATCCTCATACCAATTTCCTCTTTTAACAGGGATTAAAAGTTACAAGGATGCATGCATCGGGCTGCAGATTACAGATTAAAAAAGGAACATCTGTGGTTATTCACTTTTGAACATGAATCGAGCACTCGTTAAAAACAGAAACGAGATGAACAGACCAGCAATAGTGGTGTCCAGCAGCAGAATGAGAATAAACAGAGTCTCATGAAAGGACGGGAAGCAAACAGTCAGAACCTAATTAGGATTTTTGAATACAATCACCTCACCAGCCAGGAAAAACTGAAGATTAAATTGAGTCAGAGATAAATACCAGACAGATGAGCATTAGGAATTTCCTGTAAGACAAAACCCCAGAAAAGTGGAACAAAGAACATCAAACATCCAAAAGTTAGTTCTCATGGTCTGAAAAAATTCTGGTAAACACAGCAGAAGGGTTTAGAGATGCAAACTGCAGTTATGTGACAGTAGTTGCCAGTTGATGAATTTCCAGTGGGGGGTCAACTTTCAACTAATCCAATGCCTCCAGGTAAAATTAACTCGTGAGGTTAGTTAACAAAGCCATATGTGAGCAAAAGGAATGAACATATGAACTTAGGAACGACAGTAAAGAACACAAAACCAAATAACACTCGAGGGCTCTCCAAAGGTGGTTACTACATTCATCAAATGTGTTTGGCGTTCGAATTTCAGAAACAGAGAGCGCGCTCAGAGAATGTATATGTACCGAAAATTCCATCGGGATTGAAATTGGAAATGAAACACGGAGACATGGTACATGAGGACAGTCTTTCAGGAAGCAATACAACCTTCCCTCGAAACAAAAGAAAATTTGATTCATATAGGGAATAGAACAAATAATGAAACCCATGACAGAAATCCATCACTTCCGAATGACATCGAGTCCATATTCAATTAGAGATAATATCAGTATAAAATGAACCTTGCAAAACGTATCTCAAAGAAAAAGGGAAAGAAACTGGAAAGGGCGAGATGGAAGCAGTAATTTCACGAACCAAGGAATTCCTGAGAGAGTGTACCAAAAGATTGTAAATAAGTACCAGGAAAACACAAACCCAGACTCTAAAACTGTGCAGATTCATGAACCCTGGAACCCATGATGAGTTTGGAATTCATCGGCATACTCTCGCATATGCATTTTAACGAAAGGGAAAAGAAACCAACAAAATGAAGGATGAAGGGCTGGGAAGAGAGGAACATCGGTATAGGCTTCGGAAATAAGTCCGTTGACCCGTGTCCTCTCCTTCAGGTCCATCGCTCATTGATCTTATCAGACAAGCAAACGATTCTCAGAGAAAAGAAAACGAGGGTAAGAGTAACATCGTTGGAAGTAGGAAGTGTCAAAGACCATCAGAGGATCTAGAACACATTCAAAAGTAAAATACGCACCGAGAAGTCAGACCATTAACAGTCCACGCATTCATTCTCTATTCCTCTTTCATGAGTAGCTTAAAGAATACCGAAAAGAAAGATAACAAAATGGGGAAGAAAATTCCCACTGAGGCTTGCTTGACCATTGTGAAACCTCAGACCAATGTAGGGTCAGGGTTTCAACGAGGCATGAGTGAAATGAGAATCGAATATAAGCTACATTCAAGATAGAAATATAAATATGAACAATATTTTGAAAAATACCCGATGACTGAACTAATCAAGCAAAACAGAAGGGTGGGAGGGAGAATGATGATACTGGCGTCGGGAAATCCTTGACGAGGCCATCAATTGACCCTCACCCTTGAAAGGGTTCATCGGTGAGAAAGAATTTTTGAAATCGAAATCGGGGAGGAGACTTCTCCAATTGAGAATGAAATGCTTCTCGGAAAACAGAGACTAGCGGTGAGGGGAATGTGTGAGGCTACTTACTCTTTTGCAAACAAAACCGGAAAACGAAGGTGATGCAAGGTTTCCAACGGTGGGTTTTCGAGGGTAGACGGGTTCCTGGTGTGGATGGTGGTGGCGAGAGTTTTTTCGACAGGTGATCCCGATGTGAGGAAGAGGGAGCTCGGGGGGTTTTTTTCAAAGCGTGGGTAGAGAACAGAATATTGAAGAAAGAAAAAACGTGTTGTCGCTGGGTCTTGGGATCTGTACCGTAAGGGTTTTTTTTGATGTCTCTTTATAATAAGAGACTAGGGTTTTCTAGAGAATGTCAAACTAGTTTTTGTTGGGCTAACTTAACAAAATGGGCTTTATTGAGACAGTTGGGTTGCAAAAATCGGACCCAAGGAGGATGGGCCACATCTATTTGGTCGAGAAAAGAAAAAACGGAGTTATGCTACTCCCGAGTATCGAACCGAGGGCTTTTGTATACCTCCCACAAATACAAACCAGCTGTGCTACCGCATCATTCAATATTTGTGTGGAGAAAATAGATATAAAACTGTGATACGAGCTGAAATAAAATAAGAGAACACTCTTTGCTTCCATCAAGATTTGAACTCAAGACCAATAGCTCTCTTAATAAACACAGTGACCAGTCAAACTAATGCATAATTCAATATACAAATGAGAGAAAATAATACAAGAGCTCTAACTCAAACGGTATAAACTCTAAAAAGGGATGGGTTTAAAACCGGATTGTCATTTGGAAATTCATTTTCGAAAAAAAATCGTGTTTCTATGAAATGCTTTGAAAAGGATTAAAAAATGATGGTTTCGTTTTAGCACGCACGCTGATATGTTTTTGAAAAAGAAAGGCGACGACCCCTCTTATTATTTCGGAATTTGCTTTATGGGGTGAGAATTTTTGGTGTCTACACTAGGCTCATAAGTCACACATTAGGGATTCCAATCCCGTACCATTCCCATTTCCAAGTTTCAATTTTATCTGACGACTAAGGTCAATAATCCATGTGTTCATAAATACACCATTCCATTACCAAGAGTTATATGTATAAAACTTTATCGACGACCAGACGGCATAATACCACCATATCAACACAAAAGTAATATAATTATATTTTTTTCCAAGTTTTAGGAAGCTTCAAGGATCATCCAACTTTGACATTGCCAGTGCCAATGTTGAACTACCTGTCTACCCCATTTTGTGTCTAGTTTCCCTTGGTCTGGACAAGACCAAGTTCTACCTTCCACCAGGTTCACCATATTCACAGAGCATCAAGAAGACACAATTACCTAATCATTTCATTCTAGTAAGTAACCATGTAACATAATACCCATTCAAGAGTACCTTCAAAGTACCAACCATTCCGACCACATACCAATATATAACCATAATTCAATGATGCATAACTCAGACCATACCAAGATACAAACATGAAGTTACAATTACTAACCACTACCAACCATAACTAAGCAATTAAGTACCAAAGATAGCAATCAGTCACGCACCGCTCCACCCTCCTTAAAACAAAAGTTACGACCTCGTAACTAAAGGACATTCCAAATAGGTCTAACAATTTCATCCTCTTGTTGGACTTCACCACCCAAGTAGCTTGCTCAACACCATGATATCTCACTACCTTTCTATGCATCTGCAGGTTAGCACATAAATCAATATAAGTGGGTGAAACCTCACGTCCTCACTTTGCATTCCCAATACCCAAACCTTACCAAGACTAGTTTCTACTCATTTTGACATATTAAAATCATGTCTAAGACCAAGTTTAGCTCTGATACCACTTTGTAACACCCCAAATTGTTTTGGGTTTTTTTTTAAAGACAGCGGAAGACTAACTTAATCTGGGTGTTACCGCCACGCCCAAAAGGGCGCTATGGCTATAAGTTAACAAATTCAAATCCTTACTCCAATTAAAATTTATCCTTAGAAGGAACTTATCCATACCCATTTATTACATTAATCACAATTGTTCCCGACATAAAAGTAACCTAAGATAATTAAACTAATAGCCTTAACATCCGCCAAAGTTACAAATTCAATTACAAGCCAAACTCTTAGACTAGTTTTATTCTGGTCTTAACTCTATACAATTTGAAATCCTAGTGTTAGGTGGTCACTCCCCATGCCCGCGCACTCAATCCTGATCGATACCTGCTTAACAACACATTTTAAGCAACACGAAAAACAATAGTCAGCAAAGCTGAGTAACACTAGCATCGGGAAACAACATATACAAACTTTTAATGTGGGGAAATTATGGCCTTATAGCATATTATATCCATCCACTTTCTCACAACCAATTAAGATACCATCAAAATATTCAGTATTGACAACCAACCCACACGCTCGCTTTTTATCAACCAATTTTTAACCATCAATCCAAAACAATTTTACCTCACTCCAGTTATTCACTGAAGCTTGCTGTCAGGCTGTCCGCGAGACACCAACGCTAAACCATTCATCAAATCAGGCCATAATAACCAAATATTAACCATAAACTTTGCCAACAGATCTCAACTTTAACCATTCCATAAAATTCATCATATAATTCCATAGAAAAATATTTCATTCATAATCATCAAGCCATAGTAATTTAACATCACTCCAGTTAAACACTGGATCTTGCTGTCGAGCTCTCCGCGAGACACCGACGCCACCACCTCACTCTAGCATCCTTAAGTGTGCACACCCCCCAGATAGCTCGAAAACTATAAGGAGTAGATTACTAGAGCTTAAGATCTGGGCCCTCCGCGGGTAACCGGTAAATACCAAACCATGTCATTCCATAATAACCAAATATTAACCATAAACCAATTCATAATAATCAAGCCATATTAATTTAACCTCACTCCAGTTTAACACTGGAGCTTGCTGTCGAGCTCTCCGCGAGACACCGACGCCACCACCTCACTCTAGCATCCTTAAGTGTGCACACCCCCCAGATAGCTCGAAAACTATAAGGAGTAGATTACTAGAGCTTAAGATCTGGGCCCTCCGCGGGTAACCGGTAAATACCAAACCATGTCATTCCATAATAACCAAATATTAACCATAAACCAATTCATAATAATCAAGCCATATTAATTTAACCTCACTCCAGTTTAACACTGGAGCTTGCTGTCGGGCTCTCCGCGAGACACCGACGCCACCACCTCACTCTAGCATCCTTAAGTTTGCACACCCCCCAGATAGCTCGAAAACTATAAGGAGTAGATTACTAGAGCTTAAGATCCGGGCCCTCCGCGGGTAACCGGTGAATACCAAACCATAATATTCCATAACCAAATGATCCAATCTGATCATCAAGTTTAACCATTTCACAACAATTGTCACCACACAATTCCATATCAAATATTAAATTTACCTTTACCATGTCAATCCACCGCTTACCCTTTTGAATCACAAGAACCGTGTCAAAATATCATAGCAAATAAAACACATAATTCAACACATTTTATAGAAAGCATAGTTGTCCCCAAGAACAACTAGATGTCTAGGTTACCTTTTGAAGTTAAAACTCACAAACTTTTTCTATGGTTCACTAGGTTAACCCGATACTTCACAGAAACAATGTCGCCTTGGAAGGTTTCCTCAAAATTATGCACTCAAGGGAAAGGAGTTGATGGCGTCGCCTACTAGAAGAATTCCTGAACCAGCTCAGATTACCCATTTACTAGGATGGAGAAGGATTGAGGTATCTGTCCCAAAACATATCGGTTTACATCCCTATATGTAGTGCAAGGAGGTGAGAGAATACCTAGGTAATTTAGAGGTGTTTGAAAAACTTCGGGAAGTTGGAAAATTTAATAGGGTGGAGACTGATTAAAACGAATGTAATTTAAAATACAGGTCTAAATACTTAATGAGGAGTAATGAGTCGTTTGGAGATAGACATGGAAATCCAAAGGTCATTATGAAATAAGGCATAAGTGGATGTAATCAGTCGTGACCGCAAGAAGAGATGGTAACTATCTTTGTATTGAACTCAAGTCTTATTTAATAGTGATGAGTTTTGTAGCACTGGAAAATGATTACCCAACGTCTAAGATAAGTCAATGTTTAATGACAATTAAGGTTTTAAAGAGGATTGAATATTGGTAAAAGGGATACTTTGAATATTGATGTTCCTGAATTAATTAAGAAAGATAAGGCATTTGAAAACTGGAAAAAGAAGACCAAGTCAAAGTAAGACTTTAAAGCCATTAATGACGTTATTTTTTGTGTCAAGGAATTAAAGAGGGTTTGATTTGGTAAAAGGGATGGGAAATTTGAATATTGATCTTACGGATTAATAAGAGAGAGAATGAAATACCCGACCTTAAATATGGCGATTAAATTATCCTAATAGGTATTTAAGAGCTAATAATGATTAAAGAAATATTGGTGAGAAAAAAAAATAAATCCAAAGAAATAAGAAACGCTTAAAAAGCGAGAAATGCTAAATAAGCGTTAAATAACCATAGGAGGTATGAAACCTCGGTTAGTTATAAAGGATTCTAAAGGCTTAATTAAGTCTAATAATCACGAGGGAACAAATCCGAAGAAAACGGATCCTTAAAATGGATTAAAAACACTAACGAACCTTAAAGCGCGTTTTCGAGGTAACCAGGAAAACGTGACTTTAAGCGGGTCAAATAGACTCGTAACAATTTTGGTCAACTAAATAGTCACTAATAAATATTAGTGAAGCGTTAGAACCAATAAAATCAATTAAACGAGAAATTTGTAAAAACTATCAAAACGGGAAGTTGTGGGGTAGAAACATAAATAGACCAAAACTTATGTGTACACTTTGAAAATAAAATTGTAGAGTGTGTGTGTGCTGTGTGACAGCCGGCCCCATCCCTCTCTCTCACACACTCACTTATCCCCTCTTATTTACAAAACAACAAAACACAATTAAAAACAATAAAGTAACTACTTACTTACCCCACTCACTCACTCTCTCTCCTACCTCATCTCTTCACTCACGTAACCCATCTCCCCACTCACTCTCTATTTTTCTTCTTCCCCAAGCAAGCAGCAGCAATGGCGATTTGCCATTTCTCACCACCAACACCCACTTCTCTCCCTTGTTAACCCATCAAACCTTCACCAAAAATCA
Organism: Limonium bicolor; assembly: GCA_023374045.1. NCBI lineage: Eukaryota > Viridiplantae > Streptophyta > Magnoliopsida > Caryophyllales > Plumbaginaceae > Limonium > Limonium bicolor. The sequence continues at coordinate 321,792,989 of CM041777.1, read as the reverse complement.
CAAAAAATATACCATTGGAATCCTCTCATCAAGAGAGAACATTATCCTTTTCAAAAATCGAAAACAAGCATGTTCATCTCCATGGGTGTGCTGCATTTGGAGCTTCAAGACCACCATTAGAACCACCTTCATCTCCTTATTAATTTGAGGTAAAAATATCTTGAAACTCATCTTTTTTCTAGCCTTTGTTGGCAAAAACGAAAATTTCCAGATTTTGAACTCCTTTCCTTATGCTCCAGCCGATTTTGGCTTCTCCATTGGGCTAGGAATCTTGCTCTCTTGCTAGTCAAGAACTCATACATTGGTTGGAAGTAACTCTTTTCTAAAACCCTTAAAACATCTAAATTCTAGGGTTAGTTAAAATGGATGCTAAGTAGTAGTTGTGTATTGGTATGGTGGCTGTAGCATTGTGTATTGTGTGAGGAAGAAAAAGGTAGAAGGAAAGGAGAAAGGAGAAGACAAGAAAGAAAGAAAGAAAACTAGCAAACAAGGTAATTGTGCTTACCTTGAACTAGTTTTTATGGTATTGTAACAGTTTTTGTGTAGTAAAAATGAGTAGGTATATGGTAATGAATAATAGTATGTTGTAGGAGGAGGAAAGGTAATGTAGCTGTTTTGAAGCTGTAAATGTTGTTTAAAAGCTTGGGAAACCCATGGGTAATGTATGTATATTGAAGGAAAATTTGTGTGTTGTAGCGTGAGTAATGATGTGTGAATCGATATGGAGATTGGGAATGAATTTTTAGCTGAAATGGTATGTGGGCAAAGTGAGAATTTTAAGGAACTCTGCCCAAATTTGTATGGAAATTAGAGGACTTAGATGTGTAAGGAGAGGGAACAACCTAGACAATAACTAGGTGTGCTTTGGTAGTAGTTGTGAGTGATTGACCATGATATAACAGATTTTGAATGGAGCTAGATAATAGGGAGAACTTGAGTGGAAGGTAATGCAATTAGAATGCTAGGAATGGTATTGATAGAGGGAGTATTGAATGGTAGAAGTGGGAACAAAAATCTGTAGCATAAGGTATAAGGGAAGAAACAATGGGAGTGTTGAGTTGAAACTTGGGAAATTGAGTGTATAAATAAGCATAGGATTGTGTAATGTATTAAGGAATGAATTAGCATGATTTAGAACGTCTAAATAGTACTAAAACATGTTAGGATGCATGTAGGAAGAATAGGGAAGCAATGGGTGAAATTGGGGAAAGAAAACAGGCCTGTAGCAAGTTTCTGCTACTGTCCGACCCACAGCTGGATCGGACGCTGGGTCGGACAAGGCCTGAGTAACGAAATAAACTTTCTGGAACCGTCCGACCCAGAGCCGTGAGTCGGACGTGGGTCGGACGTGCCTTGAGAAACGACGGTAATTCTTTCTGGAATGGTCTGACCCAGGGCCGTGAGTCGACGTGGGTCGGACAGGCTTGGATGACAAGACTGAAACCTTCTGGAATGGTCCGACCCAGGGGGTATGGTCGACGGAATAGTGCTGGGTCGGACGGGAGTAATTTCAGAGGACGAAAACTTACTGGAATGGTCCGACCCAGGGTTGGGTCGGACGGCCCAAACACTTACAAAAAAAATGTTTTCATAATATGACTATAGTAATCCTATGTATGTATGTATATGCCTATACACCGGTAGCATGTATAAGTAGTAATACACCATTAATGAAGTAATAATGGTAAGAAAGTAAGCAAATGTGTAAGGAAGCAAGTTTATGAAGTAGTAAAGGAAAGAGTGGTTTTATAACCAAGTAAGAAAGTAATGGAGTAGTAAGTATGCATTGAAAGTATCAATGAAGAGTAAGTAGATCAATAATAGATCATTGATCATACTACTTCGTGTATGTATAGGAATTCCATAGTTGAGCTCCAAAGGAACCGGTAGTACCCTGCGACGGTGAGGGTATGATTTCTTCATGCTCTGTATCCTAACCTGGTTACCCCGATTTGTGTGCTTATGTGATCACCAATAAGATAAATGCACGAATCGGACTTATACTGCACTTAACTGTGTTTGAACTATTTTGTTCTTGTTGCATCTTCTTGAACAATTAGTTTGTATAATTCATGAAATGAATGAATGGAATTGAGAAGTAGGTGTAAGTATCGTGTACTTGAGTATTGTATGTATGTATGGAAATGGAGTATCGACTTCTACTATTCCTAACCTTCTAACTCCTAACTTGAGTATAGTAAATGGAATGAGTAGAAGTCCGATATATTTCGGCCACGCGTGAGGATAAGGAAACACAAGAGGTTGGATCCGAATCCTGGCTGTAATCTTTTCCATGGACCAATTCCCTTGAATGGGTAGCATCCTGGATTAGTGGGGCCACCTTAAAGCCCGGTGGTGGGGGATGTAGTAATCCCTGCCCGGAGGTCATACCGACTTAACTGGAAATAAGTATGTAAGAAGTAAGTATCGTATGTGTATTGGTCTTGACTATTGTAAGTCATTGACCGGAGGTAAAAGAGTACCGAACACCCGATTAACCCGGGTGTGCAGTAAAGCTAACTGGACCTTTGTATGTATTGGAGAATTGTATCTCCGTATTGCGTATTGAGTATGTACTGTGTATGTGTATTCTAGAAGATGGTAAGTAAGTATTGGTTGACTCGTATTGTCCTCCAAGCATGTATGGTACTGTACGTATGTATGTATATCTTGTGCAGTATTGTGCAGTATCGTGAATGAAAGCATGTATGTATGTATGTATGAATGTATGTATCGCAAATGAATTGCATGTATTCGACCAAATAGTCGGCGTACCCTCGCTAGTACGCGGGGTATGCGGTTATCATATTCAGCGTAAGCTGACCCCCTCGGGGGACCATTTTTAGTGTGCAGGTACCCGGAGTGAATACGGTCAAGGTAAGAGACCGGTGGCGCGCCTTGTAATTGAAGTATCTAGTTTGTGAGGAATGGGTACAGATTGAATCCTAGTAAGTGTGTATGAATTGGAGAAGTACTGTATTGATTTTGGAACCTAGTAAACTCGGTATGCGTAGTGTATTATCTTGTACGGAGTTGTGAAGTACTGTATTGAATGGAGTAATGTATCGAATGGAGTATTGTAGTAATCAGTGCGTAATGAGTATGAATTGTATTAAGTAGTACTCGGATATTCCGGTCCATCAGACCGATGCTGTATATAGAAGTAGTAGCCTTGTTAGTCACGTGGGTGACTAACGGCATTGTATCACCCGATGTATGTAAGTATGTATCCGTTGCGTGACTCGGGAAGCACGAGGAGATTGGACGGTAATGATTGAATTAATAGTAGGGGTGTTACAAAAAGTGGTTGTGAGCCTCGATTTTAAACCCTATCCTATGTTGATTAAATTGATTAGGATCTAATCGGGTTTTAGGTCCACTTATAACCTAAGGTTAATAACTATGTCATCTGACAATAATTATTAAAACCTAAGCTAGCTCACTGGAACCTATTATGAGTCGCCACCTAATTTTAACCTAGATCAAATTAGGAAAGGAGTTTCGGGTTCGGGGGCTTGATATTCGACTTAATAGGGTTCAATTACTTTCATTACCCCTAGAAGTCGTTTTTCCTCTACTTAGTTTAATTACGGCGCATTACGAGTCGTTTTAACCTAAGTGCGCGAGCTCTGTTTTTTTTGTGTTTTTTAGCATTTTTGACAGAAAATTAAAGTGAATTAAAACTACCTAAACTAGGGTTTCAGAGGCAGAATTAGGTCAAATTTTGCTTACGTCCGTAGCCACGGACCAAACGTCCGAGACCACGGACCCCAGTTAACCTAAATATACAGAAAAGTCGAAATTAAGGGAAAACAAAATTTTGCAAAGTCCGGGGCCACGGACAGGATGTCCGTGGGCCCGGACATCATTAGAAAACCTAAATTTGAATTTTTAAAATCCCGCCGCCGTCCGTGGGTGTCCGTGGTCTCGGACAACGCGTCCGAGGTCCCGGACCATAGGTCCGAGGTCACGGACCACCCACGGACAGGGGTTTTCAGAAGGTTCCCGAGGGTGTTTTGAGCTCAAATTTTATGGGTGTGCAGCCTGAAAGATTTCCAAATCGTTAGTGATTGAAAGTTTTCAATTTGAATTCGAATTATGCACGAAACTTGGTAGACAAGTTATGGACAGAAACTTGAATAAACAGCAATACAGAAGCTTACGAAGGTTGGTTTGAGCCCAAATTCTGAGGCAAGACAGATAATACCGTGGAGAATTAGGGAAGTTGAGTTTCTACCTGTTTTACCTTCGGATTCACAACGTTTCTTCACACCGGGATTCGTCGAGTGCTCCGTTGATGGCAGACCCGAAAGGACTTCGAACCAAGCTTCTGGTTGTTGGTTGTTCTTGCTTTTCTTCATGTTTTGGTGGTGTTTTTGTGGGGTTTTGATGATTATTGGTGCTTTGGGGATTGGAAACGTGTTTAGATGGTGATTTCGGGGGATTTTCGGTATAGTTTCGGTGTTGGGAGTATTGAAAACGTGGGAGGCAAGTAGACGGCTGTGTTCTCCGACCATGGGAATGTTCCCCTCTGCCCTAGGTTGTTTTTGGAAGGTCCTTTTATAGAAAGAGCATGGCCAAGTTGGTAGAACAAGATTTTTATCTAAAACCCTGATTTTGTGCTCTAGAGAATCTGATTTTTTGAAACGTGCTACAGGTTGATAAAAATTCCTATATTTAACCAAAGATAAAAGACGATTTTTAGGAATTTTGACAGTTGGAATCAGGTTATTTCGATAAATAACCGATTAGATAAAAATCTTACAATCTGGAATCTCCCATAATTCATAACTTACGATTGGAAAGTCGAAATAACGAAATTCCAACGGCATTAGTCTCTAAAATCATCCTCTATCTTGTGTTAAAATTTCATGACATTTTGTTTTGATTTCGGTATTTTCCAGAGGAGAGAGAAAATTGCAAAAATGATTGAATTTCTCTTTTAAATTTTGGGATAAGGTTCCAAATAAAATAATTTCAGGTTTATGACCGTATGTAGTCATGCTAACCATGTGACAATTTTATTTTAATTTTGAAAAACCCTTTTATTTCTATTTTGAGGTTATTTCATGTGTTAATTATTAAAGAAACTGGCTTATTAAAAGCATAATTTCCAGAATAAATATTATCAGAAAATCATGAAATACCTTTCATAATGACTATGTATTTGGAAGTGTTTGAGATAATGAACAAGTCATATAAAAATAGAAAATCCCGAGAATGTCCTTGGAAAATCCCGCCTTGGTGCTTTTTGACCCCTTTTGCCCTTTCTAACACGTATGCCTTAGAGACTACTCCAGGGGGGTTGAAATTTTGGGTATAACAGATTGCCCCCCGTCAACTAGGCTTTGTAATGAAGATGAAAAGACTAGTTGATGCCTGAGTACCCCAAAATTTTGGGATCTCAAAAGACCCTAGATGTGATTGAATCCGATAAGGTGTCGAGCTGTCTAAGGCGCTGACTACCTATGAGTAAAGTGGAGGATGTCGAGCGATTCTAAGGCGTTGACCACCTAAAGGTAAAAATGAAGTAATGTCAGACTATTCTAAGGCGCCGACTACCTATAAGGATGATGCGATGTCAAGCTATTCTAAGGCGTTGACTACCTAAAATGATGATATGATGTCAAGCTATTCTAAGGCGTTGACTACCTATAATGATGATATGATGTCAAGCTATTCTAAGGCGTTGACAACCTAAATGTGATAACTGGGTGGTATGCAAGAATGCTGAAATGCTAATGATGCTGATGATGATAATGCTGATGATGTTGATGATGCTGATGATGCTTGATGTTGATGATGCTGATGATGCTGATGATGCTGATGATGTTGATGATTGCTGATGATGATGCTCGGATGCTTCTGGGGACGAAACCCGTGCCAATGCTCCTGGCTGGACCCAATGTGACTTATTGCCATTGCCCCCAGCCGGTGTGCAGGGATACTCCTGGTAAAACCCTGGGGACTTATTGCCTTTGCCCACCATTCGTTGATCCCGAAAATAAGTTACATCGCAAAAGGAGGATTTTGCCATCACCTCGCCAACTTTCTTGTCGCCAGGTCTTGTGACGCGCCTGGATAATGCAAACTAGGTCTTATGACGAGCCTATATGAATGTGATGAATGCAATGTGTTTGATAAGAGCGGGTAAGCTAAAGGGTAATGATAGGTCTTACTACGAGCCTAAGGGAATGCAACTAGGTCTTATGACGAGCCTAAAGGATGGTTCTAGGTCTTATGACGAGCCTAAGGGATGGATCTAGGTCTTATGACGAGCCTAAAGGATGGTTCTAGGTCTTATGACGAGCCTATAGGATTGAGCTCTTCTACTCGGGGTGAGTTCTGCACTCTGGTGAGATTGAAGAATCTGTACCTTCGGGGTGAGAATCTGTATCTCTGAAGAATCTGTATCTTCGGGGCGAGAATCTGTATCTCTGAAGAATCTGTATCTTCGGGGCGAGAATCTGTATCTCTGATCTATGATGAGGAGCTTCGTACGGACGGATGCAAGGTAAACTTTATGCAAATGGTCATGATGAAAGTTGATTATGAAAGTGCCAAACGTGGCAATGATGATGTGCATGTCAAAATACAATCAAAGTGTATGTAGGAAAACTTGTCCAAAACAAGAAATCGATGGAAAATGTGCCAAACATGGCAATGTTAAGGATCAAAAATTGTCCAAAGCAAGACATTGCTAGAAAGTGTGCCAAATGTGGCCATGATGAGGTTTATGAAACCGAAGTGTTTGAAGGAAAGTTGTTCAAGACAAGAAATTGTTGAAAGAGGTGCCAAACGTGGCAGTGTTTGATGAAAATTCTGTTTAGTGAAAAGGAAAGTGAAATTATCATTTCCTAACTATAGACTTCGGACTTGTAATTTATCTCCTACGAGATGAACATGCCGCCGGTGGGGTATGGTGTATGATGTGAAGGTAAGGGCTTATGTGGGCCTGTGTAGTGTATGAAGTGAAGGTAAGGGCTTATGTGGGCCTGTGTAGTGGAGGTGTGGAGGTAAGGGCTTATGTGGGCCTGTGTGGTGTATGAAGTGAAGGTAAGGGCTTATGTGGGCCTATGGTGGGATGATGGTGGTGATGTTTGAGCTTTGGGTTCCAATTTGTGTTGTCATAGCAATTGTTGGAACCAACAATTGCCCCCAGTATTTTTCCCTTAAGACAATCTGAGCTAGAGTTCATGGCAATCGATCATTCCGATCGATTGCCCCCAGTATTTTCTTTGATCAAACGTGCGAACGAGTATCTCCTCACGGGTCAGGCTTATGTTTCTGATTTGGTGTTCCCAACCTACACTCGACGTGTTTGGGTGTTTACACTCGTTTCTCACTACGGTCACAACTTGTAGACCATTGAATTTGATATTTGATGGATTTACGCATTCGCTCTGTTACTTTCACGTGTTGGATACAAAACTACCAAGTCGGAAAGTCTTTGAGCTATAACGTGGGCCATGGGGTGTGATGGAAAGACAACGGGATCTGGAGGGATATTTGAGGTATGTGGAGCTTAAATGGGTGACCAAAGCTGCAACTTGCCGTCTTCTCTCGGATTCATCTTCCTTGTCTTGAAGTCGTCTGGCTGCTCATGTTGACGTTGTTTTCGAGCTTCTGGATCTGGACTTTTGAAGTTGTCCTTTGCACCATTTCTTCTTCGTCATTTGGATTCTCGAGGCACTTCGGTTGCCTTTTGTTTTATCCTTTCTTGGCTTTGCCTTCGGGGTTCTTGTGTTTCCCGGTTTTGGGCTCGAGAGCTGTTTTGATGTGAGCTCTTTTGATCCTGTGTCACTCTGGGACCATTTGGATCGCTTTGTCATGCTGATAGCGGCATTGCTTCTTTGGACTGATGAGAATGTTATCTGAGAGTCGGGCTCCTCGCCTCCTTGGTCACCGGGCGACATTCATCGTTGGCTGGGTTATTTGTGGAGTTCATAATATCGAAAAGGGATATATGAAAGGCCCAGCGGGGGTTGCCTAGGGTTTAATGTCAGGGTTTACAAGTTTTGGCTATGGTGCTGGTACCTAGGTGCTTCGTCATTCTTGATGGTGTGTATATGCTCTTTGTTACTTTTCAAGGTCTAAGAGTAAACTTAAATTATCTCCTTCGGTCAAAGTTATGCCATTTTCCTCACCTTTGAATGTGGTCTCACCGGAGTCGTGTAAAATGACACGCTCGTTCACTCTGTTTTTTTCGCTCAAGACACTCTCGTGAATTTCACTCAGAGACTAGTTCACACGTTTAAACAAAAGATTCGAAGACAATGATTCTAAACTCAGATTGCCCCCAGTATTGATTCGGGGTTTGTGACAATAGTTTGATAGATGTGGGCCTTGAACCTCATTGTGGGTTGTTTGGTATATATGGTGAGTTGTGTGGTTTGGTAAGGCATGCTCAAAATTTCAGAAACAAAATACAAGTCTTTGTGTTCCATTGTCGTGACATATAATTCTGAACCATTTTCTCAAGAAAACTTGTGTGAAACAAACCCTTTTTTTGTGTTATTATTTAGACTTGAAAAAGTCATCATTTGTGAACATGAGAGAAGAGATATTCAACAAAATCGATGCGTCTTATTTATAGTGTTTGAAAACGATCATTCTTTGAAAATATGAGAAGTGCATTGAAAATGAATGTATGGATTTTATGCGTAGGATGCATGGGAACCCTACAATTTCTGTTGAATCCGAATCCTGCTGAACCATCTGAAGTCGGCATGCTGAAGACTCGAGCCTTGAACCGCCGGGATGTTGCTAAGATGACTGTGATCGACTTCTTCTTGGACTCTTAGTAGGCTCCACGAAGTACCTGAACTAGGAATGCCTATGGGTTATGTAGGAGGAACTAGGCCTGAATTCTTCCAACTGAGAGTGAAGTGCATGGGCTAGAGTGATCCCTAGGTTAGAAACGGATGTGTGGCCTGAATACCCTTAACGTGGAAGTGGAGCAAACGGGCCGAAAGAAGCCGCATGGATTATGAATGGGCCTCTAGGCCGAGAGAGAAACCTTGAAGCCTAAGATTCGTTTGATGACTCTGTTGGGCCTTGAGGCCAGAAACTAGAATGAATGGTTGCCCAAACTATCTGGGACTCGAATGTTTTATGTTATGGCTGAAATTCTGGATTGAGAGCAAAGTCGTGGGCCAAAACTATGAATTGGTCTGTGGGCCCAGATGAAGTGAGTTATGAATGCGGTACTCAGAATGTTTTGAGAATTGGACACCTGGGCCAGAATGTGTTTGGGCTAGAAATAGGGCGCATGGCCGAAATGATTTTTAAAAATGTCCTAGATTGGAATTTGGGCCGAGTAATTCTGATTGGGCCTAGAAGATGATAACCTATCTAGGACTTTGAGCCAAGCCAAATGGAAAGTCTTCCTGGACTAGAGTAAACCTTGAAACGGAAAGGCCTGATGGATTTTCATGAGGTGGATTTGTTTTCATGGGCCTAGAACTAAATGGAAATTCGAATTGGGCCAGAAGAGAAATCACCTAAGTCTAAGCTCTTGGGCCGAAGCCCGAATGACTCACATATTAAACCAAACAGGACCTCTGGGCCGCAAACAAATAGAGCCGCCAATTCGGGCTGGGCTAGGTTAATGAGAAGTTCCTATCAATCTGTAGGCTGGGTAATGGGCCAATCATACAAGCAAACAAGACCCACACAAATTCAACATGTCCTCACTAGACGTTTAAATCCAAACGGGTATGGATCGATCCGGAGAGGTGCTTGGGGCATGGGCCCAGGTCACCTCAAGGAATAGGGCTTGCACGCTATTCTCTTTGGGCTTCCCCACTTTTTTCACATCACCTGAAGGTGTGCGTCTACGGTCAGTCTTTGACTGACCAAACAATGGGCTAGGTAAGGACACTGCCAGGAAAACGCTTGGGGCTAAAGCCCAGGTATTAAGGGGGTGTGGGTTAGACGACACCCTCCTCTTTTCCCCCGCTTATTCACATCACCTAAAAGGTGTGAGTCCCTGACAGGGGACCCTCAAACGGGTCCCGGGGTGAAATTGGTTTAGGTGACCCTCGCTCTCATATGATGCAAAGGTGCAGAAAATTGAAGTGCACACAAAAGTAAACGAACAAGTAATAAAGCCATAAATAAACATTTTCGAGTTAAGCCCTCTTTCTTAAAATTAAAACAAGTTAAAATTAAGAAGTTTGTCCCCAGCAGAGTCGCCAGTCTGTGAGCCTCGATTTTAAACCCTCTCCTATGTTGATTAAATTGATTAGGATCTAATCGGGTTTTAGGTCCACTTATAACCTAAGGTTAATAACTATGTCATCTAACAATAATTATTAAAACCTAAGCTAGCTCACTGGAACCTATTATGAGTCGCCACCTAATTTTAACCTAGATCAAATTAGGAAAGGAGAGTTCGGGTTCGGGGGCTTGATATTCGACTTAATTAGGGTTCAATTACTTTCATTACCCCTAGAAGTCGTTTTTCCTCTACTTAGTTTAATTACGGCGCATTACGAGTCGTTTTAACCTAAGTGCGCGAGCTTCTGTTTTTGTGTTTTTTAGCATTTTGACAGAAAATTAAAGTGAAATTAAAACTACCTAAACTAGGGTTTCGGAGGCAGAATTAGGTCAAATTTTGCTTACGTCCGTAGCCACGGACCAAACGTCCGAGACCACGGACCCCAGTTAACCTAAATATACAGAAAAGTCGAAATTAAGGGAAAACAAATTTTGCAAAGTCCGGGGCCACGGACAGGATGTCCGTGGGCCCGGACATCATTAGAAAAACCTAAATTTTGAATTTTTAAAATCCCGCCGCCGTCCGTGGGTGTCCGTGGTCTCGGACAACGCGTCCGAGGTCCCGGACCATAGGTCCGAGGTCACGGACCACCCACGGATAGGGGTTTTCAGAAGGTTCCCGAGGTGTTTTGAGCTCAAATTTTATGGGTGTGCAGCCTGAAAGATTTCCAAATCGTTAGTGATTGAAAGTTTTCATTTGAATTCGAATTATGCACGAAACTTGGTAGACAAGTTTATTGGACAGAAACTTGAATAAACAGCAATACAGAAGCTTACGAAGGTTGGTTTGAGCCCAAATTCTGAGGCAAGACAGATAATACCGTGGAGAATTAGGGAAGTTGAGTTTCTACCTGTTTTACCTTCGGATTCACAACGTTTCTTCACACCGGGATTCGTCGAGTGCTCCGTTGATGGCAGACCCGAAAGGACTTCGAACCAAGCTTCTGGTTGTTGGTTGTTCTTGCTGTTCTTCACGTTTTGGTGGTGTTTTTGTGGGGTTTTGATGATTATTGGTGCTTTGGGGATTGGAAAACGTGTTTAGATGGTGATTTCGGGGGATTTTCGGTATAGTTTCGGTGTTGGAGTATTGAAAACGTGGGAGGCAAGTAGACGGCTGTGTTCTCCGACCATGGGAATGTTCCCCTCTGCCCTAGGTTGTTTTTGGAAGGTCCTTTATAGAAAGAGCATGGCCAAGTTGGTAGAACAAGATTTTTATCTAAAACCCTGATTTTGTGCTCTAAGAGAATCTGATTTTTTGAAACGTGCTACAGGTTGATAAAAATTCCTATATTAACCAAAGATAAAGACGATTTTTAGGAATTTGACAGTTGGAATCAGGTTATTTCGATAAATAACCGATTAGATAAAAATCTTACAATCTGGAATCTCCCATAATTCATAACTTACGATTGGAAAGTCGAAATAACGAAATTCCAACGGCATTAGTCTCTAAAAATCATCCTCTAATTCTTGTGTTAAAATTTCATGACATTTTGTTTTGATTTCGGTATTTTCCAGAGGAGAGAGAAAATTGCAAAAATGATTGAATTTCTCTTTCAAAATTTTGGGATAAGGTTCCAAATAAAATAATTTCAGGTTTATGACCGTATGTAGTCATGCTAACCATGTGACAATTTTATTTTAATTTTGAAAACCCTTTTATTTCTATTTTGAGGTTATTTCATGTGTTAATTATTAAAGAAACTAGCTTATTAAAAGCTTAATTTCCAGAATAAATATTATCAGAAAATCATGAAATACCTTTCATAATGACTATGATATTTGGAAGTGTTTGAGATAATGAACAAGTCATATAAAATAGAAATCCCGAGAATGTCCTTGGAAATCCCGCCTTGGTGCTTTTTGACCCCTTTTGCCCTTTCTAACACGTATGCCTTAGAGACTACTCCAGGGGGGTTGAAATTTTGGGTATAACAGTGGTATCAGAGCGAAGTATCGCTTGAGACTGGAATACCGAGTTAGGAATTAGAAGCTTAGGGCTAAGGGCTGAGAGTTAGCATTGGAGATATGCTAGTTAGGAACCACCGGTGAGTACCGGATACCTACAGCACCAGTCCCGCCCACCGCAAACCCCATTGTATAACTTGGGAAAGGACGCCAGAGAGAAGAAAAGCTCTCTCATACTCGGGGAAAACCCGATCTCGCAGTTGTGAAGCAATCACACAGTAAACAAGAACCGACGTATGGTAGATTCCAAGAAATGGAAGACCCGGAAGTGGATCCCGGTTTGAACAACAATAAACAGCCTTAATAGCGGTAGTATAAAACCTCCAACCAGAAGGAGGGCTATAACTTGCAACAGCATGGGGCGACATGCTTAGCAGTCGCAGACCTAGCTAACAACCAGCAAAGGAAAAGAAGCACTAACGTGCAACCGAAATGGAAACAGGAGCGTAAGAACCCGAGACACAAGTCTCGGGACAACGGTAATGGCCAAGCAACACCACTAATGGTGACTAGCTGGCCTAAGGACATAGTCTGAGTGACTGACTCCAAAACTACAACGCCAAAAAGGTTACAAACCTGGCCAACATAGCTCAGACAGCTACAGGAATATTCACAATATATAACCGAACATAACTACAACGTAGTGCCTAAACCAAATCAGGCTCAGTAGCCCAGCCAAAGTGTGGGAATAAGCAACAAGGAACACACAACCAAGTCAAAGGGGAGCTCCAAGAATTGGAGAAGTACCCTGATCAATGACAGCTATGTCAGACTCCACTGGGGAGTTTACTCCGAAGAGTGATTAACCCAAGTAAATGATCAACAAATCAAAGAAGAGTAAACAAGATTACCAATTATGATGGGATCGTATAGAATTCTCAAAAACCACCCATACCGCGCACTTGCCACGGCAAGTGCAGTAAGAACATGAATATGGTAAGGAACGCTAACATGTACAAGTGCATGCAATGGTACGGTGACCAAACAAACAACTACAGGATCACACAGCCTAACAACTAGAAGTATGGAACCTTAGAAAGGCTAACGGCCGGATCACAGTATTTAGATATACCGTCAGCGAGAATCGACTTGGTCCGACTCTTCAAACATGGCTACGCCTGAGAGACTTCTTTTAACACCGAACCATAATTTTTTAAAAACCCAAAATTCTTCTTTCAAAACCACAATCCTTCTTTAAACCTGGATTTTAAAACCAACCAACAGATACGGTGTATCATAGAATGATACAAGAGGGGTTGAACAACAAATACTTCACCTAGGCGTGTGACGAACCTACGAGTGTACCCAATTACGGGATGTGGGACAACCGCACTCTGAAGGAGCTTGTGGGCCTGACAAATAGTCGGGTAAGTGGTAACGTTATCAATAAGGTACCCCACGTATGTACACAGGTGGTGTACGAAACACGGGAAGTAGTCGATCCGTCTACGGACCATCAGTAAGTTCAAACCAGAACAACTGGACACCTCAGACAATTAAGCATAAAGGAACTCAGAAAATCCATCTGAAGATAAGGAGTAGGACTAGGAAGTGCAGAGAGCACAGACTAGTCGGTATGGACAATGGATTGTCTCCAAGACATAAGCAATATTAATAGCTAGAAGGTATACCCGCCTAACACAGCAAGTTCACTGCTAAAACTGAACACTATAATGCTCGCAAATGGGATAGAACGCCCAAGAGCAATCACGAGATTACTAGAAGTAATCTATCATCAAGGGAATATTAAACCTAGTCTCAGCGCTAGGAGCAGTATAAACGTCTACTCAACGACGGGAGACGTTATAAATCTAAAGGGAATGCTTAAACAACACCATAAACGGTATATAGGACAAACCATGTCATAACCATCAGCCGGATTAACGGCGTGATCCAACGGCACCCAGGAGCAATCCTTGAAGGGTCTGAGATAACAACAGTTGCACAAGTGTCTTGATAAGAGCACGAAAGCTATCAACAAACCTAGAACAAAAAAGAACAACATTCGGTTAGAACACCGAAGGGATTTCACTTAACAGGAAATACCCTAAATTAGTATCAGCTTGCCTAAAGGGTCTCCTATGAACGGAAGCGTGATGTCACGACTTACCATGGAGCCTAGTAATACCTCTAACTTACGGAGTATACATGGGGTAGAAACATGTATAAGCAGCTTGCAAAGAGCATAGCTTGCAGCAATAAGGCTTAAAAGCCACCAACCAACTAAGTTGTGTCAACCCAAACAGTGGCAAAACCCACACCATTACTAATAGGACTTGCAAGAAATATTATCCCATATGACAAGAAATCAACAACTAGACCATCAATTCAAACTCAACCTCTTGAGTGGCTTGGAGTAATGGTCAACTCAGCGTCACTGTCACTAGAGCATCAGTCTAGTATGCAGTTGACAAGCTTTAACTACCTTCATGCCTCCTGTAGCAATGATAACACAGGGGCACAGAAATCGGGATAAATGCCGACATTGGCCTAGTCCACACTTGGACACTACGAGAAACCCGAGGGAAGACACCTCTTGTTAACCAAGATCACCAATGTGGTGAAGATGCGAACCCTTAGAAAAGGCTCCCATCTACTATAATAGCAAAACCTATGCATAGATATTGCCAAGAGACAACGAATACGGAAGTGAGATTTCCAAACCACTACGCCACAAGAGGCCGTGGACTGTAGAAGCACATCGCTTAAGAGCATCGAAGCTCGAAGGAGTAAGTATACTCCTTATGCACCCAATCATGTGGTGAACCATTGTATAAATACTTACACGGTAAACCTTGTCATGAGACCCATGAGTGGAAACACACCCCCTCAACGAGAACTTTCACCTATCAGTGATAGAACACTCCTTAATTAGAGAACGGGACAAGAAAACCCTTGAAGCTTCTTGGGATGTTCCGGTGATGTGTATGCAAAAGTAAAACCGCATAGCTAGAGCCTATGATCAATGCTCAGCACTATGAGACAGTAATTGTCAAAAACAATCAATGAGTGTGCACATTGCACACCATGGATGACAGGCGCTCAAGAGAGCTTGTAACCCGATAAACCACTTCATCTTTGGTCAACCAAGTTATTGGCAAATGATATCATGAATGAGGAAGTAATGTGAGGTGAGCTAACCTACACATGAAACCTAAATTGGAATAAAACATTCCCACAACGGGAAGATAATAGTATCGCGGTATACTACGACAACCGTCATACATATGACTAGGAACCTCCTAGTGTTTGTACACCATAAGGAAATGATGCCAACGACAATGGCAAGGAGTAAAGGTAAGCTACCACAATAACGGAGACCGTAAAAACGACGCTGTATAGTAAGTAAGAATACGGTGCGCAACAAGCGACCGCTATGAGGAAGTAGTTGGACAATGACACGAAGTATAAGTACGAGATGACAAGCAGAAATATTCATCCCTATCACATAAGTGATTTACTGCCAAGCGTTTACGCCTCTGCACTCTGTATGACTGAGTGTTTTGGTATTGCACTCGCGCTGTAATAATCTAATGCGATAGCTAGGAATATGGAAATGTAAACCGTAGTAAACTCTTCTTTCACCAACAACATGGCATAAGCCAGTCAAGCAAGCTTAGCAACAAACCGTGCGGCCTAAGGCCAAAGAAGCACGAAAAGTGTAAGCACACTAACAATCACAAGATGTGAATTCCATTGGAATAAAAGGGGGAAGAAGACTGAAGAAAGTCACTCAGACCGACGCATTGAGAATGCAAGGTCATACAAGCAAGAACACTTGTACTGAACCAGAAGAACTGGTATTATTCAGAAGCTAGTGACAACAGAGGAAGCACTGCAACTAGGTAGTGACTTAACCTCGCCCGACAACAAGTCGGAGGGACTTAATGGATAATCGTGGGAGTACGAATAATATGTATAATAGATTACCAGAAAGCTGGATCTAAAACTCATTGAGTCCAAACTGCGGTAAAACAATACCATACTGTAGTAAACCTTATTCCCATAATAGAGGGATAGAAAGGTGATGTATAGCACATTAAGGATAACATGAAGGGTGAGTAACCCAAGTTATCAGGGTCGCGCAGCAGAAGCTAGTGGGCCCTAACTAAGAAATGTGATACACCTAGTAAGTATGAAAGAATGGCTATTAATGCCTTGAAGCCTAATAGGCTAGAACTGAATTAATTAGGAGTTAAATAAACTCATGTACGAATCCTCGGTGCAAAGACTAAACCATTGGTATGGTTAAGACCCTTTAACCAGAGCATATTGTATAGTATATTGTAATGAAGCTAAACGCTTCAGATTGCCCAAATCGAGTAAACCAATGTTTAATAGTAACATATGGTAGATTACGTGGGCGTAATCCCTTTTAAGGGGGGTAGAACGAAAATCGCTTAATGCAAGTTTTATAAATAAAACACATAAAACTATAATGAGCATAGCACAAATGAGAATGGAATTAATGATTGGTACCCATGTTAAATAAACATACGTATTCATTCATATTGTAACTGTGGTAATTAGGCACGAGAGATGCGAATACCATAGGATGAATATACCCAAATGATAACCCCAGTGTAAAAGTATTAGTAAAGTGGAGTAGACTAACTCTTGGGGAAATGATAACCCCTGTAGTGGGTGTCTATTTGAAGTTAGACATGGCACTACAATGCAAGAGTCGGTATATGTAGAACCTAGAGGAAATTGAGTCCCCTAGGTGATTGTAATGAGGAATTGAGAATGAGTAGTGGACGGACCTCCACAAGTATTGTAACCTTGAAAAAAGAATAGTAGGATTGATTGTGAGTAGCAGAGGAACGTAGCCCATGAGTGGTATATTCGTAAGTATGTTATTGGTAGTAATTGAGGATAGCTAAACTTCATAAGTATTGTATTCCCTAGTTAGAATAATTGAAATGATGGAGAGTAATGGATGGAAGTAATGAAGGTTGATGAAATGAGCATTTAAGTATTGAACCACGGAGTAAAGCATTTGGGAAGTAGAGCGAGGACAATTGATGGATTGATTCCATCCTTTGGAGATGTACGAATTCGTATCACGACTAGAAGAGTAAAAAGATAGAAAATGAAAACAACTAACTATTTGTTTGTTGAAACTGACGGGAAGTCGAACTTGATCCTGATCAGATCAAGGGAAACCGAACACAAATTGGGGTGGAAAGATAGTTCAACACTGATGCTGATCACATCAGGGTCGAATGATTCTTGAAGCTCCCCTCAAGTGGTCACAAGAATCACACATAGGATAGAAGTAATGAGTATAAATTGGAATATGGAGTTGTATGTTTAGAAATTTTTAATTGATAGTGGTGGAAGAATTCCTTTTAGTATGGGAATGAGGATGTGTTAGAAGTGAGTACCGAAGAAGATAGTAAGGTAGTATGTGGTATTATTCCAAGGGCGGCGGGACATAGAGGAGTCCCGTGTCTAGATGACCTGAGCGCCTACGGGATTGGAATGTGTATTGCATTGCTTTGGGGATAGCTTTGCACTGTATGTATGTATAAATTTGGTAATGAGGAACCGGATGGTTAGTAGTAGTGTGGATTGGAGTAATTATAGTACATTTGTAGAGTATGGAATGTAGAGACTGTGAGTAGTGGATTTGGGAATTTTAAGGAGGAAGAATGTGTGACTTTTGGTATTATACATGTAAGGATGAGTAAGCGTTGTAACCTGTAACCTCGAACAACTTTGAGGACAAAGTTCTTAAGGGGGGTAGATTGAAATACCCCGACCTTAAATATGGCGATTAAATTATCCTAATAGGTATTTAAGAGCCTAATAATGATTAAGAAATATTGGTGAGAAAAAAAAAATCCAAAAGAAATAAAGAAACGCTTAAAAAGCGAGAAACGCTAAATAAGCGTTAAATAACCATAGGAGGTATGAAACCTCGGTTAGTGTATTATAAGGATTATAAAGGCTTAATTAAGTCTAAATAATCACGAGGGAACAAATCCCGAAGAAAACGGATCCTTAAAATGGATTAAAAACACTAACGAACCTTAAAGCGCGTTTTTCGAGGTAACCGGGAAAACGTGACTTTAAGCGGGTCAAATTGACTCGTAACAATTTTGGTCAACTAAATAGTCACTAATAAATATTAGTGAAGCTTTAGAACCAATAAAATCAATAAAACGAGAAATTTGTAAAAACTGTCAAAAACGGGAAGTTGTGGGGTAGAAACATAAATAGACCAAACTTATGTGTCCACTTTTGAAAATAAAATTGTAGAGTGTGTGTGTGCTGTGTGACAGCCGGCCCCCATCCCTCTCTCTCACACACTCACTTATCCCCTCTTATTTACAAAACAACAAAAACAATTAAAAACAATAAAGTAAACTACTTTACTTACCCCACTCACTCACTCTCTCTCCTACCTCATTCTCTTCACTCACGTAACCCATCTCCCTCACTCACTCTCTATTTTCTTCTTCTTCCCCAAGCAAGCAGCAGCAATGGCGATTTGCCATTTCTCACACCAACACCCACTTCTCTCCCCTTGTTAACCCATCAAACCTTCACCAAAAATCACAAAAAATATACCATTGGAATCCTCTCATCAAGGAGAACATTATCCTCTTTTCAAAAATCGAAAACAAGCATGTTCATCTCCATGGGTGTGCTGCATTTGGAGCTTCAAGACCACCATTAGAACCACCTTCATCTCCTTATTAATTTGAGGTAAAAATAATCTTGAAAACTCATCTTTTTCTAGCCTTTGTTGGCAAAACGAAAATTTCCAGATTTTGTACTCCTTGTTCCTTATGCTCCAGCCGATTTTGGCTTCTCCATTGGGCTAGGAATCTTGCTCTCTTGCTAGTCAAGAACCTCATACATTGGTTGTAAGGTAATACTCTTTCTAAACCCTTAAAACATCTAAATTCTAGGGTTAGTTAAAATGGATGCTAAGTAGTAGTTGTGTATTGGTATGGTGGTTGTAGCATTGTGTATTGTGTGAGGAAGAACAAGGTAGAAGGAAAGGAGAAAGGAGAAGACAAGAAAGAAAGAAAGAAAACTAGCAAAACAAGGTAATTGTGCTTACCTTGAACTAGTTTTATGTATGGTATTGTAACAGTTTTTGTGCAGTAAAAATGAGTAGTGTATATGGTAATGAATAATAAGTATGTTGTAGGATAATGAGGAAAGGTAATGTAGCTGTTTTGAAGCTTGTAAATGTTGTTTAAAAGCTTGGGAAAACCATGGGTAATGTATGTATATGTGCAGGAAAATTTGTGTGTTGTAGCGTGAGTAATGATGTGTGAATCGATATGGAGATTGGGAATGAATTTTTAGCTGAAATGGTATGTGGGCAAAGTGAGAATTTGAAATACCCCAAACCTCGATATGTTTTAATTATCAAACTATGGTATGTAAAGGCTAAAAAGTGCCTTAGAAACATCAGTGAACAATTTAAACCATAGTAAAATGCAATAAAGCACTAAGACACAGTTGAGCAAAAACATGCTCTAAGCTATGAGCGAACTTGGTTAGGACCCAAAGAGCCTACCAAGGCTTAATAACATTCAAGTATGATTTAATAAGGCTAATTAAGTCCTTAGGAAACTTTGGTAGAAAATGAAACCAAACAAAACACAAATAAATACCTTGAAGTCAATAAGAGCAAAAATGTGCTCTAAGCTTGGGATAAATTTGTAAAAGACCTAATGGTCATACCTATACCTTATAAATATGTTAATGAACATATTAAATCAATTACCAAAGAAAACCAAGCTTGAAAACAAGTTAAAACACAAAAAGTGCTTTAAGGAGTCTTAAAGCACGTTTTTGAAAAATTGTCTTGTAAATGAGTTTTGAATGGCTAAATGCCCATCATTACTCTTTAATTAACATGTGTACTATATAGTCACATTTGGAAGTCTACATCAATGGGAAATCAAAAATTTCACAACAATGTGCCTTGTTTTTGTGAATAGTGATTTTTATAAGCTATTTTGTAACATATATTATTATAAGTGATTAAATTGACAAATAAAGACTAAAGTACCCTTCTAACTAAATGGGGGCCGGTTTTTCAAGGTGTGAGTCACCAACTTGTAAAAGAAATCAAATAAGTAAAGTAAAACTTAAAGTAAAGTACTATTTTGCTTTATAAATAAATATCTCCAAAAGCAAACTTACCTTCTCATTCTCTTCTTTTCTTTCATTTCACACGGTTTCTTCATCTTCTCCTTTCCTCCATTTACGATTTGCTACAGCTCCATCTCTTCTCCATCTTCATTTCTTTGCCAAATCCAACTCCATGCTATAAATCAAATTCTAAGACTATATTTGTCTTAGTTAGACCAAGCTCTACACTTCTATCTTTTCAAATCTTCAAGAGCTCAATTTTGGTGCCATGGAGATTCACCATTGAAGGAGCTTGAGCTCACCTTTTCACATATTATTGTTCTCCTTTGCTTCAAGGTAAGGAAACTCAAAGAAAAATGACATTTCCTTCATGTTTGTGTAATGTCCAAAAATCACCATTAATGGTGCTCATTGTGTTGCTTTGTTCTAGCTTCATTGAAATCTCTTATGGACTAGGTGGAGTCCTCTCTTCATAGATATTCAAACTCCCTTCAAAGATCAAGGTAAAACAACTACCTTAATGTTTTTGAAATAATGTAAACCTAGGGTTTACAATGAGATGAAGCTTAAAGCTTGAATACTCATTATGTTGTTTGTACAATGTATAGAACTTGACAAGGAATCAAATACCTTACCGGTTTTATAAGGAAACGAGAAAGAAGTTTGTTTGGAAAAGAGGTAAATGTACTAACCTAATGTTGTTTAATGCCTTAGGAGAAATGAGCTTATAATGCTTGTTAAAACTACCTAAAGAGCAAATGGTGAATGACTTAGTAAAGTGTTCTCAAGGAGACTAGTAAAAGAACATATGTCTTGGTGTATGTATTTGCAGGTCAAAGGCATATATATATTGTGGAAATTCAGTGTTTAAGTTTTATGCAATTTAAGGGCCTTAGAGCCATGTTATTTAAGGGCCTAATTGTGACAGTTTGAGTTTTGAGAATGTGAATGACATTGTTTGATGTGTTATGAATGTTTGTTGATTTGTGTTGTGGAAATGTTTGTGTGAAAATAATGATGAATTGAGATGGATTTTATGTGTTTGAATGAATAAGGTAAAAACCTAAGTGTTTGGATGTGAGTATTTACAAGAGAAGCTATGGCAAAATTTAGTTGATAAACAAAGGAGTTTATGTGATGAAATGAGATTTAAGACCTAGAAGGTACTAGGAACTTGTTAAGTGTAAAGATGGTGGAAGAAGGTGAATCATGGTGTTCCTAGGTGTTAAGGTGCCATGGGCATTGTCTTGGAGGATTTAGAACTCAAATGGGTGTTTTGAACACACCAAGGAATTTTATGTGAAGTGTTAAGTCTTGTTCAAGATCTGGTGAACAATGGAAGTGTAACGCCTTGTGAAGGTTTATTTATGAACTTGTGGGAAAGACTTGAGGAGTGTGTGTAAAGGGGATGGGTGTAGTGCAAATGATGTTTAAAAAGGGTGGTTATAAGGTAGTGAGGGAGTACTTTGGTTAGGTGAAGTTTTAGGCAAGAGTACAAGTTACAAGTGTAAGAAAAAAATGTTCTAAGTGTTAAGGACTTAGTAAAAGTTGAGTAAGAGTTTAAGGAATTTTTGGGATTTCGAGAGGGTTTAAGTGTGCCCAAAAGATGTTAAAACATGTGAGAGAACATGTGTAAAGCATAGGAAAAAATTGGGATGAATTTGGAGTTTAAAGAGAGAGAAAAGCACATTAGAAAATGGGTTCTGCAGTGGACCGCCCCTACGGACCGCCCCTGTGGGGAGGTCCAGTGCAGAGAAGTGAAAAAAAAAATATACGTGTAGCATCTGTTGTGGACCGCCCCTGGGACCGCCCCAGAGGGGCGGTCCAGACCAGAAATAAAAAAAAAAGTTTGTTTAAGGTTATGAGATGATATGTAATGATGGGGATTGATAGGTAATGATGTTATAAAGTTGTTAAGGACATGTTAGGTGAGTTTTAATGAGAATTGAGTGGGTGAAAAGTTGTAATAAAATGTGAAAGTAAATCAAGTTAAAATTGTAAAGTTATGTAACTAAGTTAACGGGGAAAAGTTATAAGCATTAGACATTAAATGATCGTGCTACCCCGATGTTAATAAAAGTACATGTAATGTTATCAGTTGTTCGAGAATTGCTCGAGGAACATAAGTGGACATGATAAAGTGGACTCCGGTGACAGGTATGGTTTTCTTGCAACCTGTGTCCTACCGGATTACACCGGCTTGTATGCCAATGTGTTTTTCTATATGTTTGCCACGTTGTAAGATAAAACATGTAATGAGTTTACAGTAATTCATATATGTAGCGTGTTCGACTCCGATACCATTTAACCTCGGCAGTGTTAACCTTAGTAAACTGAGTCTAGGATCACATGAGAGTTTGGTATTCGGATTAAACGACCCGAACCATGGGGCGTTCTAACCACGGCTATGCGTGAGTTATTATGTGATGTTGTGTATGTGAATGTAGGGATCTCCCTTGTATGTTTAACCCAGTCCTAATACTGTATGAGTGTAGTTATGATAAACTCCATAGTGGGGTTCTAACTAATGTCTAAAAGTAAGTATGTACTAACAGTGGTGAGGAATCCGGTTTGGCCGGTCGCGCGTTGTTTGGGAGAGGGTATCCTTCTTAGCCTTACCCTTCTCTTTGTTATGGTTGTTTCCCTCACGGGTTATGATCTCCCATTAGCTTATTCCAAAGCTTAGCTATTCTGACTTATGTTCGTTTTAGGGGGAACATGTGTTTGTGTGGTGTGTTCGGGCCTCCAAACCCGAACCGCCTTAACTTAAGTTACTCGTCCAACTATTAGGACGGTAATGAGTGTTGTTGTTATTGTATAACGAGCTTATCATGAGACTGGCAACATTCTCTAGGCTCACCAGTGTATAAGCAATGTTTGGGTCGGTTCCTAAGAGAACCATGCCCGTTATGTTATGTATTTTTGTTGTGATGCAATATCTATTGCGGTGTTATGTTGTGCACGTTGAAACGTGCAAAGTGTTGTTGTGTGATGTTATGTAGTGTATGTTATATGTTGTAAAATGTGGAGTATGTGGATCATGGATATGATTCCCAGTTTGAGAAAGGAGGCGTTTAAGGATAACCCGAATTAAGGGTAAGTGTCGTCTATTAAGGAAGTAGCTCCATTAGAGGAGGAACACTCTAGGGATAATGAATACCATGAGTGATCTATCAAGTAAGGATGTATTATCCGTTTGTTGAGCCCATTGAGGCGAATTGTTATGTGTTGTGTGTTTACAGTTGCATGCATGATTTAAATATAATCAATCGCATGCTAAGACGACAATAAGTTGTGTGTGGCCCGGTAGCATGTGGGCTGCGGGATTACCATACCAGCAAAGGTGCTGAGCCCCTTGGGGGCCACCCTTTCTCTTCTTTTCCTGTTTCAGGTACAGAGAGCTGGAAGCCGTTCGAGAGTAGGACGGGGTAGATATTGTACATGGGTAATCATTTAAGTGTATATATACAGTAGGTGTAGTAAGACCGAAATTGTTATCGGCATCAGTTTATAAATACTCGGTATAGTTGAAAGGTGTATGTTGTTGTTGTTGTTAATGGAAAGGGATAGTAATGTGTAGTCGCTCGGGAATTTAGCCCATCAGACCGGTACAATGTATATGTATTAGCCTTGTTAGCCACTTGGGTGGTTAACGGCGTGTAACACCAAGAAGTTAAGTAATGTGTTGAAGTTTGTTTTCCGCTGCAGTTTGTTATTAAGTGTGTTTGTTGTTGGATGGGGTGTTACAAAAAGTGGTATCAGAGCGAAGTATCGCTCTGATGACTGAATTACCGAGCTTAGGAAGTACCGAGTTAGGATTTAAGTACTTTGGGTTAAGGGTTGAGTGATAGCGTGAGAGATACGCTAGATAGGAACTACCAGTGAATACTGGAAACCTACAGTATCCTTCCCGCCCTCCACAATCCCTGTTATATAACTTGGGAAAGAACACCAGAGAGATGGAAGTCCACTCTTACTCGGGAATACCCGATCTGGCTGTTATTAAATACCTCTAGGGTAAGGAGAACCTGTCATACGGTAGATCCTGAAAACTGGGAATCCCGGAGACGGTTTCCATCTGAACAATGTTAACCGCATTAATAGTGAAGAATGAAGAATCTTGTGTATAGAAGAATAGAATTTCCGGCAACCTGGGTCGACATGCCGAGCAGTCGAGGATAACCAGCTTGCAACGCACCGACCGTGCAACAGGCAAGAAGTGGATTAGTGAAACCCGAGACAAATGTCTACGGAACCACAGTTGTTAAGTGATACACCAACGGTATACCAACTGACAAAGGAACTACAACGTAGTACCCAAACAAGAGACAAGTCTCAGTAACCACGACAAATACGTGGAATGGGCTACGAAGAGGAAACAATACAAAAAAAAAGGGGGGGGTCTCCCAGAATGGGAAACACCCTAGTTGATGATCGTCATGTGAAGACAGTGAGAAGTCACCTAGAAGAGTTATTGTCAAGGCAGTAAGATCAGTGAGGGCCAACAAGGCCACTGATGACAGTATGGGTAAAAACAATACCACAACCGGTATGTGTTAAACCGATAGCCAGTTAGCATGGCGCACTTGCCATAGCAAGTGCTGCTATAACAGGACTGTTCGAGAAATTTATAACCACTACAAGTACTTAGTAAAGTACTAGAAAGTTAAATGTGATTGACATAACAGTGGAAAGGCCTGTTAGCCTAACCCCTGTAATGGTAAGTACACCAGTCAGCAAGAAGCTAGACTTGGTTAAGGTAAGAAGATGTTGTGAGACCATGAAAACTTTCTTTCAAACCCAGATTTATTCGAACCTGTTTCTTTTCAAAACCAGATTTTCTTTCAAACCAACACTTCTTTCCAACCTTCTTTTAAACCAAACCAGTAAAACCAAGGGCAGTTGATAAAGATACAACAGTGGATAAACTTTCCTTCGATTAAGTTCGGGAAGCACGGGACATATATTGTCAAGGGACAATATAAGGGAGTTGACAACAGAATACTTCACCTAGGCGTGTGACGGACACTACGAGTGTACCAACTGAATTGTGGGATGACCGCACTCCGATAGGAGCTTGTGGGCCTGACAGACCTACTTATGGTTAGTTGGGTAAGTAGTAATGTATCAGTATGGTACCCCACCTATGTATACGAGTAGAGTCCGAAGCACGGGAAGTAGTCGACTCCGTACTACGGTCAGCAGTATAAGTCGAGCGAGAGCTAAGGACTACCATGAATGGTTGAAGTTAAGGAACTCAGTTAACTTAACTAGACTAAAGGAAATCATGAATTCCTTTCAAGGAAATGTTTAAGGGTCAAGAGGTGCGAAGTGCACTAACTGAATGTAAAGACATCGTATATGACTTAAGGATCCTCAGGGATAAACATGATAGCTGGAACGGTGACCCAGCCTGTACATGGCAAGCAGATGCCTAAGGTGGACACATTAATGTGCAATGAACGGGATGAAACTCCCAGAATGAGTACCTACACTACTAGGAAATGCTGATCTTCACAGAAGGAGATGATAAGCCAGCTAAGAACGCAAAACGGCGTGGCTAACTAAATATACCAATAAGTGTGAGCCAAATGTAATGGCATAACTTAGCAACACCCAGGAGCAATCCTTGAAGGGTGTTCGCATCAACAATTGTTGAATGAAATGCATGACAGAAACACAAGGATTGAAACTAACACCCAGTTTAGACATAAGTTGTCAGGAGACGGACTAACAAACCTGAGGGGCATCCCATGAAAGGAAACAGAATGCAACGACCTTGTCATGGAGCTCAATATGATATCCAAACTAGTTAATGTTGTACAAAGAAGTACATGTATGTGAATAGCCTACAATGAGCGCAGCTCAAGGCAATAAGGCTTATAAGCCACAAATAAAGTGTGTTATATAAATTTGAGTTAATTATGGAAGTTTATATGGTACAAGTAAATAGAGCAGAGAACTAACCACTGCATTAAGAGTGGGGATACCTCTCGATATTGTGAGACCGCAGGAGCGGTAGTTATGTGAATCAAGTTCAAGAAATATGTTAAGGATGGACGATGTTATTATTGAAAGAGAGCAGTTAGCTTAGTAGTGTGTGTGTATAAAGTGAAACACCGAGCTGAATAATGCCGCTCTTGTGACTCGAATGATCGATGCTCAAGGAGCATGCAGTAGTCATCCAAATACGAATGATGTAAGTATATGTGTGGAAGTTAATGTGACAGTAAATACTATGTAAGCTGATGTTATACAAGGAGTAAGAGCACGGTGCACAGTAAGCGACCGTTGTATAAGTGTTGTTAAATAATGATGTGCAGATAAGACCAGTTATGAGTTAAACTTAGTAGAGATGCAAGGTAAGCGATGTAAACAGACTGGGCAATAAGCCAGTGGTAGGTACTATATGATGAGGAACTCAGTGTGAATTCCATGGCGAATCACATAAGGGATTTACTGTCAAGAGTTTACGCCTCTGCACTCTGTATGACTGAGTGTTTTGGTATTGCACTTGCGCAGTAATGATCGAGTGGGATAGCTAGGAATTGGAAACATGTTAATTGTGGAGCAATAATGTTATAATGGCCGATGCATAGGAAATGCAAAGACATACCATGGAAGAGTACTTGTACAAAACCAAATGTGGAGACATGATTAACAGTAAGTGACTATAATAGCACTAACTGCCAAATAGCGGTATGGAATATACCCCAAATGTTGTAAATAGCTGAGAGAGCACTACACACTAGGTAGTAGCTCAATCTCAACCGACAGTAAGTCGGAAGGGAACAAGTCAATCATTGTGAAATACGTAACAGTATATACAGTCAATTATTATGGAAGTGGATAGAAAGTTTATAACTCACCGAATTCGCTCACGGTAAGAGATACCACGCGTCGGTTGAGAAACCATTATTACCAAGATAAAGGTGATATATGGGAGGTGTACAATACAGTGAGAATAACAAATGGGGCAATTAAGCTCTACAGTCATTAGAGTTTCGCAGCAGAAACTAGTGAGCCAGTGATACAAGTGTTGAATGTACATGGTGAACATGAGTGAATGGCTAATTATTAACGCCTAGAAGCCTAACAGGCCAGAATCGAAACCAACTAAGAGTTTAAACAAACTCCAATGAGAATTCTTGGTTTAGGAACTAAACCGCCAATATGGTTAAGATCCTCTAATCAGAATCCATTGTGTAATAGACCGCGTGGAAGTTAAAACACTTCACAACGGCAGAACATTTTAAGCCAATGTTTAGTGATTGATTACGTGGGCGTAATCCCTTTTAAGGGGGGTAGAGCGCAAAACCACTTAGTGTATATTACCGTACAAGTGTACGTAGTGTATGTGACTTATATTGTGCATAGCACAAAATTATTGTTTTGATGATTGGTGTGTGTGTTACGTAAACATACACATTCATTCATGGTTTAATTGTGGTAATTGCGCACAGAAGATGCGAATACCATTGTGATAAGTGTGTTGATTTATTAACAGTTGTGAGTGATAGTACAAGTGTGGGAGTAGAGAAACTCCCGGGGGAATAAACCCCGACAGTGTATAAATGTGAAATTGTGTGTTGTATTTTGATAAAATATATGTGTATATATATACTATATAGTGATTCAAGAAAGGGCATGATACCGACATAGAACCTAGTGAGAATAAGATTCCCTAGGCAACAGGATTAAAGTAAATGGAGGTAACTGATAGGCGGAGTCCTATCCATTGGAGATGTTATGATCATGGCTAGAAATGATTTACAAGATAGAAAATTGGAAATGAGTGATTTATTTGATGCTTGAAAATGAAGTGGGAGTGGAACTTGATTTGCATGCGATCAAGGGAAGCCGAACACAAATTGGAGAGTGGAGGGATAGTTCAACACTATGCTGATCAATCAGGGTTGGATGACTCTTGAAACCCCCTATAAGTGGTCACAAATAACCACGCTAAGAAAAGAAGCAAAGAGCTTAAGTTGGACTTGGAGTTGTGTGTGTTTCAAAAGGATTTTCAATTGGTATTTATAAAACGTTGATAGATACTTTACATAATTAAAGTTCTCTTACTTAACCTCTCAAGGAAATTTTAAACTTAAGTGATTGTTTTGATCTTCCAAGGACACGGGGACGGAAGGTTTCCATCGCGACCAGGTTCTGCGGGATCACAGTGTATATCAAAGATATTTTTGATTGTTATACATGCTATGACATGTTGTTTGGTATGTGTAATAAATGTTATTTTGACCTCGAGTTCTAAAAGTGTATGCTATCAAGACCTATGAGTCTAAATGTGTTGTGTTACATAGACCTATGTGTATAGATGTTGTTATGTTACCCAAGACCAGTGAGTCAAAGGGGTTGTTATGTATGTGTAAGTGTTGTTAAGATACCCGGACCATTGAGCCCGAGGTTATCATGTGAATATGTTATGTTATGTATGGATGCGAATGTGTTACCCGGACCATTAAGTCCGAGGTTGTGATGTAAAGTGTGTTTGGTTATGGAAGTTTTTTTTCTATAAGTAATCCCCGTATTCTAATCCAAGATATGTGGGAAGTGTAAACTTCGAGGACGAAGTTCTTTTAAGGGGGGTAGATTGAAATACCCAAAACCTCGATATGTGGTTTAATTATCAAACTATGGTATGTAAAGGCTAAAAAGTGCCTTAGAAACATCAGTGAACAATTTAAACCATAGTAAAATGCAATAAAGCACTAAGACACAGTTGAGCAAAAACATGCTCTAAGCTATGAGCAAACTTGGTTAGGACCCAAAGAGCCTACCAAGGCTTAATAACATTCAAGTATGATTTAATAAGGCTAATTAAGTCCTTAGGAAACTTTGGTAGAAAATGAAACCAAACAAAACACAAATAAATACCTTGAAGTCAATAAGAGCAAAAATGTGCTCTAAGCTTGGGATAAATTTGTAAAAGACCTAATGGTCATACCTATACCTTATAAATATGTTAATGAACATATTAAATCAATTACCAAAGAAAACCAAGCTTGAAAACAAGTTAAAACACAAAAAGTGCTTTAAGGAGTCTTAAAGCACGTTTTTGAAAAATTATCTTGTAAACGAGTTTTGAATGGCTAAATGCCCATCATTACTCTTTAATTAACATGTGTACTATATAGTATCACATTTGGAAGTCTACATCAATGGAAATCAAAAGTTCACAACAATGTGCCTTGTTTTTGTGAATAGTGATTTTTATAAGCTATTTTGTAACATATATTATAAGTGATTAAATTGACAAATAAAGACTAAAGTACGCTTCTAACTAAATGGGGGCCGGTTTTTCAAGGTGTGAGTCACCAACTTGTAAAAGAAATCAAATAAGTAAAGTAAAACTTAAAGTAAAGTACTATTTTGCTTTATAACATAATATCTCCAAAAGCAAACTTACCTTCTCATTCTCTTATTTTCTTTCATTTCACACGGTTTCTTCATCTTCTCCTTTCCTCCATTTACGATTTGCTACAGCTCCATCTCTTCTCCATCTTCATTTCTTTGCCAAATCCAACTCCATGCTCCAAATCAAATTCTAAGACTATATTTGTCTTAGTTAGACCAAGCTCTACACTTCTATCTTTTCAAATCTTCAAGAGCTCAATTTTGGTGCCATGGAGATTCACCATTGAAGGAGCTTGAGCTCACCTTTTCACATATTATTGTTCTCCTTTGCTTCAAGGTAAGGAAACTCAAAGAAAAATGACATTTCCTTCATGTTTGTGTAATGTCCGAAAATCACCATTAATGGTGCTCATTGTGTTGCTTTGTTCTAGCTTCATTGCAATCTCTTATGGACTAGGTGGAGTCCTCTCTTCATAGATATTCAAACTCCCTTCAAAGATCAAGGTAAAACAACTACCTTAATGTTTTTGAAATAATGTAAACCTAGGGTTTACAATGAGATGAAGCTTAAAGCTTGAATACTCATTATGTTGTTTGTACAATGTATAGAACTTGACAAGGAATCAAATACCTTACCGGTTTTATAAGGAAGCGAGAAAGAAGTTTGTTTGGAAAAGAGGTAAATGTACTAACCTAATGTTGTTTAATGCCTTAGGAGAAATGAGCTTATAATGCTTGTTAAAACTACCTAAAGAGCAAATGGTGAATGACTTAGTAAAGTGTTCTCAAGGAGACTAGTAAAAGAACATATGTCTTGGTGTATGTATTTGCAGGTCAAAGGCATATATATTGTGGAAATTCAGTGTTTAAGTTTTATGCAATTTAAGGGCCTTAGAGCCATGTTATTTAAGGGCCTAAGTGCCAAGCAATTTAAGTTATGCACTATATTGTGATGTAGTGCTAAATGTGTGAAGTTTGTGTATAAAAATGTGTTTGATGGATTTTAGGTGTTTTGAATGAAATAAGGTAAAAACCTAAGTGTTTGGATGTGAGTATTACAAGAGAAGCTATGGCAAAATTTAGTTGATAAACAAAGGAGTTTATGTGATGAAATGAGATTTTAAGACCTAGAAGGTACTAGGAACTTGTTAAGTGTAAAGATGGTGGAAGAAGGTGAATCATGGTGTTCCTAGGTGTTAAGGTGCCATGGGCATTGTCTTGGAGGATTTAGAACTCAAATGGGTGTTTTGAACACACCAAGGAATTGTTATGTGAAGTGTTAAGTCTTGTTCAAGATCTGGTGAACAATGGAAGTGTAACGCCTTGTGAAGGTTTATTTATGAACTTGTGGGAAAGACTTGAGGAGTGTGTGTAAAGGGGATGGGTGTAGTGCAAATAATGTTTAAAAAGGGTGGTTATAAGGTAGTGAGGGAGTACTTTGGTTAGGTGAAGTTTTAGGCAAGAGTACAAGTTACAAGTGTAAGAAAAAAAATGTTCTAAGTGTTAAGGACTTAGTAAAAGTTGAGTAAGAGTTTAAGGAATTTTTGGGATGTTTCGAGAGGGTTTAAGTGTGCCCAAAAGATGTTAAAACATGTGAGAGAACATGTGTAAAGCATAGGAAAAAATTGGGATGAATTTGGAGTTTAGAAAGACGAGAAAAGCACATTAGAAAATGGGTTCTGCAGTGGACCGCCCCTACGGACCGCCCCTGTGGGGAGGTCCAGTGCAGAGAAGTGAAAAAAAAAATATACGTGTAGCATCTGTTGTGGACCGCCCCTGGGACCGCCCCTATGGGGCGGTCCAGACCGGAAATAAAAAAAAAAGTTTGTTTAAGGTTATGAGATGATATGTAATGATGGGGATTGATAGGTAATGATGTTATAAAGTTGTTAAGGACATGTTAGGTGAGTTTTAATGAGAATTAAGTGGGTGAAAAGTTGTAATAAAATGTGAAAGTAAATCAAGTTAAAATTGTAAAGTTATGTAACTAAGTTAACGGGGAAAACTTATAAGCATTAGACATTAAATGATCGTGCTACCCCGATGTTAATAAAAGTACATGTAATGTTATCAGTTGTTCGAGAATTGCTCGAGGAACATAAGTGGACATGATAAAGTGGACTCTGTTGACAGGTATGGTTTTCTTGTAACCTGTGTCCTACCGGATTACACCGGCTTGTATGCCAATGTGTTTTTCTATATGTTTGCCACGTTGTAAGATAAAACATGTAATGAGTTTACAGTAATTCATATATGTAGCGTGTTCGACTCCGATACCATTTAACCTCGGCAGTGTTAACCTTAGTTAACTGAGTCTAGGATCACATGAGAGTTTGGTATTCGGATTAAACGACCCGAACCATGGGGCGTTCTAACCACGGCTATGCGTGAGTTGATTATGTGATGTTGTGTATGTGAATGTAGGGATCTCCCTTGTATGTTTAACCCAGTCCTAATACTGTATGAGTGTAGTTATGATAAACTCCATAGTGGGGTTCTAACTAATGTCTAAAAGTAAGTATGTACTAACAGTGGTGAGGAATCCAGTTTGGCCGGTCGCGCGTTGTTTGGGAGAGGGTATCCTTCTTAGCCTTACCCTTCTCTTTGTTATGGTTGTTTCCCTCACGGGTTATGATCTCCCATTAGCTTATTCCAAAGCTTAGCTATTCTGACTTATGTTCGGTTTAGGGGGAACATGTGTTTGTGTGGTGTGTTCGGGCCTCCAAACCCGAACCGCCTTAACTTAAGTTACTCGTCCAATTATTAGGACGGTAATGAGTGTTGTTGTTATTGTATAACGAGCTTATCATGAGACTGGCAACATTCTCTAGGCTCACCAGTGTATAAGCAATGTTTGGGTCGGTTCCTAAGAGAACCATGCCCGTTATGTTATGTGTTTTTGTTGTGATGCAATATCTATTGCGGTGTTATGTTGTGCACGTTGAAACGTGCAAAGTGTTGTTGTGTGATGTTATGTAGTGTATGTTATATGTTGTAAAATGTGGAGTATGTGGATCATGGATATGATTCCCAATTTGAGAAAGGAGGCGTTTAAGGATAACCCGAATTAAGGGTAAGTGTCGTCTATTAAGGAAGTAGCTCCATTAGAGGAGGAACACTCTAGGGATAATGAATACCATGAGTGATCTATCAAGTAAGGATGTATTATCCGTTTGTTGAGCCCATTGAGGTGAATTGTTATGTGTTGTGTGTTTACAGTTGCATGCATGATTTAAATATAATCAATCGCATGCTAAGACGACAATTAGTTGTGCGTGGCCCGGTAGCATGTGGGCTGCGGGATTACCATACCAGCAAAGGTGCTGAGCCGCTTGGGGGCCACCCTTTCTCTTCTTTTCCTGTTTCAGGTACAGAGAGCTGGAAGCCGTTCGAGAGTAGGACGGGGTAGATATTGTACATGGGTAATCATTTAAGTGTATATATACAGTAGGTGTAGTAAGACCGAAATTGTTATCGGCATCAGTTTATAAATACTCGGTATAGTTGAAAGGTGTATGTTGTTGTTGTTGTTAATGGAAAGGGATAGTAATGTGTAGTCGCTCGGGAATTTAGCCCATCAGACCGGTACAATGTATATGTATTAGCCTTGTTAGCCACGTGGGTGGTTAACGGCGTGTAACACCAATAAGTTAAGTAAAGTGTTGAAGTTTGTTTTCCGCTGCAGTTTGTTATTAAGTGTGTTTGTTGTTGGATGGGGTGTTACAGAATTTTAGGGGAAACTCTGCCCAAATTTGTATGAAATTAGAGGACTTAGATGTGTAAGGAGAGGGAACAACCTAGACAATAACTAGGTGTGCTTTGGTAGTAGTTGTGAGTGATTGACCATGATGTAACAGATTTTGAATGGAGCTAGATAATAGGGAGAACTTGAGTGGAAGGTAATGCAATTAGAATGCTAGGAATGGTATTGATAGAGGGAGTATTGAATGGTAGAAGTGGGAACAAAAATCTGTAGCATAAGGTATAAGGGAAGAAACAATGGGAGTGTTGAGTTGAAACTTGGGAAATTGAGTGTATAAATAAGCATAGGATTGTGTAATGTATTAAGGAATGAATTAGCATGATTTAGAACGTCTAAATAGTACTAAAACATGTTAGGATGCATGTAGGAAGAATAGGGAAGCAATGGGTGAAATTGGGGAAAGAAAACAAGGCCTGTAGCAAGTTTCTGCTACTGTCCGACCCACAGCTGGATCGGACGCTGGGTCGGACAAGGCCTGAGTAACGAAAATAAACTTTCTGGAACCGTCCGACCCAGAGCCGTGAGTCGGACGTGGGTCGGACGTGCCTTGAGAAACGACGGTAATTCTTTCTGGAATGGTCCGACCCAGGGCCGTGAGTCGGACATGGGTCGGACAGGCAAAAATTTTCTTCAACGAAGTTTCTGACTTCGTCTGACCCAGAGGTTGGGTCGGACGTGGGTCGGACAAGGCTTGGATGACAAGACTGAAACCTTCTGGAATGGTCCGACCCAGGGGGTATGGGTCGGACGGAATAGTGCTGGGTCGGACGGGAGTAATTTCAGAGGACGAAAACTTACTGGAATGGTCCGACCCAGGGTTGGGTCGGACGGTGGGTCGGACGGCCCAAACACTTACAAAAAAAAAAATGTTTTCATAATATGACTATAGTAATCATATGTATGTATATGTATATGCCTATACACCGGTATGCATGTATAAGTAGTAATACACCATTAATGAAGTAATAATGGTAAGAAAGTAAGCAAATGTGTAAGGAAGCAAGTTTATGAAGTAGTAAAGGAAAGAGTGGTTTTATAACCAAGTAAGAAAGTAATGGAGTAGTAAGTATGCATTGAAAGTATCAATGAAGGAGTAAGTAGATCAATAATAGATCATTGATCATACTACTTCGTGTATGTATAGGAATTCCATAGTTGAGCTCCAAAGGAACCGGTAGTACCCTGCGACGGTGAACGGTATGATTTCTTCATGCTCTGTATCCTAACCTGGTTACCCCGATTTGTGTGCTTATGTGATCACCAATAAGATAAATGCACGAATCGGACTTATACTGCACTTAACTGTGTTTGAACTATTTTGTTCCTGTTGCATCTTCTTGAACAATTAGTTTGTATAATTCATGAAATGAATGAATGGAATTGAGAAGTAGGTGTAAGTATCGTGTACTTGAGTATTGTATGTATGTATGGAAATGGAGTATCGACTTCTACTAATTCCTAACCTTCTAACTCCTAACTTGAGTAATGAGTAAATGGAATGAGTAGAAGTCCGATATAGTTTCGGCCACGCGTGAGGATAAGGAAACACAAGAGGTTGGATCCGAATCTTGGCTGTAATCTTTTCCATGGACCAATTCCCTTGAATGGGTAGCATCCTGGATTAGTGGGCCACCTTAAAGCCCGGTGGTGGGATGTAGTAATCCCTGCCCGGAGGTCATACCGACTTAACTGGAAATAATGTATGTAAGAAGTAAGTATCGTATGTGTATTGGTCTTGACTATTGTAAGTCATTGACCGGAGGTAAAAGAGTACCGAACACCCGATTAACCCGGGTGTGCAGTAAAGCTAACTGGACCTTTGTATGTATTGGAGAATTGTATCTCCGTATTGCGTATTGAGTATGTACTGTGTATGTGTATTCTGGAAGATGGTAAGTAAGTATTAGTTGACTCGTATTGTCCTCCAAGCATGTATGGTACTGTACGTATGTATGTATATCTCGTGCAGTATTGCAGTATCGTGAATGAAAGCATGTATATATGTATGTATGAATGTATGTATCGTAAATGAATTGCATGTATTCGACCAAATGGTTGGCGTACTCTCGCTAGTACGCGGGGTATGCGGTTATCATATTCAGCGTAAGCTGACCCCCTCGGGGGACCATTTTTAGTGTGCAGGTACTGGGAGCGAATACGGTCAAGGTAAGAGACCGGTGGCGCGCCTTGTAATTAGAAGTATCTAGTTTGTGAGGAATGGGTAGCAGATTGAATCCTAGTAAGTGTGTATGAATTTGGAGTAGTACTGTATTGATTTTGGAACCTAGTAAACTCGGTATGCGTAGTGTATTATCTTGTACGGAGTTGTGAAGTACTGTATTGAATGGAGTAATGTATCGAATGGAGTATTGTAGTAATCAGTGCGTAATGAGAGTA
The DNA here is from genome assembly GCA_023374045.1 of Limonium bicolor. Taxonomy (NCBI): domain Eukaryota; kingdom Viridiplantae; phylum Streptophyta; class Magnoliopsida; order Caryophyllales; family Plumbaginaceae; genus Limonium; species Limonium bicolor. The sequence goes on along the minus strand of CM041777.1, from coordinate 321,757,087 downwards.
TGGATTGTATTAAGTAGTACTCGGATATTCCGGTCCATCAGACCGATGCTGTATATAGAAGTAGTAGCCTTGTTAGTCACGTGGGTGACTAACGGCATTGTATCACCCGATGTATGTAAGTATGTATCCGCTGCGTGACTCGGGAAGCACGAGGAGATTGGACGGTAATGATTGAATTAATAGTAGGGGTGTTACAGAGAAGGCATTTGAAAACATTAAAAGAATACCAAAGGTCAAGATATGACTTTAAGACCATTAATGACATTTTTGTACTTTAAGGCATTAAAGAGGATGCAACTATTAAATGTTGATTGAAACATCTGTTTAAATGGATTAGCTAATCTGGAATTAAATAAATATTCCAGCACATTTAGTAACCAACCAAGAATAATAAATTATTTAAAGGACACCAAGGCACTTTTCGTGCTTTAAAGGATTAATGAGGATTTGATCATGTAAATATTAAACGCTGAGTAGAAATTGTTTTTCTAACTTAAATAAGAGTATAAAAGTCCTGGTAGCACATTAATAACCACCAAAAGGATAAATTCTCTTTTAAGGACAAATGGATACTTTTGTGCTTTAAATAAGATATCGTCTTTAAGATAAGGTAACTTCCCACCAATTTATTTAGCTCATTAATTGGTTAGTGGAATTTAAACATGTCAATATACCATGGTGGATCAATTTCTCGACTTGGGTAAATTACCAAAATATCTCTGGTGGTGAAAGTCAACTTTTGGGTTAAAATTACCAAAATACCCATTTTGATCCACTTAAGGAAAAATACATTATGAACCCAATGGAACACATCTCATCCCTTAAAATGCTCTATAAAGTCTCTATTCCCGAATTACCCTCAAAAATGACCAAAATAATGTTTTAAGGCGTTAAAGCTCATAAATAAATTTTTGGGGTATTTCAATTCTGGCCCTGTCCCATCTGCATCTGAGGACGGGCTTGGTTGTATGGTTGCCTAGAGAAGCCTGGGGGACCCTGCATATTACTTTGTAAAAGGTTAGAATTTAAAGCATTGTTGGGATTACCATACCTGAGATTCTGGTGTTGATTCTGGTTCCATGGCTGTTGGTAATTCCCTTGTCCCAAAAAGTTTGCTTCTTCAGCAATCCGTATTTCCTCCAGATGAGGGCATATTTCAAATGAGTGGTCACCACCACAATGAGAACAAAGAGGCTCAGATGAAGATGAGGAAGCTGTCCTCTTTACCTGCTGAGAAGGTTGACCATTAATTAAAAAATCATCAAACCTTTTTACCAGTGAGCTTACCAATGTCGACTGCTGAGCCTGAGACTCTGCTATCTGCTACATCCAAGGATCCATATTCTTAGCACCTTTAGCACCCATTGTCATAGTCCTGCCTCCCTCGGTGCCCCACTGACAAACCTCTTCAATATACGTTTCCATGGCCGCCATGAAATCTGTGCCAGATCGGTTGAGGATGTTTCCTCCCAAAGCTGATCTAACCTCCGCCTTATGTATATGCTGTAATCCATGAAAGAATGACATAGCAATACAAGTGAGGTCCTGTCCGTGATGAGGACATTGTCGGAGCATCTCTTTAAAACGATCCCATGCTTCACAAATAGTCTCAGCACCTCCCTGTTTGAAAGCAAGTAAGGTAGCAACCAAATTCATAGTTGATAAGTGTCAAAATGAGCATGTTTTATAGGTGTATTTCATGTTTTATATTAGCACTTTTCTTGCTCATTTCTCCACTTCGGTTAGTTTTCCTCTAGTTTATGTTTATTGTTTATCTCACAAAATTATTGGTTTAACATGAGGAAAACCAAGCCGGGAGTGAAGTAGTCAAAGAGACGAACGCGTAGACCAAGCGGCTCAGAAAACGGAGTCCAAACGAAGAATCTAGAGCCGGTCAAAGTTAGAAGGAAAATAGGTCACGGTCAATGGTGCAACCGCCCCATAACAGGCGGACACCACCACACCAACCGCCAGGCGGACACCACATGCACTACCGCCACTTATGAGGCGGTCGTCTCCACCTCTACCGCCACTTATCAGGCGGTCCTCTCTGATCAACCGCGAGGCGGTCGTCTCACTACCGCCACTTATCAGGCGGTCCTCTATCAACGCGAGGCGGACACTACCACTACCGCCAGGCGGTATTAACAGGCGGACAAGATTAAAATCGCATCCGGCTAGTTTCTTCTTCGCGCGCAGTCGTCGTCTTCAACTTGAATCGTCTTATCTATCTACCGACGCCTACCTTAAATCGCTCCTGCAGTCTGCCTCCTGTCCCCTGCAATTAATGCTTCAATCAATGAAGCAATCAATGAAGCAAATATCTACGTACCACTACCTCTTCATTTCTTCTATAAATACCCATTCCCTACAGCCTTGTACGAGTGCACGGAGAAAACCAGAAAATCACTCACACTCACCTCATCATTCTTTCCAGTAACACTCTCGTATTTCATTTCACTCCATTAATTCTCTAATTCACCCACTTCACTTATAATAACCTACGTACATATTTCACTCTTCGACCTCTCCATTTCTCCATTCACTAATCACGTCCCCGTGCTGTTATTATGTCCAACCTCTGTCAGATTTATTACCAGTTAATATGTCTGGCTAAGGAGGATTTGCTCCGGGCAAGGTTTTTAATTATGGTTTGTTTAATTATGTAATCAATATTTCTACCGGTTTTAATAAATACAGTTTGTTACGCTTAAAGGATTTCTCTCACCATTTTAATAAATTACATGAATTTATTAAAATGCTTTCCTAAGTCTATTTTGATCAGACCAGGTGATAAATAGACAGGTTATTTAAGCCGTAAATCTGGAGAAAACTTATTATGATTTAATAAGTTAGTATTTACAGATGCAATTATAATTCCTCGAATTTAACGTCCGTTTACATAGTATGCTCGAACCTTGATTAGACCGAGCATTTTCTGGTAAACGAGTTCTTAAGGGTCTATGACTTAGTCCTTAGGATAATAAACAGGAATTTTGCCAAACTAATTTATTAAACCGGAAGAGATAGCATAATTAATCAGATTATATAAAACCTGAACCCGGAGTTCCATTTAATTCATCTGCACTCAGTAATTTAATCTGCTCTTTTAATTCTCTAAAAACAAGTCAATTAACTTCCCCCCTTTTGTGACAAGCTTAGGAACTACTTTAGCTCGCTATAAGTCCCACGGTTTGACCCCGGCCGCTTCTGTCTTCTACACTACTACGACCGGGTTTTAATTTGCAGCCCGACGGATATTTTGAGTATTAATTTCTTTCTTTTAATAACTACACTCTTCTAATCACTCACGATAAATCCATCTGCAAAATGGCGCCGTTGCCGGGGACTTGATTTAATCTAGTCCCTAAGCCCCGGTTAATTCACCTGTTTCATTACAATAATCTGTTAATCTACTAAAATAATTAAATAACAAAATTCAAAAAAAAACTGTTAATCCAATTTCGGACATATAACCTCGGACATCTGATTTGGACATCGGACTTCTAACTTCTGATCTGACTTGGACATCTAATTTTGGACATCGGACTTCTGACATTTGTTAATATTATTGTTATTTATTTCTGTCATTTCGTTCCATTGTCATTTCGTTCCTTGTCATTTCGTTCCATTGTATACTAACTACTAACTTTAAAATTCTGTCATTTCGTTCATTGTCATTTCGTTCCATTGTCATTTCGTTCCCTTGTATACTAACTACTAACTTTAAATTTCTGTCTACTAATTCCTAACATTTTTATTATTCTAACGTATAACCAGTTCTTTTCTCTGTTTTGAGTGGTGTATGCCTTTCACCAGGTCACAGAGCCTCCCAGAGAATATTAATCACACGGTTGGTTACATCCCAGAAATCGAGAGAACCTTTCTGCGCAATCTCAGGCAGAGACGAACTCAACAGCACATTACCAACACAGTGATAGATTCTGACCCGGAAGCTAACATGGCAGCTACACCAGCAACGGTTCGAAATATCAACAGGCCGTCTAACCAAGGACAACAGCCTGCTATCGTCCTTCCTCACCTCAGCCCATCCGAATACGAGAGTGGCAAAAGCTGAAGCCATATCATCAGATTCGATGTGTGAAGGAGTTGGGCATGTTTGATGGCACCAGTCCAGACGAAGCCCTGTTACATGTTACAAAATTCTTACAACATGCCAATAGCCTTACTGCAACCGACGCAGTACTTCAATATGCAAGATTGTCATTATTCCCACACAGCCTGACGGGAAGCGCGAGCAAATGGTATCATAGCTTAACACCGAGTACCATTGTTACCTGGGACGACATGGCCACCAAGTTCTATGACAAATTCCTACCTCCGAGCCGAACTTTGGAGATGATTGCTGAAATTTATAATTTTAAGCAACCAGGGTCGGAGAATATTTGTGAAACTTGGGACCGTTTCAAAGGTCTACTACTCACTTGTCCTCACCACGGTCTGACGAAGGAACAATTATCACAATTGTTCTACAAGGGCTTGATCGGTCCGTGCAGAACAATGGTGTTATCTTCGTTAGGGGCTGACGTTCTGAAAAAGCCGGGAGCACAATTTCTGAACAGCATGGAGTCTCTCTGTGAGGAAATTAGAGACTGGGCCTCCGGTGGATCAAGGAGCGGTACTCCAGGATTATATCATGTTGGGGAGAGTGATAACAAATTCGACCAGCTCATGAGAAGCCATGAGCAACTCATGGAAAGCAACGCTCAGCAAGCAACAAAAGTGAGCACTCTACAGAAAGTGGTCGAACAGATGGCTATGAATTCCTTCCCTCAGCAAGCTAAGTCGATGATTTCCCGACCACCTACTACCCCTCCAGGCTATGCTCCTCAATCTCAACATCACCAACAATTTCTTGTACGCAATGTTGCGGGCCTCATGATTATGAACAATGCCCCCAACTACAAGAAATGAAAGCAGCGGAGGAAGCAAACTACATCACCAACAATTCAGGATACAGACAACCATGGCAACGTAACATGCAATCCAACCTTAGCTACTCAAACACCGGAAATATCCAAAACCCACATACCCTACAAACATCCCAAAATTACAGACCTCAGTCCAATTTCCAAGGAGGCCCAAGGCAATATCAACAACAGCCTTATGGCAATGAAGCTTCATCGAGCCGACCAGCTCCACCTCCTTCGAATCCTGAGTCTGATATGTCTCAGATGCAAGAGATGTTTAAGGCGATGATGGGTAAATCACGAGATACGCAAGAAGAGGTCGCAGCTCTGCGCAAAGACCAAAAAGCCTTGCAATCTCAAATCCAACAGCTACTCACTCAACAAAGACCACCTGGTCAATTCCCTTCACAAACAAATCCCAATCCGAAGGAACAAGCAAATTCAGTCCTTATAGACGATGGCACATCACAACAACAAACTTGTGTGCAGTCTCTTTAAGGAGTGGAAGGGAACTTGCCACCAGCAAAGGAAAAGAAAAAGAAAATCTTGAAGATTCCTATATCAATGTTGATGAAACCACCAAACCAACTTTACCTCCCTCAGAAATCAATTCCTACTCCTGTTACTCCACCTCCATCTCGAATTACCATCGACATCCCAACCTCCACTCATAAAAACAGTGAACTCCCGTTCCCAAACAGAATGAAAAAGAAACATCTTGATGAGCATTCTCCAAGTTCTTGAGCATTTTCAAGAAGCTGACCCTCGACATACCTCTGATCGATGCTTTGCAAGAGATGCCTAATTATGCAAAATTCCTCAAGGATCTCTTGACAAAGAAGAAAAAGAAACCTGGAAAAGAGACAGTGCACCTGACAGAGGAGTTCTGCAGCCCTTCTTCGAGCACTCCCTCCTAAACAAACAGATCCGGGAAATCCCGTGATCCCGTGCTTTATAGGTGGGGTGGATTGTGGAAGTGGTCTATGCGACCTAGGAGCCAGCATTAATATCATGCCATACGCCACCTTCTGAAAGTTAAAGGAGGAGAAATGCAACCGGTTCCTTTTAAACTCCAACTAGCAGACAGATCAGAGATCAAGCCCATGGGCATAGTCCGAGATTTGGTAGTTGGAGTGTCTCGCTTCATCTTTCCAGCTGATTTCGTCATTCTAGAAATGGATGACGATGTCGAGGTTCCCCTGATTCTAGGTCGACCGTTTCTAAGTACCGCCAAAGCTATCATTGACGTCCACGACGGGAAAATCACTCTTCGGTACGAAGATGAGACGATTGAATTCGACATGCAGAAAATGATGAAGAAAAGCTCAAACTTTTCTCCTCATGCTAAGACGGTGGGATTCACAGATGACGAGGAGGAGGAAGGCGATTTTGCTACAGAGGAGGACACGTATTTTCCATCTTCCATCCAGGAAGCTGAAACTGAACCCCTAGAGCAAGTATTACTTACTTCTCTAGAAGAAAAGATGGAGGATCCAGAAGTTAACGCCATGCTGGCGTACGTAGAAAAGGAAGGGCTGGTTATCAATCGTTCCGGCCACCAATCGAAGAACTCGACAGAAAACCTCAAAAATCAATTCCATCAGTAAACAACCACCTGAACTCGAGCTTAAAGAAATACCCTCTAACCTCAAGTATGCTTTCCTAGCTGAAAATGACCATTTGCCTGTCATTATTTCCTCTTCTCTGAATTCCGGAGAGGAAACGAAGCTACTTGAGGTATTGAAGAAGCACAAGACAGCAATCGGGTGGACTATCGCTGATATCAAAGGAATTGATCCCTCCTATTGCACGCACCATATTTACATGGAGGAACTTCAACCTATCCGACAACCTCAACGCCGGCTAAACCCTAACCTCAAGGAGGTAGTTCGAAAGGAGGTTCTGAAACTCCTTGACGCAGATATCATCTATCCAATTTCTGACAGTCCATGGGTCAGTCCTGTTCAAGTTGTCCCTAAGAAGGGGGGCATCGAAGCTGTTATTAATGAAAAGGGAGAGACTATCCCTCAAAGAAAGATCACAGGATGGCGCATGTGTATTGATTATCGGCGTTTGAACTTGGCCACCAGGAAGGATCATTTCCTCTCCCCTTCATCGACCAGATGTTGGAACGACTGCAGGGCAAGAGTACTACTGTTTTCTAGATGGGTTCTCGGGTTATTTTCAAATACCAATCGCACCTGAGGACCAGGACAAGACAACCTTCACTTGTCCTTACGGTACCTTTGCATACCGACGAATGCCTTTCGGTCTATGCAACGCCCCTGCTACCTTCCAGAGATGTATGCAAGCAATATTTGCTGACTTCATCGAGCAGAGCATAGAAGTCTTCATGGACGATTTCTCAGTCTATGGCTCTAGTTTCGACAAATGCTTGGCACAACTAGATTTGATCCTGAGACGGTGTGAGGATACGAATCTCGTCTTAAACTGGGAGAAGTGTCATTTTATGGTCAAGGACGGGATCGTCCTTGGACATAAAATATCAGCAGCAAAAGGGATAGAGGTGGATAAAGCCAAGGTAGAGGTTATGAGAAGTTACCAGCACCAACTACAGTTCGAGATATACGAGCATTTCTAGGGCATGCAGGATTTTATCGGCGGTTTATTCAGGACTTCTCCAAAATCAGCAAACCTTTGACCGACCTGCTACAGAAAGATGCCCCGTTTCATTTTGATGAAAATGTTCAGCTGCATTCCAAACAATAACACAAAATTGGTGACAGCACCTGTGGTCATACCACCTGATTGGTCTCTTCCTTTTGAGATCATGTGTGACGCAAGTGACTATGCCGTGGGGCAGCTCTTGCCAAAAGAAGAGAAAATCTTGAGAGTGATCGCCTATGCTAGCAGAACACTGAACGACGCGCAAAAACTATACGACCACCGAAAAAGAACTTTTGGCTATAGTTTTCTCCCTCGATAAGTTCAGATCTTACTTATGGGGAAGCAAGTCATCGTGCATACAGACCACTCCGCTCTCAAATACTTATTCACAAAACAAGAAGCCAAGCCTCGCCTTATTGCGCTGGATTCTTCTACTTCAAGAGTTTGACATCGAAGTCAAAGATAAGAGCGGGAAACTGAATGTCGTCGCCGACCATCTCTCTAGGTTGGTGACTCCTACGGATAGTGTGCCCATCAACGAATTCTTCCCCGACGAGACTGTCTTCTCCATCACCAAAGTACAGGAGCCATGGTACGCAGACCTGGCCAATTATTTAGTCTCAGGAACAGTACCCTACGATTTTTCCTACTCCCAGAAGAAGAAATTCTTTCTGACTCGAGGCATTATTTCTGGGAGGACCCGTACTTGTTCCGAGTTAGTGCTGATGGGTTAATTCGACGATGTCTCCCGGAAGAAGAGGTTTCGAGCGTCATTCACTTTTGTCATTCTCGGGAAGCCGGAGGTCACCATGGACCCACGAGGACCGCTGCTAAGATCCTGGCCTCAGGTTTTTATTGGCCAACCCTTCATAAAGATGTGTACCAATTCTGCAGACAATGTGATAATTGTCAGAAAATGGGTAACACATCCAGGAGACATGAGATGCCGCAACAAGGGATACTAGAAGTAGAGCTCTTTGATTGTTGGGGCATCGATTTCATGGGACCGTTCCCTTCCTCGCAGGGCCACGAATATGTTCTAGTGGCAGTTGATTATGTGTCAAAGTGGGTGGAAGCTACCGTGTCATCATGCCGATGCAAAGACAGTAACAAGATTCCTCAAAAGCACATTTTACCCGTTTCGGCGTGCCCAGAATTATTATTAGTGATGGAGGAACACACTTCTGCAACCGTTTATTCGAAGCACTTATGGTCAAATACGGGGTACGTCACAAGGTAGCTTTACCTTATCACCCCCAGACAAACGGTCAAGCAGAAGTTTCCAACCGAGAGTTAAAATGGATCCTTCAGAAGACGGTTAACTCATCAGAAGGATTGGGCACTTAAACTGGATGATGCGCTTTGGGCTTACCGCACTGCATTCAAGACTCCCATCGGGATGTCTCCTTTTAAGCTGGTCTATGGAAAAGCATGCCACCTTCCTGTGGAGATGGAGCATAAAGCATATTGGGCAATCAAAGCCCTAAACTTTGACATGGTTTCTGCAGGAGAGAAGAAAATTCCAACTTACCGAATTAGAAGAGCTGCGAGATCAGGCTTATCAGAATGCAAAGATCTATAAAGAGCGCACCAAAAAGTTCCACGACAGGATGATCCTCAAGAAGGAATTCGAAGTTGGTGATTGGGTTCTCTTATATAACTCGAGATTAAGGATTTTCCCAGGGAAGCTCAAGTCACATTGGGCCGGCCCTTTTCAAATTGTTAGTGTGACCCCGTACGGTGCCTTTGAACTCCAGAACAAACAAGGCGAAACTTTCAAGGTCAACGGGGCACGTCTTAAAAGGTATAATTCTCATTCCAATATTTCAACTAACCTATCTGCAACTTATTTTGTCCAAGAACAGCAGGACAATTCGCCCTCATCTTCTCCAAACTAAAACTTGGTCAAATACGTCTAGCTAGAGACGTTAAACCCGGGCAGCTCGGTGGGAGGCAACCCACTATCTATCTTTCTTTCCTTTAATTTAATATGTTTTTCCTTTTTGTACTATATTTCCCTTTTATTTGCTATAATAAAATGCAGGCTTCACTTGAGTTCTTCTCGCTGTGTAGAATTCTTTACAGGTTAATTCATGACATTCCACAGCAACACTCAAGTGTGGGGGAGCTCTACACACTCTACGAAATCTGGGGAGTACACTCTTTCCTTTACTTTGCTTGCCCTATTAATTTTATTTCATCTACGCAATGAGGGCATTGCTTAAGCTAAGTGTAAGGGGAAGAACCTCAGGACATCTAAATGCTTAAATTGTTAAGTCTCTCTGCTTATTTCTGCTTACCTCGCATTTGTTCTAATTGAATTATGTACCTGCTAATGTAGGTTGTTCTCTTTAAAAACTAATACTATTATGAATTGTAGGATAAAGGGTACAAAATTTTTCAAAATTTTACATTTGATTACTTTTGAGGAGCATTTTATATGCGGTGTGACCAAATAATCTGCAAATTGGTTGGATTTTATTGCTCAGGGTTTCTTTCTGTCTTCTCTCTTAGGGATTGCTAAGGGGTATTTCTCTGTTAAAAAAAAAGAAGAAGTATACAAAAAAATAAGGGACTTTCGAGACACCATTGGTAACCAACAAAAGAGAGTTGAGTGTTCTTAAATACAAAGGCGTGATGCCTATATTTTCTCATCTTGCAAAAGTGAAGCAAATGCATAAATCTTTCTTCCTTTTATTTTCTCCTCAATGCCCATTCTTGAGAAAAGTTGGCCATGGTAAAAGTTCTCGGAGTCACCAAAAAAAAGAAACATTGAAGTACCTTAGATCATACCCCGAAATTCTATTTTTTTTCACCTTGAGCACACCTATGCCACCAGCAGATAATTTTTCACACTCCTCAATAAGTTTTAGAGATCATAAACTATTGACTTTTTTATCCTACCCTTCATAATAATATTTGTTAGTATTGAGCATTTCCTACTTGCTTAGGTACATGGTTTTACTTGAGGACAAGCAAAAAGATAAGTGTGGGGGTGTGATAAGTGTCAAAATGAGCATGTTTTATAGGTGTATTTCATGTTTATATTAGCACTTTTCTTGCTCATTTCTCCACTTCGGTTAGTTTTCCTCTAGTTTATGTTTTATTGTTTATCTCACAAAATTATTGGTTTAAACATGAGGAAAACCAAGCCGGGAGTGAAGTAGTCAAAGAGACGAACGCGTAGACGCAAGCGGCTCAGAAAACGGAGTCCAAACGAAGAATCTAGAGCCGGTCAAAGTTGGAAGGAAAATAGGTCACGGTCAATGGTGCAACCGCCCCATAACAGGCGGACACCACCACACCAACCGCCAGGCGGACACCACATGCACTACCGCCACTTATGAGGCGGTCGTCTCCACCTGTACCGCCACTTATCAGGCGGTCCTCTCTGATCCAACCGCGAGGCGGTCGTCTCCACCTGTACCGCCACTTATCAGGCGGTCTCTCATGCAACCGCGAGGCGGTCGTCTACCACTACCGCCAGGCGGTATTAACAGGCGGACAAGATTAAAATCGCAATCCGGCTAGTTTCTTCTTCGCGCGCAGTCGTCGTCTTCAACTTGAATCGTCTTATCTATCTACTCCGACGCCTACCTTAAATCGCTCCTGCAGTCTGCCTCCTGTCCCCTGCAATTAATGCTTCAATCAATGAAGCAAATATCTACGTACCACTCTTCATTTCTTCTATAAATACCCATTCCCTACAGCCTTGTACGAGTGCACGGAGAAAACCAGAAAATCACTCATTCTCACCTCATTCATTCTCTTCCATTAACACTCACGTACATCTCATACCCCAGTTCTCTAAATTCTCAAATTCACCCACTTCACTTATAATAACCTACGTACATGTTTCACTCTTCGACCTCTCCATTTCTCCATTCACTAATCACGTCTCCGTGCTGTTATTACGTCCAACCTCTGTCAGATTTATTACCAGTTAATATGTCTGGCTAAGGAGGATTTGCTCCGGGCAAGGTTTTTAATTATGGTTTGTTTAATTATGTAATCAATATTTCTACCGGTTTTAATAAATACAGTTTGTTACGCTTAAAGGATTTCTCTCACCATTTTAATAAATTACATGAATTTATTAAAATGCTTTCCTAAGTCTATTTTGATCAGACCAGGTGATAAATAGACAGGTTATTTAAGCCGTAAATCTGGAGAAAACTTATTATGATTTAATAAGTTAGTATTTACAGATGCAATTATAATTCCTCGAATTTAACGTCCGTTTACATAGTATGCTCGAACCTTGATTAGACCGAGCATTTTCTGGTAAACGAGTTCTTAAGGGTCTATGACTTAGTCCTTAGGATAAAAACAGGAATTTTGCCAAACTAATTTATTAAACCGGAAGAGATAGCATAATTAATCAGATTATATAAAACCTGAACCCGGAGTTCCATTTAATTCATCTGCACTCAGTAATTTAATCTGCTCTTTTAATTCTCTAAAAACAAGTCAATTAACTTCCCCCCTTTTGTGACAAGCTTAGGAACTACTTTAGCTCGCTATAAGTCCCACGGTTTGACCCCGGCCGCTTCTGTCTTCTACACTACTACGACCGGGTTTTAATTTGCAGCCCGACGGATATTTTGAGTATTAATTTCTTTCTTTTAATAACTACACCTCTTCTAATCACTCACGATAAATCCATTCTGCAAAATGGCGCCGTTGCCGGGGACTTGATTTAATCTAGTCCCTAAGCCCCGGTTAATTCACCTGTTTATTACAATAATCTGTTAATCTACTAAAATTAATAAAAAAAAAAAAAAAACTGTTAATCCAATTTCGGACATATAACCTCGGACATCTGATTTGGACATCGGACTTCTGACTTCTGATCTGACTTGGACATCTAATTTTGGACATCGGACTTCTGACATTTGTTAATATTATTGTTATTTATTTCTGTCATTTCGTTCCATTGTCATTTCGTTCCTTGTCATTTCGTTCCATTGTCTCTAACTACTAACTTTAAATTTCTGTCATTTCGTTCCATTGTCATTTCGTTCCTTGTATACTAACTACTAACTTTAAATTTCTGTCTACTAATTCCTAACATTTTTATTATTCTAACGTATAACCAGTTCTTTTCTCTGTTTTGAGTGGTGTATGCCTTTCACCAGGTCACAGAGCCTCCCAGAGAATATTAATCACACGGTTGGTTACATCCCAGAAATCGAGAGAACCTTTCTGCGCAATCTCAGGCAGAGACGAACTCAACAGAACATTACCACACAGTGATAGATTCTGACCCGGAAGCTAACATGGCAGCTACACCAGCAACGGTTCGAAATATCAACAGGCCGTCTAACCAAGGACAACAGCCTGCTATCGTCCTTCCTCACCTCAGCCCATCCGAATACGAGAGTGGCAAAAGCTGAAGCCATATCATCAGATTCGATGTGTGAAGGAGTTGGGCATGTTTGATGGCACCAGTCCAGACGAAGCCCTGTTACATGTTACAAAATTCTTACAACATGCCAATAGCCTTACTGCAACCGACGCAGTACTTCAATATGCAAGATTGTCATTATTCCCACACAGCCTGACGGGAAACGCGAGCAAGTGGTATCATAGCTTAACACCGAGTACCATTGTTACCTGGGACGACATGGCCACCAAGTTCTATGACAAATTCCTACCTCCGAGCCGAACTTTGGAGATGATTGCTGAAATTTATAATTTTAAGCAACCAGGGTCGGAGAATATTTGTGAAACTTGGGACCGTTTCAAAGGTCTACTACTCACTTGTCCTCACCACGGTCTGACGAAGGAACAAGTATCACAATTGTTCACAAGGGCTTGATCGGTCCGTGCAGAACAATGGTGTTATCTTCGTTAGGGGCTGACGTTCTGAAAAAGCCGGGAGCACAATTTCTGAACAGCATGGAGTCTCTCTGTGAGGAAATTAGAGACTGGGCCTCCGGTGGATCAAGGAGCGGTACTCCAGGATTATATCATGTTGGGGAGAGTGATAACAAATTCGACCAGCTCATGAGAAGCCATGAGCAACTCATGGAAAGCAACGCTCAGCAAGCAACAAAAGTGAGCACTCTACAGAAAGTGGTCGAACAGATGGCTATGAATTCCTTCCCTCAGCAAGCTAAGTCGATGATTTCCCGACCACCTACTACCCCTCCAGGCTATGCTCCTCAATCTCAACATCACCAACAATTTCTTGTACGCAATGTTGCGGGCCTCATGATATGAACAATGCCCCCAACTACAAGAAATGAAAGCAGCGGAGGAAGCAAACTACATCACCAACAATTCAGGATACAGACAACCATGGCAACGTAACATGCAATCCAACCTTAGCTACTCAAACACCGGAAATATCCAAAACCCACATACCCTACAAACATCCCAAAATTACAGACCTCAGTCCAATTTCCAAGGAGGCCCAAGGCAATATCAACAACAGCCTTATGGCAATGAAGCTTCATCGAGACCAGCTCCACCTCCTTCGAATCCTGAGTCTGATATGTCTCAGATGCAGGAGATGTTTAAGGCGATGATGGGTAAATCACGAGATACGCAAGAAGAGGTCGCAGCTCTGCGCAAAGACCAAAAAGCCTTGCAATCTCAAATCCACAGCTACTCACTCAACAAAGACCACCTGGTCAATTCCCTTCACAAACAAATCCCAATCCGAAGGAACAAGCAAATTCAGTCCTTATAGACGATGGCACATCACAACAACAAACTTGTGTGCAGTCTCTTTAAGGAGTGGAAGGGAACTTGCCACCAGCAAAGGAAAAGAAAAAGAAAATCTTGAAGATTCCTATATCAATGTTGATGAAACCACCAAACCAACTTTACCTCCCTCAGAAATCAATTCCTACTCCTGTTACTCCACCTCCATCTCGAATTACCATCGACATCCCAACCTCCACTCATAAAAAACAGTGAACTCCCGTTCCCAAACAGAATGAAAAAGAAACATCTTGATGAGCAATTCTCCAAGTTCTTGAGCATTTTCAAGAAGCTGACCCTCGACATACCTCTGATCGATGCTTTGCAAGAGATGCCTAACTATGCAAAATTCCTCAAGGATCTCTTGACGAAGAAGAAAAAGAAACCTGGAAAGAGACAGTGCACCTGACAGAGGAGTGTTCTGCAGCCCTTCTTCGAGCACTCCCTCCTAAACAAACAGATCCGGGAAATCCCGTGATCCCGTGCTTTATAGGTGGGGTGGATTGTGGAAGTGGTCTATGCGACCTAGGAGCCAGCATTAATATCATGCCATACGCCACCTTCTTGAAAGTTAAAGGAGGAGAAATGCAACCGGTTCCTTTTAAACTCCAACTAGCAGACAGATCAGAGATCAAGCCCATGGGCATAGTCCGAGATTTGGTAGTTGGAGTGTCTCGCTTCATCTTTCCAGCTGATTTCGTCATTCTAGAAATGGATGACGATGTCGAGGTTCCCCTGATTCTAGGTCGACCGTTTCTAAGTACCGCCAAAGCTATCATTGACGTCCACGACGGGAAAATCACTCTTCGGTACGAAGATGAGACGATTGAATTCGACATGCAGAAAATGATGAAGAAAAGCTCAAACTTTTCTCCTCATGCTAAGACGGTGGGATTCACAGATGACGAGGAGGAGGAAGGCGATTTTGCTACAGAGGAGGACACGTATTTTCCATCTTCCATCCAGGAAGCTGAAACTGAACCCCTAGAGCAAGTATTACTTACTTCTCTAGAAGAAAAGATGGAGGATCCAGAAGTTAACGCCATGCTGGCGTACGTAGAAAAAGGAAGGGCTGGTTATCAATCGTTCCGGCCACCAATCGAAGAACTCGACAGAAAACCTCAAAAATCAATTCCATCAGTGGAACAACCACCTGAACTCGAGCTTAAAGAAATACCCTCTAACCTCAAGTATGCCTTCCTAGCTGAAAATGACCATTTGCCTGTCATTATTTCCTCTTCTCTGAATTCCGGAGAGGAAACGAAGCTACTTGAGGTATTGAAGAAGCACAAGACAGCAATCGGGTGGACTATCGCTGATATCAAAGGAATTGATCCCTCCTATTGCACGCACCATATTTACATGGAGGAAAACTTCAAGCCTATCCGACAACCTCAACGCCGGCTAAACCCTAACCTCAAGGAGGTAGTTCGAAAGGAGGTTCTGAAACTCCTTGACGCAGATATCATCTATCCAATTTCTGACAGTCCATGGGTCAGTCCTGTTCAAGTTGTCCCTAAGAAGGGGGGCATCGAAGCTGTTATTAATGAAAAGGGAGAGACTATCCCTCAAAGAAAGATCACAGGATGGCGCATGTGTATTGATTATCGGCGTTTGAACTTGGCCACCAGGAAGGATCATTTCCTCTCCCCTTCATCGACCAGATGTTGGAACGACTGCAGGGCAAGAGTACTACTGTTTTCTAGATGGGTTCTCGGGTTATTTTCAAATACCAATCGCACCTGAGGACCAGGACAAGACAACCTTCACTTGTCCTTACGGTACCTTTGCATACCGACGAATGCCTTTCGGTCTATGCAACGCCCCTGCTACCTTCCAGAGATGTATGCAAGCAATATTTGCTGACTTCATCGAGCAGAGCATAGAAGTCTTCATGGACGATTTCTCAGTCTATGGCTCTAGTTTCGACAAATGCTTGGCACAACTAGATTTGATCCTGAGACGGTGTGAGGATACGAATCTCGTTTTAAACTGGGAGAAGTGTCATTTTATGGTTAAGGACGGGATCGTCCTTGGACATAAAATATCAGCAAAAGGGATAGAGGTGGATAAAGCCAAGGTAGAGGTTATCGAGAAGTTACCAGCACCAACTACAGTTCGAGATATACGAGCATTTCTAGGGCATGCAGGATTTTATCGGCGGTTTATTCAGGACTTCTCCAAAATCAGCAAACCTTTGACCGACCTGCTACAGAAAGATGCCCCATTTCATTTTGATGAAAGATGTTCAGCTGCATTCCAAACAATAACACAGAAATTGGTGACAGCACCTGTGGTCATACCACCTGATTGGTCTCTTCCTTTTGAGATCATGTGTGACGCAAGTGACTATGCCGTGGGGGCAGCTCTGTGCCAAAAGAAGGAGAAAATCTTGAGAGTGATCGCCTATGCTAGCAGAACACTGAACGACGCACAGAAAAACTATACGACCACCGAAAAAGAACTTTTGGCTATAGTTTTCTCCCTCGATAAGTTCAGATCTTACTTATGGGGAAGCAAAGTCATCGTGCATACAGACCACTCCGCTCTCAAATACTTATTCACAAAACAAGAAGCCAAGCCTCGCCTATTGCGCTGGATTCTTCTACTTCAAGAGTTTGACATCGAAGTCAAAGATAAGAGCGGGAAACTGAATGTCGTCGCCGACCATCTCTCTAGGTTGGTGACTCCTACGGATAGTGTGCCCATCAACGAATTCTTCCCCGACGAGACTGTCTTCTCCATCACCAAAGTACAGGAGCCATGGTACGCAGACCTGGCCAATTATTTAGTCTCAGGAACAGTACCCTACGATTTTTCCTACTCCCAGAAGAAGAAATTCTTTCTGACTCGAGGCATTATTTCTGGGAGGACCCGTACTTGTTCCGAGTTAGTGCTGATGGGTTAATTCGACGATGTCTCCCGGAAGAAGAGGTTTCGAGCGTCATTCACTTTTGTCATTCTCGGGAAGCCGGAGGTCACCATGGACCCACGAGGACCGCTGCTAAGATCCTGGCCTCAGGTTTTTATTGGCCAACCCTTCATAAAGATGTGTACCAATTCTGCAGACAATGTGATAATTGTCAGAAAATGGGTAACACATCCAGGAGACATGAGATGCCGCAACAAGGGATACTAGAAGTAGAGCTTTGATTGTTGGGGCATCGATTTCATGGGACCGTTCCCTTCCTCGCAGGGCCACGAATATGTTCTGGTGGCAGTTGATTATGTGTCAAAGTGGGTGGAAGCTGTACCGTGTCATCATGCCGATGCAAAGACAGTAACAAGATTCCTCAAGAAGCACATTTTTACCCGTTTCGGCGTGCCCAGAATTATTATTAGTGATGGAGGAACACACTTCTGCAACCGTTTATTCGAAGCACTTATGGTCAAATACGGGGTACGTCACAAGGTAGCTTTACCTTATCACCCCCAGACAAACGGTCAAGCAGAAGTTTCCAACCGAGAGTTAAAATGGATCCTTCAGAAGACGGTTAACTCATCAGAAGGATTGGGCACTTAAACTGGATGATGCGCTTTGGGCTTACCGCACTGCATTCAAGACTCCCATCGGGATGTCTCCTTTTAAGCTGGTCTATGGAAAAGCATGCCACCTTCCTGTGGAGATGGAGCATAAAGCATATTGGGCAATCAAAGCCCTAAACTTTGACATGGTTTCTGCAGGAGAGAGAGGAAATTCCAACTTACCGAATTAGAAGAGCTGCGAGATCAGGCTTATCAGAATGCTAAGATCTATAAAGAGCGCACCAAAAAGTTCCACGACAGGATGATCCTCAAGAAGGAATTCGAAGTTGGTGATTGGGTTCTCTTATATAACTCGAGATTAAGGATTTTCCCAGGGAAGCTCAAGTCACATTGGGCCGGCCCTTTTCAAATTGTTAGTGTGACCCCGTACGGTGCCTTTGAACTCCAGAACAAACAAGGCGAAACTTTCAAGGTCAACGGGGCACGTCTTAAAAGGTATAATTCTCATTCCAATATTTCAACTAACCTATCTGCAACTTATTTTGTCCAAGAACAGCAGGACAATTCGCCCTCGAATCTTCTCCAAACTAAAACTTGGTCAAATACGTCTAGCTAGAGACGTTAAACCCGGGCAGCTCGGTGGGAGGCAACCCACTATCTATCTTTCCTTTCCTTTAATTTATATGTTTTTCCTTTTTGTACTATATTTCCCTTTTATTTGCTATAATAAAATGCAGGCTTCACTTGAGTTCTTCTCGCTGTGTAGAAATTCTTTACAGGTTAATTATGACATTACACAGCACACTCAAGTGTGGGGGAGCTCTACACACTCTACGAAATCTGGGGAGTACACTCTTTCCTTTACTTTGCTTGCCCTATTAATTTTATTTCATCTACGCAATGAGGGCATTGCTTAAGCTAAGTGTGGGGGAAGACCTCAGGACATCTAAATGCTTAAAATTTGTTAAGTCTCTCTGCTTATTTTCTGCTTACCTCGCATTTGTTCTAATTGAATTATGTACCTTGCTAATGTAGGTTGTTCTCTTTAAAAACTAATACTATTATGAATTGTAGGATAAAGGGTACAAAATTTTTCAAAATTTTTACATTTGATTACTTTTGAGGAGCATTTTTATGCGGGTGTTGTGACCAAATAATCTGCAATTGGTTGGATTTTATGCTCAGGGTTTCTTTTCTGTCTTCTCTCTTAGGGATTGCTAAGGGGTATTTTCTTGTTTTAAAAAAAAAAAGAGAGAAGTATACAAAAAAAAAAGGGGGACTTTCGAGACACCATTGGTAACCAACAAAAGAGAGTTGGTGTTTCTTAAATACAAAGGCGTGATGCCTATATTTTCTCATCTCTTTGTGCAAAGTGAAGCAAATGCATAAATAAATTTTTTCCTTTTATTTCTCCTCAATGCCCATTCTTGAGA
This sequence comes from Limonium bicolor, assembly GCA_023374045.1. Classification (NCBI taxonomy): domain Eukaryota; kingdom Viridiplantae; phylum Streptophyta; class Magnoliopsida; order Caryophyllales; family Plumbaginaceae; genus Limonium; species Limonium bicolor. The sequence continues at coordinate 321,737,898 of CM041777.1, read as the reverse complement.
AAAGTTGGCCTTGGTAAAGTTCTTGGAGTCACCCAAAAACAAAAGAAACATTGAAGTACCTTAGATCATACCCCGAATTCTAAATTTTGTTTTCACCTTTAGCACACCTATGCCACCAAACAGATAATTTTTCACTCCTCAATAAGTTTAGAGATCATGAACTATTGACTTTTTATCCTACCCTTCATAATAATATTGTTATATGAGTATTTCTACTTGCTTAGGTACAGGTTTTACTGAGGACAAGCAAAAGATAAGTGTGGGGGTGTGATAAGTGTCAAAATGAGCATGTTTTATAGGTGTATTTCATGTTTTATATTAGCACTTTTCTTGCTCATTTCTCCACTTCGGTTAGTTTTCCTCTAGTTTATGTTTTATTGTTTATCTCACAAAATTATTGGTTTAACATGAGGAAAACAAGCCGGGGGGAGGAAGTAGTCAAAGAGACGAACGCGTAGACGCAAGCGGCTCAGAAAACGGAGTCCAAACGAAGAATCTAGAGCCGGTCAAAGTTGGAAGGAAAATAGGTCACGGTCATGGTGCAACCGCCCCATAACAGGCGGACACAACCACACCAACCGCCAGGCGGACACCACATGCACTACCGCCACTTATGAGGCGGTCGTCTCCACCTGTACCGCCACTTATCAGGCGGGTCCTCTCTGATCCAACCGCGAGGCGGTCGTCTCCACCTGTACCGCCACTTATCAGGCGGTCCTCTGATCCAACCGCGAGGCGGTCGTCTCTACCACTACCGCCAGGCGGTATTACAAGGCGGACAAGATTAAAATCGCAATCCGGCTAGTTTCTCTTCGCGCAGTCGCGTCTTCAACTTGAATCGTCTTATCTATCTACTCCGACGCCTACCTTAAATCGCTCCTGCGTCTGCCTCCTGTCCCCTGCAATTAATGAAGCAATCAATGAAGCAAATATCTACGTACCACTACTCTTCATTTTCTTCTATAAAATACCCATTCCCTACAGCCTTGTACGAGGCACGGAGAAAACCAGAAAAATCACTCATTCTCACCTCATCCATTCTCTTCCATTAAACACTCACGTACATCTCATACCCCAGTTCTCTAAATTCTTCAAATCACCCACTTCACTACAAAAATACCTACGTACATGTTTCATCTTCGACCTCTCCATTTCTCCATTCACTAATCACGTCTCCGTGCTGTTATTACGTCCAACCTCTGTCAGATTTATTACCAGTTAATATGTCTGGCTAAGGAGGATTTGCTCCGGGCAAGGTTTTAATTATGGTTTGTTTAATTATGAATCAATATTTCTACCGGTTTTAATAAATACAGTTTGTTACGCTTAAAGGATTTCTCTCACCATTTTAATAAATTACATGAATTTATTTTAAAATGCTTTCCTAAGTCTATTTTGATCAGACCAGGTGATAAATAGACAGGTTATTTAAGCCGTAAATCTGGAGAGAAAACTTATTATGATTTAATAAGTTAGTATTTACAGATGCAATTATAATTCCTCGAATTTAACGACCGTTACATTAGTAATGCTCGAACCTTGATTAGACCGAGCATTTTCTGGTAAATGAGTTCCTAAGGGTCTATGACTTAGTCCTTAGGATAATAAAAGGAATTTTGCCAAACTAATTTATTAAACGGAAGAGATAGCATAATTAATCAGATTATATAAAACCTGATCCCGGAGTTCCATTTAATTCATCTGCATCAGTAATTTAATCTGCTCTTTGATTCTCTAAAAACAAGTCAAATTAACTTCCCCCCTTTTGTGACAGCTTAGGAACTACTTTAGCTCGCTATAAGTCCCACGGTTTGACCCCGGCGCTTCTGTCTCTACACTACTACGACGGGTTTTAATTTGCAGCCCGACGGATATTTGAGTATTAATTTCTTTCTTTTAATAACTAACCTCTTCTAAATCACTCACGAAAATCCATTCTGCATTATCTACCACGTAATTCTACCGATTACTGAAGAAGTCATCCACTGAATCACAAGCTCTTCGGAGCATTGGTCATTTGACGTGCCATGTTGTGCACTCACAACGTTTATCTCTGACGATTACTGATTCTTAAATCCTGGGTATTGGATATGAGGTCTGTCTCTGCAGCCTTTCTTATTACTCAAGTGTATCTGATATGTTCTAAAGTAATCTCAACTTTACAGTTTCCATTCTCTAACAAAAGCGTATTGCATCTCTAATAAGTGAAAGCCCTTTTGAGGGGTTCATTCCCACTCATGGCCTCACAACAAGGAGAGGTATCCCCACCCTAAAGGCATGGTTCGTTCTCCGCCCCTGTCCTTAGCATTATTTCAATATTCTCATTGGTGCTTTTCCCCGGCAATATTTTCCACAATTTAAGTCATGGGTTTGGTAACCGTTCATATCTACGAATTGTAGTTCCTTCGTGGCTTAAACAAGCTCTCTTATAACTTATTGCGCCTCGGGCTCTGATGTGGTTATCATCCTTGGCTCGTAGGCTCTTGGTGCTTAATGTCTCAGTTCATTATTTGTACTCTTACTCATCTGTAGGTTATTCCTAAAGGTTTTCGTTTCCTTGAACACTATCTACCGTTAGGTTACATACTAAATGTAGTATTGGGTTCCGTGGTAAGTCGCTGCATCCTGCTTCCTGCTATGGAAGTTTATTCGGGTATTCTGAGGTTACTTAGTGTCTTTGACAATCCTGTCGCTTTATTAGACTTATGTCTTTTAGCAAATAAGGACAAGTTGGTATTAGGCTTTTGCCTTACGGTGTCCAAGTTGGATATCATCCGGTCATCTTATACTTCCATCTCAACGCTTCGTTCAACTTCCGTTGACCACGCCACCCGTTGATGATCAATCATTCTTGGGTGTTAATGTTAGACGAACAGTATTAGCTGTCATTCATCAGTTTGTTCGGCTCGACTATGCCCGCTCTGTGGGGGTAGTCCTCTGAGCTTTCCTCCGTGGGATTCGTATGTCCTTAACCCTTGGTAGGTTATATCTTAAGTTTATTTCTTTTATCTTTGTTTTCTGGGCTTCCCAACATCTTCATTGTAGAATGTTTGTTATTGGTATTCTTAGTGTTCAAACTGGGAGTTTTATCCCATCCCTGTTGGGAGTCGTTCTGTCGACTGCCTTTATTGTATGTCTTGATACATTCCATGTATGTTGTTACTTACGTAGTGTTTTTGCTCGATTTATTGAGCGATCTCTTAGGTTCCTCTTTGAGATCCGGGTTTGGTGTTCTTACCGCACTGTCGGTTATTGTTGTCGTAGTACGTTGTACTGTTGCTAACATCCATATGGTCTAATATTATGTCCAAGTTTCGCTCCTGGCTGACTGGTGTGTCACCTCATCTCATTATGGTCAGGCCGTCGGGCCTTTCCAAGGTCTTATTTTTCCATTCCTATGGATTTACAATCCGGTATTAATATGTGTTACAACTGTAGCGTTCTCCTATCTTGCCATGGTGGCTTTCCGTGTAGCTTAACCGTGGTAGCACTTGCTATGGCAAGTGCGCCATGCAGGATGGCTATTGGTACAAGGTAGGTTGGTAGCGATACTTCTTTCTAATTTCCATGTAATGGTAGTTCGGAACTCCTTCGATAATATTTTATTTTGGATAACTGACCTTCCGGCAGTTTCCTTGTTGTTTGACAGTACTGTCATTTATCAGGGCATTCCTCTTTCTGAGGGAACCCCTTAATATTTCCCTATGTCTTAATCCTCGCTCTAGTCTCCACACATTGTTGTGGTTACTAAGTAATGATTCTTCTTTAGGCACTATATCGTAGTCCTATTCCGGTATACAATTTGTATAAGTTCCTACCGTCGTCCGCGTTATGTTGGCCAGGTTTTGTAACCTTCCTCATTGTATGGGGTTTGGAGTTCCCGTTTCTAACTGGACTTTCCAGTAGTCTCAGTCCTCATGCTTGTATTATCCTACTGTTATGCTCCTTCGGACCACTGTCCGGTACTCATGTCACTTCCCCTTTTCCTTTCTATTGCACCCGTAGTGCTTTCCTTACCATTGGTATTGCGAGTTATTTCGACTGCGTAGCATGTCGACCCATGTTGCCGGTAATTACCGTTCCCTTATTAATAGAATTCCATAGGTAGCGCCTGTTTCTCAGCTGCGCTCCATTAAAAACCTCCAAGTTCTCCATAACTGTTGTGCAACAAGATGTTTCTCGTATTGCTCACTGTTAGCTAACTGCCAGATCGGGTTTCCCCAAGTAAGAGAAGGCTTTCTTCTCTCTGGCGTTTGTTCCACATGTCCAGGGTTAGGGATGTGGAGGGTGGGTCTAGGTACTATGGATATCCGGTAGACACCGGGAAGTCCCGACTAACGCACCTCTCACTCTACCTCTTAACCCTTAACCCATAACTCAATCTCAACCTCAATATTCTCCTAAGTTCGGTATTTCTTGTCTTCAGAGCGTAACTACGCTCTGATACCACTTTTTGTAACACCCCAACTCAATCCAAATGTGGTCTCGCAACTTAACAGCATATATATACATGTCACAGCGGAATTCTTTACACTCCAGGACCTTGCCACGGTCTGACTACAGAATATACCGAACATTAGTACATAACAACCTTAACCAAATACATATTCTTCTTACAATCCTCTCACAACCTATACATCTTACTAACTCAATTGCCATACGAGTTACATGCACAACTCGTAGGTCACACTTAATCCTTAACACTTGTATCCTCTTCTTACTCTTGCGACGGCCGCCTCCTGATGTACACCTGTGTAGTCAGCTCAGCACGATGCTGGTACGATCCTCTCATGGCCCCCAAGCTAACGTGGCTACGACGACTAATTGTCGATAGCATGGAGGTTGATTAGATGCACAACATAATAGTAAATGCTGTAAACAACAATCGAATATGAACAATTAAAGTTCACGCACAATGAACGACTTAAATGCGTCCCTCAATTAGAGAGTTAATTGTTTAACTCCTTAAGTTATATTTCCTCTTAATCTTAGTCCATCCTTACCTCACCTCAATCTTAATCTTATCTTAATCTTAGAAACAACCACCCTTTAATAAGGAGTGGATGTAGCTTATCTTAGTCTTAACAATACAAACCATCCCTTAAAAAGGAATGGTTGCAACTTATCTTAACCTTACCTTAAGTATGCCAACCGTTCTCTCATTGGGAACAGGTTAGCCCTTAGTTCGTTGTTTATTTTTGTAGGGCTTGGTTAACCCTAGCCAGCAGCAGGACACTTACCGGCAATAAACAACATTCTTAAATTGTTGGGGATGTAGGCTTGATCCCCCCACGCCATCTTAAAGCCACCTACCTTTGACTGGATGTCCAATGTAGCCGAACCGGCCAACCGACCCAAGGCTACTAGTCCGAGGACTAGTCCTTAATCGGAAGTCGAATCTGCTATAGATACCGACCCCCTTTCCTTAGCATGCATGACCGGAGATCGGTCCCGGGTTTCCTCACTCAAGTTCCAGTTAGTAGTAGTCTCAAGACCATGTTTGTTGGTTAACCTCTTTCGGTTTATATATCGTCCATATTAGGGAGCGTTCCTTAGTCTCACTCATTTCCTTACTAAACGTTGGTTAGTAAGTTCTCACGGTATGTTGTGTTAGTTTTCAAACATCACACAACAATACAATAAATATAATATATTCCGGTTGCATGCTTTATCTTGTTTAGTGAGCACACAAAAACAAATAGCACACAAGCCGAGGGACACCTCGTTAGCAAGCAGGTCACAAGAAGAACTGTACCATTCACCGTTGGTCGTTCGGTTGCTTACTCTCTTCCGGAGTCCAAATTCCCAGTCCTAAAACATTCATTCAGTTTTAGGTTGTTAATCACTTAACTCAATTCAACTTACTAATCTTACTTAACTTAATTAACTTACTTAACTTACTTAACCCTTAATGATCCCCACCTAACACCTCTTAAGTCTTACAACTTAATCTTACAAACTTAACCTTAAGCTTTTAAGCTTACACTTAACTTAACTTAATCCCTTAAGTTCTTAGGGTCCTAATCATTACCACCCTACCAAAGGTATACCTTATTACCTATTACCATCCTTAGAATCCAAATTTTTTTTTTTTTTTTTTTAGGCTCGACCGAACTTCCGACCGACCTTACCCAAGGTTGGTCCATTCCAGAACATATTACCGCTTGAAAATTCTACCCCGACCGACCTTGCAAGTCCGGTCCCAAGGTCGGTCCATTCCCGAGAGTTTCCCCGTGGGATATTTAAGCCCGACCGAACTTGCCAAGTTCGGTCCCATGTTTGGTCGATTCCAGAGACTCAATTCGTACACAAAATACAAGCCCGACCGAACTTGCAAGTCCGGTCCCCAAGTTCGGTCGGTTCCAGAAACTTCCTCCGACAGTGTAAACTGAGCTCGACCGACCATGCAGGTCCGGTCCCAAGGTCGGTCGGCTCCAGAACCTTGTTTCTAAATTCCCATTTGACTCCAAACTTCTCCACAAGTTCCCCCATGTGTCCTAATACCATTTAGGCACTTAAACTCACCTTAGAACTTCCACCAAACTCCCCAAAACAACTTCCAAAGATCTTCTCAAACATTTACTAAATTCTTACAAACACTCCTAACACTTGTCATATGATTCCTTACATTTCCAACTTGTAACCTTGCCAAAACTTCAACCAACCCAAGTGTTCCCTCCTTAACAGTTTGAGCTCTTCATAAACATCATCTTCCATCTTCAATTCATTTACCAAGACTTCCTCAAGTCACCTTGCATATCCATGCACAAATTCCTCTCCTTTCCTTTGGTTACTCACCACTCTTAAACTCTTCAGCTTACCCATACATTTCTTTTCACCACTTATCACCTTGACCTTGTTCTTCACTTACCTTACCCATGCAACACCCTCCTTAGACTTTTCCACTTCTTTTATGCAACTTACTCACCATTCTCATGATCATACCCTCCTATACGTTCCTAGCCAATCTATAACCTTCTCCTTCAATCTTCACTCCCATAACCTAAGTCCACTCATTGCCATCTAAACTAAAACCTTATTGTTCCACTACTAGCATCATCACTACTTAGGCAAGCTTCCCAAGACTTTCATTGATATATTCCCAAGTTCATACCTAAATCACCTTAAGCATTATACACCTTCTCCTTAAAACTTATGCACAAGTCTTACGTTCCTCATATCATGATTTTGGTGTGTTTAATACACTCACCAATCCTCTAATTCCTCCTAGACATATCTAGGTCATTCTAAACCTCAAGAACTCCTTAGTTAACTCATTTCCACCCAATTTTCTTTTCATGCTCCCTAGTAAACCCTAGGGCATATTAGCTCACCACTACCACTTAAACACTTTGTTTTCTACTCAAATTTCGCCATAGCTTCTCTAGCATCTTATCATGCCCAAATGCACTGTTTTCCTCATTCATCCATCTCACACACATCAAGTTCTTTCTCATCACATCTCACCACCAAACCAACTCATTCACAACAACTCATTATATTGCAATAATCTTAAATTGCATAGCACCAAGGCTCTTAAATGACATGGCTCTTAGGCCCTTAAATGACTTAAACTTAAACACTGAATTTCCCACATATAAAAGCTTTCAACCTGCAAATACACCCATCAATCTCATAGTAATTATAATGCTCTTAAAATCCATCTTAAACTTATATTACTAACTCATTCCCATTGGCTCCTTAGTCACAAGTTCACAAGCTTATTTAAGTTCTTTTTCTTAGGTTACATAACCCATTACCTAATGTAAGCCCTAGGCTACATTGGTACCCATCTAAAACTCATTCCTTAAACCTTAAACCACCATTAGGTAAGTAATTTACCTTGTTTTCTCTAGCTTATCCTATCTTCCTCCTTAGACCTTCTTCTTGAATGAATATCGGCCACCACTTAAACTCCCTTTGCCAATGTTCTAACCAATATTCAATGACTCACATGAGTACTAAACAATACACTAACCTCAAGGAATGAAAACCTAGGTTAGAAATGTGTTCTAAGGCATAAAAGTGGATGATTACCTTTGAAGTCTCAAGGTAGACTTGGGCATTGAATGAAAGAGGACCTCCACTAGTCCATGGTGAATAAAAGCTAGAACAAGGCATAAAAACATAGCCCCATGAGTAGTAAATTTTCGGCCATGTAAGGAAGTGATGGAAACTTGGTTTTTCTTACATTTTCTTTACCTTAAGAGAATGGAGAAGCTAATGAGCTCTTCAAACTTGATTTTCCTCCATCAATGGAGTATTCTCATGGCACCAAACTTGTGCTTTGAAAGATTTGAAAAGATAGAAAGGAGGGCCTTGACTTAACTAAGACAAATATGCAATTTGTTTTGGATTTGGCGATTGGAGTTGCCATTGGCAAGTGAATGAAGGTGAGGAGCCATGAATGGAGCTCTCTCTCAGTTTGGAGCAGGAGAGGAGAAAGAGAATCGTGGAAGGAAGGAGAAAGGAAGAGAGAGAGGAAGAAAGGTAACTTAAGTGAAGATATTTGTTATAAAAAGGTGATAGTCATTGCTTTTACTTTCCTTCCTTTTTTCTTTCTTAATTTGATGAAGTCTTTAATGACTCCCCTTAGAAAACTGGCCCCCATCATAAATAAGGCTAGTCATGGTCTTTGTTGACCAACTAATTAGCTTATATTGATTAAAACTTAAACTAGTTACTATTTGGCACTATTCACTAATTAGTGCACATATTTCTGAAATTTTGATTTCCCATTGATTTAGACTTCTAATGTGATACTAATTAGTACACATGTTGATTAAAGAGTAATGATGGACATCTAGCCACTCAAACTCAATTCTAAGACAATTTCTCAAAAAATGTGCTTTAAGACTTCTTAAAGCACATTTTGTGTTTTAACTTGTTTTCAAGCTTGGTTTTTCTTTGGTAATTGGTTTTAAAATGACCATTAGAATATTACTAAGGTCTTGTCATGATATTTGGGTACTCACCCAAGTCTCTCTAAGCTTAGAGCACATTTTTGCCCTAATTGCCCTAAGACATTTTGTTTTCCTTGGTTTAAATTGTCTACCAATCTTTCTAAGGCATATTCTAGCCTTACTACATCATAATTTGATGTTTACTTAGCATACTTGGTTTGGGGATTTCAGAGCCCATGCTTATAAGCTGTTTGGTTTTTGTTGTTCACCATCCTATGCTCTGTTTTGCATTTTTCTCGCCCTATTGATTTTCTCTACACTTTTGGATGAGGACCCAGCTGGTATGAACTTAGAAGTTCATGGACATGGTAGATGTGGTTATAAGTTTGATTGTCGAGTTTTGTTTGTTCCAGTTACTTCTGCTTTATTTCCTGAGCGCTCATGTCATTCGAGTTATGTTGGGTTTTAAGGAGCCGTTTACCGTCGGCATTTGAAGTACTGACTCTGTATACCCCTTCATTCGAAATTCTTTGTACACTCTCGTTCTTCTGTTCTGTAACATAATTGACTGGTCCCGCTTCCGGCCATGATTCTTTTATCTTTATACTCACCGCACTCAGATTCGAATGCCCAATGAACTGGTCCATCTCCATCAGTTTTGGTCTACTTACATGATATTTTTGGTTTGATAGAGAGCACAGTAAAGGTGTACAGTGGGTTGATTTTGTTCCTTATGATTTATCTGTTGGACTAATGTTTGGCTTAGTCTCTAGTGTATTTTGAGATATTTGCGGAAATTATGTATACTCCTCTTTCATTATTAATTTCTGACCTTTGTATTTATACTTTGCATCTTTACGAATACCATTGCTTAGTTTGTGTATTTGCTTGGACTTCCTTCATGTCCCCTATATCTGTTTCGGCTACTATGTGAAATAACACGCCATTAGCTCAACTGTTATCAATCTGTGGATAGGTGTACTGTCGCCTCTTTCTTTGGGTGTGGTCTGACTATTACTATTATAGCCTGTTGTTTCTAAAATGATCTGCCTTGAGTTTAATTCTTGAGATCTCTTATAGCCATGTGAGAGTAAAAATTTGATAGAAATCTTAGGGTTTAGACTTCAGGCTAAATGTCTGTAAATCAAAAGGATCAATAATGATAATCCTTAATTTGTTGCACCAATTTGCTTTTTTAGTAACTAGGTTAGTAGTTTCCACTCATCAGATAAAAAGAGAGATGATTAAAAGTTCACTTTGGCAGTCCCATAATAATCCTTTTTCTTCTCACTATTAGTCGGCAAACTCACAAAGGAATAGGTGTTCTGTTAGGACATACTTGTGTAGATAGATGAACTTGTTTAATAATCTAGGTCTAGTTCTAATTTGACCTTGAGTTACTTAATCCCTTAATTTCATTATCTAAAAGCTATTTTACTGTTTTGGTTGAGCACGACTTCCTTACTTTAAGAGTTTGGTTAGATTACTCACACTACTTATAATTAATCATGAGTAGAAAAGAATTAGAATAGGATTAGTGATCTGGTTTAGACATATCTTTTGCTTAGACTGGTAATGGGGTTTGTGTTCTCTGTATGTTATGATTTGCATGTCTTCAATAAAGAAAGTTGAGATGGTTACTCCTCCCTCATAATTCCTGTTCGGTGATTTCACCATGATTATTTATTCTGGGTCGTACATATGATCATATTGTACACTTGATTTTACCGCAATTTTAATTCATTTCTTGTATTCGATTGCTAATCTATTAAGCCCTAGTTATTAGACCTTAGGACCAAACCTTAGGATAGAGTGTAACCCCTACAGCTAATCCTCTAATTATCGTCTAATCGTCACGGTCTCTAAACTAATCGCAGCGGGATAGCCAAACCAAGCGACGGGTGATACGCGCCGTTAGCCACCCATACGATTAACAAGGCTTCAATTACAAATAATGATGGTCTGATAGTAAAGAAATACCGAGTTGTCAATAATCAAACTATAAACAACTCCAACAATACTTACATATATTCCTCACAACAATATCCAAAAGTGATTACCGAGTGCTAAGGGTTAATCCAAATTACAACCATTCTCAATATCTACAAAAGTGCTAAGTGTTCAACAACTAACCATGTCTCACAATGTTTACAAATCTTAAATCCAAAAGGGGTGTACCGCACGGTACACCGGCTAAACAAAAGAAAGCTTGGCCGTGTACAATTCGGTACACCAATCAAAAAGCTAATCTAGCAAGAGTGCATTCGGGTCATTCTCTGACCGTCAACCGTTTCTAGTACCTGCAATAAAAACAGTGCCCTAAGGGGCTCAACAAAAGCTGCATATGAAATTCGAATACCCAGCGTGCTAACGGGGTACGCTACTAATTGGTCGCCATCATGGAGTTCGCTTAATATAAAACAACAAGCTAAGATACATAAATTCATAAGCATGCATGCGACATTATATAGGATACCGTTCAAGCAAGGCATATGTTTCACAATACATCAAACAGTATTCACATCTCAATCAAGCTTCACACTTGTTAGCCCAATTTTCCATCCGGGTTAATCAGATGTTAATTACACTTTACTCAAGATATCAAACTTAACAAGCCAAGATCTTTTCTCAATCAATTATCCTTCTCTGAATAATTCTCAAGTCAAGTCGGTATGACCTCCGGGCATGGACAAGGCTATCCCACCACCGGGCTTAAAGTTGGCTTACCTCCCTGGGTTGCTACCCATTTATGGGGTTTGGACCATGGTGGAAGGGGTTAAGCCAAGATTTGGTTAACAATCTCTCTGTTACCTCATCCTCACGCGTGGCCGAATATATATCGGGCTTCTCACAAACTCCAATTTCCCAATTCTCAAGTTAGCAAAGTCACCAAGTCAGGGAGTTAGCGAGAGGCCCAAATCAATCAATCAAGGGTTCACCATCAATCAACCAACCAAACAAACACTCCAAGTTCCAATCACAACTCAAGCAAGGCATGATCATTATAGGATATTAGAAAGTGCGATAAACCAATTACATGCATTTATCTTGTTTAGGTGATTGCACATTAACACACAAACGAACAAGTCGTGGTAGCCTCGTTAGCATATAGGGCATGAGAAAATCATATTGTTCACCGTTGATCTCGGACTTTCGATTCCCTTCAAGGTTCGACTAATGGGTCCTATAACATATCACGGAAATGTACCGTTAATTACCTATACTAACCTAGCTTGTTTCATCTTAATGTTTCCCAAATTACATATACCTAACTCTTGGTATTTCAACTTACACACTTAAGTTATTTACCTCCCATCATTTATTAAGCTTGTTTAAGCCCTTAATAACCATTTAACATCATTAATCAAGTCTTAATTAAATTTATAATATCATTACAAACAAATCCTTATCTTCAAATTCACTTGTAAAAATGGTGGCAACTTTCTGACCATTTCAGAGCTATCAAGCTCATTGGATATTAATGAAAATTAAAATTGTTTAGAATTTCCGACTATTCTGTCTTCTCAACCGTTTGATTCATTGCAAATTCTTGAAGCCGAAGAAGAGGAATATGATGAGAAGAGTATGCCTCCCACAGAGCAATATTCCACCCACACCCAGATTGTAGAGGACACTGTAACAATAAATATTGGAACATCTGATAACCCCAAGGTATTGCAAGGTTGTTTGGGTCTGAGTGAAATAGAAAAACATGACTTGACTTCTCTACTAATTGAATATGTCGATGCTTTGGCTTGGAGTTACACAGACATGTCTAGGATCGATCCTGACATTGTCCAACATCGAATACCATTGTATCCTAATGCCAACCTAAGAAACAACATTTAAGAAGAATGAAACCTGAGCATCAATTAAAAGTGAAGAGAAAGTTGAGAAGTTGCTACGTGTCGGCTTTATCTGGGTCACAATTACCCCGATTGGCTAGCCAATATCGTAGCAGTCCCCAAGAAGAATGGGAGGGGAAGTGGTGTGTGCATGATTTTTGGGACTTGAATGAGGCTAGTCCTAAAGACATATTTCCCTTACCCCATTCTGATATCCTCATTGATAATACTGCCAAGCATGCGCTAGTGTCATTCATGGATGGATTTTTGGGTTAGAATCAAATCCGAATGGCGGTAGAGGACCAAAAAAAGCGTCCTTCATTACATAATGGGGAACCTTTTGTTATGTGAACATGCCGTTTGGGTAGAAAAATGCCGGAGCCACATATCAAAGGGCCGCCACAATGTTGTTGCATGACATGATTCACAAAGAAGAGGAGGTATATGTAGATGACAGGATTGTAAAGCTGACCAACGGGGAGATCATTTAGTAAACATGAGGAAATTCTTTGAAAGGATGCGAAAATACCAAATGAAACTCAACTCGGAAAAATGCACATTCGGTGTAACCGGGGGAAAACTTCTAGGATTCATGATTATGACCCGAGGAATCGAGGTAGACCCAGATAAGATAAAAAACCATTCAAGAAATGTCTTCTCCAAAAACCGAAAAAGAGATCAGAGGTTTCTTAGGCAGAGTTCTGCACATCAGAAGATTCATCATGCAGCTAACCGAGACCTGTGAGCCTATCTTCCGTCTATTGAAGAAAGATGCATCTAAAGTCTGGAATGAACAGTGTCAAGAAGCATTTAAGAAGATAAAGACCTACCTGCAAAACCCGCCCGTCTTGGTACCACCTCAGGAGGGTAAGCCAATGATTCTTTACCTAACAGCTCGGGAATCATCAATGGGCGCCATGCAAGCCTTAGAACAAGGATCCCCACCGCGCGAGAAATAATCTACCATATCAGTAAAAAATGGGTTGATGCAGAGACACGATACTCTGACATCCACAAGTTCAGCGCTACTTTAATCTGGGCTACGAAAAAGCTAAGGCACTACTTGTTGGGGCAATAAGTTCATTTGATTGCACGTATGAACCCTATAAAGTATCTAATGGAGAAGCCAATTCTAGATGGTCGCTTATCCAGATGGTCCCTGTTGTTGTCTGAATTTGACATAACTTTCGAAATCCAAAAGTTAATCAAAGGGAGTGCCATAGCCGAGCATTTAGCAGAATGCCCAGTAGCGTTCGAGTTCTTTGGTAATGACGACTTCCCGGACGAGCAAATCATGACATTGTGAAAAACCTGTTGGAGACTGTACTTCGATGGTGCAAACAACCACAAGGGCAAAGGGGCCGGAATCCTGTTAATCCATCCTGAAGGAGATCTTCCAGCTGTGATAAAAATCAATTACCCGGTCACCAATAACATGGCGAAGTACGAAGCCTGCATCTTGGGACTTGAAATGGCGTTAGAATTGCAAGTGGAGGAATTAGAGGTCTTTGGTGATTCTAATCTTGTTATTTCACAAGTCAACCAGACTTGGGAAATCAGGGAAGAACGATTGATTCCCTACCATGACTATCTTTCATACTTAATCACCTACTTTCGAAACGTGACCTTCAAGCATGTAAACCAAAGCCAGAATATCTTCACTGACTCCCTAGCCTCCTTGGCTTCAGTAGTCCAAGTACCGGCCGGTTCACTTTACTTCCCTTGTGGATAACCATGACTAAAGTGCCCTCACACTAGTGCAGAAAATGTTTTTTACCACGGTTATTTTACCTATATACCACGGTTAGAAACCGTGGTTATACTCGCGTGGTATATCGGAAAATGGCAATAAACCACGGTTCAAAACCGTCATTTAAAAGACGGATTATAAACCACGGTTCCGCTAAAACCGTCGTTTAAAGCCCATTGTGGTCGCGTGAATCAGACGATTTTATATGACGGTTGGTACATAAACCGTGGTATAATGTCTTTATACGACGGTTTTGGACAGAAACCGTGGTATAAAATATACCTTATACGATGGTTTTCTACTAAACCGTGGTTTATAACGTCGTTCCATTGAGTTTTAAACCACGGTTTTAAGTGAACCGTGGTTTTTTTTTTCTTTTTTTTAGTTTTTTTTGTTTTTCTAGCCACTACCACATATGTTTTCCAACACAACCCAATTTACAATCGCATATACAACCTGTACAGGGCATCCAACTGGTATTGCCCCTTGATAACCAACCACACTACATGACCATAAACCAAGTTGCCAGTTTGAATTGCAACATTTTTAAAACGAATTGCAAACAAAACTTTCAAAAATAAGAGAGAGTTGAACTTTACAAACTTTGAGAGTCTATGTTGCTTCAGCACAAACAAAAGTGTAAGTATAACTACACTAGTAGGGATAAGATCTAAGAAACGCTCAAGTAATTTTTATACCAAAACTGCAAAAATGATCTCTTACAAAGTCAGATCCACTTCGGAATACGTGACCCCCGCATTTGTGCAAAAGAATGATCTGTCCATAAAAAGAAACTGACCATCATTAGTACACACAATTTTATTTAAAATGCAATAACTTTAACTACAACTTTGATTAATGGGTTACCTTGTCATCATTGTCAAGCATGTCAATATTTTGTACAATCTCGAACATGTACCGCATCACGTAATAGCCACATCTTCGTGAATTAGGCTGTTTAGGACACAGTCATCACACCATCCATGGATTACCAACTTTAGACAGATCAAGAAATTTAAACGTTTAACTTTAATACAAAAATGCATGCATAAATTAAATGATTACTTACATGTATGTATTGGAAGTTCAAGATGCAGAATGGTTCTTCTCATCACTTAAACCAAGCTTATGGCCCCTGCATAAATTTTAAAATGAAGCCATTTATTGCCAATAATCCAGGACAAACTTAAAATAAATACAAAATACATTAAAATTTTAAATACTCACTCCTTCAAATATTTCTCTACAGCGATCTCTCGAAAGTCATCAGCGCCCAATGGGTCAAGTATCAACACGCATGAGGTGTCGATACACAACACCAACAACATCCAATGATTGCTACCATAGGTAAAACAAAGAATGTTTTGTAGAACAATATTTTTAATTTATCACAAAATGTAATTAGGACGCAAAAAATTCTAGTTATTGTGTACTTACATCTGATGATATGGGATCAGCAAATATTTGCTTCTTCTTTGCATCGCAGTACAAAATCCCTGCCTCATGTGCTGTGCACATCCTTGCTCATCCAATGCGGCCTGACTTGCTGACATCAATTGCGGACACAAGAAAGAGATGAAAGATAATCTCTTGTTAGATATCAGTCTAGTAGTCAAACACCTAAACAACATTTTTTCATAAGATATGTTAAATAGCTTAAAAAAATGAAAGATAATTTAATAATTTTAAAGATACTTACACACAATAGGCCTGAATCATAGAGATGTTAAGCAGGTCTCCCATCAAAAATTCTCTTAGATCGCTCACGGTAATCATCAGATCTCTGGGCTCAGGGGAGTGGAAAACATGCTTAGACACTATCATGTTGAAGTTGGTGACAGACTGCGGCTTCGTCATGAAAAAGTCATACAACATTTTTTGTTTGACTGTCAACTTCTTCAGATACTTGGGTGTCAGAATGGCGGATGTCCTAGAATTCATATCGAAAGGTTTCACCACTTCCTTTCTCACACTCTGACTCTCCTCATTTGATTTCACAACTTCCTTCCCCTTATCCACTTTCCTCTTCTTGACCGGTCTTAATTCCTTATCAATCTAATAGTATACAAAATTTAAATAATAAACATATCAGTCAACAGTCAAGTTAAAAACTAAACAGTAAGCATGTAAATAGTTTACCTTGTCACTGACATCAATGAGAATATGGCCATGGAACAACTGAAGCTTGTGCTTGACCTATTTTACTCCACTGATTCCACTCTAACGGAAGCAGAGAGTCCTCATGGCCTCGCACAATGTCTTCTACCATCACACGAGCGTGAAGAGGTGTGAAGAGGTGGGATGAGCTTGAAATGTACTATATTGTTCGGTCCGGTCGCTAAAACCCGACCGTATGCAACATGCACAGTCTCACCATCCAACACTTGAAACAGATGGCATGATTTAGCCACCTACATCAACTCACAACAGTAAGCAAGGTAATAAAATTATATTGTTTTAAAAGTAATGTAAAATAATTAAGGATGAAAAAAGAACAAACTGGAAGGTTTTGATAAGGAAATGTGTCTGTAGAGAAGAAGGTACGGATGATCCACCATCGGAGTATCCGCCGTCGTGGTAGGAGCAGACGTCGGTGTAGAATCATCGACCATCATAGTATCCGCCGTCGTGGTAGGATCCGGAGCAGACGTCGGTCTAGCAGTAGGTGCCGGTGTAGGAGACGCGGCCACTGTCGATGTATCCGCCGTCGCGGTAGGAGCAGACACCGGTGTATGAGTAGGTGTCGGTGTAGGAGTATGCACCTGGCCCAATACTAAAGCCTCAAGTCTTCGCAGGCGCTCATCATATGCTTGATGCTCCTCAGTGTGACGTCGCTCCTGCTCCTGCACCCATTCCTCCACCCATGCATCCACCATTCTCTCTATCATTTCAGCCTGTATACTCTCGATCGAGATGATGGAAGCACATTTTTTGGCGAACTTCCCCTCCTAGCCCCAGCACTGCCCTGGATGATCCTTTTGCCCAAGGGCCTTATTTAGTGGATCATCCTGAGACGGAGGGACCGGAACCATCTCCCATCGCTCAGTAGATCCAGACTATTTAAATTACAAAAACATTAGAAATGAACTTACTAATTAGTAAACAACAACTTTTAAAAATATATACTTACAATCTTTGAAGCCAACTCAGCAGTCTCACTCTCCCGGGAACACATATACTCCCTCCTCATTTTTCTTCATGCGACCCAGCATAAATGTCTGCACCCTACTTGCATCGTCAACATTATCAATAATTGATTGAGTGTCGTCTTCATTAGTTTTCGTCAATAGGCCCTCGCTCTTCCACTTCTCCAAGCGCCCCGTATATCCAGCTCGCCCCATGAAGTGCTTATATATATTCTTCGCCCGGTTACGTCTTGCTTGTTCTTGACGTAACTGTTACAACATTTGTATATTTGTAAGTTATGCATAACAATAAAATATTTGTTAAATTTTATTCCTTAAATAATTAAGAAAAAATAATTGTAAATACCTTAAACTCTTCATTCTGGCGATAGTCGTAGAATATCTTCCAGTCCTCCTCCGTGATCATACCATCATACACTACCCACGGCGGTGACCTCTTGGAGCCCGCTCTGGTAATCCAACCATCTACCAACCGATGCTTGAACTGTCGCAGCGATGTCGCTAGAAGTGATTCAATCTTCGTCCGAATTTCATCCGCGACTTTGTACCGCTTCTTCACCATCTGCCACATGATTTCTTTGTCTGCCTTTTCTTGATCCTTCCAATCCTTATTAATCGAGCAATGGGATTTTACCATCAATCCCAAGTAAGAAGCAAACTGCTGCTTCAACCCACGAGTCGGTCCATGTCCCTTCCGAGGATTTTGCGAAGTAGATGCAGCTGGTGGTTCTTCAGTAGGGACGTCATCGTCAATATCATCCAACCCCAACAGTAAGTCCTCTTCGACTCTATCGTCAGGATCCATAATCTGAAAATAATCATTAATTAACAAGGTTAATACGAACATCTACCGAATCAAATGTTGACACATGACAAAAATGAAATATATATGTATATATAATATTGTCAATCAGACTTACAAAATATCATCGTTCAATCCACAATCCTTCATTGTGGTCGGACCTTCAATATTCAAAATTAGTTACGTTATCTACCTCCCTCGGCAACCGAATAGGTACATCTGTTTCATCTTCACAGTCGTATTCATCCTCATCAACAATATTATCAATCCCAACTATCGATCTTTTACTCTGCATTACAATAGACCATCTGGGATTACACTGATCACGACAGTAGAATACTTGTTTTTCCTTTGATGCAACAATAAAGGGTTCATCAGTAGAAGCCGCTATCGTTAAATCAACTAGCTTCATGTCATGATCCTCCTCACAATATCCCTGTTTGTTGTCCACCCATTTGCAACAAAATACGCAAGTTTCATAACTAGTGTAATTCAAGACCCAGATATCCTCAATAACACCATAATATTCATTCTTCACTTTAATGCGACTTGTTCCTGTGAAAATGTCTTGTGAAGCGATAAGATGCACACCACTGTTCTGGTTTGTCGATTTACAATCTTGACGTTCAGTGTAAAAAGAAAATCCATTTACATCATAGCCTTCATAAGACAACACATCGAGATTTGGACCAAGTGCCAACAACTGGATCATTTCATCCACATTCCCTGGATCTTCGCTTAGCACCTTCAGCAGTTGTAAAAGATCTGTAAAACTGACATCAGTCCATCCATGTCTCACCTTCAGATTTAATAGTTTTAGGACAACGCTCAATTTGTTTTTTGTTAGTGTATCACATCCACTGTACAACGGTTCCTTTGATGCTCGCATCAGATTTTCGAATGTTTTGGGTTTGTTGGAAAAATGTTGTTCAACATCTTCCATCATTGCATTAAGGTCCTCCTGATCATCTGAATCACTAACTAGTGAATCATCTTGAGTATCCCCAAAATCGAGTGAAGCATCCATTTTTGATTGTTCTGCAACGACGTTATCAGCACATTCAAACACTTGTACTGAATGTTGACCATGCAGTATTGTTATGGCTTCATAATCTTCTGTAAACCCTCTGCGAATCAGATGATCCTTAATCTTGTCCACACCTCGGTATTTGAAGTCGTTCTTGCAATCGACAAGGACATCGAATATATCCCTTATCCCTTGGTTTAAGATTGTCAACAAGGACTTTGCAAAATTTATTGACCCCTTCTAGGTACTTGATGTCCAATCTGTCACTGTACATCACTGAGCGCTCCATCTCCTTTTTCAACACACACCAGATGTCGTGAACTCGTTGCATTGATCTCCTCTTTTTTTTATTTATAGATTTAACAACCTAAACCTATCCAATCACCTTCGATCTCACCTAGGAACAAGTTAATAATATACAGTAGTTCAGTGATAATTTCGGCAGCATTACCCTACAGTTCTCCTAGTGTAGATATATATATATATATATATATGAATCGTTTCAATTCACACATATATATATATATGTACACTAGAAGAACACTAGGGTAATGCTGCTGAAATTATCACTGAACTACTGTATATTATTAACTCATTCATAACCTAGATGGTGAGATCAAAGGTCATTGGACAGTCCCAACAGGGACTATCTAAGACATACCTCTATCAGTAAATCTCAGACAGGTAATTCTATGTTTGAATTAATTTTCCATTGTTTTAATAGAAAAACAAAAATAAATTGAAATGGTTTAAATACCAACCTGATGAGTACTTGATGGTCAGCGCGAACAGCACAAGATAGAGAAGAGACAAGTAGACAGATGTTCTTGCACGTAGTATATGACACCCATTCAATGAAATAATAATAAGGTTTCTATTTTATAAAAACTTGAATAATTGAACATATAACAAACATAGCTAATGTTATTACCGGTTATTTTTGCTCTCCTCGTCTTAATTCGATTGCCTTCTACCTCAGAGCAACCTGCAAGAGATGAAAAATTGAAACTGTAAGTAATTATGAAGAAAGTTAAATTCGATGGAATTAGAATCAACTTAAATTTTGGAAAAAATTTGGCATGACCTCTGCGTATTTTTTAGATACTCCACATTTTTTAAGGTAGAAACAAACATAGTAGCAGCAACATTAATTCTCAGCAAACCATACGAATTATTATTAGACAGACAAGTATGCATATAGTAAATGTAATATATATATATATATATATATATATATATGATCAATGAACAAAAACAACCACCCCATTTCAAGTTAATCTCACATTTCACCACACTATGCAAATATATATTCTAATGATTGCAGAATACAAGTAGAATTTAGTATAACGTTTATTTGTGACAATATTATATATATGTAATATACATATATATTAGTATTTGTTTCAAAAATTATAATCAGAAATGCAAGTGTTTTACCGTGGGTTCTGGTCAGGCAAACCGGTGGCAGAGGTTGACAGCAGCAGATAGTGCGACAAGTAGACAATCCGACCGTGTGTAGTGACACACCTATTCAATGAAATTAGAATATAAGGTTTTAATTTGAAAAAAATATGAATTGAACAAATAAACAAACGAAGATATTTTCAATAAACCATGTTATTGAAACATTTTAAAAAAAACTAACCTAATGAGTAGGGATGATCAAGTCACAAATGGGAAGGAAGAGGGATGTTCAACCGTAGAAACATCTATTCAATAAAATTAAAATAAGGTTAAATTCTAGAAAAAATTTGGCATGACCTCTGCGTATTTTTAGATGCTCCACATTTTTTTAAGGCAGAAACAAACATAGTAGCAGCAACATTAATTCTCAGCAAACCATACGAATTATTATCAGACAGACAAGTATGCATATAGTAAAAATATATAAATATGATCAATGAACAAAAACAACCACCCCATTTCAAGTTAATCTCACATTTCATCACACTATGCAGAATATATATATGTATGTACATGTACATATAAGTATTTGTTTCTAAAATCATAATCAGAAATGCAAGTGTTTTACCGTGGGTTCTGATTAGGCAAACTGGTGACAGAGGTTGGCGGGGCAGTAACAATTAGTGTGACAAGTGGACAATCCAACCGTGTGTAGTAACATATTTAGTGAAATTAGAATAAGGTTTTAATTTTAAAAAACATGACTAATTGAATAAATAACAAATGAAGGAGAAGAAAGGAACAAAAATAAGTAGTGGAGGTGTAATTGTGGAAAGGGCCCATCCCATCAATGGTGATTAATGGATATATGATTCACGGGAGTTTCTTTTTGGAGACAGATCTATGTTGATGAATTCAAGGAGAAACACAATTTTTTGTTTGTAATAATCAGTGTTTTCACAGCTATTATCAAACGAATCTAGTAAATTCCTCTCGTACAACTTTATGTAATTGGGGATTATTTTATGTATCTTTTTTTCACATCATTTTTTATTAAATAAAAAATCCAATAAAATCCATATGTGGGTGTAGATACATAAAGTCTAACATGAACAATATAACGATAAATCTAGTATAGTCGTTTCGATTGTATAATACATTCAATGCACACTATATAAATGAATAGAACTGTACATATAAACAAATTTAGAATTTGAATGTTTTTGTTGAAAGTGATTGTTTGTTGATATCTACTGTGAGGAAGCAGTACATCTGCAACTTATATGCACTTGGATAAAAGCACACTCCTACAGGTACAAGTACAGGGGGACAAACTACCCTAATTTTCTCAATGCGAACAAAGCCATGATCATGTGTACGGTACTGTAAGCTCGTTAACTTAATTAATCCACTCTAATTTTCTCCATAATTTTCTCCATATGTGTACGGTACTGTAAACTGGTTTCCATGACTAACTAATTAACTTAATTTAATCCACTCTTTTTTTTCCTTCAGTGTAACACCCCAACTACAAACACTATACTTAACAACATTTAGCAGCGGAATTACAACTCAACACTTAACTTAAACCATGGGTGTTACACGCCGTTAGCCACCCACGTGGCTAACAAGGCTAATACATACATAGTGTACCGGTCTGATGGACAAGATTACCGAGCGCTACACTTTACATTACCAACCGTTTCCAAACTGAAATACATACATTTACATTACAACTGTACCGAGTCTATTCTTTAAGCTACCAATTATCAAACTTCGGTCTTACAACTCTTACAACTACATAAACAACTAAATAGTATCCATGTTTTATACAGCTACCCCGTCCTACTCTCGAACGGCTGCCAACTCCATTGTACTTGTAAAGTAATGGGGGCCCCCAAAGGGGGTCAGCACCTTTGCTGGTATGGTAATCCCGCAGCCCGCATGCTACCGGGCCACACACAACTATTTGTCATCTGAGCATGCAGGTTATTTATTTTAAGCACACAAGAAAATTATACACACATAACCTACTTATAAGCAACACATCCAATAAAAGGATACAAACATAACATTCACACATCACGTTGGTTAGATTACCTTATTGTATTCCTTGTCCCTTGGGCTCTACCTTAACGGGACTTAATTCTTACTAAGCAAAACTCACCGAATTGATCGGGCTACACTATTTCTTTCACTGAATTTGTAACACCCCAAACACTGGCCTAGGAGTTAGGGGTATTACGCCGCGTATTATTACATAATAACGCAAGGCTCTAATAAACGAACTTAAACAGATAGTCAAATAAGGCCCAAACGGAATACTTAAATAAAGTATAAAACAAGAGATGTTAAAACATCCCCAAAAGTCATTACAGAACCCACCAAACTAATATCAGAAGCGGAACTAACAAAGAGGCCCAAAGGCTCAAATCAATACAAAGTCTCAAGAGAAACTAAAAACAAAGCAACTAAACTCCAGAAGCTGAGGGGAGACGATCCTCGCTAATCAATCTGCAAAAGCGTTAGAAGTAGGGGAATGAGCACACAACTATGCCCAGTAGATGACCAACTTCATCAACCAGCATGCTCAAAACATTTACAGAATGTTATCAAATCAGAAGGAGTCAAGAGCCCACAAATATATCAGAAATCAGAAACAGAAGTCCAATCATTAAGGACTAAACAGAGCAGAAGCTGACAGAAGCAGAAAACAGAGTGGGACACTAGCGATCACAGCATACAGACAGAACGAGCAACCAGCTCGTGAACAGAACGAGGAAACCTCACTCGTAAACAGAACAGGTGTAAACACCCGTGAACAGAACGGGGAACATCACCCGTGAACAGAAGGATCCTACATAGCGCGCTACGAGACAGCGTAACCAGCCATCCAAAGGCTCAGACACAGAGATAACTAGGTCCCAAAACAGAAGCTTAAATACAGATAAGCATATGTGCACCAAAGGCACCAGAAAGCATAGATAGCTTGGAAATCAGAAGGGGAATCCAACCCCGCAAACAGAAGTCAAAACGGAGCTCAAACGAGCAAGTTATGGTCAAAACAGTAGCCTGTCCGAACTTGTGTCCGGACATCAATGTTCGGACACAAGTCGAGACTCAGAAGGCAAAACCAGACAGATGTCCGAACTTGTGTCCGGACTTCAAAGTTCGGACACAAGTCGAACCTTAAAACAGATGGAGAGTCAGAGGTGTCCGAACATCCAAGTTCGGACGGATGTTCGGACGTTCTTCGGAAAACAGGACGTGGAGAGTCCGAACTTGTGTCCGGACATCAATGTTCGGACACAAGTCGAAGCCAAAATCAGAGAATGCAGAAGGCTGTGTCCGAACTTCAAAGCTCGGACAGAAGTTCGGACACAGCGAAAACTTCAGAAAGTTTAAGCGCAGAAGGGCATGTCCGAACTTCAAAGCTCGGACAGAAGTTCGGACATGCCGAAAAATACAGAGAACAGAGGCGATTTCACACAGAACAGAAGCATCAAAACACTGTCAAAACTTCATAAGTTTTCAGAAAACAACCTTGGGGGTTTGTAAGCATTAAACATCATCAAACAGACAATTCGCAACCACAATTGCAAGGCAAAAACACATTAAAACTCAGAACCGGAACGCAACTCCCCAAGGCTGAACACACAAGCCGAATCCATAAGCCACCTACCTCAATTACAACAGAGGATTCTCTTCGAATCTGATCAACGATCGCTCCAACGCAGACACCGCAGAACGCAGACCCAGAAATGCAATCAGACAGCCTCTGAAACCTCACAACGACGCAGAGAACAACACCACAATCAGAAACTGTCCACAACCCAAAATCTGAAACGAAAACGGAAACAAAACCCTCACCTGAATCTGTCTACAGATTACAGAGCAGTCCACAGCAGATGAACCCGATGAAGGAGTCGAGAAGAATCGCTGAATCACAATCAGATTGTCGAGGAAATCAGAACAAGGAAAAATACCGGAACCAGCGGATTAAAGAAAGAGGAATCTGTCACGCCTACCTCGAATGGACCAGCAATTCGCAACGGCGGCGAAACCCACAGTAGAACTTGGATTGCAAAACAACACTTGCAAGGCTGAGCGCTTGATTGAGCGTATCTTGAGAGAGAGAAAGAGAGCAAGGGAGGAGGAGCGTACTGACGAGATTCAAAACTGACAGAGTGAGGGGGAGTCGTGAGAACGTGATTAGAAGAGAGGGTAATAAATGAGGGAAATAAATAAATTAATGGAAGGGAAATATTGTGAGATTAATCTCACCAGAAAATAAAACGGATGGGGGAAAAGACCTCCTTGTCCCCGGCTTCTTTAATAAGGACTTCCATGTCCTAAATTCAGAATACAATAATGTAAGACCACTAGTGACGAAATAAAATATAACCAAATCTTGGGTTATAACATCACCTCCCCCTTAAAAGAATTTCGTCCTCGAAATTAAAACATACCTACTGCTCGAAAAGGGCGGGAAACTTAGAACGCACATCACTTTCGACCTCCCAGGTCGCCTCTCCTCTGACTGACCCGACCACTGCACCTTCACCAAGGGCATGGTCTTACTCCTGAGCTTACGAACATCTCGGGCTAGAATCCTCGAAGGAACTGCCTCAAACGTGAAGTCCTCCCTCAACTGAAGCGGACTGAAGTCGATCACATGAGATGGGTCCGGAATGTACTTCCTCAGCATCGAAACATGGAAAACACTGTGCACTGCTGCTAAAGACGGAGGCAGAGCCAACGATAGGCAACCGGTCCGATCCTCTCTAGGATCTCAAAAGGACCCACAAAACGAGGGCTAAGCTTGCCTCTCTTCCCAAAACGAACGACTCCTCGCACAGGAGAAACCTTCAGATACACATGGTCGCCCACCTCAAACTCTAGAGGTCGTCTCCTCTGATCGGCGTAACTCTTCTGACGACTCTGAGCCACAAGCAGACGCTCTCTGATAGACTGAATCTTGCCCACAGCATCCTGAACCAAGTCTGGACCAATCACAGCTCTCTCCTTCAGATCATCCCAACAGATGGGTGATCTGCACCTCCTGCCATACAAGGCCTCAAAGGGAGCCATCCCGATACTGGTCTGAAAGCTGTTATTGTACGCGAACTCTATCAGTGCCACGTGCTGATCCCAGCTGCCCCCAAAGTCGAGCACACATGCCCTGAGCATGTCCTCTAGGACCTGATTCGTCCTCTCTGTCTGCCCGTCTGACTGAGGATGGTAAGCTGAACTGAAAGACAACTTCGTCCCCAAAGCCTGATGCAAACTCTGCCAGAACCTGGACACAAACCTCGGATCTCTGTCAGACACAATCGAAGCCGGAACCCCATGCAGACGTACTATCTCATCAATGTACAACTGGGCTAAACGGTGCAAACTGAAAGTCTTCCTGACAGGCAAGAAGTGAGCGCTCTTCGTGAGCCGGTCCACAATGACCCAAACTGCATCAAAACCCCTCGGAGTCTTCGGCAGTCCCATAACAAAGTCCATACCGACGCTCTCCCACTTCCACTCCGGAACGGGAAGAGGCTGAAGCAAACCAGCTGGTCTCTGATGCTCGGCCTTGACCTGCTGACAGGTCCTACATCTGGATACAAAGTCGGAGATGTCCCTCTTCATATTGCTCCACCAGAAAGTCTCCCGCAGATCCCGGTACATCTTCACCCCTCCTGGGTGTACCGAGTAAGGAGCTCCATGAGCCTCCTGCATGATCTCACGCCTCAACGCATCGTCTGCCGGCACACAAACACGGCCTCTGAACCTCAGGCAGCCATCCTCTGAAACCCGGAACTCGGACTCCTGACCAGCAGACAAACTCTCTCTGATCTTACACAGACTGACATCAAGCTCCTGACTGGCCTTGATCCGGTCGATCAAGGTAGGCTGAACCTGCAGTGCTGCTAACATCCCAGACCTCTCTGGACGGACAACCCAGATACCCATGCGCTGCAACTCCTGAGCAGACCTCTCCACACCGGACAAGCACAAACAGTCCCAGACGGACCCCTCCTACTGAGCGCATCAGCAACCACATTCGCCCTACCCGGATGGTAGAGGATCTCTAATCATAATCGTGCAACAACTCCAGCCATCTCCTCTGCCTCAAGTTCAACTCCTTCTGAGTGAACAGATACTTGAGGCTCTTATGGTCCGTATACACCTTGCACGCTGCCCCATACAAGTAGTGCCTCCAAATCTTCAACGCAAAGACCACCGCAGCCAGCTCCAGATCGTGGGTCGGATAGTTCTTCTCATATGGCTTCAACTGACGAGAGCCATATGCTACTACCTTCCCCTGCTGCATCAGAACACATCCAAGTCCCCTATGGGACGCATCACAGAAAACCTCAAGACCCTCGGTCCCCTCCGGAAGAGTCAAGATCGGCGCAGTAGTCAACCTCTTCTTCAGCTCCAGAAAACACTGCTCACAGGCATCGCTCCACTCGAACTTCACATCCTTCTGCAGCAGACGAGTCAACGGAATCACCAACTTGGAGAAGCCCTCCACAAACTTACGATAGTAGCCCGCTAGTCCAAGGAAGCTACGAATATCTCCGACATTAGTAGGCCTGGCCCACTCAGTAATAGCTCGAATCTTCTCCGGGTCCACGGAGATACCATCCTTGGAGACCACATGTCCCAAGAATACCACCTGATCTAGCCAGAACTCGCACTTCTTCAGCTTCGCATACAACTCGTTCTCCCTCAGAGTCTGGAGAACGGTCCTCAAATGCTCCTCGTGCTCCTCAGCACTCTTGGAATACACCAAGATGTCATCGATGAAAACTACAACGAACTGGTCCAAAAACGGCTTGAAGACTCTGTTCATCATATCCATAAATACTGACGGCGCATTCGTCAACCCGAATGGCATCACTAGGAACTCGTAGTGTCCATAACGAGTCCTGAAAGCGGACTTAGGCACGTCATCTGCCTTAATCCTCAGCTGATGATATCCCGACCTCAGATCGATCTTCGAAAACACCTTAGCTCGGGAGAGGCAAAGAGCCAACAAGTCATCTATGCGCGGGAGAGGATACCTATTCTTAATGGTAACCTTGTTGAGCTCCCTGTAGTCAATGCACAACCGCATACTACCGTCCTTCTTCTTTACAAATACACTGGCGCTCCCCAAGGCGACACACTCGGGCGAATGAAGCCCTTATCCAGCAGCTCCTGCAACTGGACCTTCAACTCCTTGAGCTCAGCAGGCGCCATCCGGTATGGGGCCTTCGAAATCGGCTGAGTCTCAGGTGCGAGCTCGATCGAGAACTCCACCTCTCTGACAGGGGGAAGCCCAGGTACATCATCCTGGAACACATCGGGAAGTCTCTGACCACTGGAATCTCCTCCAACTTCGCATCCTTGCGAACCTCAGGGATGTAGCACAGATATCCCTGGCATCCTTCCTCAGAAAACGGAACGCCTGCATAGCGATATGACTGGCGGCGAGCACGGGAGTCCATTCCCTGCTACAACTAGACGGGGCTGACCCGGCTCCTCAAAAGTGACTCTCGAAGCAGCACAATCAATATGGGCATGGTGCGCAGCAAGCCAATCCATGCCCAGAATCACATCAAAAGAAGTCATCTCCATCGGGATGAGGTTAGCACACAGAGTCCTATCTCTGACTAACACAGGACTATCTTTGCAAACAGAATTCAACAGCATAGAAGAGTCCCTAACTAATGGACTATGCACACATAACTCAACACCCAGAGGCACAACAGGCAAACCGAGCTCACCCACTAACTCAGCAGAAATAAAAGAGTGGGTGGCTCCAGAGTCAAACAAACAGAAAACAGAACGAGATGACAGCTGGAGAATACCTGTGACAACTCTGTCAGTCGATCGGTCTCTCTCTCCAGCCATCGCGTACACTCTGGCCTGGCCCTGGGGCTTCTTCTGCTCAGCCCGGTCTCGATCCCTAGACCCAGATGTAGATCCTCCAGCTCCACCTCCAGAGCTACCTCTGCTCCTCTCAGCCTGAGGGCAATCAGCAATCCTATGCCCATGGATCCACACTTGAAGCAGGCTCCAGACTTCCTGTAGCAGTCCTGACCTCTGTGAAACTTGCCACAGACCTGGCACTTCGGAGCGGGAGCTGATGAAGACGAACCACCTCTGTCTCGCGAACGGTCCCCAGAGCGGTCTCCAGTAGACTGCTTCTTCTGAGAAGCAGACTGATCCCTCCTATCACTGTCATCGGACCTCTGCTTCCTCTTCTGGTCCTTCCCTCCAGACTGGCGACCTCTCAAGTCGGCCTCTACCAGCAGGGCGACATCAGCAACGTCCCTGAAGGTCTTGTGACGCAGCGGCGTCACAGCAGATCGGATGTCCGGCCTCAGGCCACTCTCAAACTTCCTGGCCTTCCTATGCTCGTCAGGCTCAGGTGCAAACTTAGACAGGCTGATAAACTTGCGGACGTACTCCTCCGCTCATGTCCCGGCCCTGGCGTAGCCGGTTATACTCCAGGATGCGCTGATCCTTGTAGACGTCGGGGTAGAACTGTTTTTGAACTCCCCAGTGAACTGCTCCCACGTCCAAGGCTGTGGGAACTTCCCCATCACTGACCTCCACCACTCCTTGGCTTCGGCCTTGAACAGAAAGGTGGCGAAGTCGACCTTCTGCTCCTCCTCAGAGCCCATCACCCGAAGTAAATCCTCCACCTCTGACAACCAGTGGCTGGCCTCCTGGGGATCTCCTGCCCCATCGAACGATGGCGGCTTCAGCTTCATGAACTCCTGAAGCGCCTTCACATTCCTCCCTCCAGCATCTGCCCCAGCCGGGCCTGCTCCGCCAGCTGGACCGCCCCCTGCAGCCATGGTCTGCATGAGCTGCGTCATGAATTGCTGAACAGCATCAGCAACATTCCCTGGAGGGTTATTCGCTCTCCTTGGCGGCATTCTGAAAGTCCAACAGCAGACAGTTAGACTCCGACACTAACACTGACATTTCTGACTGACTGGCTAACTTAAAATCCCAGCAGATTAGAACCCAGAGCTCTGATACCACTAAATGTAACACCCCCAAACACTGGCCTAGGAGTTAGGGGTATTACACGCCGCGTATTATTACATAATAACGCAAGGCTCTAATAAACGAACTTAAACAGATAGTCAAATAAGGCCCAAACGGAATACTTAAATAAAGTATAAAACAAGAGATGTTAAAACATCCCCAAAAGTCATTACAGAACCCACCAAACTAATGTCAAAGCGGAAGCTAACAAATAGGCCCAAAGGCCCAAATTCAATACAAAGTCTCAAAGAAGCTAAAAACAAGCAGCTAAACTCCAGAAGCTGAGGGGAGACGATCCTCGCTAATCAATCTGCAAAAGCGTTAGAAGTAGGGGAATGAGCACACAACTATGCCCAGTAGATGACCAACTTCATCAACCAGCATGCTCAAAACATTTACAGAATGTTATCAAAAGAAGGAGTCAAGAGAATCCACAAATATATCAGAAATCAGAAACAGAAGTCCAATCATTAAGGACTAAACAGAGCAGAAGTAGACAGAAGCAGAAAACAGAGTGGGACACTAGCTGATCACAGTACAGACAGAACGAGCAACCAGCTCGTGAACAGAACGAGGAAACCTCACTCGTAAACAGAACAGGTGTAAACACCCGTGAACAGAACGGGGAACATCACCCGTGAACAGAAGGATCCTACATAGCGCGCTACGAGACAGCGAAACCAGCCATCCAAAGGCTCAGACACAGAGATAACTAGGTCCCAAAACAGAAGCTTAAATACAGATAAGCATATGTGCACCAAAGGCACCAGAAAGCTCATAGATAGCTTGGAAATCAGAAGGGGAATCCAACCCCGCAAACAGAAGTCAAAACGGAGCTCAAACGAGCAAGTTATGGTCAAAAGTAGCCTGTCCGAACTTGTGTCCGGACATCAATGTTCGGACACAAGTCGAGACTCAGAAGGCAAAACCAGACAGATGTCCGAACTTGTGTCCGGACTTCAAAGTTCGGACACAAGTCGAACCTTAAAACAGATGGAGAGTCAGAGGTGTCCGAACATCCAAGTTCGGACGGATGTTCGGACGTTCTTCGGAAAACAGGACGTGGAGAGTCCGAACTTGTGTCCGGACATCAATGTTCGGACACAAGTCGAAGCCAAAATCAGAGAATGCAGAAGGCTGTGTCCGAACTTCAAAGCTCGGACAGAAGTTCGGACACAGCGAAAACTTCAGAAAGTTTAAGCGCAGAAGGGCATGTCCGAACTTCAAAGCTCGGACAGAAGTTCGGACATGCCGAAAAATACAGAGAACAGAGGCGATTTCACACAGAACAGAAGCATCAAAACACTGTCAAAACTTCATAAGTTTTCAGAAAACAACCTTGGGGGTTTGTAAGCATTAAAACACCATCAAACAGACATATCGCAACCACAATTCAGAGTCAGAACGCATTCAGAATTCAGAACTGGAACGAAACTCCCCAAGGCCGAACACACTAATCGAATCCATAAGCCACCTACCTCAATTACAACAGAGAATTCTCTTCGAATCTGATCAACGATTGCTCCAACGCAGACACCGCAGAACGCAGACCCAGAAATGCAATCAGACAGCCACTGAAAACTCACAATGACGCAGAGAACAACACCACAATCAGAAACTGTCCACAACCCAAAATCTGAAACGAAAACGGAATCAAAACCCTCACCTGAATCTGTCTACAGATTACAGAGCAGTCCACAGCAGATGAACCCGATGAAGGAGTCGAGAAGAATCACTGAATCACAATCAGATTGTCGAGGAAATCAGAACGGGGAAAAAATACCGGAACCAGCGGATTAAAGAAAGAGGAAACTGTCACGCCTACCTCGAACGGACCAGCAATTCGCAACGGCGGAGAACCCACAGTAGAACTTGGATTGCAAAACAACACACTTACAAGGCTGAGCGCTTGGTTGAGCGTATCTTGAGAGAGAGAAAGAGAGCAAGGGAGGAGGAGCGTACTGACGAGATTCAAAACTGACAGAGTGAGGGGAGTCGTGAGAACGTGATTAGAAGAGAGGGTAATAAATGAGGGAAATAAATAAATTAATGGAAGGGAAAAATTGTGAGATTAATCTCACCAGAAAATAAAACGGATGGGGAAAAAGACCTCCTTGTCCCCGGCTTCTTTAATAAAGACTTCTGTGTCCTAAATTCAGAATAGACCATCTTAATGAACCATAGTAACGAAATAAAATTATAACCAAATCTTGGGTTATAACATTATGTATGTGTAAGTGTTGTTAAGATACCCGGACCATAGAGTCCGAGGTTATCATTTGGATAGTTATGTTATGTGTGGATGTGAATGTGTTGCCCGGACCATCAGTCCGAGGTTGTGATGTAAAGTGTGTTTGGTTAAGGAAGTTTATTTCCAAGTGATTACTGTGTTCTAATCTAATGATATGTGAAAAGTGTGAACTTCGAGGACGAAGTTCTTTTAAGGGGGGTAGATTGAAATACCCCAAACCTTGATATGTGGTTTAAATATCAAATTATGGTATGTAAAGGCTAAAAAGTGCCTTAGTAACATCAGTGAACAATTTAAACCATAATAAATGCAATAAAGCATTAAGACACAGTTTGAGCAAAAACATGCTCTAAGCTATGAGTGAACTTGGTTAGGACCCAAAGAGCCTACCAAGACTTGATAACATTTAATTATGATTTAATAAGGCTAAATAAGTCCTTAGGAAACTTTGGTGGATAGTTAAACCAAATAAAACACAAGAAAATACCTTAAAGTCAATAAGAGCAAAAATGTGCTCTAAGCTTGGGATAAATTTGTATAAGACCTAATGGTCATACTTATATCTTATAAATATGTTAATGAACATATTAAATCAATTACCAAAGAAAACCAAGCTTGAAAACAAGTTAAAACACAAAATGTGCTTTAAGGAGTCTTAAAGCACGTTTTTGAAAAATTGTCTTGTAAATGAGTTTTGAGTGGCTAAATGTCCATCATTACTCTTTAATTAACATGTGTACTATATAGTATCACATTTGGGTGGCCTATTAGTGGGAAATCAAAAATTTCACTTCTATGTGCCTTAGTTTGTGAATAGTAACTTTTATAAGCTAGTTTGTACATATAATGTTATAAGTAATTAAATTGGTCAACAAAGGACTAGTATACCCTCCTAGGCATAATGGTGGCCGGTTTTGTAGTAGTGAGTCACCAAGTTGTAAAAGAAATCAAATAAGTAAAGTAAAACTTTAAGTAAAGTACTATTTGCTTTATAAGTTACAAATATCCCTTAAAAGCAAATTCTATCTCATTCTCTCATTTCCTTCCTTGTTCACACGGCTCCACACTTCTCTTCTCCCTCTCTTCTTCTCTGTTCTCACGTTAAAACACCACCACCACCATGGAAGTCCACCTTTGACCACATGTAAAACTAGCTCACTTAACCAAATCAAAAACAAACACCACCATTCTCTTCCCCTCATCAAGCTCTTCATTTCTATCTTCTCAAAATTGAAGATCACCATTTCGGTGCCATGGAGTTCCACCATTGATGGAGCTTGAGCTTGTCTTTCCACATATTATTGATCTCCTTTGCTCCTAGGTAAGGAATCTCTAAGAAAAATCAAGTTTCCTCCATGTTGTGTGTGACCGAAAATATTCATTAATGGAGCTCCTTGTGTTGCCTTGTTCTAGCTCCATTTGAATCTTTCAAGGACTAGGTGGAGTCCTCTCTTCATGGATATTCAAACACCCTCCAAAGATTAAGGTAAAACAACTACATTAATGCTTGAAATAATGTAAACCTAGGGTTTACAATGAGATGGAGCTTAAAGCTTAAATACTCATTATGTTGTTTGTATAATGTTTAGAAGTTGACAAACAACCAAATACCCCACCGGTTTTACAAGGAAACAAGAAAGTTTGTGAGGAAAAGAGGTAAACAAACTATCTCAATGTAGTTTAAATGCCTTAGGAAAATGAGCTTGATTGCTTGATAAAACCTAAGGAGCCAATGGTGAGTGACCTAGTAAAGGTTCTCAAGGAGACTAGTAAAAGAACATATGTTTTGGTGTATGTATTTGCAGGTCAAAGGCATATTTATGTGGGAAATTCAGTGTTTAAGGTTTATGCAATTTAAGGGCCTAAGAGCCATGCTATTTAAGGGCCTAAGTGCCAAGCAATTTAAGTTATGCACTATTTGTGATGTAGTGCAAAAGGTGTGAAGTTTGTATAAAATGTGTTTGATGGATTTTAGGTATTATTGAATGACTTAAGGTGAAAACCTAAGTGTTTGGATGTGAGTATATACTAGAGAAGCTATGGCCAAATTTGGGAAATGTGTAAGAAGTTCTAAGTGTTTAAAGTGAGTGTTGGTGAACTAAGGGGGGCAAAGGTGAATGAATGATTACTTGAGAAGAAAACATGTATTAAGGTGATTTAGAGTGAGCAAGGATTTAGGTGTTGTCTTTGAAGTTCTAGGAATTCAATGTGTGTTTGGATGTGTGTAAGTCTTGGAGGAGTTTGTTTAAGGTTAGGTAATGTTGATATTCAAGGAATAAGTGATGTTTGGCAAGATGTAAAAAGGAGATTTAGTTAGTAAGAAAATGATGCTTAAGATGATGTTAAGATGAGGAGAAAGTGTTTTGGGATAGTAGTTATAATAGGTGAGAAACACCACTTAGGAACCTAGTACAAATGTTGAAAGTGTTAAGAAATTTTACAAGGAAATAAGTAAAGGCTTAAGGAGTTAGAAATGAGTTTCATGGATGTTGTATGTGGATATAAGGTACCCAAATGTTGTTAGGAAGCATTAAGAGGCCTTAGGAGAAGTTGGTGAAGATTGGCAAAGTTTGGGTAAGTATAGAAGGCGACCGACCCAGGGGTCCGACCCAGTTTGGGTCGGTCGAGCCTCTGTTAGATGTTAGGGAATTGTTCGGTGATGGTCCGACCCAAAAGGGGTGGGTCGGACATGGGTCGGTCGGTCAAGTTTCAAAGGAAGAAAATGTTCGCACATGGTCCGACCCAGTCGAGTGAGTCGGACGTGGGTCGGACGGGCATGTTTATAAGGAAGTAAAAGGGCTCTGTAATGGACCGACCCAGCTGTGGGTCGGACGGTGGGTCGGTCGGACCAAAAACATGGTTTAAGGTTATGAAATGATATGTGATGATGGGGATTGGTAGGTAATGATGTTATAAGGATGTTAAGGACATGTTAGGTGAGTTTTAATGACAATTAAGTGGGTTAAAAGTTGTATTAAAATGTGAGAGTAAAACAAGTTAAAAATGTTAAGTTATGTAACTAAGTTAACGGGGAAAAATTAAGCATTGACATTAGATAATCAAGCAAACCCCGATGTTAATAAAAGCACATGTGATGTTAACAGTTGTTCGAGAATTGCTCGAGGTACATAAATGGACAGGATAAGTGGACTCCGGTGACAGGTATGGTTTTCTTGCAACCTGCGTCCTACCGGATTACACCGGCTTGTATGCCAATGTGTTTTTCTGTATGTTTGCCACGTTGTAAGATTAAACATGTAATGAGTTTATAGTAATTCATTTATGTGGCGTGTACAACTCCGATACCATTTAACCTCGAAAGTGTTAACCTTAGTTAACTGAGTCTAGGATCACATGAGAGTTCGGTATTCGGAGTAAACGACCCGTACCATGGGACGTACTAACCACGGCTATGCGTGCGTTAATTGTGTGATATGTGTATGTGAATGTAGGGTCTCCCTTGTATGTTTAACCCAGTTGTAATACTGTATGAGTTGTTAAGTGACAGGCTCCATAGTGGGGTTCTAAGTATTGTCTAAAGTAAGTATGTACTAACAGTAGTGAGGAATCCGGTTTGGCCGGTCGCGCGTTGTTTGGGAGAGGGTATCCTTCCTAGCCTTACCCTTCTCTTTGTTATGGTTGTTTCCCACGGGTTATGATCTCCCATTAGCTTACTCCAAAGCTTAGCTATTCTGACTTATGATCGGTTTAGGGGGAACATGTGTTTGTGCGGTGTGTTCGGGCCTCCAAACCCGAACCGCCTTAACTTAAGTTACTCGTCCAACTATTAGGACGGTAATGAGTGTTGTTGTATTGTATAACGAGCCTATCATGAGACTGGCAACATTCTCTAGGCTCACCAGTGTGAAAACGATGTTTAGGTCGGTTCCTAGAGAACCCCCCTTATGTTATGTATTTTGTTGTGATGCAATATCTATTGCGGTATTATGTTGTGCACGTGGAACGTGCAAAGTGTTGTTAAGTGTTGTATTAGTGTATGTTGTGTTGTATAATGTGGAGTGTTGGATCATGGATATGATTCCAGTTGTTTTGATAAGAGGCGTTTAAGGATAACCCGATTAAAGGGTCGTTTCGTATTAAGGTAGTAGCTCCATTAGAGGAGGAACACTCTAGGGATGATGAATACCATGAGTGACTTATTAAGTAAGGATATATTATCCGTTTGGTTGAGCCCGTTGAGGCGAATGTTATGTGATGTGTGTTCACTGTTACATGCATGATTTAAATATAATCAACCGCATGCTAAGACGACAAGTAGTTGTGCGTGCCCGGTAGCATGTGGGCTGCGGGATTACCATACCAGCAATGCTGAGCCCCTTGGGGCCACCCTTTCTCTTCTTTTCCTATTTCAGTACGAAGTGCTGGAAGCCGTTCGAGAGTAGGACGGGTAGTCGTTGTACATGGGTATCATTTAAGTGTATGCATACAGTAGGTGTAGTAAGACCGAAATTGTTGTCGGCATCAGTTTATAAATACTCGGTAAGTTGGAGGTGTATGTTGTTGTTTTGTTAATGGAAAGGGATAGTAATGTGTAGACGCTCGGGAATTTAGCCATCAGACCGGTACACATGTGTTATTAGCCTTGTTAGCCACGTGGGTGGCTAACGGCGTGTAACACCAACGAGTTAAGTAATGTAATGAGGTGTTCTTCCGCTGCAGTTTATTGTAGTATGTTAATGTTGGATGGGGTGTTACACTTAGTTTCATTACTTTAGGTTCTACTTCTACTTACTACTACATGCTTACATACATGCACCATATATTATGTATGGGTATACATATATGTATATGTATATACATATATATATATATATATATATATATATATATATTATATATATATATATATATATATATATATATATATATTATATATGTCAGGACCGGACTTGCGACCTACCTTGCAAGTCCGGTCCATTCCAGTAGCTCAGATTCCGGAAATTTTTCTGGCCGACCGGACTTGCATGTCCGGTCGCAAGTCCGGTCCATTCCAGAAGGTTTCATCGGGGAATTTTTCTGGTCCGACCGGACTTGCAAGTCCGGTCGCAAGTCCGGTCGATTCCAGTAGCTTTCTGACGGAAAATTTTCTGCTCCGACCAGACTTGCAAGTCCGGTCGCAAGTCCGGTCGGACCCAGTATTTGCATTTTAATTTCTGTTTTCAGTCCTCTCTTTCACCCATTACTTCCCCATTGTTCCCACACTTAATCCCACATGTTACAACACTAATTAAACCTCCTAATACACCTTAGTTCATCCACCAAACTCCTTACTAAATCCATCAATCAATCTTACACAAATTCCTCAATTCTTTTCCTACCAATGTAACAGTTTTTGTTCTACCTATGCTACAGATTTTTGTTGCAACTTCTACCACTCAATACTTCCTCTATCAATGTCACTCCTAGCATCCCAAATACATCTCCAACAACTACAACATCCATACCCAAGTCCAACACTCTTTTTACCAATTCTTACACCCTAATTTTTCCTAACTTCTCCATACATTCTTATACCCTTTTGCTACAGATTTTCACACTCCTTGTTTCTCTTACCACAACTACCTCTTCATCACTACTAAACATACCTACTAACTCCAATACACACCTTGGTTCTCCCATTCACCAAGTCATCCATAAGTGTACATTTCCTACCAAAAATTTGCCATAGTTCACCTACAATTCTCACTTATCCACACATACTCATTATCACCAAAAATCATTCCTATTCTAGCCACACCCATACAAGGGTCCTACCAGCAATACAAAGCAATCTTAATACATCATTATCTCCTCAAAACACAATATCAATACACATATACCATTCTTTGGCTCTAGGGCCTACAATTCACATACCAATGCACAAATACTCAAACTTACTCACAATTACCCAAACTTCCAATACTACCATACCAATACAATAGTTTAGGTTCTTTTATTTGCTTACCCATTCCCATTACTCCAATGCACTATAATTTAACATGAGTGAAGATCTCTTACCTTGAGCTTTTATTTCCTTCAATTCCTCTTCATTTCTCCTTCTCTCTTTCTTGTTCAAATCGGCCATATGGGGAATGGGGTTATCGAACTCCATTCCCACCACCCAAAGCACATAAAACAAGTGCAATTAATCTACTAATCCTTAAATTAATGCTAATTCATTTAAAGTGTTAAACACAATTTCTAGGGTTTACCTTTTGAAGCTTTTAAGAGGGTTTTTAGCCCTTGGTTCAAGAAGGTGAATCCACCACCATTGCAAGGTTGATATTATGCTCAAAAGAGAGAGAGAAAAACAAGGTATTACATATGGGTAAAAATCGGTTATGAGAGGAGATGGTGGAAACATGAGTTTTTCATGTAGATTTTTACCTTGTTGGAAAGAGGAGACTCCAAGCTCCATAATGGTGTGCTTTTCTCTTCAAATGGGGAAAACCCATGGAGATGAACTTCCTCATTTTGAAATTTCGAAAAGAGGGAAGTGTAGAGGAGAGTGAGGGGAGCAAGAATATACATTTATTTTTGCATTTGGAGCTCACATGGAGGTGGAGCATGGGAGAAGTGAGAGTTGCCATTGTAGCCATGTTGAGAGCTTCAAAATCGGCTGGAAGGAAAGGGAGGGGGAGTTCTCACGGTTGGAAGAAGGAGAATAGGTGAGAGAGTAGAGAATGAGAGGTGA
The DNA here is from genome assembly GCA_023374045.1 of Limonium bicolor. Classification (NCBI taxonomy): domain Eukaryota; kingdom Viridiplantae; phylum Streptophyta; class Magnoliopsida; order Caryophyllales; family Plumbaginaceae; genus Limonium; species Limonium bicolor. The sequence continues at coordinate 321,699,034 of CM041777.1, read as the reverse complement.
GAGAAAAAGGTGGGTGCTTTTACTTTAGTACTTTTCTTCCTTTTTGCTTTTTGACCTCTTATTTAATTAGCTAGTTGTGTGAGTGTGTGAGGGAGTTATTTAACTGTTAAACCGGCCCCCTTACTGTTATACTAGCTGGAGCGTTTTTCATCTTTTACAGAAACCGCTCGTTATTTTACCCGGTTTTGGTACTATTCACTAACCGGGCTCGTTTTCCGGAATTTTCTTGTTTAATTGTTTTTATTAGTCACTAAGCTTCCATAAATGCTTAATAGTTATTATTTAATGATTTATAATTTTTACGGGTCTGTTTGACCACTTAAAGTCACGTTTTCGGGTTTCCTCGAAAAACGTGCTCTAGAGCTCTATTAGCGTTTTAATTCATTATTTGGATCCGTTTTCTTCGGGAGTTGTTCCCTTATATTGTCTAGGCCTTATTAAGCCTTTAGAATCCATATAATACGCTAACCGAGGTCTCATACCTCCTATGGTTATTTAACGCTTATTTAGCGTTTTTCGCCTTTTAAGCGTTTCTTTATTTCTTTTGGATTTATTTTTCCTTACTGTTATTAATTAGGTACCATTAGGCCCTTAAATACGTATTAAGTTAATTTTAATCCCTGTATTTAAGTTCGGGGTATTTCAATCTACCCCCCTTAAGAAACTTTGTCCTCAAAGTTGTTCAATGTTACGGGATTACTATGCTTACTCATTCATACATGTCTAATATCAAACGTCACACATTCTTCCTCCTTACAATTCCCAAATCCATTACTTACGGTCTCTACATTCCATACCATATGAATGTACTATACTCACTCCAATCCATATTACTACCAACCATCCGGTTCCACATTACCAATTTATACATACATACAATGCAAGGCTATCCCCAAAGCGATGCAATACACATTCCAATCCCGCAGGCGCTCAGGTCCTCTAGACACGGGACTCCTCTATGTCCCGCTGCCCTTGGAATTATACCACATACTACCTTACTATCTTCTTCGGTACTCACTTCTGACACATCCTCGTTCTCCCTACTAAAAGAAATTCTTCCACCACTACCAATTAAAATTTCTAAAACATACGACTCCATATTCTAATTTATATTCATTACTTCTATCCTATGTGTGATTCTTGTGACCACTTGAGGGGAGCTTCAAGAATCATTCGACCCTGATGTGATCAGCATCAGTGTTGAACTATCTTTCCACCCCAATTTGTGTTCGGTTTCCCTTGATCTGATCAGGATCAAGTTCGACTTCCCACATCAGGTTCAACCAAACAAATAATTTAATTATTTTTCATTTTCTATCTTTTTATTCTTTCTAGTCGTGATTACGAATTCATACATCTCCAAAGGATGGAATCAATCCATCAGTCATCCTCACTCTACTTCCCAAATGCTTTACTCCATGGTTCAATCCTAAATGCTCACTTCATCGACTGTTACTACTTCCATTCATTACTCACCATCATCTCCTATATTCTAACTAAGGAATACTACACTTATAAGGTTTAGTTGGCTTCAGTTGTTTCAAATATTTTACTTACGATTCCACTACTCATAAACTTCATTCATCTACTATCCTCATTCATTTCGTACTATTCCTTCAAAGGTTACAATACTTGTGGAGCTCCGTCCACTACTCATTACTTTTCTTTTACTAATACTCTTACATTGGTGTTACAGGCTGGGTATATTCCTCATATGGTATTTGCATGTCTAATGCCTAATTACCATAATTACGGTGTGAATGAGTACTTATGTTTATTTAACATAGTATCAATCATAAGTTTGGTTCTCATTTGTGCTATGCACATTGTGGTTCATGTGTTTTATTCACAAAACTTACATTCAGCGGTTTTCGCTCTACCCCCCTTAAAAGGGATTACGCCCACGTAATCTACCATATGTTATTATTATTAAACATTGGTTTAATCAATTTGGGCAATCTGAAGCGTTTAGCTTCACTACGGTACACTATACAATATGCTCTGGTCAAAGGGTCTTAACCATACCAATGGTTTAGTCTTTGCGCCAAGAATTCCTATATGAGTTTATTTAACTCACAATCAATTTGGTTCTAGCCTATTAGGCTTTGAGGCATTAATAGTCAATCTCGCATACTTACTGGGTGTATTACTAGGGCCCACTAGCTTCTGCTGCGCGACCCTGATAGCCTCAGTGTTTAATTCACTCTTTGGTATTTATAGATGTGTTACTCATCGCCTTTTTATCCCTTTTGTGGGAATAAGGTTTACCAACAAGTGTGGTATTCTTTTACCGCCTTTTAACTCAATGAGTTTATATTATAACCAGCTTCCTGGTAATCTATTATACCTACTATCTGTACTCTCATGATTATTCGCTAAGTTCTTCCAACTTATTGTTGGCGAGGCTAAGCCACTATTTAGTTATAGTGCTTCCTCTGTTGTCAATAGCTTTTGAATTATACCAGTTCTTCTGGTTCAGTACAAGTGTCCTTTACTTGTATGACCTTGCATTTTCTATGCGTCGGTCCTTGTGACTTTCTTAAGTCTCTTTTCACTCTTTAATCCATTGGAATTCACCTTTTGTGATTGTCAGTGTATTGTACACTCTTCGTGCTTTTTTGGCCTTAGGCCGCACGGTTTAGTGCTAAGCTTGCTTAACTGGCTAGTGCCATGTTTGTTGGTGAAAGAAAGGTTTACTACGGTTTACATTCTCCATATCCCTAGCCATCCCATTAGATCATTAGCTGAACAAGTGCAATACCAAAACACTCAGTCATACAGAGTGCAGAGGCGTAAACGCTTGACAGTAAGTCACTTATGTGATAGAAAAGAATATTTCTGCCTGTCTTCCATACTTATACTCCGTGTCGTTATCTAACTACTTCCTCATAGCGGTCGCTTGTTGCGCACCGTATTCTTACTCATTGTACAACATTGTTTTTACTGTTTCTATTACTGTGATAGTTCCTCTTTACTTATTGCGATCGTCATTGGCACCATTCCCTTATGGTGTGAATACCCTGGGGTTTCCAATGTTCGTGTGTATGACGGTTGTCGTAGCATACCGCAATACTAATATCCTCCCAATGTGGAGATGTCTTATTCCACTTAGGTTTTATGTGTAGGTTAACTTACCTCACATTCTATCATCATTTGTGATACAATTTACCAAGTATCTTGGTTGACCAAGGATGAAGTGGTTTACCGGGTTACAAGCTCTCTTGAGCGTTGGTCATTCATGGTGTGCAATGTGCACTCACATTGATTGTTTTTGACAATTGCTGTCCTCTCAAAATTGAGCATTGGTTATAGGCTCTAGCTGTGCGGTTTTATTCTCGTATGTACATCACCGGGACATCCCATGAAGCTTCAAGGGTTTTCTGGTCCCGTTCTCCAATTGAAGAGTACTCTGTCATTGATAAATGAAAGTTCTTGTTGAGGGGTTTGTCTCCACTCATAGGTCTAATGACAAGGTTGGCTATGTTGGTGTTTACACAATGGTTTACCACATGCTTGGGTGCATATGGGGTATACTTACTCCTTTAAGTCGTAATGGTTTGGAAATCCCATTTCCGTATTCCTTCACCCCTTGGCAATATCTATTGCGTGGTTTTATTGTCATAGTAGATGGAAGCCTTTTCTAAGGGTTCACATCATCACCGCATCGGTGGTCTTCGGTTAACGAGGGGTACCTTCCCTTGGGTTTCTCGTAGTGTCCAAGTGTGGACTAGGCCAATGTTGGCATTATCATGATTCTTATGCCTCTGTGTTATTAGCTACAGTAGGCATGAAGGGTAATTAGAGCTCGTCAACTGTATAGCAGATTGGTGTTCTAGTGACAGTGACACTGAGATGGCCATTACTCCAAGCCACTCAGGATGTTGGGTTTGAACTGATGGTCCAGTTGTTGATTTCTTGTCGTATGAGACAATATCTCTAGCAAGTCTTGTTATCAAATGGTATGGGTTATGCAACCGTTAAGGTTTACATAACATCGTTGGTTGATGGCTTTTAAGCCTTATTGCTGCAAGCCATGCTCTTCGCAAGCTACTTATCCATGTTTCCACTCCTTGTATACCCCATAGGTTGAAGGTATTACTAGGCTCCATGGCAAGTCGTGACATCACGCTTCCGTTCATAGGAGACCTTTAGGCATTCTGGTGTTAGTCGGTGCCTCTTAGTAATTTAGGGCATTTCCTGTCAAGTGAAATCCCTTCGGTGTCTTAACCGAGTGTGCATTCCAGCTCCGTGCTTTATTATGATGCTTCATTCAGCTGCTGTTAATCTAGACACCCTTCAAGGATTGCTCCTGGGTGTTGTTGGTTATGCCGTTACATCCGGCTAATGTTTATGACATGTTGTGTCTACTATACCTCCCTGTGGCATTGCATTTGAGTCATCTCCTTTAGGGTTATAACGTCTCCCGTTCTTGGGTAGACTGTTTATACTTGTTCCTAGCGCTTGGGACTAGGTTTAAATATCCTCTCCGACGATGGATTGGCTTCGTGGTAATCTTGTGAGTGCTCTTGGGAGTTCTGTCCCGTTCGTTGAGCATTGTGGTGTTCACGTTAGGCAACTGCCTCACTGTGTTTAGGCTGGGTATGCTTCCCAGCTGTCATGTAATTGCTTGGATTATTTGAGACATATCCAATGTCTATACTTATTAGTCTGTGCCTTTTGCACTTCCTAGTTCTTATTCCTCATCTTCAGATGGATTCTCTGCGTCTCTTGATACTTGATCGTCTGAGGTTGTAACACCCCTAATCTTAAACATGTAATGACGACATAGCTCGTAGCATAATAAATAGCAAATCGCAGCGGAAAAATACAACTATCTAACCTTTGGTGTTACACGCCGTCACTCACCCTTGTGAGTAACAAGGCATCCTTACTCTTTCCAACATTACAACTTCTAACGCTGTGATGAACAGATACTGAGCACGCTACTTATTACAAACCAAATCCAACTAAATGAGCAGCTAACTGAAATACAACAAACTCCAAAATATAATACATAACAATCCACAAGTGTTTATAAAACACAGCGGCTACCCTGTTCCCCGCACTCCGGCTTGTGTATTCTTCAGTGACCTGAAATGTTTGGCCCAATGAAGGGCTCAGCAAACTATGCTGGTATGCTAAATGTAGTCCTAAGTCTTCTAGATCCCTTAAGTCGTTTTAGCCATCTTGATATTAGATTCTTTACATGAGAAACCGGTTTTAATGATAACAGTAACAACTGTAAACAATTAACAAACACACAATAATCCACCTGTAAACACCAGTGTACAATAGTACACAACACCAATATCCACACAACAATAACCACACAACAATAACCAATAATCACACATTAGTGAACCATAACAATAATCAAACAAGATACACATAATAAACTGTACTTGTTAGTTAGTCACTTGGCTCTTATCCTTTAACCAATCATTTAACCTTCCCAATTAATTTCCATCACAAGTGTCATGATAAGACAAACCTTAATAATCTGTGAAAATGGACAGTGTGTCCCACTGGGTTCCAAAGGAACCGTTACCAGCAGACCTTATGGCCCTGGATAAATATATGTAATGACCGATCCGGTCGAAACTGTGCACCAACGGCAGTGCATTCCGCCATCCCCGAATGTGGCTGATGGATTTGGAGTGACTCCCTTCTTGAGTCCCTCATAGTGATCACAATGCGCAACCAGAAAGTCGAAACGATCTGGATTCCTCTCTTTATAAGTTAGCTCTTTTTGTCAGTGACGTAATAACCAATACTTGAAATAAGACTATCACATTTGACCCTTGTTAGGTTCAGTAATACCTAAAGGTCAGTTAGTCCTTTTTTCCAGTTTAGATGTATAAACTTTAGTCACAAGGCATTTGCGTATAAAATACAACGCAACAGATTGAGCAATCCCACATACAATATCATTCACATAAAATCATAGATATCCTTCTTAAACATTTAATCACACAAAATGTCTGGACCTTAGGATAATCCTTAGGACATTCAGACCACACAATTAACATACCGTTCACCGTGACAACAGCTAGCTTGACAGTTCACGCTCTAGTAACCTTTCCTGTACGCTGTTATTTATACATACAATAACGGGTAATATTAATACGACTGTCCACTAAATATTACAGTACTGTCTCTACAGAGTTTATTCTCGTTGTATAATCACTCTGTATGTTATTTATTTTCCCCTGTTATTTTAACAGTGGTTCTAGATAACCTACCAGTTCATTATTTTATGTGAAGCTCACATGTGATAATGAATTATCATTTATACGGTATATCTTTACCTCATTAAAATACATACTCATAATTTTTCCACTTATCATTTAGTTATTTATGTTATAACCACCTTTATTTCATAAACATTATATTATATTTCATAATACATTATATTAACTAGTTTCACTTCCTTTTCTTATTAAATTAGAAAACCAACCTCACTAATTCGGTATTTATATATTATACCCAACAATTTAATAAATTACTAAATAACCACATATAATTTCCGGTAATCATAATTGATCCCATTAACTTTTACAACTTACCAAATAACCATATATTTTATAATTTACTAATTACCCTTATCAATTTCGGAAATTGTAAAACAATTATATTATCTTCTATAAATTGCCAAATAACCTTATAACTTTTATAATTCACTAATTACCCACATTAACCTTTGTAATTATTAATTAACCATCTTACTTTACAAATCACCAAATACTCTTACTAATTTCGGTAATTACAATTAATACCACCAACCTTTATAAATTACCAATAAATCCCTTAACTTTTCGGTTTTCCCTTATATTCTCCTTTATTCACTTTTAAACCCCAAAACTTTATATAAGTTACATATTAACTTATAAACTATAGTTTAAATATTTTATTTCCTTAAATAACCAAAATAACCCATATCTTTTCTTAAATTACATTTCCGCCCATATTAAATTCTATTTTTCATATATACTTCCACAAATTACATATTCACCCTTAAACTTTATAAATTGTTATTTTAAACACTTAAACACTTATTTAAATTCACCAAAATTCATAATATTAATTCCAACCTTATATTATAATATAAATATACCAAACAGCTCCTTAAGTTCTCGGTTTTTATTATTTGTACTCCAAACTTTTCAAAATTTACATTTTAACCACATAACTTAATAAACTAGCCACATAAATACTTGTAGCTATTTTTAATACTCCCAAAATTTATCATATAAATTAATATACTTATATATTTCGAAAATCACCAATTTAAGCTTTTAACTCTCGGCTTTAATTTCATTTTATTATATAGTTTCCAAAACTTGATTTAAACCTTATAATAAATACATATAAATGTATATAAGCCATATAACACTCCCAAAAATTAAGCTAATGACTTAGAATGTTTATAAACTCAAAATAGGACATTTAACTCTCAAATATTTCGGTTTGTATATATATGCATCTTAATTAATTTTTTTGTGACACATATTTATACCTTAAGGTAATAATCTTACCTTATATGTTATAAATTATTTTCCTTGACATTATAATCCTTATATTTTCGGCCTTAATTATTTAAAGGTCATACATAATTTTTATACCAAGGTTTGAAGCTTAAAATCAAGTTTAAACTTAATAAACCTTACTTATATACTTACTCCTTAAATCAAGACAATTCTTGCACTTGATTTTCTCCTTGAATTCCAAGCTCTCCAAATGCTATCTTGATGAATAATTTTCGTCCTCCTTATGCATGTTTAGGAGATCTATTTGTTAGACTTCTAACAAAATTATAAATAAGCTTTGGAGTAGTTTTTACAAGAGTTTACCTTAGGAATTTATCAAGGTATTTTTGATACACCTTGTGATGATTGAAAATCCAAGTTTCCTTCATGAAATAATGAAGAGAACATAGGTTTAGAAACTCTAAAATTCGGCACTAATTATAGACACCAAATGGTGGAAGATAGGGATCACCATATCTTACCGAAATTCCCAGATTGCGCACTCTCTGCGGTTTTTGTCACCCAGAACTGAAATGACCACCAAAATTAATGATCCTTATATGTCTGGAAAGCTAATTCAGAGAGGAAGAACTTTGGTGTTGGGAAGATTTCGAGATAACTTACTGAAAATTACAGAATTGCTCCCGAAGTCAGACCTCTTGTACAGATCTGCTACTTGATTCTTGTTTTGTAGAATTAGCTAGGAATTTTGACATAGAATGGAGTTAGAACTTAAACCTCCATTGTTGGAGCTTGAAGCTAGGAAGGAAGAAGAAAAGAGAGAGTAAGGGAAAGAACTTACCAGTTCGTGAATGGCAAATGAAGAAGTGAGCCTACGTGAGTTATTAAGGCAAGAAGGCAAAGAGATAAGTTGGAAATTATTGGTATTATTTGATGCATTATTTTATGTCTTATTTTTTTGATTAATTTGACTTAGATTTTGGCTACCAAAAGTCTCTTAATTGGGACATATTTTCGGATGATTGAGGGAAATAATGGTGACTTGTTTGATAATTAAAAGCTAGAAGACAAGAGGTATGGTGGTGGTGGTCTTCTTTGAACTTGGAGTCAACTAACATGTTAAATCATTCCCCTCCATTCCTTATGTCTCACGGTTGTTCATGTGCTAAATGACAACTGATTTTTGCTTGATTGGAGACAAGGAATAATGCTGGTAGGGTTGGTGTTTTATTGACTATAATTGAGATAACCAAACTCCCTTGTTTCTAGTTGATTTCGGTAGTCAATACTACCACTTGAGACTTTGATTTTTGTTTATATGTATAAGTGTAATTAACTTTGTTATTTTGTTTGCTGTTGCAGGTGGCAATCGTTTGGAATGAAATGGAGCAGCAGCCCCACCATGTAGTAGACCTACGACAATCACATGCTAGATTGAAATCTCTTTTGTTTGTTTATATTAGCATTAGATTAGGCTTAGCTAGGTACTACTTTTAGTATTTCAATTTCATTACTTTGTTTAATCTAATCTATCTTGTTATACTGCAGGTACACGTATGGAGAAGGGCTCCTAATGACAGCAACAATCATTCATTATCAAATACTAAAGGTGGGGATGAGTCATACTTGCATAAGACATTTTTTTTTTCCAAAACTAGTCAAAACTAGCCATATTCACGCATGGAATGGAGGTCATTAGGGATTAATTTTTCATTTGATTTTTGTTACACTATATTGTACTAAGATCATACTAATATGTGTAATAGGTTCCAGCATTTAATTGGTACATTTTTATTATGGTAAAAGGTGAAAGTTTAAAGGTAAAAATGTTGATTTTAGGTACCTTTTTGTCCTAAAAATCGCCCTCATTTATACTATGAGTTTAGTACTGCCATCAATTGATTTAGATGGTCATTTTATCCCCTTTTAAGTTTATCAACTCGTGGCTCCTCAAAAGCTTCAAGGCAATTGCGTAAAACACATTTTTGTGACACCCGAAGGTGCGTTTTTGTGCTTTAAGGATTTTTCTGAGAATTAATTAGTCGCTATGACTTCCAAGTGTTTATTGACATTATTTATAGTCAATAATAATATATTAAGGTGTTACATTAAGTTACATGGGGTTATATAAACTTGTAACTCAATTTTCGGGCTAAAGGGGCACTCCCGAGGTAAAAGGAGCGTTAAGAAATTCCCCCCGAGCTCTTTGTTTGTTTTTGAAGAGATAGCTTGGGAATCCTCTTTAGAATAATTAATAATGATTTTAGGAACTCTCGGAATAATTTTATAGGGGTTCGTGCCACCTTGGCACTCCTCCTAAGCATTCCCGGCCCTTATGGGGCCCACATCGGGAACTTCCGAGAACTTTGTATTTTTACTCAGTTCTAACTGAGAACTTGTATTTTAAAGATCATAAAATGATCCTTGGTTAAATTCATGTAATGTCCATAGCTTATATAATTGTTTAACTTAAGGTCGGGCTTTTAACGCTCGTTTATGACCTTAAGGAGTTTGGTGCGTCTTAACGCTTAAGTGTTGATTTTTTTTTTCAGGGTTTAATAATTCCCTAAATAATACTTATAATTCCTCAAATAATATTTATTTACTTATATTTAATTATTTAAATGTTAGGGGTATTTCAGTCTACCCCCTTAAAAGGACTTCGTCCCGAAGTCATAACTTATACTTGTTCATCCTATGGAATCAAGTTCCTCCTTATCTATTCCCTGTATACTTATCATTCCAAGGTGTCAATATTATATTGACATCTCTATACTGCATCACTACTCTGAGTGTATATAATTCCTATAGACAGATTCTTTATTCGTGATAATAATATATCACAGCATAACAACTTAATAAGTACTGTAAAACAATGCGTGTTCAAACTTCCTAGATATCCCACTCGGTCATCACTGCACAAGTGCAATACCAAATCCTCAGTCCTACAGAGTGCAGAGGCGTAAACCCTTGGCAGTGAATCTCTTGTGTGATTGTAGGAATAAATATAAATATACTGTAAAGTAATTGGGTGCTTCATAAACATCCAAGTGTTACATAGAACACAATCATAACTTATTCAAGTGTCACATAGGACTCAACAATAACCATACAATCATTGATAACCAACCATTGTCACATTGGACATATCAACAACCATTCAACCAATTGCACACATGCGCAACAATCAAACACAAATAACCATACACAAAACCAATATAGACTGCAGATATGCAAGTCGCATGTGGTGCTCTACCCCCCGTAAAAAGGGTTACGCCCACGTACCCCACAAGTATACACAAAACGAAAAGACAATTGTTGGATACTTGTCTCGCATGGAGTCTTCTAACTCCCATGTCGCCTCCTCAATGTCGTGGTTTTACCACACAGCCTTGACCATTCTAATGGTCTTGTTCCTGGTCTCCCTAGTTTGTAGTCTATAATGCGAACTGGGGTCTGTTCATATCTAAGTGTAGGATTTAGCTCGAGTGTCTCGATCTCTAAGTTATGTGATGGGTGAGGCACATATTGCTTTAGCTGAGAAATGTGAAACACATTATGCCCTCTCCCTAGCTTAATGTATGAGTCTACTATGTAGGCTAATGGGCCCACTCGCTCCGTAATAAGATACGGTCTTACATACTTCGGGCTAGGCTTGCCCTTCTGCCCTAATCTAAACATTCTCTTCTTAGGTGAAACTCTAAGGAAGACTCGCTCGTTTACTGCGAATTCGAGGTCTCTTCTATGGATGTCAGTATATGACTTCTGTCCGTTTACGAGGTATAGCCCTCAAGAAGCTATGAAGTCTTTGACATGTTCTCTAGTGCATTAGTATGCTTTTATATTTGAATCCCGCATGTATGGGTGGAGGTTGTCCATGATTTTGTAAATTGCCAATACTATTTTATGGCTTGTTTAAATTATTTGTGTATAACACACTTCCATTAATCGCCTCTAGTAATCGTCGGCGCTCTGGTCTTGTATTAATTTTGGGCATTCTCAAAATCCCTTTCTTTAGGTTATCATCTTGTGATTCCAGTATTTGAGTTTACTGCCGCCATATACGGCTTTCGTTCTCAATGTAAAGTCTGAGCCACGGTCAAGCCGTGTGTCTTATGTATATTGTCGAAATATTTCTTGATATTATTGACTCACCAATTATTGGTAGTATATACACGATTATTATCGTCTGTTCATCAGGTACACCACAGTAGGGTTCCTGTTAAGGTTTTTAACAAGGTGTAGTTTCCTCTTAATTAAACATGTTATTGTGGTTGTGGATCAACTCTGGTGAGCATTAATATAATGTTTCTACTCTTTATATTCTACCATGTTTATAGGTAGGTTCCCATTTAATATATTGGGTTCTAATTCATAAAGGAAGACATGGAAGTCGATCTTTCCTTCCAGATGGCAATTTGGCCATATTTTAGATGGTAGCTTGAGAATACTGTTATTTTAAGTAATTCTCTCTTGATTTCGTATTTGATTTATCAACACGGTTCATGGGATAATAATGGTTAGTATTTCCCTCATAATTGATTTTTTTTGACATATGCGGAGTTGTTTTAGCTATTTAATCTTCTCGGGGTAACCTAGACAACTTAACTCTTAACTTACACCTTCCACTACTCATATACTTCATTTATTAAATTTTATCTTAAAATTAGGAATAAATACTTACTTATCACAGAAATATTTGTGACCACTTGTAAGGAGTCTCAGGAATCATCCAACCCCGATGGGGTCAGCGTCAGTGTTGAACTATCCTTCCACACCATTTTGTGTTTGGTTTTCCCTTGATCTGACCAGGATCAAGTTCGACCTCCCACGTCAAATATCAAACAATCACATAATTGTCATTTCCTAAATTTTATCTTATTTAACTTTGTGACGTGGTGATAACTACCTTTTCTCCTGATCACTATACTATTAATCCAATATATGTTATAACCTATGCTCGAATCTAGTGTATTTCCAAATCCCCGGTACTATATTCCTTGATCAAATCATCAAGCGGGGAAGCCAGTTTTTCCTCTTGGCTTAAAAGGTAGATTCTTACTAGGGCATTTAGGCTCGTAATGTCTAGTAACTATATCCATCAATCATTTCAACTCTTAAATCCATCATACAAGTAATAAATTCCGTCATGGACTTGCATACTTTAGAATACTCTCTTCACTTTAAAAGGCTTATCTAGTATTTCTCCTATCAGGGCTTGATTATGCCTATACTTGATTATCATCAGTTGGAGCAAAGACAGTCACGGTTAGACTTTTAAGTAAAAATTTCCATAACTCAACCAACAACTACCGTCCATAAAGTATTATCTCCCCTTCCTTAAAGCTTGGCTTTTCTTTATTCCATCTAAACTCCATAAATCGGGTGAACCATATGTTCGGCCAAGGCTATGTATCTCTTAATATTAGTACCCTCTTAAACTAAGGGTTTCCAGTTTATATCCCATGGTTTGGTAATAGGACAATTAAGCCTATTGTTTGTTTCTATCTCTTAGGAACGTGGTTAATCCACAAGCTCAATGGCTTCCAAAAATAAATCGGTTTGGTATGTCAACTAGAGGATTTAGAATTACCGGGTTTAGCATAAAACGTTAGAACAGTTTACATGTAAAACAATGGTTACAAACCAAGGGTATGTTTCCCTACTTTAATATTTAATTACACTCATTTTTGTGTATATATTGTTTCAAACTCTTATATAACTTACACTGTCTCTTTGCAAGTGTCAAGGAGAGTTATTCGTTACTATGTTCATACTAGAGTTTATATTACATATGTTTTAACCTTAGTTGGTTTACTGCGATTCTTTATTCGCATTCATAATTTGAGCTGTCGTAGTAGACATATGCTCGTATTGAATCATAAGAATAGTATAGGACATGTGTCTCAAAATAGAGTAGGTATATTTAATGGTACTCAACCCTCTGAAATGTATTAATACCTCAATGTTTTTAGGTTAATAACCTCCAAATTATATTTATATATGTAGCATTGGTAGTGCTAATTAGGTAATTCTCCCGACTTCAGAAAATATAAATTCAACATTTTTTCCCCTTCATTAATTAGGAGTCCAGCACTATTATATATTGGTACTAGCTGAGACCTTTGGTATTTATTCAGGTATTTTAAAACTCGTACTTATCCATGATGGATGTTTAGTTATATATTTGAGATTCTGTTTCTTTATTGCCATTCTTCAAGGTTTTGCACTATTTCCTAGACTCGCACTGAGCGGTAAGCTCGGTGCCTGGGTATCCCATAAAATTTCAGTGTTTGCCCTTTACGTGAGCTCCTTTGACAGATCATGTAGTCTTAAGTAGTTATATTAATTTATGTATTCTTCTACATGACATCTGCTCGTCATTTAGGCAGGTCATAATTTGTAGTTACTGTAAGTTTGGACAGTTGTTAATGTCCTTCGGCAATCTAAGTAAATATTAACTTACTATTCCTCACTGTACTATCTCACATACTGTATCCCAATCCTTATCCATACACATCGTATTTATTTTAAGTTTTGATCCACTCCTGTATCCTGGAATATAAAATCCTCCAAGGCTTACCCCCAAGTTCTACATTTATTCCAAACAGTTACTTGTTCATTATAGTTAAGTATGTCTTGAGTAGGATCATACCGGGTCAAAGTACTTGGCATTATGCCTCGGGATATTCCCGACCTTCGCTCATAGGCTCAGGTAACCACGGTCTCTTAGGTAATGTAAAACAATGTTGAAGTATCCTATTATGTGAGAGGTTACCTAACTTAGGTCTCTCTAAAGTTGATACTTACTAGTCTCAAATAAGTCTCATTGACTGATAATTATAAACACATATTTATGCATCATGCATTTAGTTTAGGTTCTAGGCTTACCGGTTTCGCGCTAAGCGCTAGCTTCAGCGCCTGGAGTTCCCACTGAGTACAGGGCATTTCTTTCTGGAATTATCTCCTTTCCCTTCTGGATATCGGATGAGGATGGCTGTCCTCCCGGTCATGTAGTATAAGTATTAGTCTGCGGCGCTTGACCTCCTCCGGGTCCGCCAGTTCCCACAGCCGATGTTCTCTGCGAACCTCTAGCTCCTTTGTATACTCGACTCCCTGGATTGGAAAAGCATTCATACTCCCGGTGACCCTCCCTTTTGCAATAACGGCACTCCACCTTTCTCCCCGCGCAATCTACGCCTGGGTGATCTTTTCCACAACGTTTACAGTAATAGTGACGTCGGGTTAGCTTGTTGCCTTTAGGTGGTGCTGTTCTTAGTGGCTGAGCATCAATAGCTGAGCCGGTCAGACGAGGGGCCTGCTCCTTCGTCTTCTGACCATGGGAATTCTTCTGTCCCATCTTCCTTTCAAAGGATTTCTTCCGCTTCTTGCAGTAACCGCCAGAGGTTGCTCTATCATCATCTCCTTCAGTACTTTTCCTTTTCTTTCTTCCTGCGTCGGAGTAGCCGACTCCTGGTATATTGTCCAATAAACTGGTGCACCGTGCGTAGTAATGGTCAACTGTTTGTCTCCCATGGATTAAGGACTTGATTTCCTGCCTTTTTCTCTGTTTCATGTGTTCGGGGTAGTACTTCTCCCGCAACACTTCTACGAACTCTGTCCATTCAAATTCCGGTGTAGCTCTACGGTGGCCCTCAATAGTCTGCCACCAAATGTCAGCTGCGCCCTTCAAGTTGTATGCGGCGATGTCGACCTGTTGGTCTTCTGGAACTCTGATAGCCTTGAACGCCTTCTGGTGCTCTGCAATGAACTTCTCCAGTGCGGCGGGGTCTGGTTCCCCTGAATAAGTTGGTACTTTCGCGTCTGCAACGCTCTTCAACCAATTGGTTTCTCTGGGCCGCGGCGGGTGGGGTATGGCTCCCGTAAATTGAGCTCCTAGCTGTTGCGCGAAAGTTGCCATGGCTGCTGTTAAGTCTTGTACCGTTGGAACATCCGCCGGTGTCTCGCCACTGCGTCCACTGCTGTCTCCAGCTGGTCCTTCGCTCGTCGACATCTAAGATTGTATAATTTTATTTCTACTCGGTTGCTACACCGTATCACATACACAATCAAAAACATGTAAGTAAGCTAACTACTAGCAATAAAATATCCCTAGGGTTTTCTTTCTAGGTCACGAATCCTCACGGACGTTTCCCGTAACCCAATATTCCTATACTCATTGTCCTAGACTCAGTATCTTTCATCAGAGCGGTACTCCGCTCTGATACCACTTTTTGTAACACCCCTAATCTTAAACATGTAATGACGACATAGCTCGTAGCATAATAAATAGCAAATCGCAGCGGAAAAATACAACTATCTAACCTTTGGTGTTACACGCCGTCACTCACCCTTGTGAGTAACAAGGCATCCTTACTCTTTCCAACATTACAACTTCTAACGCTGTGATGAACAGATACTGAGCACGCTACTTATTACAAACCAAATCCAACTAAATGAGCAGCTAACTGAAATACAACAAACTCCAAAATATAATACATAACAAATCCACAAGTGTTTATAAAACACAGCGGCTACCCTGTTCCCCGCACTCCGGCTTGTGTATTCTTCAGTGACCTGAAATGTTTGGCCCAATGAAGGGCTCAGCAAACTATGCTGGTATGCTAAATGTAGTCTTAAGTCTTCTAGATCCCTTAAGTCGTTTTAGCCATCTTGATATTAGATTCTTTACATGAGAAACCGGTTTATAATGATAACAGTAACAACTGTAAACAATTAACAAACACACAATAATCCACCTGTAAACACCAGTGTACAATAGTACACAACACCAATATCCACACAACAATAACCACACAACAATAACCAATAATCACACATTAGTGAACCATAACAATAATCAAACAAGATACACGTAATAAACTGTACTTGTTAGTTAGTCACTTGGCTCTTATCCTTTAACCAATCATTTAACCTTCCCAATTAATTTCCATCACAAGTGTCATGATAAGACAAACCTTAATAATCTGTGAAAATGGACAGTGTGTCCCACTGGGTTCCAAAGGAACCGTTACCAGCAGACCTTATGGCCCTGGATAAATATATGTAATGACCGATCCGGTCGAAACTGTGCACCAACGGCAGTGCATTCCGCCATCCCCGAATGTGGCTGATGGATTTGGAGTGACTCCCTTCTTGAGTCCCTCATAGTGATCACAATGCGCAACCAGAAAGTCGAAACGATCTGGATTCCTCTCTTTATAAGTTAGCTCTTTTTGTCAGTGACATAATAACCAATACTTGAAATAAGACTATCACATTTGACCCTTGTTAGGTTCAGTAATACCTAAAGGTCAGTTAGTCCTTTTTTCCAGTTTAGATGTATAAACTTTAGTCACAAGGCATTTGCGTATAAAATACAACGCAACAGATTGAGCAATCCCACATACAATATCATTCACATAAAATCATAGATATCCTTCTTAAACATTTAATCACACAAAATGTCTGGACCTTAGGATAATCCTTAGGACATTCAGACCACACAATTAACATACCGTTCACCGTGACAACAGCTAGCTTGACAGTTCACGCTCTAGTAACCTTTCCTGTACGCTGTTATTTATACATACAATAACGGGTAATATTAATACGACTGTCCACTAAATATTACAGTACTGTCTCTACAGAGTTTATTCTCGTTGTATAATCACTCTGTATGTTATTTATTTTCCCCTGTTATTTTAACAGTGGTTCTAGATAACCTACCAGTTCATTATTTTATGTGAAGCTCACATGTGATAATGAATTATCATTTATACGGTATATCTTTACCTCATTAAAATACATACTCATAATTATTTCCACTTATCATTTAGTTATTTATGTTATAACCACCTTTATTTCATAAACATTATATTATATTTCATAATATTTCATAATACATTATATTAACTAGTTTCACTTCCTTTTCTTATTAAATTACAAAACCAACCTCACTAATTCGGTATTTGTATATTATACCCAACAATTTAATAAATTACTAAATAACCACATATAATTTCCGGTAATCATAATTGATCCCATTAACTTTTACAACTTACCAAATAACCATATATTTTTATAATTTACTAAATACCCTTATCAATTTCGGAAATTGTAAAACAATTATATTATCTTCTATAAATTGCCAAATAACCTTATAACTTTTATAATTCACTAATTACCCACATTAACCTTTGTAATTATTAATTAACCATCTTACTTTTACAAATCACCAAATACTCTTACTAATTTCGGTAATTACAATTAATACCACCAACCTTTATAAATTACCAATAAATCCCTTAACTTTTCGGTTTTCCCTTATATTCTCCTTTATTCACTTTTAAACCCCAAAACTTTATATAAGTTACATATTAACTTATAAACTATAGTTTAAATATTTTATTTCCTTAAATAACCAAAATAACCCATATCTTTTCTTAAATTACATTTCCGCCCATATTAAATTCTATTTTTCATATATACTTCCATAAATTACATATTCACCCTTAAACTTTATAAATTGTTATTTTAAACACTTAAACACTTATTTAAATTCACCAAAATTCATAATATTAATTCCAACCTTATATTATAATATAAATATACCAAACAGCTCCTTAAGTTCTCGGTTTTTATTATTTGTACTCCAAACTTTTCAAAATTTACATTTTAACCACATAACTTAATAAACTAGCCACATAAATACTTGTAGCTATTTTTAATACTCCCAAAATTTATCATATAAATTAATATACTTATATATTTCGAAAATCACCAATTTAAGCTTTTAACTCTCGGCTTTAATTTCATTTTATTATATAGTTTCCAAAACTTGATTTAAACCTTATAATAAATACATATAAATGTATATAAGCCATATAACACTCCCAAAAATTAAGCTAATGACTTAGAATGTTTATAAACTCAAAATAGGACATTTAACTCTCAAATATTTCGGTTTGTATATATATGCATCTTAATTAATTTTTTTGTGACACATATTTATACCTTAAGGTAATAATCTTACCTTATATGTTATAAATTATTTTCCTTGACATTATAATCCTTATATTTTCGGCCTTAATTATTTAAAGGTCATACATAATTTTTATACCAAGGTTTGAAGCTTAAAATCAAGTTTAAACTTAATAAACCTTACTTATATACTTACTCCTTAAATCAAGACAATCTTGCACTTGATTTTCTCCTTGAATTCCAAGCTCTCCAAATGCTATCTTGATGAATAATTTTCGTCCTCCTTATGCATGTTTAGGAGATCTATTTGTTAGACTTCTAACAAAATTATAAATAAGCTTTGGAGTAGTTTTTACAAGAGTTTACCTTAGGAATTTATCAAGGTATTTTTGATACACCTTGTGATGATTGAAAATCCAAGTTTCCTTCATGAAATAATGAAGAGAACATAGGTTTAGAAACTCTAAAATTCGGCACTAATTATAGACACCAAATGGTGGAAGATAGGGATCACCATATCTTACCGAAATTCCCAGATTGCGCATCTCTGCGGTTTTTGTCACCCAGAACTGAAATTACCACCAAAATTAATGATCCTTATATGTCTGGAAAGCTAATTCAAAGAGGAACAACTTTGGTGTTGAGAAGATTTTGAGAAAACGTACGGAAAATTCAGAATAACTCCCGAGATGAGACCTATGGAACAGATTTTCTGCTGTGAACTACTTCGCCTTCTTTTGTTCACCCAGAACGGAATACACCATGAAAATTAATGATATTTATATGTATGGAAAGCTAATTCGAAGAGGAACAAGTTTGATGTTGGGAAGATTTCGAGATAACTTACTGAAAATTACAGAATTGCTCCCGAAGTCAGACCTCTTGTACAGATCTGCTACTTGATTCTTGTTTTGTAGAATTAGCTAGGAATTTTGACATAGAATGGAGTTAGAACTTAAACCTCCATTGTTGGAGCTTGAAGCTAGGAAGGAAGAAGAAAAGAGAGAGTAAGGGAAAGAACTTACCAGTTCGTGAATGGCAAATGAAGAAGTGAGCCTACGTGAGTTATTAAGGCAAGAAGGCAAAGAGATAAGTTGGAAATTATTGGTATTATTTGATGCATTATTTTATGTCTTATTTTTTTTGATTAATTTGACTTAGATTTTGGCTACCAAAAGTCTCTTAATTGGGACATATTTTCGGATGATTGATGAGGGAAATAATGGTGACTTGTTTGATAATTAAAAGCTAGAAGACAAGGGTATGGTGGTGGTGGTCTTCTTTGAACTTCGGAGTCAACTAACATGTTAAATCATTCCCCTCCATTCCTTATGTCTCAAGGTTGTTCATGTGCTAAATGACAACTGATTTTTGCTTGATTGGAGACAAGGAATAATGCTGGTAGGGTTGGTGTTTTATTGACTATAATTGAGATAACCAAACTCCCTTGTTTCTAGTTGATTTCGGTAGTCAATACTACCACTTGAGACTTTGATTTTTGTTTATATGTATAAGTGTAATTAACTTTGTTATTTTGTTTGCTGTTGCAGGTGGCAATCGTTTGGAATGAAATGGAGCAGCAGCCCCACCATGTAGTAGACCTACGACAATCACATGCTAGATTGAAATCTCTTTTGTTTGTTTATATTAGCATTAGATTAGGCTTAGCTAGGTACTACTTTTAGTATTTCAATTTCATTACTTTGTTTAATCTAATCTATCTTGTTATACTGCAGGTACACGTATGGAGAAGGGCTCCTAATGACAGCAACAATCATTCATTATCAAATACTAAAGGTGGGGATGAGTCATACTTGCATAAGACATTTTTTTTTTCCAAAACTAGTCAAAACTAGCCATATTCACGCATGGAATGGAGGTCATTAGGGATTAATTTTTCATTTGATTTTTGTTACACTATATTGTACTAAGATCATACTAATATGTGTAATAGGTTCCAGCATTTAATTGGTACATTTTTATTATGGTAAAAGGTGAAAGTTTAAAGGTAAAAATGTTGATTTTAGGTACCTTTTTGTCCTAAAAATCGCCCTCATTTATACTATGAGTTTAGTACTGCCATCAATTGATTTAGATGGTCATTTTATCCCCTTTTAATTTTATCAACTCGTGGCTCCTCAAAAGCTTCAAGGCAATTGCGTAAAACGCATTTTTGTGACACCCCGAAGGTGCGTTTTTGTGCTTTAAGGATTTTTCTGAGAATTAATTAGTCGCTATGACTTCCAAGTGTTTATTGACATTATTTATAGTCAATAATAATATATTAAGGTGTTACATTAAGTTACATGGGGTTATATAAACTTGTAACTCAATTTTCGGGCTAAAGGGGCACTCCCGAGGTAAAAGGAGCGTTAAGAATTCCCCCCGAGCTCTTTGTTTGTTTTTGAAGAGATAGCTTGGGAATCCTCTTTAGAATAATTAATAATGATTTTAGGAACTCTCGGAATAATTTTATAGGGGTTCGTGCCACCTTGGCACTCCTCCTAAGCATTCCCGGCCCTTATGGGGCCCACATCGGGAACTTCCGAGAACTTTGTATTTTTACTCAGTTCTAACTGAGAACTTGTATTTTAAAGATCATAAAATGATCCTTGGTTAAATTCATGTAATGTCCATAGCTTATATAATTGTTTAACTTAAGGTCGGGCTTTTAACGCTCGTTTATGACCTTAAGGAGTTTGGTGCGTCTTAACGCTTAAGTGTTGATATATTTTTTTCAGGGTTTAATAATTCCCTAAATAATACTTATAATTCCTCAAATAATATTTATTTACTTATATTTAATTATTTAAATGTTAGGGGTATTTCAGCCCCATATTGGGTGGACGCCTAGGCGGACAAGGGAGGAGACCGCGCGCGCATGTATAGTCTTGTCCGCATGAAATAACGCGGACGCTGAGGCGGACAACACACGGAGAGACCGCACCGCACTTGTGTCCGCATCTAGCTAGGCGGACGGCAAAGCGGACGTGACTAAAAATCAGTCGCGAACAGTTTTCTTCTTCGCGCCGACTGTCTGCAACTTGCCATATCCATCTACTCCGCCTACCTTAATTCTCTCACGCGTTTCAGCTCTCTGTCCCCTGCAATTAATGAAGCAATCAGAGAGCAATCAACCTGCAATCAACTCTTACGCATCTGCCTTTTCCCTTCCTCTATATAAACTCAGCTACTGCAACCTTAAACACACGTACGAGAAAACCAGAAAATCAAACCACGCCACCACACTCCATTCTCTTCCATTCAATTCATCCCGTAACACCATAATTCTCCATCTTTTATTTATTTCACCACTTCACCACATTTACTCACGTACGTACTCAAACAGAAGCAGTATTTTACAAAGAGAGAAAAGAGGCAGCAACAGTGAGAGCGAGAGCAGACCAGTTCTTCCTCTGAAATAATGTCAAAATCTGTCTGTGCTATCTTCCTATCCCCGTTAATGTCTGAGTAATTTTCTTTTGTATCCTAGGATGGGGGTTTGTTCCTAATATTACGTAATCAATATTTATTACCTGTCTCACTTGTTAACTTTTTTTAATTCCTTTCAACTAATATTGTTAAATGCTTATTCTAACAAAATACTGCATTTTTATGGTAACTATCAACAATGATTTTGAGATAGTCTAAGTACCACAAAGGAATTAATCTTGATATTTACACTCCGGATTGAGCAGGAAAATATTAAGGCTATTATTAAGAGTTCGTAACTGACAATTATTAACTCTAATAGATAATAAATATTAGAGACATGGTTATAAATCTGTTTAAGTAATTTAGGCAATTCCCCCGCTATCCTAGGATACCTTTTTCCATCCACATCACTTAATTCACCTGTTTTTACTGTTTTTATTATTTCTGTACTAATCCAACAACAAATCAAGCTTGCCTCCGGCTAAACCCCTTTTTACAGTTTTTAATTAACTACCAAGACTAGGATAATTGAACAATCTCTCTGTGGATACGACACTTGTTATACTATTCCGAATAGGTGCACTTGCCTATTAGTTTGCTATAAATCTATATTTATTATAGTGTAGTTTTATCCCAACAATGAGTCACTATATTACTATTCTTTAGTTGACTAAGTTACTCATTAACAATAAAAAAGGTTTCTCCTTCTTTATTTACCTCCTCTTCAGCCGTAAGCTTCAACCCAGCCCTCTCTTTTGCTCTTCCAAACCGAGAGCAGCACCCATCTTCATTGAGCATCTCCTTGAGCTGTAGGTAAGTACCTAGGTCATATTTATGATCAAAATCTTCATCTCATTCTCCTCTTTCTAATGGTGTTATGCAACCTCATTTCCATCAAGCTTTTGTGACCAAGTTGGGGGCAAAAAGAGGAGAGGTTTACGGTTGCAAAAATCTGAAAAGGAGGGGAAAGTCAAGCAAGTTTAAGTAAGGGAACTACATGCTCTAACTCCTCTCTTAATCTTCTTCATTTCCGTTTTTGTTTCCTCACTTCTCCAAGCCTATTTCCTTCAGTTTTTACGTGTAAATAAGTGGGGAAACCAACCTCTTTAAGTGCTGCTTCATGGTGTGCTAGAAACTCCATTTCAAGCCTTTACAACAAGGTAAAACTCTACCTTTCTCTCTTCTAGTTATTACCGGATGGTATACCAAATTGTGTGCTATTTTTAACACCTTGGTTGCCCTTAAAATTTAGACGTAAACCACCCCAGCACCAGCCTACAATATAAAGGTATAAACCATGAATTATGAGCTGAAATTTACTCTTTAATGGTCCTTGTCTTGAGAGGCTAATACATGTATTTTTCCTTTGCAAAAACTGGTGCCGAATGGGTGTTGTACCATGGGGAAAATCTGCTCCAAAAATGAAGGAGTGAAGCCTAAGTGTTGACTTATCAAAGTAAGCTAAATTGCTACTTTAATTATATACTAACTAAGTGTATATGTGTGTGGTGTTCAAAAAAAAAAGAAAAAAACTAACTTAAATCTATGTATTTGTTTTAGCCGTGAGCATTTGGGGGCCTTGGCTGGAATTGTTGCTTGAAACCAATGTAAGAATACTAAACTAGAATATTATATGGTTTTTATATCATTAAGTTATATATAAATACAAGCCATGAGTGAATGGACATTTAGATAACTTAACTATGTGTTAAAATGTTTTATAACATTTTTGGATAGCTAATATAGTATTTAAATGACCTATAAGGTCAAGGAAACAATTTAAGGGGTGAAAACATAATTTATAAAAATATAGGAGTAAGTATAGTACAAGCCGTAACATGGTTATGTCATTTATGACATTTATGTGTAATTTTATTTTACGTTAATTATTGTAATAAGGCCATGCATTTTAGGCCATTTAATTTATTGTTATATTAAGTTAAAAATGAATCTAAAAAAAATAAACATTACCGTAAGATTTTGGGGTTGATTTGTAACTATAATGAATTTTTGAGGCTAAATAATAATTATAGCCGAAAACTATATATTAAAAGGTTATTATATGAATTTTATAAGTAATGAATTTTTGGGGTAAAAATGTAATTTTTGAGAAAATCTGGGTCAAACTGTAAATAAACAAAACTTCTGGTCAAACTAAAAGTTAATAGGTCAATATAGACCATGTTAGGTGGTTTGACCAAATTTAAGATCATAAACAATTAATTAATGAACTTATAGTAACATAATAGGTTAAACATTGAATTTATAAAAATTTATGGGGTACAAGTGCAAATTACCGAAAATAAGGGGCTAGGATTGTTAATACTATAGTTTATATCATTAATATAAAGTTTGGGAATTTTTGGAGTTATATAAATGGATATATTAATAAAAGTGTATAATATATAGTTTTTATGATATATAGAAAGTATATAATATAAAGTGGGGTCAATGTGTAAATAAGGAGTAGTTATTGGGGCGGAAAAGGAATTAAAAACAGTTAGAGGTCTGTTTGGAAATAATGTAATATAAAACTATAGGTTATACAAATTATAAATGTTAAAACTATATAATATAACCTATATGTAACATTATGTAATATGTGGGTTAAATGTGCAAATATAAAAAAATATATGGTGCTGGAAAGAAATAAACCAAAACAGCATGGAGGCTGTTCGGTAATATTAAAAACATTTATAAACTATATGTTATAATGAAATAATGGAATAAAATGATATAACATATGTTATGTAAAAATATTATAAGATTTGTGGTAAAAGTGTAAATTTGAAAAGTGGGAAATAAAAACAAAACAGACCCTAAGGTCTGTTTGGTATTTTCAGAATTTTGAAACCATATAATATACATACTATAAGGTCTAAACATTATAGTATATGGTAAATATGGTATGTTATAAAATAGGTGGTGAAATTGTAATAATTAGAAAGTGTGGGATTTGAAAAGAAAATGAAACATAAATTACATGCCTTATCGGCTATTTAAAAAAAATGTGTTATAAAACTATGGATTATATCTTGTTACAAAGTTTTGATGTTATAAATAAGATATTTATAACATGGTATACGTTATGAGGTTATATTGTAATTAATGAGAACTATGTGAATAAAGAAACAATAAGTGAAAAATATATATACCTTGCGGCAATTAAATATAGTTTTTTAAAACTATATGTTATATTGTTAAATGAGATATAAAAATATCATATCATATGATATAAGATATAAGTGTGAAATTGTATGATTTTATGTGGTCAAAACATAGTTTATAAAACTATACATTAAAACCGCATGCAATAACATGCAAGAAATGAATTTATAAACTATGGTTTACAATAAAATAAATACTATAGATATTATATAGTATTAATGTGATTAAATGAAATCATTACCATTAGTAATATTCACACGAAATAATGTGACAATTAATGGAGAAATAGAATTTATAAACTAAGGCTGGTATTAAAATAAACCTTAGGAAACTATAATATATGTAATGGAATGTTACATAATATTAAGATAAGTTCTTAATATAAATTGCATAATATAATGCAACAAATGAAAGTAATCACCTTACATAAGATGATAATAATGTGATATATAAAACAAGTGTATAACTTAAGAAAAATAAATGTATAAGTGTATATATGAGTTCCGAAACCATATATTAAAAACATATACATAATAAGTATATGGTATAGTTTGAAACTATATAATATAGTGCATGCATACATGCAACTATATATTATATGACTAGATCAAATAAAAGTAACATATGTATATATGCATGTAACCGAGACCATATATATAAGTATATACAATATGGGTTTTATGTCATGAAATAATAAATGACAAGTGTTATGACATTAGTATAAATATATATACTATAAGTCATACAATTACAAATTGAAAGTATAGTTTATAAAGATGAATGAAAAGATGTATAATATATGGTACAATATTAAATGGTTAAATATTAATACCATAAAGCATTAGTGCATAAGCATAATACGATGCGAAATAACGTTGCATGAATACATGCAACTATATATTATAATCGTGTATTCGTATACTTAACCGGAACGGTTAAATTAATACGTAAGTATAAACATAAAAATATATTCGTATACTCGTGTATATAAGGGATTAATCCCAACGTTTTGAAAACGCTACAACTAAGACGTTTTATAACCGACTCGCATAAATAAACCCGGGCATTGATAGTTAATACGTACTACGATTAACGAGTCTCGTATAACGGTAACTTAACAAATAACAGTTGAAATCCGGGGATGTAATGTCGGGATTATTTGTGTTGTTCGGATTTACCGAACTTAACTAAGTCATGTGGATTGACTTATAGTGTGCTTGATATTTAGATCGTATCACCGACGAAGGCGCTTGACGAGCTAGTGGTCTACTGCGCAACCTAGGTCATTGGTGAACGGTATGTAAGGGGGTCTGATCCGAGATGTCCTGAGGACTTCCTCGGGCTCGGATATGTGTGTTGTATAACGAGTGTGATGCATGTATGTGTGTGTATGTGTTTGTGTTTATGTTATGTGATGTATCCGTTTAAATTCCCGCATCATTAATTGTGCGCGAACGTCCTTCGGGACTAATACTACGTCGACTATAGATCGACTTATATAAAACACATATACGTATGATATGATGTGTTTGTTGTGGACTGATTCAACGCACCTAATACTATGATGGTAATGTATATACTAACCTAAGTAAAATACGTAGGTGCGGGACACGACATCGTCGGTCTCTAGAGCTTTGACTCGAACATGAATACTACCTATGAAACACCCCTAAACAATTAAACACATAAAATCGTGAACGCTGGAAGATTACCCGAGAACAACGTGTCACACAATTCGGGACACGTGATAATGCATGAACAATTAAATTAAGTACGAACATATATAAATGTTTGAAAACATGACAACGTGACATATCAATACAGTCGCGTATATATATATACGTATATGAAAATGCATATACACAACGTTACAATATTACAACGTTGTATGTATAACCAATAACGTCGCATAGGTACAAATAACTAAACCGCGACAAAATAAAATGGTCGCATACATATATTATGGATACCAGAATGAGCGAATATATATAGGTAGGCATTTAGATATACATAGATAGCCGGAGAATTTAAAGAATTAATATAAAGGCATAGATTTTAATGCTAATCAATGAATCAATTATTAGATGACTAAAAACAAGCGGGATAAGAACTTAAATTGCTTAAATAGAGTGGTCATTTAAACCGGACGTGCAACGTTGAACTCGACCCTGGCCAGGTCAAGTGACACTGAGCACAAATTGGGGTGAAGGGGTAATCCAACACTTACGCTGATCACGTCGATGTTGGATGATTCTCGAAACCCCCTACAAGTGGACACTTGAACTACAAATAAAGGGAAAATCTTACAAGTCAAGATTAGAAAGGTGCGAAAGATAGGATATCGGTGTTAGATGATACGAGCGGGTAGAATACATTGATACATTATTCAAAACATCGAGGTTACCAATATGTGAAGACTTAAAATAATGTGATGTAACTATTAACCTAAAAGTTACCACATAAAATATACACTATCGCAATCAAATGTAAAAGGTAACCGGTAATAATCAACTATTTTAGTTCCTACGAACAATGGCGATGATAAAGAAACTAAGTATCCTATATTATACGGTTTACAACCACAGAAACTTCTAATATATATATTTCAGTAATCTTTTGACTAAAACTAATTGAAATCAACCTACAGTGTTAAGGCCATAATTTGGGCTGAAAAATAAAGGTTACTTAAAGACGAAGAAAGGTATAATTTGGCGGTACGCATCAAGGTATAAAATAGATAATAATGCCATGAGAATAAACTAGCTATCTACACATAATTATGAGCGGTAATATCAACTAGACAGGTCGTTATAACAATGACACGTTTGTAACAAACAAATATTAAGAACTAAATCGTTACTTCGGAGCATATATGAATACAAGCCTAAAGGGCAGCTAAAAAGGAACAATTTGGACGCTTAAAGGCGAATACGCGAATATGCGAAGACATGAACGCATAAATACCGCGGCAGACATGCACTGTAAAATAATTCAACCTACACGGCGCACTTGCCACAACAAGTGCTGCCCAAATAAACAGTTATCCGACCTCCAAAGAAAATGGATAGACAAATTACAACTCACTAGGACCAAGTATAAAATACCCCATATCCGACAAGAGACCTTTAGTCCTAAATTAAAAGGGTACAATTAAGCCACGCACTACAAAGGAGTAGCAAAGGAAAACTAAGCCCGGAGGTTAGCAGAGTCGCGCAACGGAAGCTGGTGGACCGAATCTAACACCTTCCAGTTGAATAACAAGTGACATATCAGCCAATACCTTAGACCCAGAGAGGCTAAACCAGAATCCGGTTATAGATCGTTGAGACAGAAACTAAGCCGTTAACATGGTCAAGGACTTTGATGAGATTATATTGTGAGCTACAATACATATAAACTAGAATGCCCATGATATAATAGGCGTGTTTCGCTTTTGCTGTTCCTTTGCTCGTTTGACGGTTGTTTTGGTTGCTTGGTGCGTGAACTGTGTATGGATTGTTTTATGGATTGGTTGTTGTTTTGGTTGCTAGGTGCGTGAACTGTGTATGGATTGTTTTGTGGATTGGTTTGAATGCATTGTGGTTATGAATGAATGATTTTTTCATCTGATTGTTTATGAGTACAGTATATGAATATTACTGGTACATTGCAATATTATTGAGAACTTGGTCAAGCCACAGATGTGGCGTGGTGCTTATAAGCACAATGGTGAAATAGACCTATGGAATTTGCGGGACATGATCCCTTGATTAGAGAGAACAAATTCGAGACTTGATCCTTTCGCTATGTGTATTCCTACAACCACACGTGGATGGTTAGTAGGTTTGTGTGTTTTGGATTGTGTGTTTGTGGATGGTATGTATGTGTATGTACACTTAGTCGTGAATGAATGTTGTGTGTCTTTTGATTACAGCCGTACATGGGTTACGCAGTACTACTATCTTGGATCACTATGAGAACTGGTGAGAAGCCATTAATGTGGCATAGTGCTTATGGGTAGTAGGAATTATGATATGTGGGACTTGATCCCTTGGTTAACGTGAATGAGTGAGGGGCTTAATCCCAAGAAATTTATGAGAATGGAAAAACATTGACTAGGGAAGTAAGACTTCGGGATGAAGCCTCTTTTAAGGGGGGTGAGTTGAAACACCCCTAAACAATTAAACACATAAAATCGTGAACGCGGGAAGATTACCCGAGAACAACGTGTCACACAATTCGGGATACGTGATAATGCATGAACAATTAAATTAAGTACAGACATATATAAATGTTTGAAAACATGACAACGTGACATATCAATACAGTCATGTATATATATATATATATATATATACGTATATGAAAATGCATATACACAACGTTACAATATTACAACGTTGTATGTATAACCAATAACGTCGCATAGGTACAAATAACTAAACCGCGACAAAATAAAATGGTCGTATACATATATACGTATACCAAAAATGGCATGTATATTACATATACAAGTAACAACACGACTCGATAAAAATAGTCGCGTATATAAATATAACTGATAACGCGACATAATAACATAGTCGTCTATATATATTATATATATATATATATATATTATATATATATATATATAATATATATATATATATATGTATACAAAAATAGACATGACATAATAATATAGTCGTATATATATATACACATGTACGAAGGTAGACAAGTATATAAAATGATACAAAAAAAAAAGAGGAGGAGCGAAATGCGCTCTTGCCAGGATTCGAACCCGGGCATTATGCTATCAGTCGGTTACTTTAGTAGGTGGTTTGGTCGAGTAAGTTATCTGATGGTGTGTCTCATTACTCTTGTGTCTAGTAAGCGTACTAAGAGCTCGTGTAAACGTTGGCGACTAGTAAGCTGGTTCCCTTGTTGATAAGCGCCGAGGCTGGTTGCAGGAAGGTTTCAAAACCATGGTGAGCTAACCGACATGAACACATGAGTACGTAAGCTATCTCCCCCCTGCATGTTTCATGCGACAAAAACTGTACTGAACCTCTCCTTGGATGTAGTTATCACGAGCTCACCTAAGTCCCTGCACCATTGCAAGGTTGCCGATTATTTGAAATCGTAAAGAGAGGCCGAGGGTAGAGGGAGGCTATACCTGGTGGAAGACTGTTGCTTAACTAAGGTAATGACACCGTTACTCTTTAATATCATTGAACACTCGCCAGTTTAAATGGGGCGTGGAAACTGAAAAGAAATAAGTGTTTATAGGTGTATAACGGTTACCGAATATGTAGGTATATATACGTATTTGTATCACCTGGGTTGGGATTTTCGTAAGAGCGATGAATCTGGATATAAATAAATATATATAATGATTAAGTAAGTGTACATGAGGATTTATACAAAGAATATGTGAGGAAAGGGTTTGAAAGATATTTTGTTAAACTCTGCATAACCGCGGTCATAGCAGGATTTTAGAGACATTTTAACACTATTTTTGAAATAGTTACTTTGCTATCATTAAGGCCATATATGTAGGCCATGTCAAGATAATTATTTCTGGAGTTCTAAATAACCATTAATAAATTTATAAGTGGATTTTAAGACTATGTAAATTTCTGTTGCAAGACCATATTTCTCGTCGATTGTAACTACTTAGTACTACCTTAGAAAATATATAGGCGTAATTATAAACCTATATAATGGCTAAAATGAATTCTAAGACTTTGTACAAGTGTTCGACATAAATGAATAAATTGAAAAAGGGGCAAAATATAAAGAAATGAGATATGGGGTATATAAGGTATTGGTAACGTATAAATAGATATAGATATAGATATATACATATGTGAGCAATGCTAAACTATAATGCGAGTACAAATAACGGGTATACGTATGTATGTAAATATACATTATTTTGATTTGATAGTAAGTAACCAATGGTGGATATAAGTTAGGAAAGAAATATATAATGAAAATTAGATTAAGTGTTCATGATTATTCTTACCAAGAATTTAGGAAATGTTTAGAAGACAAAAACAAAGAAAAATTAATTATGTATAAATCGTGATTTTTGGTGAAGTTTGGAGACGTTATAATGTCACTAGGAAAAGCATTTGTGTGTGCTATTTTTAAGGCCATATATTTAGGCCACGTAAAGATAGTTATTTTGTGATCTAAATAGTCATTAATCAATTTATGGATTGATTTATGAGGAAATATGAATTCTGATGCAAAACTATCATACTAGCAATTTGGGAACATCTTAGAAAAATCTAGACATACTTATAAACTTGTTTTATGGCTCAAACGAACCTTTTTTTATATATGCCGAATATAATTTTTTATAATATATATATCTCTATATAAATAACAAATAAAGTAAAATGATGAGGATAATTATTCTAAGTATTTAAATTGATATTAAGTCAAAAAGAATAACAAAAATTATTATTATTGGAGTATATGTAATTATCAAAAAATTTGGTCATAAATGGAGATGTTAATATTTGATGGGATTAGTATATAATCCTAGAAAGGTCTTGGAAATTTAAGTGATAATATAAATTAACTCGGGAGTATAATATAAGGTTTAAATAATTAAAGTATTGAGTATAAAATAAAAGGGTGCTACGGTGTAATTAGGAGGAAAATATGGGAGAATGGTCAATTTGGATAAACTTGTTACTTGTTAGTGCTCATAATACTCTAAGGCATTAACTGGAGGAAAGGACGTAGTTAACTTATGAACTGACAATGTAAATGTCCGAGGAGTGGATAAAGCCTAAGGTAAGTACTTGGAAGGTTTCTAGGGACTAATATAAGTCGAACACCCAAAAATTTACCCAAGGAAATACACCCGATAAAATGAGATAAACTAGGAAAATGTCACTACAGTCGTCACATGTAACCATAAACTGACAAGTTGTTTTAATTAACTCTAGGACTGTAACGAATGCCAACCGGGGTCCTGTGTGTGAGACAACCCTTTTGCTTCTGAACCAGGTATGGACATGTGTGGTTCGTATGTTGCCGTGTTACACGGCTTGTGTGCTGTGTGCTTTGTTTGACAATGACTATAAGACTAAAGCATGAAATTGGATTGCTAGTTGTGGCTTGCTTATATGCTTGTATACATCCTTGTGGCATATTACTTGCGCGCACACAGTAGTTTAGTCCCTTTCTCGTTATGGAACTTTGAGATGAAACACGACGAACTATGTAAACAAGGGAACTACATAAAGGGAAAACTCCTCTCTAACTATAGAGGACCGCTAATGACACCCACTATGGTGTTGAGATTATAATGATAATGAAAAGTAAAATACCAACTGGTGAAACAAGAGAATAACCTGGGAAGACAACAACTCGGGCCGCACAGTATGAATGATCGGGAGTTGGCATCTGCATCAAGTCCTTCGGCCGCCTATGGTGGAATATATTTTGGGGGTCCCTGGGTGACCCCGCTTTCTCAGCACATCCTGGAGTCTAGGGGTGACTCCTCTTTCTTGACCCTTGGCGTCGGGAATGGAGGATTGGCATTTGGTGGAGCATTTATCCTGGAGTCTAGAGTCGACTCCGCTTTCTCGACGGATGACGCTGGGAATGAAGGAATTTGCTATGGAGGAGACGTCCTCCAACGTGCGGTAATAAAAGAATTCACGAATAATCCTTAAAGAAACAAGGAAAGATTGGCACCTACATGATACGGTCACGGGATCTAACTATATCCCCAGACCGGGTGCATGGAAAGAGAAAGAAAATACATATTATGGGAACAAGAGAAAAGAAATGAAAACACACGACGCTCGAGTGATCCCATAGTGAGGATCATGGGTATAACCTACCTACGTACACATTTTACCATTTACATTATTGCTGTTACTATACTAGCAGCTTGTTGTGCTTGGTTGCGTGTTTGATGTCGCTGTGACGCCAGCATGTTATGCTTGGTTGCTTGTTGTTAATGCTTGGCTACCTTTGAGTGTGTATGAAACCATGATGTATTGTGGCCTGCTTTACTGCTTTATTATAGCATGTAAATTGACTTAATAATATTCGACCAAGTAGTCGTGTGGCCCGGCAACATACGGGCTACACACGTTCATACTCAGCGTTTGCTGAGTCCTTTACACCCAATTTTTTTTCAGGTATTGTGCCGGACGATAACAGAGCGTAGGCGGGATGGCTACCATGGGGGTAGTCCATCAGGGCATAACTTTTGAATTGTGTAGTATGTTAGTGTATGGGTTGTTACTAAACCCGAGATGAAATTCTCAGATTATGATTTGGTATTTTTATTGTAGACACTCGGTATTTGGGGATTGTATTTTGAGTTGTATATGAGTTTTGTTTGAGGGCGGTTTCCAGTCATTCAGACCGTAACTTGATGTTGGTAGTATGGTTGTGTCAACCACGTGGGTGGTTGGCGTCTGTGACACCCGGATGGAGTTTATACTGCTGCGTAGTTAACCGTGATGTTATTTAGGCGCGACGTTGTATTGCTGGATGTTTATTCGGGGGTGTTACAACCTAGGATGATTCTAGGCATGCGTAAGACCCACAGGGCAGCCAACAAAATAAGTGATGTACTCCATATTTAAAACTTTAACTGACTAACTAAGTTAACAGTGGAGTGTGAATAAATGTGATGATGTACCTTAATCCAGATAGTCACTGGCTACTGGTCGCGCGTAGAGATCTCTTGGGTTAACCCGTATCGGGTTTCACCCTAGTTAATCCTGATCGAGCCTAGATAGATCGCCAGGCGGAGTGTGCTACCGTTGGCACCAGGCACTTGGCCACCTAAATGGACGCCTTTACAAAGGCAAAGTGAATAAGTCCCGGAGTCTTCGGATCATCAAGGCAGTGAGCACCTTGTGTGTACGTGGGACTACTGTCCAAGTGAGATTAATTCGGGTTGTCCTAACTTGACACCCAATGACATTGTGATGTGATGTGATGAGGACCCGGGGGGTCGTATGATTAACTAAATAACCAGACCGTTACTAACGGCTACTAGTTTATTGATGTTGTTGTGATATATAGTGTTGTGTGATGATGTGTGAAATGTAGTGAATGCCTTAACTGTTTATTTTACCGCCATTCATGTGTTTAGTGCCTTATATACCTGTACACCGGTAAAGCATGTAACGAACTTAATAAAGGCGACCATGACTATTAAGTGACCAATAGGGTCCAGACTCGGCATACTCAGCGTTT
The DNA here is from genome assembly GCA_023374045.1 of Limonium bicolor. Lineage (NCBI taxonomy): Eukaryota > Viridiplantae > Streptophyta > Magnoliopsida > Caryophyllales > Plumbaginaceae > Limonium > Limonium bicolor. Next base: position 321,664,754 of record CM041777.1, on the reverse strand, counting down.
ATCACTGAGCCTTTATGACACTACTGCAGGTGACGATTACCACGGAAGCCGAAGAGCGGGACCCGAGTAGTTAGGAATTTAATTACCGTACGAGATCTCACAATGTATTAGGATGGTTAGTTTAAAGTGTTAATGGAGTTGTATACAGTTGGGATTACATAGACGCTCACTTGTCGTTTAAGCTACATTTGGTTTAGATTGTTGTATAGGTTAGTATCTCGTTATCACTGCGGTTATGTATTTATTACCAGTGTTGTTTCGTATTTAATTTACTTCTGCTTCTTTACTCGTATGGGCGAGTAATGGCATGTGACACCCGAGTGAGATTTAATTACTGTGAGACTTCCGCTGTGAGACGTTGTTTATTAATGCTACGTGAGTGATTATTATGTGATTACGAGTGGGGTGTTACAACCATCTTCTAAATCTTCGAAGAATCCGCGCTTGCAATGACGTTTCAGACTGAAGAAATCCCTTGCTAGCTGTTGTGGCGGCCCTCCTTAATGCTGTCTTGCGAAGTCTAGCCAGAGACTCTAACTCCGGGCAGCTTGGTGGGAGGTAACCCACCAGTTTGTATCTCTTTTCACTTTCTTAGTTTAGTTGTTTATTTTGCTCTTTTCTTTTTAGTTTGTGGTGTGTTGGCTGATGCTATGCTTACTGCAAGAGCTTTGGCTCTTATTTTTCTACTAATGATTTTGTCTGGTTCCACTTGAGTTCTCCTCGCTTTATAGATTATATTTCTCGGCTTTCTTACTTTGTCGCTTAGCTGAACTTAAGTGTAGGGTTGGACTTGCTACACACCCTGAGCGGACTCTAGGGAGTATTGAAATACCCCAAACCTTGATATGTTGTTTAAACATTAAACTATGGTATTTAAAGGCTAAAAAGTGCTTTAGAAACAACAGTGAACAATGTAAACCATAGTAAAACTCAATAAAGCACTAAGACACAGTTTGAGCAAAAACATGCTCTAAGCTTGGAGTGAACTTGGTTAGGACCCAAAGAGCCTACCAAAACTTTATAACATTCAATTATGATTTAATAAGGCTAATTAAGTCCTTAGGAAACCTTGGTAGACAATTAAACCAAACAAAACATAAATAAATACCTTAAAGTCAATATGGGCAAAAATGTGCTCTAAGCTTGGGATAAATTTGTATAAGACCTAAAGGTCATACCTATACCTTAATTATATGTTAATGAACATATAAAACCAATTACCAAAGAAAACCAAGCTTGAAAACAAGTTAAAACACAAAATGTGCTTTAAGGAGTCTTAAAGCACATTTTTGAAAAATTGTCTTGTAAATGAGTTTTGAATGGCTAAATGTCCATCATTACTCTTTAATTAACATGTGTACTACTTAGTATCACATTAGAAAGTCTAAATCAATGGGAAATCAAAAATTTCACAAATATGTGCCTTAGTTTGTGAATAGTAACTAAATTAAGCAAGTTTATAACATAAGTCAATATAAGTAAGTTAACTGGTCAACAAAGACCAAAACACCCGGTTTTTTGTAAGGTGAGTCACTGATGGAGAAATATGTGACTACTTCTACCACTTAGGCAGTGTACCTAATCGTTTTGCGGGATAGTGGATTTGTGGGGTTGTCGTACTCTTGGGGACCTCGCTGTGGATAACTGACAATGAATTTGTAACACCCCATCCAACATTAACATACTTACAACAAACTGCAGCGGAAGAACAACCTCATCACATTACTTAACTTGTTGGTGTTACACGCCGTTAGCCACCCACGTGGCTAACAAGGCTAATACATACACAATGTACCGGTCTGATGGGCTAAATTCCGAGCAACTATACATTAGTATCCCTTTCCATTAACAACAACAATAATATACACCTTATCAACCATACCGAGTATTTATAAACTGGTGCCGACAACAATATCGGTCTTACTACACCTACTGTATATATATACTTAAATAAATACCCATGTACAATGACTACCCGTCCTACTCTCGAACGACTTCCAGCACTTCGTACCTGAAATAGGAAAAGAAGAGAAAGGGGTGGCCCCAAGGGGCTCAGCACCTTTGCTGGTATGGTAATCCCGCAGCCCACATGCTATGGGCCACGCACAACTACTTGTCGTCTTAACATGCAGTTGATTATATTTAAATCATACATGTAACAATAACACACAACCTTTAACATTTCGCCTCAATGGGCTCAACAATCGGATAATACATCCTACTTAATAAATCACCCATGGTATTCATCATCCCTAGAGTGTTTCTCCTCCAATGGAGCTACTTCCTTAATAGACGACACATACCCTCAAATCGGGTTATCCTTAAATGCCTCTTATCACAAACTTGGAATCATTTCCATGATCCACACACTTCACATTTTACAACATTAACATACACTACGTAACAACACTTAATAACACATTGCACGTTTCCATGTGCACAACATAACACCGCAATAAATATTGCATCACAACAAAACACAAACACAACGGGAATGGTTCTCTTAGGAACCGACCCAAACATCACCAACATACTGGTGAGCCTAGAGATTGTTGCCAGTCTCATGATAAGCTCGTTACATAACTCGTTACCGTCTCGTTAAATGGACGGTTAACTTAACACAAGGTGTCTCGGATATAGTGATCCAAGCACACCGAAACAAACATAACAATAGTATGCCCTGTGGCCCGACGTGAGTCAGTAATAGCCTTGGTTAAGCTAAAGGGTAGGTTGGGAACCAAATTGGAAAACAACCAATACATACAGAGAGGATCGAACCTGCTATGACAACGACCCCCATACTCACACGCGTGGCCGGAACAGACCGGACTCCTCATTCCCCCCGTTAGCCTTATTAGAAGTTCATCTTTGAACTTTATTAAACATTCACAAACATTGAGTTAAGTCTTGTCAGACATACACAAGGGAAAAGAGAGTCATACATTCACATACAACACCACACCACAAACATCACATAACCAACTCACGCATAGCCGTGGTTAGAACGTTCCTTAAGTCGGAAACGTTGTTACCGGATACCGTTCTCCTACGTTTACCTAATAGTGGTTAACTAGCCCTTCAAGCGCATTAGAGGTTACCGGTATCGGCACGTAAACATACAATAACAATAACGACTGTAAACTCGTTTCATGATTTATATCATAACGTGGCAAACATACAAGAAAAACATTGGCATACAAGCCGGTGTAATCCGTTAGGACACAGGTTGCAAGAAAACCATACCTGTCACCGGAGTCCACTTATCCTGTCCATTTATGTTCCTCGAGCAATTCTCGAACAACTGTTAACATCACACGTGTTTTTATTAACATTGGGGTAACATGTTTGTTTAAAGTCTAACGCTTAAACTTTTCCCCGTTAACTTGGTTAAATAACTTTACATTTTAACTTGTTTTACTTTCACATTTATTACAACCTTTCACCCACTAATCACCATTAAAACTCACTTATCATGTCCTTAACAACCTTACAACATCATACCTACCAATCCCCATCATCTCATATCATTTCATAACCTTAAACCATGTTCTTGGTCCGACCGACCCACCGACCGACCCACAGCTGGGTCGGTCCATTACAGGACCCTTTTACTTCCTTACAAACATGCCCGTCCGACCCACGTCCGACCCACCATTCTGGGTCGGTCCATGTGCGAACATTTTTCCACCTTTGTAACTTGACCGACCGACCCATGTCCGACCCACCCTTTTGGGTCGGACCATTACCGAACACATTCCAAACATTTTACAGAGGCTCGACCGACCCACAAACTGGGTCGGCCCCTGGGTCGGTCGCCTCCTAAACTTACCCAAACTTTGTCAAATCTTCACCAAACTTCTCCTAAGGCCTCTTAATGTGTCCTAACATCATTTGGCACTTCAAACACACCCTTAAGAGATATTTTAAACATTCACAAAACTAACTAATTTTTCCTCCTTAAACCTTTACTTATATCTCCACAAAATTCCTAACACTTACAATGTTTTCTCCTTATGATTTCTAGGTGGCATTTCACCTATAATGACCAAAATACCAAGGTGTATCCTCTACACCTTATCATCATCTCTCAACTTTTTTCTTACTAACTAAATCTCCTTTTTCACATTATACCTAAACATCTCTTATTCCTTGAATATCAACATCACCTAAACCTTAAACAAACTTCTCCAAGACTTTAATACATTCACAAAACACACATTGAATTCCTAGAACTTCCAAGACAACACCTAAATCCTTGCATCACTCCAAACCACCTTAACACATGTTTTCTTCTCAAGTAAACATTCATTCACCTTTAACACTTCCTAGTTCACCAACACTCACTTAAAACACTTAGAACTTTACACATTTCCCAAATTTGGCCATAGCTTCTCTAGTATATACTCACATCCAACACTTAGGTTTTTACCTTATTTCATTCAAAACACCTAAAATCCATCAAACACATTTTATACACAAAACTTCACACATCAAGCACTACATCACAATATAGTGCATAACTTAAATTGCTTGGCACTTAGGCCCTTAAATGCATGGCTCTTAGGCCCTTAAATTGCATAAACCTTAAACACTGAATTTCCCACATAAATCATGCCTTTGACCTGCAAATACATACACCAAAACATATGTTCTTTTACTAGTCTCCTTGAGAACATTTTACTAGGTCACTCACCATTGGCTCCTTAGGTGTTTTATCAAGCAAATCAAGCTCATTTTCCTAAGGCATTTAAACTACATTGAGATAGTTTGTTTACCTCTTTTTCCTCACAAACTTCTTTCTTGTTTCCTTGTAAAACCGGTGGGGTGTTTGGTTGTTTGTCAACTTCTAAACATTATACAAACAATAGAATGAGTATTCAAGCATTATGCTTCATCTCATTGTAAACCCTAGTTACACATATTGTTTTAACACATTAAGGTAATTGTTTTACCTTGGAATTGGAAGAGAACTTGAATAAGTATCAAGAGAGGACTCCTCCTAGCCCTTGGAAGATCCAAATGAAGCTAAAACAAGCAAGATAAATACACCATGGTGAGGTGAATTTTCGGACAACAACAAAACATGGAGGAAACATGGATTTTCTTTGAGTTTCCTTACCTTGAAGCAAAGGAGAACAAGAATATGTGAAAAGATGAGCTCAAGCTCCTCCCATGGTGGTTTCTCTTGGCACCGAAATGGAGGTTTTGAAGTTTTGAAAGGACAAGATTGTAGAGCTTGGCTTAACTAAGAAAATGGTGGTGTTTGTTTTTGATTTGGTTAAGTGAGCTAGGTTTTACATGTGGTCAAAGATGGACTTCCATGGTTGTAGTGATATATTACCGAGAGAGAACAAGAAGAAGAGAGGAAGAAGGAGTTGGAACCGTGTGAAATGGAGGAAAGGAAGGGAGAATGAAGATAGAACTTACTTTGAAGATATTTAAGTCTTAAAGCAAATAGTAACTATGAGTCACATTTATTTACTTGACAAGTTAACATACTTGGTGACTCCTCACTACAAAAACCGGCCACCATTATGCCTAGGAGGGTGTTTTGGTCTTTGTTGACCAATTTAATTACTTATAACATTATATGTTACAAACTAGCTTGTAAAAATTACTATTCACAAATACAAGGCACATAGAAGTGAAATTTTTGATTTCCCACTAATATGGCCACCCAAATGTGATACTATATAGTACACATGTTAATTAAAGAGTAACGATGGACATTTAGCCATTCAAAACTCATTTACAAGACAATTTTCAAAAACGTGCTTTAAGACTCCTTAAAGCACATTTTGTGTTTTAACTTGTTTTCAAGCTTGGTTTTCTTTAGTAATTGATTTAATATGTTCATTAACATATAAGTAAGGTATAGGTATGACCATTAGGCCTTATACACATTTATCCCAAGCTTAGAGCACATTTTGCTCATATTGACTTTAAGGTATTACCTTGTGTTTGTTTGGTTTCATGTACCAAAGTTTCCTAAGGACTTATTTAGCCTTATTTAAATCATAATTAAATGTTATAAGTCTTGGTAGGCTCTTTGGGTCCTAACCAAGTTCACTCATAGCTTAGAGCATGTTTTTGCTCAAACTGCGTCTTAATGCTTTATTGCATTTATTATGGTTTAAATTGTTCACTGATGTTACTAAGGCACTTTTAGCCTTTACATACCATAATTTGATATTTAAACCACATATCAAGGTTTGGGGTATTTCAATCTACCCCCCTTAAAAGAACTTCGTCCTCGAAGTTCACACTTTTCACACATCATTAGATTAGAACACAATACTTGGAAATAAACTTCCATAACCAAACACACTTTACATCACAACCTCAGACTTAATGGTCCGGGCAACACATTCACATCCACACATAACATAACATATCCAATGATAACCTCGGACTCTATGGTCCGGGTATCTTAACAACATACACATACATAACAACCCCTTTGACTCACTGGTCTTGGGTAGCATAACAACATTTGGACACATAGGTCCTGGTAACATAACAGTCTTAGACACATAGGTCTATGTAACACCACACATTTAGACTCATAGGCCTTGATAGTATACACCTTAGGAAATCCAAGTCAAAACAACATCATTACACATACCACACAACATGTCAGAGCATGTATAGCAATCAAAAATATCCTTGATATACACTGTGATCCCGCAGAACACGGTCGCGATGGACACCTTCCGTCCCCGTGCCTTTAGGAGATTAAAACAATCACATAAGTTTAAAATTTCCTTGTGAGGTTAAGTAAAGAAGACTTTAATTACGTAAAGTATCCATCAACGTTTTATAAATACCAATTTAAAGTCCTTTTGAAAACACACACAACTCCAAGTCCAACTTAAGCTCTTTGCTTCTTTATTAGCGTGGTTATTCGTGACCACTTATAGGGAGTTTCAAGAGTCATCCAACCCTGATGTGATCAGCATCAGTGTTGAACTATCCTTCCACTCCAATTTGTGTTCGGCTTCCCTTGATCACATGCAAATCAAGTTCCACCTCCCACTTCATTTTCAAGCATCAAGTAAGTCACTCATTTCCAATTTTCTATCTTTTGAATCATTCTAGTCATGATCACAACATCTCCAAAGGATAGAACTCCGTCTATCAGTTACCTCCATTCACTTTTAATCCTGTTGCCTAGGGAATCTTATTCTCACTAGGTTCTATGTCGGTATCATGCCCTTTCATGCATCACTTATATATATACACATATATTTTATCAAAATACAACACACCTGATTTTACATTTGTACACTGTCGGGGCTTTTGTTCCCCGGGAGTTTATCTACTCCCCACACTTGTACAATCACACACAACTGTTAACAAATACACACACTTATCACAATGGTGTTCGCATCTGGTGTGCGCAATTACCACAATTAAACCATGAATGAATGTGTATGTTACGTAACACCACACCAATCATCAAAACAAACCATAATTTTGTGCTATGCACAATATGAGTCACATACACTACGTACACTTGTACGGTAATATACACCAAGTGGTTTTGCGCTCTACCCCCCCTTAAAAGGGATTACGCCCACGTAATCAATCACTAAACATTAGCTTAAAATGTTTTGCCGTCGTGAAGTATCTTAACTTCCACGCGGTCTATTACACAATGGATTCTGATTAGAGGATCTTAACCATATTGGCGGTTTAGTCCCTAAACCAAGAATTCGCATTGGAGTTATAACTCATAACCGGTTTCGGTCCTGGCCTGTGAGGCTTTTAGGCGTTAATAATTAGCCATTCACTCATGTTCTCCATGTACATTCAACACTTGATCTCTGGCTCACTAATTTCTGCTGTGAACTCTAATAACTGTAGAGCTTAATTGCTCCCTTTTGTTTTTCGTACTGTATTGTACATCCCCAATTGCCACCTTCATCTTGGTAACAATGGTTTCTCAACCGACGCACGGTATCTTTTACTCTGAGCGGATTCGGTGAGTTTCACAATTTTCCGTCCACTTCCATGATAATTTACTGTGTATACAGCTATGTATTTCACAATGATTGACTTTTTCCCTCCGACTTACTGTCGGTTGAGTTTGAGCTACTACCTAGTGTGTAGTGCTCTCTCAGCTATTTACAACCTTTGTGGTATATTCGATACCGATATTTGGCAGCTAGTGCTACTGTAGTCACTTACTGTTAATCATATTTCCACGTTTGGTTTTGTACAAGTACTCTTTTATTGGTGCGGTCTTGCATTTCCTATGCAACCGCCATTATAACATTATTTCTCCACCATTAACATGTTTCCAATTCCTAGCTATCTCATTCGATCATTACTGCACAAGTGCAATACCAAAACACTCAGTCATACAGAGTGCAGAGGCGTAAACTCTTGGCAGTAAATCTCTTATGCGATTCGCCATGGGATTCACACTGAGTTCCTCATTACACAGTACCTACCACTGGCTTATTGCTCAGTTTGTTTAACATCACTTATCTTGCATCTCCACTGAGTTTAACTCTTATCTCGTAACTGGTTCGGCCTACCATATTATCATTCAACAACACTTATACAACGGTCGCTTACTGCGCACCGTGCTCTCACTTATTGTATAACACTAACTCACATAGTATTTACTGTCACATTAACTTCCACACATAAATTTACATTATTCACATTATGGTTCATCACTCATTTGGATGACTACTGAATGCTCCTTGAGCATCGATCATTCGAGTCACAAGCCGGCGTTATTCAGCCAGGTGCTTCACTTTATACACATACTACTAAGCTAATTTCTCTTTCAATAACAACATGGTCAATCCTTAACATATTTCTTGAACTTGATTCACATAACTACCGCTCCTGCGGTGTCACAATGTCGAGAGGTATCCCCACTCTTAATGCAGTGGTTCGTTTACCACTCTATCCACTTATATCACATTAACTTCTGCAATCAATCGAATTTATATAGCATATCTTGCCTATGGCTTATGAGCCTTGTTTGCCTTGAGCTGAGCTCATTGTAGGCTGTCCACACACATGTACTTCTCTGTACAATATTACAAGGTTGTGGCATCATGTTTCCTTTCATGGGATGTCCCTTAGGTTTGTCAGTCCGTCTCCTGACAATTTATGTCTAAACTGGGTGTTAGTTTCAACCCTTGTGTTTCTGTCATGCATTTCATTCAACAATTGTTGATGCGAACACCCCTCAAGGATTGTTCCTGGGTGTTGCTAAGTTATCATTTACATTCCGTTAGGCACGCCTTCTTGCGTTCTTAACTGACTTATTATCCTCTTCTGTGAAGATCAACACTTCCCGGTAGTGTAGGTACTCATTCTGGGAGTTTCATCCCGTTCTTTGCACATTAATGTGTCCCCATTAGGCATCTGCCTTGCCATGCACAGGCTGGGTCTCGTTCCAGCTATCATGTTTATTCCTAGGTATCCTTAAGACATATGTGATGTCTTACATAACAGTTAGTGCACTTCGCACTTCCTGACTCTTAAAACGTTTCCTTGAATCGAATTCACTGACTCCTTTAGTCTAGTTATCTCAACTGAGTTCCTTAGCTTCAACTATCCCTTGTAATCCTTAGCTCTTGTTTGATTTATACTGCTGACCGTAGACGGAGTCGACTACTTCCCGTGTTTCGGACTCTACTCGTATACATATATGGGGTATCATACTGATACATTACTACTTACCCAACTAACCCATAAGTAGGTCTGTCAGGCCCACATGCTCCTATCGGAGTGCGGTCGTCCCACAACACAGTTGGTACACTTGTAGTGTCCGTCACACGCCTAGGTGAAGTATTCTGTTGTCAACTCCCTTATATTGTCCCGCGGCAATATTCATTCCCTGCTTCCCGAACTTAATCGAGGGAAGGTTCATCCACTGTTGTATCCTTGCCAATTGCCCTTGGTTTACTGGTTTGGTGTAAAGAAGGTTGGAAAGAAGTGTTGGTTTGAAAGAAAATCTGGTTTTGAAAAAAAGGAGGTTTGAAAAATCTGGGTTGAAAGAAAAATTTCATGGTTTCACAACATCTTCTTACCTTAACCAAGTCTAGCTTCTTGCTGACTGGGTAACTTACATCATGAGGTTAGGCTATTAAGCCCTTCCACTGTTTTGACAATCACATTTAACTTTATTGTACTTTTCCAAGTACTTCGTAGTGGTTATAAATTTCCCGAACAGCCCTATTATAGCAAGCACTTGCTATGGCAAGTGCGCCATGCTAACTGGTTATCAGTTTAACACATACCGGTTGGTATTGTTTTTACCCGCACTGTCATCAGTGGCCTTGTTGGCCCTCACTGATCTTACTGTCTTGATAATAACTTGTCTAGGTGAATTCTCACTGTATTCACATAATAATCTTAACTAGGGTATTTCCCCTTTCTGGGAGACCCCCTTTTTTTTGTGTCGTATTCTCCTTATAGCCCGTTCCACGCGCTTCGTGGTTACTGAGACTTGTCTCTTGTTGGGCACTACGTTGTAGTTCCTTGTCGATTGGTATACCGTTGTGTATCACTTAACAATTGTGGTCCCGTAGACACTTGTCTCGGTTTCACTAATCCACTTCTTGCCTGTTGCACGGTTGGTGCGTTGCAAGTTGGTTTCTCGACTGCTTTGCATGTCGACCCAGGTTGCCGGAAATTCTATTCCTCTTATACACACGATCCTTCATTCATTGCTATGAAATGCGGTTAACACTGTGTTAGATGGAAACCGTCTCCGGGATTCCCAGTTTTCGGGATCTACCGTATGACAGGTTCTCCGTACCCTAAGTATTTGATAACAGCAGATCGGGTATTCCCGAGTATGAGAGTGGACTTCCATCTCTCTGGCGTTCTTTCCCAAGTTTCAAATAGGGATTGTGAGGGTGGGATGGATATTGTAGGTTTCCAGTATTCCTGGTAGTTCCTATCTAGCGTATTTCTCACGCTATCACTCAACCCTTAACCCAAAGTATTTAAATCCTAACTCGGTACTTCCTAAGCTCGGTAATTCAGTCATCAGAGCGATACTTCTCGCTCTGATACCACTTTTTTGTAACACCCCATCCAACATTAACATACTTACAACAAACTGCAGCGGAAGAACAACCTCATCACATTACTTAACTTGTTGGTGTTACACGCCGTTAGCCACCCACGTGGCTAACAAGGCTAATACATACACAATGTACCGGTCTGATGGGCTAAATTCCCGAGCAACTATACATTAGTATCCCTTTCCATTAACAACAACAATAATATACACCTTATCAACCATACCGAGTATTTATAAACTGGTGCCGACAACAATATCGGTCTTACTACACCTACTATATATATACTTAATAAATACCCATGTACAATGACTACCCGTCCTACTCTCGAACGACTTCCAGCACTTCGTACCTGAAATAGGAAAAGAAGAGAAAGGGGTGGCCCCAAGGGGCTCAGCACCTTTGCTGGTATGGTAATCCCGCAGCCCACATGCTATCGGGCCACGCACAACTACTTGTCGTCTTAACATGCAGTTGATTATATTTAAATCATACATGTAACAATAACCACAACCTTTAACATTTCGCCTCAATGGGCTCAACAATCGGATAATACATCCTACTTAATAAATCACCCATGGTATTCATCATCCCTAGAGTGTTTTCTCCTCCAATGGAGCTACTTCCTTAATAGACGACACATACCCTCAAATCGGGTTATCCTTAAATGCCTCTTATCACAAACTTGGAATCATTTCCATGATCCACACACTTCACATTTTACAACATTAACATACACTACGTAACAACACTTAATAACACATTGCACGTTTCCATGTGCACAACATAACACCGCAATAAATATTGCATCACAACAAAACACATAACACAACGGGAATGGTTCTCTTAGGAACCGACCCAAACATCACCAACATACTGGTGAGCCTAGAGATTGTTGCCAGTCTCATGATAAGCTCGTTACATAACTCGTTACCGTCTCGTTAAATGGACGGTTAACTTAACACAAGGTGTCTCGGATATAGTGATCCAAGCACACCGAAACAAACATAACAATAGTATGCCCCTGTGGCCCGACGTGAGTCAGTAATAGCCTTGGTTAAGCTAAAGGGTAGGTTGGGAACCAAATTGGAAAACAACCAATACATACAGAGAGGATCGAACCTGCTATGACAACGACCCCCATACTCACACGCGTGGCCGGAACAGACCGGACTCCTCATTCCCCCCGTTAGCACTTATTAGAAGTTCATCTTTGAACTTTATTAAACATTCACAAACATTGAGTTAAGTCTTGTCAGACATACACAAGGGAAAAGAGAGTCATACATTCACATACAACACCACACACAAACATCACATAACCAACTCACGCATAGCCGTGGTTAGAACGTTCCTTAAGTCGGAAACGTTGTTACCGGATACCGTTCTCCTACGTTTACCTAATAGTGGTTAACTAGCCCTTCAAGCGCATTAGAGGTTACCGGTATCGGCACGTAAACATACAATAACAATAACGACTGTAAACTCGTTTCATGATTTATATCATAACGTGGCAAACATACAAGAAAAACACATTGGCATACAAGCCGGTGTAATCCGTTAGGACACAGGTTGCAAGAAAACCATACCTGTCACCGGAGTCCACTTATCCTGTCCATTTATGTTCCTCGAGCAATTCTCGAACAACTGTTAACATCACACGTGTTTTTATTAACATTGGGGTAACATGTTTGTTTAAAGTCTAACGCTTATAACTTTTCCCCGTTAACTTGGTTAAATAACTTTACATTTTAACTTGTTTTACTTTCACATTTATTACAACCTTTCACCCACTTAATCACCATTAAAACTCACTTATCATGTCCTTAACAACCTTACAACATCATTACCTACCAATCCCCATCATCTCATATCATTTCATAACCTTAAACCATGTTCTTGGTCCGACCGACCCACCGACCGACCCACAGCTGGGTCGGTCCATTACAGGACCCTTTTACTTCCTTACAAACATGCCCGTCCGACCCACGTCCGACCCACCATTCTGGGTCGGTCCATGTGCGAACATTTTTCCACCTTTGTAACTTGACCGACCGACCCATGTCCGACCCACCCTTTTGGGTCGGACCATTACCGAACACATTCCAAACATTTTACAGAGGCTCGACCCCCACAAACTGGGTCGGCCCCTGGGTCGGTCGCCTCCTAAACTTACCCAAACTTTCAAATCTTCACCAAACTTCTCCTAAGGCCTCTTAATGTGTCCTAACATCATTTGGCACTTCAAACACACCCTTAAGATATTCTTAAACACTCACAAAACTATTTTTCCTAATTCCTTAAACCTTTACTTATATCTCCACAAAATTCCTAACACATTACAATGTTTTCTCCTTATGATTTCTAGGTGGCATTTCACCTATAATGACCAAAATACCAAGGTGTATCCTCTACACCTTATCATCATCTCTCAACTTCTTTTCTTACTAACTAAATCTCCTTTTTCACATTATACCTAAACATCTCTTATTCCTTGAATATCAACATCACCTAAACCTTAAACAACTTCTCCAAGACTTTAATACATCATTCACAAAACACACATTGAATTCCTAGAACTTCCAAGACAACACCTAAATCCTTGCATCACTCCAAACCACCTTAACACATGTTTTCTTCTCAAGTAAACATTCATTCACCTTTAACACTTCTAGTTCACCAACACTCACTTAAAACACTTAGAACTTCTTACACATTTCCCAAATTTGGCCATAGCTTCTCTAGTATATACTCACATCCAACACTTAGGTTTTTACCTTATTTCATTCAAAACACCTAAAATCCATCAAACACATTCTTATACACAAACTTCACACATCAAGCACTACATCACAATATAGTGCATAACTTAAATTGCTTGGCACTTAGGCCCTTAAATGCATGGCTCTTAGGCCCTTAAATTGCATAAACCTTAAACACTGAATTTCCCACATAAATCATGCCTTTGACCTGCAAATACATACACCAAAACATATGTTCTTTTACTAGTCTCCTTGAGAACATTTACTAGGTCACTCACCATTGGCTCCTTAGGTTTTTATCAAGCAAATCAAGCTCATTTTCCTAAGGCATTTAAACTACATTGAGATAGTTTGTTTACCTCTTTTTCCTCACAAACTTCTTTCTTGTTTCCTTGTAAAACCGGTGGGGTGTTTGGTTTTTTCAACTTCTAAACATTATACAAACAATAGAATGAGTATTCAAGCATTATGCTTCATCTCATTGTAAACCCTAGTTACACATATTGTTTTAACACATTAAGGTAATTGTTTTACCTTGGAATTGGAAGAGAACTTGAATAAGTATCAGAGAGGACTCCTCCTAGCCCTTGGAAGATCCAAATGAAGCTAAAACAAGCAATATAAACACCATGGTGAGGTGAATTTTCGGACAACAACAAAACATGGAGGAAACATGGATTTTCTTTGAGTTTCCTTACCTTGAAGCAAAGGAGAACAAGAATATGTGAAAAGATGAGCTCAAGCTCCTCCCATGGTGGTTTCTCTTGGCACCGAAATGGAGGTTTTGAAGTTTTGAAAGGACAAGATTGTAGAGCTTGGCTTAACTAAGAAAATGGTGGTGTTTGTTTTTTGATTTGGTTAAGTGAGCTAGGTTTTACATGTGGTCAAAGATGGACTTCCATGGTTGTAGTGATATATTACCGAGAGAGAACAAGAAAAGAGAGGAAGAAGGAGTTGGAACCGTGTGAAATGGAGGAAAGGAAGGGAGAATGAAGATAGAACTTACTTTTGAAGATATTTAAGTCTTAAAGCAAATAGTAACTATGAGTCACATTTATTTACTTGACAATTTAACATACTTGGTGACTCCTCACTACAAAAACCGGCCACCATTATGCCTAGGAGGGTGTTTTGGTCTTTGTTGACCAATTTAATTACTTATAACATTATATGTTACAAACTAGCTTGTAAAAATTACTATTCACAAATACAAGGCACATAGAAGTGAAATTTTTGATTTCCCACTAATATGGCCACCCAAATGTGATACTATATAGTACACATGTTAATTAAAGAGTAACGATGGACATTTAGCCATTCAAAACTCATTTACAAGACAATTTTTCAAAAACGTGCTTTAAGACTCCTTAAAGCACATTTTGTGTTTTAACTTGTTTTCAAGCTTGGTTTTCTTTAGTAATTGATTTAATATGTTCATTAACATATAAGTAAGGTATAGGTATGACCATTAGGCCTTATACACATTTATCCCAAGCTTAGAGCACATTTTTGCTCATATTGACTTTAAGGTATTACCTTGTTTTTGTTTGGTTTCATGTCTACCAAAGTTTCATAAGGACTTATTTAGCCTTATTTAATCATAATTAAATGTTATAAAGTCTTGGTAGGCTCTTTGGGTCCTAACCAAGTTCACTCATAGCTTAGAGCATGTTTTTGCTCAAACTGTGTCTTAATGCTTTATTGCATTTATTATGGTTTAGATTGTTCACTGATGTTACTAAGGCACTTTTAGCCTTTACATACCATAATTTGATATTTAAACCACATATCAAGGTTTGGGGTATTTCAATCTACCCCCCTTAAAAGAACTTCGTCCTCGAAGTTCACACTTTCCCACACATCATTAAATCAGAATACGGGAATTACTTGGAAATAAACTTCCATAACCAAACACACTTCACATCACAACCTCGACTTGATGGTCCGGGCAACACATTCACATCCACACATAACATAACATATCCACATGATAACCTCGGACTCTATGGTCCGGGTATCTTAACAACACTTACACATACATAACAACTCCTTTGACTCACTGGTCTTGGGTAACATAACAACATTTGGACACATAGGTCCTGGTAACATAACAGTCCTTAGACACATAGGTCTATGTAACACCACACATTTAGACTCATAGGCCTTGATAGTATACACTTTAGGAAATCCAAGTCAAAACAACATCCATTATACATACCACCCAACATGTCAGAGCATGTATAGCAATCAAAAATATCCTTGATATACACTGTGATCCCGCAGAACACGGTCGCGATGGACACCTTCCGTCCCCGTGCCTTTAGGAGATTAAAACAATCACATAAGTTTAAAATTTCCTTGTGAGGTTAAGTAAAAGAAGACTTTAATTACGTAAAGTATCCATCAACGTTTTATAAATACCAATTTAAAGTCCTTTTGAAAACACACACAACTCCAAGTCCAACTTAAGCTCTTTGCTTCTTTTATTAGCGTGGTTATTCGTGACCACTTATAGGGAGTTTCAAGAGTCATCCAACCCTGATGTGATCAGCATCAGTGTTGAACTATCCTTCCACTCCAATTTGTGTTCGGCTTCCCTTGATCACATGCAAATCAAGTTCCACCTCCCACTTCATTTTCAAGCATCAAGTAAGTCACTCATTTCCAATTTTCTATCTTTTGAATCATTCTAGTCATGATCACAACATCTCCAAAGGATAGAACTCCGTCTATCAGTTACCTCCATTCACTTTTAATCCTGTTGCCTAGGGAATCTTATTCTCACTAGGTTCTATGTCGGTATCATGCCCTTTCATGCATCACTTATATATATACACATATATTTTATCAAAATACAACACACCTGATTTTACATTTGTACACTGTCGGGGCTTTTGTTCCCCCGGGAGTTTATCTACTCCCCACACTTGTACAATCAACACAACTGTTAACAAATACACACATTATCACAATGGTGTTCGCATCTGGTGTGCGCAATTACCACAATTAAACCATGAATGAATGTGTATGTTTACGTAACACACACACCAATCATCAAAACAAACCATAATTTTGTGCTATGCACAATATGAGTCACATACACTACGTACACTTGTACGGTAATATACACCAAGTGGTTTTGCGCTCTACCCCCCCTTAAAAGGGATTACGCCCACGTAATCAATCACTAAACATTAGCTTAAAATGTTTTGCCGTCGTGAAGTATCTTAACTTCCACGCGGTCTATTACACAATGGATTCTGATTAGAGGATCTTAACCATATTGGCGGTTTAGTCCCTAAACCAAGAATTCGCATTGGAGTTATAACTCATAACCGGTTTCGGTCCTGGCCTGTGAGGCTTTTAGGCGTTAATAATTAGCCATTCACTCATGTTCTCCATGTACATTCAACACTTGATCTCTGGCTCACTAATTTCTGCTGTGAACTCTAATAACTGTAGAGCTTAATTGCTCCCTTTTGTTTTTCGTACTGTATTGTACATCCCCAATTGCCACCTTCATCTTGGTAACAATGGTTTCTCAACCGACGCACGGTATCTTTTACTCTGAGCGGATTCGGTGAGTTTCACAATTTTCCGTCCACTTCCATGATAATTTACTGTGTATACAGCTATGTATTTCACAATGATTGACTTTTTCCCTCCGACTTACTGTCGGTTGAGTTTGAGCTACTACCTAGTGTGTAGTGCTCTCTCAGCTATTTACAACCTTTGTGGTATATTCGATACCGATATTTGGCAGCTAGTGCTACTGTAGTCACTTACTGTTAATCATATTTCCACGTTTGGTTTTGTACAAGTACTCTTTTATTGGTGCGGTCTTGCATTTCCTATGCAACCGCCATTATAACATTATTTCTCCACCATTAACATGTTTCCAATTCCTAGCTATCTCATTCGATCATTACTGCACAAGTGCAATACCAAAACACTCAGTCATACAGAGTGCAGAGGCGTAAACTCTTGGCAGTAAATCTCTTATGCGATTCGCCATGGGATTCACACTGAGTTCCTCATTACAGTAGTACCTACCACTGGCTTATTGCTCAGTTTGTTTAACATCACTTATCTTGCATCTCCACTGAGTTTAACTCTTATCTCGTAACTGGTTCGGCCTACCATATTATCATTCAACAACACTTATACAACGGTCGCTTACTGCGCACCGTGCTCTCACTTATTGTATAACACTAACTCACATAGTATTTACTGTCACATTAACTTCCACACATAAATTTACATTATTCACATTATGGTTCATCACTCATTTGGATGACTACTGAATGCTCCTTGAGCATCGATCATTCGAGTCACAAGCCGGCGTTATTCAGCCAGGTGCTTCACTTTATACACATACTACTAAGCTAATTTCTCTTTCAATAACAACATGGTCAATCCTTAACATATTTCTTGAACTTGATTCACATAACTACCGCTCCTGCGGTGTCACAATGTCGAGAGGTATCCCCACTCTTAATGCAGTGGTTCGTTTACCACTCTATCCACTTATATCACATTAACTTCTGCAATCAATCGAATTTATATAGCATATCTTGCCTATGGCTTATGAGCCTTGTTTGCCTTGAGCTGAGCTCATTGTAGGCTGTCCACACACATGTACTTCTCTGTACAATATTACAAGGTTGTGGCATCATGTTTCCTTTCATGGGATGTCCCTTAGGTTTGTCAGTCCGTCTCCTGACAATTTATGTCTAAACTGGGTGTTAGTTTCAACCCTTGTGTTTCTGTCATGCATTTCATTCAACAATTGTTGATGCGAACACCCCTCAAGGATTGTTCCTGGGTGTTGCTAAGTTATCATTTACATTCGTTAGGCACGCCTTCTTGCGTTCTTAACTGACTTATTATCCTCTTCTGTGAAGATCAACACTTCCCGGTAGTGTAGGTACTCATTCTGGGAGTTTCATCCCGTTCTTTGCACATTAATGTGTCCCCATTAGGCATCTGCCTTGCCATGCACAGGCTGGGTCTCGTTCCAGCTATCATGTTTATTCCTAGGTATCCTTAAGACATATGTGATGTCTTTACATAACAGTTAGTGCACTTCGCACTTCCTGACTCTTAAAACGTTTCCTTGAATCGAATTCACTGACTCCTTTAGTCTAGTTATCTCAACTGAGTTCCTTAGCTTCAACTATCCCTTGTAATCCTTAGCTCTTGTTTGATTTATACTGCTGACCGTAGACGGAGTCGACTACTTCCCGTGTTTCGGACTCTACTCGTATACATATATGGGGTATCATACTGATACATTACTACTTACCCAACTAACCCATAAGTAGGTCTGTCAGGCCCACATGCTCCTATCGGAGTGCGGTCGTCCCACAACACAGTTGGTACACTTGTAGTGTCCGTCACACGCCTAGGTGAAGTATTCTGTTGTCAACTCCCTTATATTGTCCCGCGGCAATATTCATTCCCTGCTTCCCGAACTTAATCGAGGGAAGGTTCATCCACTGTTGTATCCTTGCCAATTGCCCTTGGTTTTACTGGTTTGGTGTAAAGAAGGTTGGAAAGAAGTGTTGGTTTGAAAGAAAATCTGGTTTTGAAAAGAAGAGGGTTTGAATAAATCTGGGTTGAAAGAAAAATTTTCATGGTTTCACAACATCTTCTTACCTTAACCAAGTCTAGCTTCTTGCTGACTGGTGTACTTACAATCATAGAGGTTAGGCTATTAAGCCCTTCCACTGTTATGACAATCACATTTAACTTTATTGTACTTTTCCAAGTACTTCGTAGTGGTTATAAATTTCCCGAACAGCCCTATTATAGCAGCACTTGCTATGGCAAGTGCGCCATGCTAACTGGTTATCAGTTTAACACATACCGGTTGTGGTATTGTTTTTACCCGCACTGTCATCAGTGGCCTTGTTGGCCCTCACTGATCTTACTGTCTTGATAATAACTTGTCTAGGTGAATTCTCACTGTATTCACATAATAATCATTAACTAGGGTATTTCCCCTTTCTGGGAGACCCCCCTTTTTTTTGTGTCGTATTCTCCTTATAGCCCGTTCCACGCGCTTGTCGTGGTTACTGAGACTTGTCTCTTGTTGGGCACTACGTTGTAGTTCCTTTGTCGATTGGTATACCGTTGGTGTATCACTTAACAATTGTGGTCCCGTAGACACTTGTCTCGGTTTCACTAATCCACTTCTTGCCTGTTGCACGGTTGGTGCGTTGCAAGTTGGTTATTCTCGACTGCTTTGCATGTCGACCCAGGTTGCCGGAAATTCTATTCTCTTATACACAAGATCCTTCATTCATTGCTATGAAATGCGGTTAACACTGTTTAGATGGAAACCGTCTCCGGGATTCCCAGTTATCTATCCATTTACATGGGTTTTTCCTACATTTAACACATAAAATATATCAATTCATATCAAAACATAAATCTAGGAAAAACGTAAGATAAGTGAGAAATATTGCCCAAAGTATTGCGAATTATAAGGTAATTAAACCCTTAAAAGTCTATATATTTCGCACTTATCAAACTTCCTCACACTTATCTTTTGCTTGTCCTCAAGCAAATAGAGAATAGATATATCTCTAAGGCCGTAGTATCAAACCTCAGGGTTAAACAGATGTAAAACAGAGCAAGCAAAATGACAATCAAAAGAATAGTTCTGCTCCTGGTTGTAGGTTTTCGCAAACAGTGAAAAAGAATATTTTTTTAAAGCATGGATAAGTTAGACTACAAAATCTGAATGTAAATTATCTTGGGATCTTCCACCATTCTTTTCTTCTAACCTTTTGGATGACAAGGGGTGTGAAGTAACACCTTATTCCGTGATACCTTTCAACACCACATACTCATGATCAAAATATGAAAAGTTGCGACAATCATCCAGCATTAAGAGTTTTGCATGTTCATTTTTTTCGCACAATTTGTTTCATCCCCCAGACTTTTCTCTTCACCCATGTAGCGGCTTTGGGCCTTCTATCCCAGATCACAAGACCTTAGGTAGATGGGTGATGAGGCACCCCAAGGACTTAATAACCGAATGAACGAGGCCTGATTTGGTTCAGAAAATTTTTGATCAGCGGAGTACCTTGCCTTATCCTTTCATTCCAAACATTCATATCATTTCCAAATCCCAAGACAAACTAATTCAGTTTCCCTAATCAACTTAATCCACCAAATTTTAGTGAAAACAGATTAATTTTAATAAAACTAAACAATCAAACAGCCTAGAGCAGAAAGATTCTTGAGGTGGCCACCTAGCTTTACTTCAAAATTTATGCAAAAATTTTTCACCCAAGAATTCAACATTTATAAGCACTCAGAGCAATGATTCCCTCAATGCAAGAAGACAATTAAAAACATGTGTGGCATTAAGTGCAACTGGCATATTTTCAGGGAAAGGTCTAAACTTCCTCACACTTAAGAGGAGCAATGTCCTCATTGTTCATAAAATAATCAAGAAAAGACCTTACAAAATATGCCAGACTCATGAAGAATTTCATTCAGGACAATCATGGACTGATATAATAATAATCATTAAGCGTGATAGACTGGACACAAACATTTAAAATAAAGAAACTGAAACTCCCCTGATATCGTAGATTGAGGAAGGTGTCCTTCCTCACACTTAAGTGCAAACAGTGGGGGTAGTAGCGTTCCTCACACTTGCGTTCAAGCAAGTGTCCAGCCTTGGAGTTCTTCAGATACCATGATAAGAATCTCGCCTGCACATACTACCCAAAAATAAACGCTAAAAAGCGTTGCATTAAAGCACAAATTCCATTTCCACTTCTTTTTTTTGTTAAAATTAAAATTAAATAAAATCATAAAAATAATAATAGGTAATAAAGTTTAACCACTGGGTTGCCTCCCAGTAAGCTGCCCGTAGTTTTAGTCTTTGGCTAGACTATCGCTTCGTTATCCTGGATCACAAATAAAAGTAGACAATACCTTCGCCAGGATAACGAAGTTAGTAATAGAAAGCAAACCACCTGGATCAAAACAAAACGTTACTTCGGCATATATAATTGGAAAATGAATACTCCACAAAACCTGGTGTTTGAGGAGGTACTGCCGGTAGCGTAGTTTTAACAGGAGACCAGGTGTGATTGGCTTTTCTTCCTCAAATTGGAGGATGTAAACATCCTCCTCTTGCTGTTGAGGCTTATGGAGGCAGGACGGAAGTTGATGAGAGACCGGTGGTAGTGGTGTTCCTTCCTCAGATTCGAGGATGTAAATTTCCTCCTCCGGTTGGTGAGGCTTAACAGGATAGCGCTCTTCCGGCTGGTTGACCGGCTCAGACACAATATCTTCGAATTTTAATTGCTCCTCCTGTGTTGGGGATGGAGATGGAGGAAGATTGTAACTCTCAGACATTTGTTCTAACTCGGTGTCGGAGAAAAATGTACTGAGAAGTTTCTTTATCTCCTCATCAGAACTTGTAGCTTCAATAATATCTGGCTTGAATTGGTCTTCACTCCTTGGAGTCACCACTGGAATCTCTTCTGGTGGCTCGGCCTGACTTGGGAGGAATTCGTCTAGCCTCCGTGTAGATTGCTGCTCGTTCTGATTGAAGTAGTAATACCCCAACTGAGCTTCGTTGTATTGTGCGTTAGCCTGGTTGACTTCCCACCAATACGGCTCTCGATTTGATTGTTGAGGCGGTTGATAATCCTTGACCAATCTTTGATATGAGGATATTTCCTCTTGCATTCGTGTCCATTCCAGATTGATCAACAATCTTCTCACCTCATCGTGGCTGCTCTCCATTGTCAGTAATTATCCTATAAAAACAAAAATAAAAATACCAAGTAGAAAAGAAATAGAAACAGAAAAGAAAAATAATAAACAAAATTAACTAGATAGAAAAACAAATAAGAAATAATATAGAAATACAAGAAAATTTTTTTTGTGTAAAATTAAATAAAGCGAAAATAAAATAAAAGTAAATAAAAATAGAAATCCCAATAAAATTTAAAAACTATCAATTAACCGTGCTGGAGGTCCCCGGCAGCGGCGCCAAAAACTTGATGGAGAAATATGTGACTACTTCTACCACTTAGGCAGTGTACCTAATCGTTTTGCGGGATAGTGGATTTGTGGGGTTGTCGTACTCTTGGGGACCTCGCTGTGGATAACTGACAATGAATTAAATTTACTGAGACTTCTAGTAAATAGATTTTATCAATTTTTTAGGAGAAGAAATAATTACAAACTTAACTTAAACAAAATAAAAATAAAAACAATTAAAATAGAACAAGATAATAAAAATAGGAATTATAAATCTTTTTTGTCTTTTTAAGAAAACATCCCAGGTTGTTCTGCTCACCTATTTATTCAATTATATTAATATAAACTTTACCACTTAAGTAATAAACTCAGAAACTATAAATAATTCGTTGACGACTAAATCTAACGAACCCTAACCAGTTGCTAGAACTAGCAGCAGACTAATGCTCTAATCCGGACACAACCAATCGCATAAAGAACAGCTTCCATTTGAGACTAATTAACCTATAGGCCGGATCAGGCTTCTAGCTGTTAATCAGGTTTAATTCCTATGTCTTGTTTACTATCTCAGCTCTCGCGTGTTGATTAGAAAACTACAAGTATTGCTTTAATAATTGATCAGAGAATTAAAGCAGATGAAGGACAAGAATTAAACTATTACTTTAGATAAAATCATAGTGGAAAGCTTAACATAACATAATTATACAAAATAGGCTCGCATCCCAAACCTGGGAGGGCTTAAGTTTATTAATTAAACATAACTATATAAAACAACGTTTTAACAAAAAAGAGAAAGGGTAGAGAAAACTCCAGCTAGCAAGTCGACTCTGAATCCCAGCTCCGCCTCTGTATCCACGTCGTACTAATAATAATAATAATAAATGGTAGAGATGTGATGTGGTGGAAAGACAAATAAAAATGGAGAAAACGGGGAGAAAAGAAATTGATGTGGTCGTACGTGGTGTGCGAATGTGGTGAGTGAATGAACGAGTGATGGACTGGTGTAATGAACGAGTGATGGACTGGTGAGCGAACGTAGTGAACTGATGAGCTTTGGATTTAAAGAAGGGATGCCTTAATAACAAGGGAGCGTAGTTTATTTATAGGAAAAGAGATAAGAAGCAGACAACGGAGCAGGCGTGCAGTTGGTGAGCAGATCGTGGAGATTTGCAGTCAGGGATTTCATCGGGCAGAGGAATTGATTGCAGACAGGGTCGGCGTCACGCGTGAATTAGAGAATTGCAGTAGTCACCGTCTGCAATTAATGAAGTGCGGCGCCGCGAAGGAAGAATGGAAAATCGGAGAAGAAAACTAGTCGCGCGCGCATGAATTAGCACGTCTGCCTCCTTGTCCGCCTTCACGTCCGCGAGCAAATGAGGCGGACACCTCTGGTCCCGTCCGCGAGTGTCGTCCGCCCAATATCGATGCGGACGTGTTTGCCGCTCTCCTGTCCGTGACCTGTGTTGTGGTCCGGGACTTAGGCCATGTTTGAAGTCCCGGACCATGTGTCTTGAATTGCCCGAGAGAATATTTATGTGTAGTGGTCCGGGACTTAAGTCTTGGAACAGGTCCCGGACCATATGGTGAAATCAGCCGAGAGTTTTCTTTATATGTTGTCCGAGTTTTGAAGGTCCATTCCAAGCTCGGACACAACTTTAAAACACTCTAAAATCTTCGTTCGGACTCCGTTTTAGTCCCCGTTTGTTGTGTTGGAGAGCTCATGAGATTATCTATCCATTTACATGGGTTTTTCCTACATTAACATAAAATATATCAATTAATATCAAAACAAATCTAGGAAAAACGTAGATAAGTGAGAAATATTGCCCAAAAGTATTGCGAATTATAAGGTAATTAAACCCTTAAAAGTCTATATATTTCGCACTTATCAGTCACCACCTTGATAGTTAACAAGTAAATAAAAGTAAGATAAAGTAAGTTACTATTTGCTTTTTCTACTTAAATATCCTAAACTAGCTAGTCATTTCATTCTCTTCTTTCACTTTGCATCTCACCGTCTCCAACCTCCCTCTCTTCTCCATTCTCGGTTTGCTACAGCACCACTCACACCACCATCTTCAATCTCTTATATCTCCTAGCTCCATTAGCCAAATCAAATTCTAAGACCATGTTTGTCTTAGTTAGACCTAGCTCTACACTTCTACCTTTTCAAATCATCAAAACCACCATTTAGGTGCCAAGGAGAACTTCCATGGAAGGAGCTTGAGTCTATATTTTTATGCCTTGTTGATCACCTTTGCTTCAAGGTAAGGAAAATCAAAGAAAAACTTCATTCCCTCTTGTTTTTGTATGAGACCGAAAATCACCATTTGATGGTGTCTTCTCTTGTTCTTTCATAGCTCCATTTCAATCTTTAAAGGACAAGGAGGAGTCCTCTCTTGATGCTTATTCAAGCTCTCTTTTGTTTCCAAGGTAAAACAACTATCCTAATGTGTTAAGACAATATATATAACCTAGGGTTTGTAAATGAGTTTAAGCATGAAGCTTGAATGCTCATTGGTTTTACTTGTGTATTGATTAGAACATTGACAAGTAGCCAAGCCCTCTTGCCGGTTTCCAAACAAAGAAGAACAAAGGTGTTCAAGTAAAAATCTTGAAGAAAAGAGGTAAATGTGTTAACCTAATGTGGTTTAAATGCATTAGGAAAAATGAGCTTAAGTTGTTCATTAAAACTACTTAAGGAGCTAATGGTAAATGAGTTAGTAAAATGCTCTCAAGGAGTTTGTTAAAGGCATATGAGGTGTTGTGTGTATTTGCAGGTCAAAGGCAATATATATGTGGGAAATTCAGTGTTTAAGTTTAATGCAATTTAAGGGCCTAAGAGCCATGCAATTTAAGGGCCTAAGAGCCGAGCAATTTAAGATTATGCACTATATTGTTATGTAGTGTAGTTTAAGGGTTTTGTTGTGTGTAAAGAACATTCTTTGTGAAGATGAATGTCTTGGATGGGTAAAGGAGGAAAAAATAATATGTTTGTGTGTAAGGAATGTGTATTAAGTGATTAAGTGCTTTTGGTGGTGAAAAGGTGAAAACCTAAGTGTTTTGGTGTAAGAAGATACAAGGGAAGCTATGTCAAAATTTGGTTAATGAACAAGGAGTTTTAGGTGTTCAAAATGATGTTTGATGATCTAGGTTGAACTAGGAATGATTAAGGTTTAAGTTGGTGAAATAAGGTCTTCTTAGGTGTTAAAATGCCTTGGGTGTTATCTTGGAGGATTTAGAATGCAAATGAGAGTTAAGGGTGTTTCAAGCCATGGTGAGATTGTGTTAAGGATTTATACAAGTTTTGGTACCAATGAGGAAGTAAGGTGGTGTAAGGAAGATGTGTGAATTGTGTGGAGAAAATTCTTGGAAGAACATAAAGTGTTTTGGTGGGCTAAATAATGTGTGGGAACATGCTATAAACCTAAGGGGGAGGCATCATAAGTGTTGGGCATTTAGGCAAGAAATGAGTAAGTGTTTAAAGGTATAGAAAATGAAGTTTTGGGCACGTCTGAACTACCGTCCGAACATGGACGTTCGGACATGCCCTGTTGCGCGTAAGTCTCCTGAGCTTCGACCAGTGTCCGAACTACCGTCCGAATTTGGAAGTTCGGACACACCTATCTCTATATTCTATTTTGGCCTTGAACAGCGTCCGAACTTGGGAAGCTCGGACGCATGTTCGGACAGTCGTCTGTTTACACCCATTTGAGCCTCGAACAGTGTCCGAACTTGGGAAGTCTGGACACAAGTTCGGACAAGGCGCTGCTTTGACCAAAAAACTCTATTTAAGGTTAGAAAATGAAATCTAATGATGGGGATTGATAAGTAATGATGTTATGAGATTGTTATGGACGGGTTAAGTGAGTTATAATGACAATTTAGGGGGTGAAAAGTTGTGTTAAAATGTAAGAATAAAACAAGTTAAAATGTTAAGCTATGTAACTAGTTAATGGGAGTAAGTCATGAACTTTAAACTCTAAACAATCAAGTTACCCCGATGTTAACGAAAGTAAATGTAATGTTACCAGTTGTTCAAAGATGTTACGAGGAACATGTGATGGCACGTTAGAGTGAAACCCCGGTGACAGGTATGGTTTTCTTGCAACCTGTGTCTTACCGGATTACACCGGCTTGTATGCCAATGTGTTTTTCTGTATGTTTGCCACGGTATAAGATAATTCATGAAACGAGTTTACAGTCGTTATTGTTGTTGTGTGTTTGCGTACCGATACCGGTAACCTTGAATGCGTATGAAGGGCTAGTTAACCATTATTAGGTAAACGTAAGAGAACGGTATCCGGTAATAACGTTCCCAACCTATGGAACGTTCTAACCACGGCTATGCGTGAGTTAGTTGCGTGATGTTGTGTGTGATGATGTCGTAAATGTATGACCCTCCTTTGTGTGATTAACTCAGTGGTAATACTGTATTGTGTGATGATATGATAGGTTCCACAGCGGAGTCTTTATCTGTGAATATTTATATATTATGGGGATGAGGAATCCGGTTGTTCCGGTCGCACATTGTTTGGGAGTTGTTGTATACAGTTTCTTCAGCTTCCTCTCTGTTGATTGTTTTCCTTCATTGGTCTTCGATCACCCCTGAGCTTAACCAAGGCTCTTGACTCACGTCTGTTGGGGATTATGTATGTTGTGTTCGGGTCACTAAATCCGATCCATCTTTATGTTAAGTTATCCGTTCGTCTAAAAGAACGGTAACGAGTTATGTAAACGAGCTTAGCATGAGTTTGACAGCATCCTCTAGGCTCTCCCAGTGAACTAACTATGTTTGGGGCAGTTCCTAGAGAGATCCGTGCCCGTTATGTTATGTGTTGTTGGTGTATTGCAATGTTAATTGCGATGTGATGTTATGAGTTGTTTTAATGTGAAATATGTGGATCATGGATATGAATCCCAGTTTATAAAAGAGACGTTTATGGAAACCCGACTAGTGGGTAGGTGTCGTCTATTAAGGAAATAGCTCCATTAAGGGAGAAACACTCTAGGGTCAAAGAACACAAGGAGTGATTTATTAGGTGTAGATGTGTTGTCTATAATTGTTGTGACCTCTGTTGTGATTGTAATGTGTTTTGTGTTATTGGAGTACATGCATGATTTAAATGTAATCAACCGCATGCTAAGACGACAAATAGTTGTGCGTGGCCCGGTAGCATGCGGGCTGCGGGATTACCATACCAGCAAAGGTGCTGAGCCCCTGGGGGGCCACCCTTTCTCTTCTTTTTCCTATTTCAGGTACAAGGAGCTGGAAGCCGTTCGAGAGTAGGACGGGGTAGTCGTTTGTACATGGGTAGCCATTTTAATTTGTGTATGTATTGTAGGTGTAGTAAGACCGAAATTGTTACCGGCATCAGTTAGTAAATACTCGGTATAGTTGGAAGGCTTATGTACGTTGGTTGTTGTTAATGAGAAAAGTATAGTAATGTACAGTTGCTCGGGAATCTAGTCCATCAGACCGATACAATGTATATGTAATAGCCTTGTTAGCCACGAGGGTGGTTAACGGCGTGTAACACCAACGAGTTAAGTAATGTGATGAAGTGTGTTTTCCGCTGCAGTTTGCTGTAAAGTGTGTTGATGACTGAATTACCGAGCTTAGGAAGTACCGAGTTAGGATTTTAGTACTCTGGGTTAAGGGTTGAGTGATAGCGTGAGCGATACGCTAGTTAGGTATTACCAGTGTGTACTGGAAACTTACAATATCCTTCCCGCCCTCCACAGTCCCTGTTTATAACTTGGGGAAACAACGCCAGAGAGATGGAAGTCCTCTCATACTCGGGAAAGCCCGATCTGGCTGTTGTTAAGTACCACTGTGAGCACGGAGAACCTGTCATACGGTAGATCCCGAAGAGTGGGAATCCCGGAGACGGTTTCCATCTGAACAATGTTAACCGCATTTGATAGCAAAGAATGAAGAAACCTATGCATAGGAGAATAGAATTTCCGGCAACCTGGGTCGACATGCCGAGCAGTCGAGAACAACCAGCTTGCAACGCACCGACCGTGCAATAGGCAAGAAGTGGATTAATGAAACCCGAGACGAGTGTCTACGGGACCACAGTTGTTAAACAATACACCAACGGTATACCAACTGACAAAGGAACTACAACGTAGTGCCCAAACAAGAGACAAGTCTCAGTAACTACGACAAATGCGTGGAACGGGCTACGAAGAGGATACAGTACTAAGTAAAAAGGGGTCTTCCAGAATGGGAAACACCCTAGTTAGTGATTATCATGTGAAGACAGTGGAAAGTCACCCAGAGGAGTTATTATCAAGACTGTAAGATCAAGTGAGGGCCAACAAGGCCACTGATGACAGTGCGGGTAAAAATGATATCGTAACCGGTGTGTGTGTTTAACCGATAGCCAGTTAGCATGGCGCACTTGCTATAGCAAGTGCTGCTATAACAGGGCTGTTCGGGAAGTTTAACAAATACGAAGTACTTAGTAAAGTACCATGAAGTTAGGTGAGATCATCATAACCGTGGAAGGGCTTGATAGCCTAACCTCTGTAATTGGAAGTACACCAGTCAGCAAGAAGCTAGACTTGGTTAAGGCAAGAAAACGTTGTGAAACCATGAAAATTTTTCTTTCAAACTCAGATTTATTTCCAAACCCTTTTTCAAAACCAAAGTTTTCTTTCAAACCAATACTTCTTTCTAACCTTCTTTTAAAACCAAACCAGTAAACCCAAGGGTAGTTGATAAAGATACAACAGTGGAGAGACTTTCCCTTGATTAAATTCGGGAAGCACGGAATGCATATTGTCACGGGACAATATAAGGGAGTTGACAACAGAATACTTCACCTAGGCGTGTGACGGACACTACGAGTGTACCAACTGTAATGTGGGACGACCGCACTCCGATTGGAGCTTGTGGGCCTGACAGACCTACTTATGGGTTAGTTGGGTAAGTAGCAATGTATCAGCATGGTACCCCACATATGTATACGAGTAGAGTCGAAACACGGGAAGTAGTCGACTCCATACTACGGTCAGCAGTAAAAGTCAAGCAAGAGCAACGGATTACCATGAATGGTTAAATTAAAGGAACTCAGTTAAGTTAACGAAACTAAAGGAATTAGTAAACTCATTTTAAGGAAGTGTTTAAGAGTCAGGAAGTGCGAAGTGCACTGACTGTTATGTAAAGACATCACATATGTCTTAAGAATCCCGAGGGGTAAACATGATAGCTGGAATGGTGACCCAGCCTGTGCATGGCAAGCAGATGCCTAATGTGGACACATTAATGTGCAATGAACGGGATGAAACTCCCAGAATGAGTACCTACACTACCAGGAAATGTTGATCTTCACAGAAGAAGATAATAAGCCAGTTAAGAACGCAAAACGGCGTGGCTAACTGAATATACCAATAAGTGCGAACCAGATGTAAAGGCATAACTTAGCAACACCCAGGAGCAATCCTTGAAGGGTGTTCGCATCAACAATTGTTGCACGAAATAACGTGACAGAAACACAAGGGTTGAAACTAACACCCAGTTTAGACATAAGTTGTCAGGAGACGGACTGACAATCCTAAGGGGCATCCCATGAAAGGAAACGTGATGCAACGACCTTGTCATGGAGCCCAATATGACGTCCAAACCATGTAATGTTGTACAGAGAAGTAAATGTGTGTGAACAGCCTACAATGAGCGGAGCTCATGGCAATAAGACTTATAAGCCACAAACAAGGTATGTTATGCAAATTTGAAGCAATTGTAGAAGTTTATGTTGTACAAGAAAATAGAGCGGAGAACGAACCACTGCTTAAAGGGTGGGGATACCTCTCGATATTGTGAAACCGCAGGAGCGGTAGTTATGTGAACCAAGTTCAAGAGATATACGATAAGGATTGACCATGTTGATATTACCCCAGTGTGATTTGAATAAGAAGAATACGAAAAGAAGTGTTTGTACCAGTTGTGGAGATCGGATGAGTAATAAGTCTAATAGCAACCACCATAGGTGTGTGATGCTAAATGTAGAGTGAACAACGCTCGAGGAGCATAAGGACTCGAAGAATAGCGTATTCAGCAATCAGCCAAATAAGTGGCGAAACACAGCGTAATGGCGAAAGCTAATATAATAGCGGATGCCGTGTAAGTTGATGTTGTATAATGAGTAAGGATACGGTGCGCAATAAGCGACCGTTGTATAAGTATCGTTAAAAGATAATATGGCAAATAAGCGGAGTTATGAGATAAGCCCAATGGAGATAGAACGGTAAGTGTGGACAAATGAACTAGGCAATAAGCCAGTAGCAAGTAGCACGAGATGAGAGCCTTAGTGAAACAGAGTGTGAATTCCATTGTGAATCGCATAAGAGATTTACTGTCAAGAGTTTACGCCTCTGCACTCTGTATGACTGAGTGTTTTGGTATTGCGCTTGCGCGGTAATGATCGAGTGAGATAGCTAGGAAGTTGGAAAGATGTTAATTGTGGTAGAACAACAAAAGACTTATAACACTATAATGACCGATGCATAGGAAATGCAAGGTCGTACCAATGAAAGAGTACTTGTACAGAACCAAATGTGGAGGCATGATTTACAACAAGTGACTACAGTAGCACTAAATACAAAATATCGGTATGGAATATACCTCGAGTGTGGGAAATAACCGAGAGAGCACTACACATTATGTAGTAGCTCAACCTCAACAGACAGTAAGTCAGAAGGAATCAAGTCAATCATTGTGAAACACATAACAGTATACATAGTAAATTATTATGGAAGTGGATAGAAAGTTTATAACTCACCGAATTCGCGCACGGTCAGAGATACCACGCATCAGTTGAGAAACCGTTATTACCAATATAAAGGTGATAATTGGGGATGTACAATACAGTAAGAATAACGAATGGGGCAAACTAAGCTCTACAGTTATCAGAGTTGCGCAGCAGAAACTGGTGAGCCAGTGATTCAAGTGTTGAATGTGCATAGTGAACATGCGTGAATGGCTAATTATTAATGCCTAGAAGCCTCACAGGCCAGAACCGAAACTAGTTAAGAGTTAAAGCAAACTCCAATGATAATTCTTGGTTTAGGAACCAAACCGCCAATATGGTTAAGATCCTCTAATCAGAATGCATTGTATAACAGACCGCGTGGAAGTTAAAGTACTTCACTACGGCAGAACATTTTAAACCAATGATTAAGTGATTGATTACGTGGGCGTAATCCCTTTTAAGGGGGGGTAGAGCGCAAAACCACTTAGTGTGTATTACCGTACAAGTGTACGTAGTGTACGTGACCTATATTGTGCATAGCACAAAATAATTGTTTTGATGATTGGTGTGTGCGTTACGTAAACATACACATTCATTCATGGTTTAATTGTGGTAATTGCGCACAGAAGCTGTGAATACCATTATGGTAAGTGTGTTTATTTGTTAACAGTTGTGTGTGAAAGTACAAGTGTGGGGAGTAGAGAAACTCCCGGGGAACAAAAACCCCGACAGTGTATAAATGTGAAACTGTGTGTTGTATTTTGATAAAATATATGTGTATGTATACAATATAGTGATTCATGAAAAGGGTATGAAACCGACATAGAACCTAGCGAGAATTAGATTCCCTAGGTAACAGGATTAAAGTGAATGGAGATAACTGATAGAAGGAGTTATATCCCTTGGAGATGTAATGATTATGACTAGAATGACCAACAAGATAGAAAATTGGAAATGGGTGTATTATTTGATGCGTGAAAGTGAAGTGGGAGGTGGAACTTGATTTTCATGCGATCAAGGGAAGCCGAACACAAATTGGGGTGGAAGGATAGTTCGACACTGATGCTGATCACATCAGGGTTGAATGATTCTTGAAGCTCCCCTTAAGTGGTCACAATTAACCACGCTAAGGAAAAGAAGTAAAGAGCATAAGTTGAACTTGGAGTTGTATGCGTTTTCAAAAGGATTTTGAATTGATATTTATAAAACGTCGATAGATACCTTACGTTATGAAAATACTTTTACTTAACCTTAACAAAGAATATTTTTGTAGTACTTGCCCGGTGACATGGGAAGCATATGTGTTAAAGATTAAGTGATTGTTTTGATCTCCCAAAGGAACGGGGACGAAAGGTGTCCATCGCGACCGGGTTCTGCGGGATCACAGTGTATATAAA
This sequence comes from Limonium bicolor, assembly GCA_023374045.1. Classification (NCBI taxonomy): domain Eukaryota; kingdom Viridiplantae; phylum Streptophyta; class Magnoliopsida; order Caryophyllales; family Plumbaginaceae; genus Limonium; species Limonium bicolor. The sequence continues at coordinate 321,631,764 of CM041777.1, read as the reverse complement.
AAATATCTTTGATTGTTATACATGCTATGACATGTTGTGTGGTATGTGAAATAAATACTATTTTGACCTTGAGTCCTAATGTGGTTGAGTTCCGAAAGTTGTTATGTTACCTAGACCTATGTGTCTAAATGTTGTTGTGTTACCTAGACCTATGTGTCTAAATGTTGTTATGTTACCCAGACCAGAGAGTCTAAGGGTTGTTATGTGAGTACAATGTTGTTAAGATACCCGGACCGTTGAGTCCGAGGTTATCATGTAAGTATGTTATGTTATGATATGTATGGATGTGAATATGTTGCCCGGACCGTCAAGTCCGAGGTTGTGATGTAAAGTATGTTTGGTTATGGAAGTTCTATTTTGTAAGTTATCCCCGTGTTCTAATCCAATGATGTGTGGGAAGTGTGAACTTCGAGGACGAAGTTCTTTTAAGGGGGTAGATTGAAATACCCCAAACCTTGATATGTTGTTTAAACATTAAACTATGGTATTTAAAGGCTAAAAAGTGCCTTAGAAACAACAGTGAACAATGTAAACCATAGTAAAACTCAATAAAGCACTAAGACACAGTTTGAGCAAAAACATGCTCTAAGCTTGGAGTGAACTTGGTTAGGACCCAAAGAGCCTACCAAGACTTTATAACATTCAATTATGATTTAATAAGGCTAATTAAGTCCTTAGGAAACCTTGGTAGACAATTAAACCAAACAAAACACAAATAAATACCTTAAAGTCAATATGGGCAAAAATGTGCTCTAAGCTTGGGATAAATTTGTATAAGACCTAAAGGTCATTCCTATACCTAAATTATATGTTAATGAACATATAAAACCAATTACCAAATAAAACCAAGCTTGAAAACAAGTTAAAACACAAAATGTGCTTTAAGGAGTCTTAAAGCATTTTTGAAAAATTGTCTTGTAAATGAGTTTTGAATGGCTAAATGTCCATCATTACTCTTTAATTAACATGTGTACTACTTAGTATCACATTAGAAAGTCTAAATCAATGGGAAATCAAAAATTTCACAAATATGTGCCATAGTTTGTGAATAGTAACTAAATTAAGCAAGTTTATAACATAAGTCAATATAAGTAAGTTAATTGGTCAACAAAGAACAAAACACCCCTAGGTAATAAAAGGGGGCCGGTTTTTGTAAGGTGAGTCACCACCTTGATAGTTAACAAGTAAATAAAAGTAAGATAAAGTAAGTTACTATTTGCTTTTTCTACTTAAATATCCTAAACTAGCTAGTCATCTTCATTCTCTTCTTTCACTTTGCATTCTCACCGTCTCCAACCTCCCTCTCTTCTCCATTCTCGGTTTGCTACAGCACCACTCACACCACCATCTTCAATCTCTTATATCTCCTAGCTCCATTAGCCAAATCAAATTCTAAGACCATGTTTGTCTTAGTTAGACCAAGCTCTACACTTCTACCTTTTCAAATCATCAAAACCACCATTTCGGTGCCAAGGAGAACTTCCATGGAAGGAGCTTGAGTCTATATTTTTATGCCTTGTTGATCACCTTTGCTTCAAGGTAAGGAAAATCAAAGAAAAACTCATTCCCTCTTGTTTTTGTATGAGACCGAAAATCACCATTTGATGGTGTCTTCTCTTGTTCTTTCATAGCTCCATTTCAATCTTTAAAGGACAAGGAGGAGTCCTCTCTTGATGCTTATTCAAGCTCTCTTTTGTTTCCAAGGTAAAACAACTATCCTAATGTGCTAAGACAATATATATAACCTAGGGTTTGTAAATTAGTTTAAGCATGAAGCTTGAATGCTCATGGGTTTTACTTGTGTATTGATTAGAACATTGACAAGTAGCCAAGCCCTCTTGCCGGTTTCCAAACAAAGAAGAACAAAGGTGTTCAAGTAAAAATCTTGAAGAAAAGAGGTAAATGTGTTAACCTAATGTGGTTTAAATGCATTAGGAAAAATGAGCTTAAGTTGTTCATTAAAACTACTTAAGGAGCTAATGGTAAATGAGTTAGTAAAATGCTCTCAAGGAGTTTGTTAAAGGCATATGAGGTGTTGTGTGTATTTGCAGGTCAAAGGAAATATATATGTGGGAAATTCAGTGTTTAAGTTTAATGCAATTTAAGGGCCTAAGAGCCATGCAATTTAAGGGCCTAAGAGCCAAGCAATTTAAGATTATGCACTATATTGTTATGTAGTGTAGTTTAAGGGTTTTGTTGTGTGTAAAGAACATTCTTTGTGAAGATGAATGTCTTGGATGGGTAAAGGAGGAAAAAACAATGTGTTTGTGTGTAAGGAATGTGTATTAAGTGATTAAGTGCTTTTGGTGGTGAAAAGGTGAAAACCTAAGTGTTTTGGTGTAAGAAGATACAAGGGAAGCTATGTCAAAATTTGGTTAATGAACAAGGAGTTTTAGGTGTTCAAAATGATGTTTGGTGACCTAGGTTGAACTAGGAATGATTAAGGTTTAAGTTGGTGAAATAAGGTCTTCTTAGGTGTTAAAATGCCTTGGGTGTTATCTTGGAGGATTTAGAATGCAAATGAGAGTTAAGGGTGTTTCAAGCCATGGTGAGATTGTGTTAAGGATTTATACAAGTTTTGGTACCAATGAGGAAGTAAGGTGGTGTAAGGAAGATGTGTGAATTTGTGGAGAAAATTCTTGGAAGAACATAAAGTGTTTTGGTGGGCTAAATAATGTGTGGGAACATGCTATAAACCTAAGGGGGAGGCATCATAAGTGTTGGGCATTTAGGCAAGAAATGAGTAAGTGTTTAAAGGTATAGAAAATGAAGTTTTGGGCACGTCCGAACTACCGTCCGAACATGGACGTTCGGACATACCCTGTTGCGCGTAAGTCTCCTGAGCTTCGACCAGTGTCCGAACTACCGTCCGAATTTGGAAGTTCGGACACACCTATCTCTATATTCTGTTTTGGCCTCGAACAGCGTCCGAACTTGGGAAGATCGGACGCATGTTCGGACAGTCGTCTGTTTACACCCATTTGAGCCTCGAACAGTGTCCGAACTTGGGAAGTCCGGACACAAGTTCGGACAAGGCGCTGCTTTGACCAAAAACTCTGTTTAAGGTTAGAAAATGAAATCTAATGATGGGGATTGATAAGTAATGATGTTATGAGATTGTTAAGGACGGGTTAAGTGAGTTATAATGACAATTTAGGGGGTGAAAAGTTGTGTTAAAATGTAAGAATAAAACAAGTTAAAATGTAAAGCTATGTAACTAGTTAACGGGAGTAAGTCATGAACTTTAAACTCTAAACAATCAAGTTACCCCGATGTTAACGAAAGTAAATGTAATGTTACCAGTTGTTCAAAGATGTTACGAGGAACATGTGATGGCACGTTAGAGTGAAACCCCGGTGACAGGTATGGTTTTCTTGCAACCTGTGTCCTACCGGATTACACCGGCTTGTATGCCAATGTGTTTTTCTGTATGTTTGCCACGTTATAAGATAATTCATGAAACGAGTTTACAGCCGTTATTGTTGTTGTGTGTTTGCGTACCGATACCGGTAACCTCGAATGCGTATGAAGGGCTAGTTAACCATTATTAGGTAAACGTAAGAGAACGGTATCCGGTAATAACATTCCCAACCTAAGGAACGTTCTAACCACGGCTATGCGTGAGTTAGTTGCGTGATGTTGTGTGTGATGATGCCGTAAATGTATGACCCTCCTTTGTGTGATTAACTCAGTGGTAATACTGTATTGTGTGATGATATGATAGGTTCCACAGCGGAGTCTTTATCTGTGAATATTTATATATTATGGGGGTGAGGAATCCGGTTGTTCCGGTCGCGCGTTGTTTGGGAGTTGTTGTATACAGTTTCTTCAGCTTCCTCTCTGTTGATTGTTTTCCTTCATTGGTCTTCGATCACCCCTGAGCTTAACCAAGGCTCTTGACTCATCTGTTGGGGATTATGTATTGTTGTGGGTCACTAAATCCGATCCATCTTTATGTTAAGTCATCCGTTCGTCTAAAAGAACGGTAACGAAGTTATGTAAACGAGCTTAGCATGAGTTTGACAGCATCCTCTAGGCTCTCCCAGTGAACTAACTATGTTTGGGGCGGTTCCTAGAGAGATCCGTGCCCGTTATGTTATGTGTTGTTGGTGTATTGCAATGTTAATTGCGATGTGATGTTATGAGTTGTTTTAATGTGAAATATGTGGATCATGGATATGAATCCCAGTTTATAAAAGAGACGTTTATGGAAACCCGACTAGTGGGTAGGTGTCGTCTATTAAGGAAATAGCTCCATTAAGGGAGAAACACTCTAGGGTCAAAGAACACAAGGAGTGATTTATTAGGTGTAGATGTGTTGTCTATAATTGTTGTGACCTCTGTTGTGATTGTAATGTGTTTTGTGTTATTGGAGTACATGCATGATTTAAATGTAATCAACCGCATGCTAAGACGACAAATAGTTGTGCGTGGCCCGGTAGCATGCGGGCTGCGGGATTACCATACCAGCAAAGGTGCTGAGCCCCTGGGGGGCCACCCTTTCTCTTCTTTTTCCTATTTCAGGTACAAGGAGCTGGAAGCCGTTCGAGAGTAGGACGGGGTAGTCGTTTGTACATGGGTAGCCATTTTAATTTGTGTATGTATTGTAGGTGTAGTAAGACCGAAATTGTTATCGGCATCAGTTAGTAAATACTCGGTATAGTTGGAAGGCTTATGTACGTTGGTTGTTGTTAATGAGAAAAGTATAGTAATGTACAGTTGCTCGGGAATCTAGTCCATCAGACCGATACAATGTATATGTAATAGCCTTGTTAGCCACGAGGGTGGTTAACGGCGTGTAACACCAACGAGTTAAGTAATGTGATGAAGTGTGTTTTCCAGCTGCAGTTTGCTGTAAAGTGTGTTGTTGTTAGTTGGGGTGTTACAAGTATTTTTACCTTTTTCTTCCCTTGAATGTTTTATATGCTCCCTTCGGATCTGCTTTGTGCGATTTTCTTTTCCCATTGGATTGCTCACTCAATTCTTACTTCTTTCTAAGCAATGAGGATATTGCTCCACTTTAAGCGTGGGGTGGGAGCGCTCCTTCGCAGCTTGCCTCTTGTGTGTCTTTGAGCTCTTTTCTCTTGCATTTGTTAAAGTCTAGATGTGATTGCTCAATTTGGAAGGAAGTCATAGAGGAGGTATAGTTGGTTAGCTGATCTTGGGTGCAAAATTTTGAAATGTCTCTTGTTTTTAATTGCTGAATTGAAGTCTTTGCTCTTGAAATGGTTGAAAAAGAATAAGGCAAGGTACTCCGCTGATCCTAAGCATGCTAATTCTAATTCTAATCCAAAATCAGGCCTCGTCTGCTTGGTTATTAAGTCCTTTGGGGTGATTTATCACCTAGCTACCTAAGTTCCTTGTGATCTTGGATAGTTGACCCAAAGCCGCTACATGGGTGAAGAGAAAAGTCTGTGGTGAAAGAAATTAAAAGTGTTTTAATTGAAATAATTATGCAAATGTTGTGCTGAATATTGATTATTTTTTCTTATGGATCAAGAGTATGTGGCATTGAAAGGTATGATGGAATATGATCTTACTTCATGCCCCTTGCCGTTTCTGCGGTTGGTGAAGGAAAAAGGTGGATTGGCTCAAGGTTAAGGGCTAGGCTCTTATGGTCTTGTTTCTCATTTGTTAGCTTCCAATGACTTCATGTTTTCTAAAAAGAATGAGTTGTTTTGAATAATTTGAATTGCCCCCTTGATTGGTAAAGCTAGCAATTCCTTTCTCCTGTGTTCTTCCTTTTCTATTGAGTTCCATTGGCTTGGCTTTACTTGTGCTTGAGAGTTTTGCTTGGGGACAAGCAAAAGGCTAAGTGTGGGGTGATTTGATAAGTGTGAAATTGATATGGTTTTATAGGTGCTAAATTCTTATTTTATGCAACGTTTTTATACGCTTTATCACACTTATCGTATGCTTTTCATAACTCTTACTTTGGGAAAGAACTGATGACAATTTATATGTTTAAAGCAGGAAATGATGGTAGAAATGCATAGATATCCTCACGAGCTTTCCAACGCCACAGACGGGGAACAAATCGGAGCTCATACGAAGAATATAGACCCTGTCGAAGTGAATGGTGGCCATCGGTTCCGAATCTATTCAGAACCACTGGGTAGAACCGGAACCGATCGGAACCGGAACCGGTCGGAACCAGTCAGGAACCAGTTTGGAACCGAAACCACAGCCAAACGAAGCGAATACGAATACACATTTTGGGATTCGGGACCGAACCGGGCCCGAAACCAGAACCGGAACCGCTTGGAACCGCCCTTGGATTCGGAACCACATAATCGGAACTGGAATCGGAACTGATGGAACCGCCCCGGAACCGGTCAAACTAGCCATTGGTCAAACGTCAAAGCAATGTTGTTTTTACCCAAAGGCGTGCACTCTTCTAAGAACCTGTCGGAACCGCCCCGGAACCGGTCAGAACCACGCCGGAACGAGAACCGGAATTGGAACCGCTTTGGAACCGGTCGAAACAGGTTTTTTGAGCGAATCCGAAGCGAATACAGTTTTCGGAACCGGAACTGCCCCGGAACCGCCCAGGACCGGTTCTGAATCCGAATACACATTTCTCGGAACCGGAACCGTGGCCACCATTGGTCGAAGTTGTGTCCGATACAACATATATATATATAGACTGACGTGAAAGGGTTGAGAAAAAGAGGGGAAAATCGGAAATATAAAAGAAAGTAGGGGAAGAGGAAAAAAAAAAAAGAGGCGTAATCGAAAAGATGAAAAGGAAATGAAAAAAAAGAATATAAAACGTCTGCAAGCGCAGACTTGCGCAGGAAAAAGAAAGGAATAAAAAAAAAGGAAAAAGAAAAAAAAGAAGAAGAAAGAAGGAGGGGAGGCGTAGACAGAACGCAGAGGGGGAGACGAAAAGAAGAAAAAAAAGAAAAAAAGAAAGAGAGAAGACAGCCGCAGAGGGGAGACGAATCGAAATAAAACAGAGAGACATACAAAAAAAAGAGAGAAATAAAAACATAGGCAGACGAACAGAACTGGACGCCCACGGCTCTCTCTTATTCTCTTTGCTCTGCCGTGACCATTCCAACACTGGAGAAGAGGATTTCAACTCCAAATTCGTTCATCTGCTCAACCTTCCACTGGTGAATTTCAGAACTAATATCAAGATGATTACTACTCTCTCTTCTTGTGTTTGTTCTTTAATTATGTTAGGCTAAAGGATTAAATATTGGGTGATGGGGGATTCGTAGTTAAACTGATATTATGATTATTTTACCGGTTGATTGGGATATTTATTTGGATTGCTCAGGTTGTTGTTTTTATTTACGCTTTTAATAAAAGCTACAGATTTTTATTGTTAGCTTTACGAATTTCTGTCAGGATCTGACCGGTGAGTGATAGAAAGGTCATAGCAACCTGTTAATCTGTGGAAAAATTGATTAGATTAATTAATTAGACCTTTAGATGCAAGAACAATTCTCGCACTTAATCTTTTTATTTGTATGTCATTAGTTTGTGATTCAGACCAATGTGTTACGGATAAAAGAGCTCAATTTGACTAAGATTTAGTCTTAAAGAGATAAAAAGAATTTGCCAATCCAAGTCTTAATTAACCGCTGATTAATTATATAATCTGGCTAGCAAAGAATTCCTCTGAACCCAAGGTTCCATTTTATTCATCTTTCTACACACTTTTATTTAATTTCCTCGCTTGCTACTTTTATTTTAAACAACAAAACAACCAACAACCCCTCAAACTTTCTCTTTAGTTTTATAGAACTAGAGAGGGATGTCAATCTTGACCCGAACCCGGAACCCGACCCGAAACCGACCCGTAAAAACCCGGGTTCGGGTTGAGATTTTTGACCCGAAAAGATTTTCGGGTCGGGTTCGGGTTGGGTCATTGAGACCCGCTTCGGGTTCGGGTTAAACCCGCCAACCCATAACCTGGAAAAAACTTAATTAAAAATAGAAAATATGTTGTATTTAATGACTTAAATTAGTGTTTAATGAATAATTTATGACTAAAATAAAAATTTAATTAGTAACATATGATTAAATATAGTACATAATAATTAATTAATATTAAAGTATTCTATTTATTTTTTAAAGAATCCAAAATTTTAAAAATAAAATAAATTTTTGAAAAAACGGGTCGGGTTCGGGTCAACCCGCTTCGGGTTCGGGTTGAAGAAATATAACCCGCTCCGGATTGGGGTCGGGTTCGGGTTGGCCTAAACTATTTTCGGGTCGGGTTCGGGTTGAGCTCAACCCGACCTGAAACCCGATTTTGACACCCCTAGACTAGACTCACTAACTAAGTCCCCATGGATTCGACCTCGGTAACTTGCTTAATTTGCTTTATTATTGCGACCAGGTATTTTGCAACCTGTAGGGATTTAATTTATTAATTTCTAGGATTAGTTTCTTAGCTTTTAGTAGGTTAAATTGCCCGTTTGCAAGCGGGTGAAAAGAAAATAGGACCCTCGCTGGACAGAGAGAAAACCCTACAAAGTATGTAACTTAGCTTAATTTATCACATAATATCATACATTAAGGTCCCGTTTATGGCTCATGTTTGGACCAACGTTTTGGGCTACATTTGGTTTTTTTCAATTTTGAGTTGCCTGTTTGCAACCCTAGCGTCTCACTTCTTTTCAGACACCACTACTTTTTCTCCTTACACTGCTACGTTTGTACCTTCTCTATTTTATCCTTTCCTCCCACACTTATATTCTCCTCACCCGCTCCTTTGTTGTCATCCTCCTTCTTGCCTTAAAGATGGTTCAACCACCATCTTTTTTCACTCTCCCTTTTACTCAGTGAATCTCCACTATTTGAGTAGACTCCTCTGAACATTTGTAGAGATTTGTCACCGGTTTAGGGTTTGTTTTTGTTTGAAAGTTGCAGATCTCGGTTGGCGATGCAATTGTGTTGCCCCATTTGTGACTTTTCCCTATAATCGAGTTATAAATACAGTAAGTTAAGGTAAGAAACCCTAAGTTTTCTACTTCTATCGTTCTCCATTTTCACCTAGGTTCTTCCATTTGTTTATTTCGGCCTCTATCTCCTCATGGTTATCCGAAAAAATTCTTGCTTTCTGGGTTAAGATATTTTATTTTATCCTTTTACTTCTTCCCCCATTTTTCTATGCCATAACGTGTTTTTTGGCTTTTGAAACTTCATGAGTGTTACGGTTCTAATTGACCCATTCCCCAACTCTAAAATCTGAAGGAGATTTTGGTATGTCACGACTATTAGTCACAATTTTTAGTTGTACAAGCCTAATTCTCGATTTTTTGGGTATGCATGTTCGACTTTTTCTCACTGATTTGTAAGCCTCTATCTTGTGAACTATAGATGGTTCCTGACTTGCTTCATGCTTGCCTTTGTCTGTTTGCCTACGCTTAATCCTTGGTCAACAAAACACATACTTTGGACTTTGGGAAAGGTAAGTAATATTAGGCCTTCTGATGCTTCTCTTTGGTGATTTATGCTCAATATCGGTGATTTGTAGCATCTGTTTGGTCAATTATTAAAAGTTGGATATGTTTTTCATCTTTGGCTTCAATGGTTACGCTGGCTGTAGTCATTGTAATGATTCTTGAGTTCTTGGATCTACTTGGTCAGTTAGTATATCTTGGATTGTTAGTCATGTTTGACTTTGATTGGCATTATGGTTTTGGTGATTCTAGTGGTTTTGGAACTTGTTGGATCTATCAGCTCAACCAATATACTTTGTTTATGTTGTTTATTCTTGGCATCAATGGTTCTTCTTGCTCTGGTGATCCTAGTTGTTGGATCTGAAATAATATTTTCATCTACCAACATGGAAATATCATGGCTTATTGGTTAATAGTGTTGTATTTGATGATAGTAGGTTGAAACTTACATGATTATTTGACATAAACAAAAACGCTCGTACTTAAGTAGATTGATAAACAAAATATATCTCGTATTTTTTCCCTTTGATTTTGTAATACTTATTGTCGTCATCAATATTTGATGTACCTGGTCGGCATTAGTACAAACTCTTAGGAATCGATGATGATAACTAGTTGAACTGAATTTTAATTGCCTTGCTCATTTGTTGCAGTAATTGATTATTCGTAAATTAAGGCAACATGGTTGGCATTTGTGGAAAGTTTAAATGCAGAACTGGGTGACTAACATTGGCAATCTTGTCTATTAGCATTGCCTACTTAACGCTTTGAGCTGTTAGGGAACTTATATGAAATATGTTGTATAAACATCATCTACTATAGCGATGATGAGTGGCTCTTTACATCTGAGCTTAATAAACACTTGTCCCTCCTCTAAGAACACCACTTAAAGTGTGTTGCTTGAGCCCAACAAAATGGGGGACACAAGATGTAAATATTGAAAGTCACATTTGTCTATAACACCACCAAAAAGAAGTACGATGGCCGTGGCATAAGCGATAAATCAGATATGGAGCACACAAGGAGCATTATTTGTGCCGCAGGAAGAGCTAAAAGACTTAATAAACTTAAAACTTTGTAGTACCAATTTGAAAATGAACACAGGTTGTAACCAACAATAATAGTGTGTGCTATACAATAATTTGAAAGAGAAAAAGAAACACATAGAATTTGTAACCGATGTACAATTATTTATGTTGTTGTACTCATTTGTGGCTTTACATTTAACCAATGCGTTGTCATGTACTCGGCGACATTTGGTCACCAGTCGCAACTATGAGACAATGATTAATCATCAAGAGTTGAGGGCTACTCGTAGATGTGAAGAGGGTGAGTATTTTGAGTGGACTCAAGAATTGACAAACACATTAAATTCAACTTCTTGACAACTGCGTTCCAATAAAGCCAAACTGGCAACTAGCTGCTCCAACACCTGCATCCGACAGTTGACCACAAACGGACCCTAAAAAGAACGATGCAAGAATTAACTAACTCTAAAGTGAAGCAATGTTTATTTTTAGCACTAATGGACCTAGTTACAGATCTAGATGAGAGTTACTTGTGTATAGTTATTAATCAGTGGTGGCTCGATAATTCATGGGACCTTGTGCCAAGTACTTTAACGGGCCCTAGCCGTGTGACAATATAATTTTATATGAAGTTGTGTAATGAGATAAAAGGTCAAATAATGACAATACATACAAACTAGAAGAAGTTTAATCATTATTAAATAATGACTATTTTCATTCTTTACAACAAAATCTTTGAAGAAACAATCGTCAGTCTACGTAGAAAAGAAGGAAGATCAATATCAAAGTTAGGACACTTCACCGGGATCATGGAAGATACTGAACCATATTGTCAAAGATTCATGCGTTTTAAGGTGCTACTTGACTTAAAGGTTCCCATCATCCGCTCTCTTAATATCAATCTAGATGGGAAGGAGTTCTCCTTTGGCCTCTCTTTCGACAATTAATATACCACTTGTATGCTCCCGGTGTTGTCTCTTCACCCACACAGAAGATTGATGCCCACTCTCGGAAGGCCTTGCCCTGTTTGGCATGTGGATAAGCACAAAAGTTTTTCATGCTCGAGCTAGTGCTATACACCTCTATGACATCCCACAACCTGAGCCAGCTCGTGAAGGGATTGCCTTCAATCTTCTGTCCTAGAGATAAGATAGAAGTAGGGCAGTGGAGTGTACCCATGGCAACCAAGTTCTTCATCAAGAGTTTGGTCCTTCAAGTGCTAGCTCAAGAGGAGAGCGTAAGAGAATGCAGGGGCAAGATTTATCGGATTCAAGCTCTAACTTGCAAGGTTTGTAGGACTTGGAGGGTCGGCAATGGAGACAAGGCATGAGCTTGTCATCACCTTTGGACCTGGTTCTAGTACATTTAAGAGATTCAAAGCCATCCAGGCGACTCCGAGCTATCAGAATCACCGTAAGGAGTGATTTATTGGTTTGTTAGTTGCATGACTTCGAGTACTACAAGTGCAGCTAGCATGTTTTGGGTGATCAGGTTGTGCAAAGTGCCCTATGATTGGTTCTTATTTGACTTTGGTATTTTCTTAGTCTTGTTATGGTCTTTTTTCTGTGTTCTCTAGGACATCTTTGGAGTTTAGAAACAAATGTTGGATTTGTGTAATTTTAGTGTTGGATCCTACAAAATCTTGTTCTCATCATCGGACTACCACCATTAGCCAAGGAATGCCTTTCTCTTTGCACTCCTCACAGAAGGATGATTCACTAGTCGGTTGGATAGACAACCATCCTTCAGATCAAGGTTGACCTCAGTTGGCTGCCCTCCTTGGAATCTCCGAGAGTTTTAAACTTTTGGATGTGGTGCCATGATATAGTTTATTGGGTAGCGTTTGACATTTTTCCTTTGATTGCTTTAGCCTACTTGCTAAATACTCCGATCTTATAATGATGTTTTTAGTCTTCTATTTAGGCACTAGATTTGTAATAAGATCTTATTTAAGAGAGGTAAAACTTTACGCAAAAAGCTGACTGGGACACCCGCGGGATTGATGAAGAACACTCTGACAAAAGTCTTCAGTTGGTAAAGAAGAGCTATGTCCAAACTAGGACATTCAATCTTGACACGAACCCGAAATCCGACCCGAAACCAACACACTAAAACGCAGGTTTGGGTTGCAATTTTCAACCCAAAAACATTTTTGAGTCGGGTTCGAGTTGGGTTGCTACAAAATCGGGTTGGTTTTGGGTTTGAGCTGTGACCCGATTTCAACCCGTAACCCGAAAGCATTTTTGAATAAGAAAAGAAAATATATATTCTTATAGTTATGTGACATAACCCTAAATATATCATTCATGTTACCATTTATGTTTAATGGTTTTATATGTTATGTTATATTGTCTTGGTGATTTTTTAGAGAATTTGTATTGATAGTACAATATTTTTAATATTGGATTGATTTCAGGTCAATTTTGGATTGATTTCGGGTCAATTTCGGGTTGATTTTGGGTCGATCTCGACTTGATTAGGTGTCAGGTCAATTTCGGGTTGATTTTGAGTCATTAGATTGGTTTCAGGTTGACATAACATAACCCGTTTCGGGTTCAGATCGATTTCGACTTGATTAGGTGTCAGGTCAATTTCGGGTTGATTTTGAAGTCAACCCGACCTGAAACCCGAAATTGACAAACCCTAGTCCAAACCAAATTAGTGCTTTTTTCAAGCGTATCTTTTCAAAAGACAAATCAATAGTGGGAATGAGGTAACACATAAACCAAAATCCCTAGTTGGAGTAAATTGCATAAGCACTATCCACCTTGACCATTACGGTTATGGGGAGATATAGTAATTCGAAGCAAGACTCTTCCTGATTAGAACGTCGAGAAAAGAGAAGCCGTTCACCTTTCACTTTCCCTTTCACTTTGGTACCCACCACTCACCAAAGTTTACACACTTGCTATAATTTGGCCTTGATTAGATTGCACGATTAATATAGAATATAAGGTCACTTCAGCAACACCAATCGAAAATCCTATAAGGTCACTTCAGCAACACCAATCGAGAATCCAATAAGTGTGACAACACAAGTCAATAAACCCCCTACACCTTAATACAATCAGACTTTATTCGACACAATTCACACCTACCAAACGGCATTAGTAAGAGCACATCATTACCAAAGTGAGAGCTTGATATATACTTCCAAGTTCTCCTAACTGTTCAGTCTCCCAAGCAACGGCGATGGACGCAGATTGAATATGGTAGCAGTAGCTAGATAGATACATACTAAGCATACATACATCTTAAAATAGACATGCGAATAGAAGGTAAAATATCCACACAGGGAAGTAAATGTTATGACTACAGTAAAATTTACCAAGCATTTTACCAGACTCAGGTTCTCCTCTTTTGCTTCTCCCTTAAGGAAATGACCTTTTGAGTAGAACTCAGTCAGTAGCTTGTCCTTTAGGACGAATGTATCCAACAACCAAGAAGCGACTTTCTCCTCTGACGCAGGGATATTGCTGACTTTGACCTCTCGGGTGTGGATGTGAACCTCAGAGGGATTCAGGCCGAATACGTTGTCCATGAAATGGGGACAGCTAGGCTTGTATCCGATTGTTATGTCATAAACTGTGATAAATGGTGACATGTAACAGTCATTATCCAGGCATGAAATATATATATGCATTTAAGTCATGGAAGATGAAATCATGTTCTTAAAACCTTAACCAAGAAAATTTTACTTGGAAAGTGTAAAACAGTAAAATGCCATTAAAAACCAGAAGGCTTGAATTGCGTCTCTTTTTCTCCAAGTATAAAGTTCTTTTCTTCTTTTGCGTCTCTCTTTCCCCAAGTATAAAGTTCTTTTCTTCTTTTACAGCTAGCTTTCTCTAGAGTTAAATGGCTCACTTTTCTTCCTTTGAACAAAGAAATTCTATGGCAGAAATTAATAATGGGAAAATGACATATGGTATGGGGACTATTCACCAGATGATAAGAAACAAACCTGCATCAATAGAGTCCCTCAAATCATCGATACAGGTAAAGAAACCTTTTGTTTTTGGGAGCAAAACGTTCTTTAGAACTGGCAGTCCTTTCTCCTCCGCATATTTTTGACTCCGAATGCACTTCATCTCACTGTCTATAAGAGATGGTTTGTTAGCGAAACCAGTTGACACGACATGAAGGGAGCCATCACTGCTAAAGAAGCATACATAACCAAAAATAAAGGTGAGAAAGAGAAGTTACGTGTAATCTGTGCCTTCAGGGAACACAACGAGCCAAAGGGGATCGGATGGATCCTGAAACGAGGAAAGCATTTGATGCATTCTTGACTGATCAAGATCCCACTTTCTCTTCACGGGAATGAACTCTAGTATATGGAAAGCCCATCCAAAGACAGGAATTTTCATCAAGCTGCTTTTGAGAACATATCTGATGGAGCCCAGCTGACCCTTTCTCAATGCTAGATCCCACAGATACATCCAGTCAACCTCAGTTCTATGGTTAGCTATGAGGACTATACGGTCTTTGCTAGGAAGTGTATCACCAGTAAATATCACTCTAGTCCCGTTTATCTTTTCAAATAGGAAAGGCCAGAGAGCGAGCCAAGCACTGAAGAACACTGATGTTAATTTTCTGCTATGGTGCAAGCTTACAAATCGGACGATCACTGCGCTTATGAATCCTCCATATACCAGTATCATGAATGCAGTGGAAATCAGCACCAGTAAGCACAAGAGACCTCGAAGCAACCGTAAGGGTGACAACGCACATATTTGAGGACCATCAGAAAGAGGCTTGCGACCTTCCATCTCTTGTTCAGAGCTTTTTGTCGTTGGCAAGCAGCTCTGCATTTCAGCCAAACATGTTGTGTCAATTGTTGGATCAAATAATTTGCAAATAGTTGATTATCACTTAACAAGCTCCAGTTCCGCAAAGGAGCTGGACAGTTGTTTGAAGTTAATGATAGGAAGAATATCATAGTGTAATTAATAACCGAGGGAACAATCACCACAAACTAATCAAGTCAATTTAAAAGATTATCAAGGAAGATATTGAAAACAAAAGGTATTAGTACGCTTGAATGGAGATATGACTGCAAAAGCTAGTCTTACTGAAGACCAACAAAGACTTACTCTTTCTCCAGCAAGTAGCTTTATACTGGACGAATAAGAAATGTGTCAGATTTTAGTCCTCAAAGCTTTGACACCGTACTTCACATGTCCAATTATATACCTTGAGACTATACTTATTTTTTCCTTTCCGATAATGTAGCTAAAACGAGCAATGCTCTTTGCATGTTTCTCAAGATAAACTGTACCCAGGAACTTTAAAAACATTTCCCTCATTCATCAGCGACCTTACTCTCTCAGCGTCACCATACTTCCCACATTCAGTCAAGATATTAGAAAGCATAACATAGTCCCCACCATGCCCTTTCTCCATATCCCGTATCCTCATCCCCACTCTCTCAGCAACTTCAACATTGCCATGAAAACTACAAGCACCTAACAGAGTTCTCCAAATCACAACATTCTCAATTTCTTGAGGAATCTCCCAAGCCAATTCCTCAGCTTCAACTAACCTCCCAGCTCGGCTCAACATGTCAATCACACACCCAAAATGCTTAATCCCAGGCAAAAGCTTTGATTCGTACCTCATCTTTCTGAAAAGCTCCAACCCCTGTTCCACCAAACCACCATGACTACAAGCACTTAGAACACTCAAGAATGTGACTTGATTTGGACTCATTCCTTCACTCTCCATTCTTCGAAAACTCTCTACTGCCTCCATCACCATCCCATGCATTGCGAACCCCGAAATAATCGATGTCCAAGATACCAAGTTCCTCACATTCTCACCCATTTCGCCAAACACTAACCATGCACTCTTGATACAACCGCACTTGGCGTAAGTATCAATCAGACAGTTCCTCATCCGAAGATCACCCACATTGAGCCCAAATTTATCTCCGAATGCATGAATCAATTGACAGTTTCTCATATCTCCTAGACCCGCAACACAAGGAAAAATAGCCAAAAATGTTACTTCCGTAGGCATAATACTGTCTACTCTAGCCATCATACGAAACAGAGAGACAGCCTCTTTGAACTTCTTTGCTCTAGTGTACCCATCAATGATCCCAGTCCATGAAATAATATTTCTCCGTGGCATGCTGTCAAACATTGCCCGTGCGGCATTGATCTCACCCATGGCAACCAACCCAGTGATCATGACATTCCAAGTCACTACATTCCGTTCAGACATTTCGTCAAACAAGTTTCTAGCGTCATTCAGCAATCCAAGGACAAAGAACATGTTCAGCAAGGCGGTGCCCACATAAACGTGAGAAACAAAACCAACCTTTACAATTCGAGAGTGGATTTGAACACCCATCACTCGGCTGCCAAGACTAGCGCAGGTTTTGACAAGGGACAAGTAGGTGAAGCTATCAAAGTGGAAAGGGTTGACCGTGGATTCGAATTGCTTGTAGAGGTAGAGAGATTTTTCAGGGTGATCAGTCAGTGAATGGATATTCAGTAAGCTGTTGAAGATCATGATTTGGGTATCCGGGCTGGAAGTCAGAGAACCGGAAGTGAGTAATTGGGCGTGCGCTTGCCGCAAAGCTCGGGTGTTTGGATGGGGTTGGTGCAAAAGAAAATGATCGAAAAGTTTGGGCTTGTTGGATGAGTTCAAGCAGGATGATGTCATGGAAGCAAACGAGTTAAGGGATGGGATGATGTGGATGTTGCTGGGAATAAGCAGCAGCAGCCTCCTCAGTCCCCTCATGTCGAGTTAGAGATAGCGCGACAAATAATGGCTCTACCTTAAAAAAAACGAGTTCTGACTCCTGACCTTATATCACCTTCAATCAAGACAAGATGTTAACGTCACGCCAGCATTTAACTATATCTTCACTCTCAGCATTCCGCGTTAGCAAATGCGCTGCCCTCGGGTTAACATAAACCATTCATTCTATCAAGGATTCGGACAAGCGGAACAGGGTCAAGATTCATTAAACAGTATTTTATTACACTAAACCCACAACCATGTGATAACATTCGCTTACTTTTCATTGTTTATTCGAGCTTTCAGCTTTAGGGTACGAAAGAGAAAGCACAATGCATTGTCTACTTGTTAAAAGCCCAATCCAAAACCCTGACAAATAGATTATCGATTCTGCGTTATCTGGATCCAAAAGTTATAAGATTAGCAATCATAAGGATTAACATTTAAAACATAGGGCAAAGAGCGGAGCTGAAAGAACCAAGAAGATCCCGCAAATCGCAAATGCAAAGAGAAATAGAATGGATCAGCAATCAATTATCAACGGCAAGGAGAAAATACAACCCAAATTACCTGTTTTTTCGAAGAACAGCCACTTAGAGCGATCCGATCACCAAGAACGTGAGAATCTTCGAGGGTCTCGTCTGCGAGAAGAGGAGTTTTTTTATCGGATGTCCCCGAAGGGACGAGAAGAGGAGTTTTAAGACGAGAACCTAAAGCACAGTGAGTGGCAGGCATAAGGATAGAGAGGCGCCACTGTTTCGAAACTGGAACAGAATGGCGAGACGGGGCTCAAATTACGAAATTGGCCATTGGGAATTGTGCTCTGTGCTTGTCTGCTGCGGGTGAGAGAGATGAGGGGTCGGACAATAGTACCATGGCGGGCAACCAAATCTGACACATTTGGCAAGAAGGGCCGTACGCATGGAATGAAGACGATGAGAGGGCAAGAGAAGGGTGACGAAAATTCACGTCCACCCCACGCCATAATTTTGATTGTTGAAATTAGGAAACAGTTTTGCGTTTGAATCAAGCCCACAGGAGGGGTGAAAACGGCACATGGAGATGGTCGGAGAGAAGCATGTGAAGCCGACAAGTACATGCATTACAGTTTTTCTTCCTTGTTTTTTCGAAGGAACCTACAGTTTTTCATTAATATTACATCAAATGAGTCGATCGATATCACCACTCACACCCAATACATCACCACATACGGCACACTCACCTAGTGATCCACAAGGGACCATACATAAAAACAACAACATAACATACCTTAAGGTGACTAAAAACAACATAATTGAGACTAGTAAGAAACAGGTCACCATCACCACACCAACCCGTGAATCAAAATACCTTCAAGTACATACTTCAAACTATTACAAAGAAATTAACTTGTAGGAATTATCATCCCACCATTACCAAGGATTTTCCATTTTATGATCATCCTACCAAACAGAGCCTAGTCCAAATCAAACAACACTTATGCCACATAAGATGTATGAACCTCAGCCTTTTAAGCTCCAAAAACCGAAAATAATTCCAAAAAAACATTTGTTATTTAAAAAAAAGCATGGTAATTTAGTTTTCAAAGAAACGGTGCCAACAACACCGACACCCCAAAAATCACATTCCGCCAAGATGAGCACTAAGCTTTAGAGCAGTTGAACACAAAAAAAGTAAGGATTCCCATAAACATTCTAGGCTTTTGAGGACCGCGATGACCTTACACTGCTGGAATGGAAGAAAAATATGACAGTTAAACCGTAATTAAAAGTCTTAAGCGGGTGCAAGCCTAGAGAACTTTAGATTACACTTCAGGTAGAAACCGTAACCTAAAACCTTACTGGCACGCGCGCCAATAAGGCTTTAGATAATCGAAACCGTAATCCAAAGCCTTACTGGCGCGCACGCCAATAATCCTTTAGGTTACGGTTTCTACCTGAACCGTAATCTAAAACTTTTTCTTTTCCCTTTAATTTAAAATAAAGCAAAAACTTGTTGCAATAGCAGACTAAATTGCATAATAATATAACAAAACAGCTCCAAAGGATATAGCTTCGGTTGAAAATTAAAGTGCAATAAGTTCAAATACAAATAACACAAAATATTGAGATACGCTTAATCCAAATCCTAGCAACAGAAATGATGTCTAAACACAACAAAATATCCAGCAACATAAACCAGATGACTAACAACTTAAACAGTAAATTCAAAATGTCTTTAATAAAACTTCTTAACTATAAAAAAGACGAAGCTTCGTCCGAGGTTGTTCCAAAATGAGCATCAACTTCTAATCTCTCGCACACTTTTCTTTCTTCTTCCATCTTGATCTTTATCAACTTCTCGTGAGGGTTCAACGGGTAGCTATACAGTTCCGGTGGGAAGGGACGCTCTAGGAGATCCCTCTTTGCACGTTTGAAGGATTTGTGGCTACAACCCTCACCGATAGGTGTGGGTACAGTCCTACCCTGACCAGTAAAAAGAGTGGGTACTATAGACCTTGAATCTTCAAGGTCCAACACATCAATCATTTCCATGCACAACGTCTCCATTGGCGGAGACGTGGTGAGGTCATGAAGTGTGTAAAATTTCAGCACCGGCGTGTCATTGTCTCACGATTTTCTGTCACATAAATTGAACAGAGAAAAAAAGTTATGATAAAGACACATTAACAAATATGAAGGAATAAGAAAATAAAACACCAAGACACATTTACTTTCCTCTGTATCTTTATCAGGCGGTGCTGAACCAGACGTGGCCTCTATATAATGGGATCTCCTTTGGAGTCAGTTGACTATATATATAAAAATTCCAACGTAACAAGAGTTTATGACCAAATACTCTATTGGAAATATAGTATGCAGTAGAACAAAATAAGAACAAAACAGAGGAGATATGCGCTCGTATGTAACAACAAATAAGAAAATTTTGATTACTGCTCATTATCCCAATAAAGAAGGGCCTTTATATAGAGATAAATCAATAAAGTATATCTACTAATTATTAGGAACTAAAATAACCAAATGAACGTTAAAAATGATATCAACACAAGAATCGGACAACCCTACTCATCGACTATACAAATGAACAAATAAACCCCATACATATGAAATTACATACATCAATCAGTTTGCATGCATGCGGAATATGGTTTAATCCTACTCCTACATTACATCCACGCTACAGATTAACAAAAAACCAAAAAGTTACTTCATTTACGTTAACTTTAAAGAACTTACATTGTTTGTCCGACGGTACATGTTTGTCGATGAGTAGGGTTGGGGAGCTTGCGGAAGTAAAGTGACAATTTGTATAGTGGAAAGCTCCATCAGAGCAAAAGAATAGACGCAAGAAAAGGAGGGAGAAGAGAGAAAGAAACTTACCAAGTCGGCTTGAAGCAGAGAGAGTTTCGGGCTATGGTGAGCTTGCGGTAGAAAACTTACGACTTGATAAGAGAAGGAAAATAAAGAGAATGCACGGGAAGTTGTGTAAGACGTCCAATCAACAGGGGTAGTATGGGTAATTAGTACCTGCACAGTATCGAAAAACTTAAAAGTCTGGAAAAAAAGAGCCCAAAATTAATATAGTTGGACTTTTAATTACGGTTCTATAAGAAATTCATAATTAAAAGATCCCGCCTCTTGACTAAATGACGTCGTCAATGTGCATATGCGCGTGTGTTGAGATACGGACCTGTAAAACGACGTCGTCTAGTGAGTAAGCGCGCGCAGGTCAACAGACTTTAGATTATGGTTTGTACATGAACCGTAATCTAAAGCCTCACACAAACTTATAGATTATGGTTTTGCATATAACTGTAATCTAAAGTCGGTTAATCTTACCCGTTTTCACCCCTGGCCCACTTAAATACCGTTATATAACAAACCGTGGATTTAATACCTCCCACCCACTGATTTTGTTATGGCTGTTATACATCCGTATTTAAAAGACGTAATTTATAGTATTTTTTCTACTAGTGTTACTCCATTGGCAGTCCACCTTCAAAGAAATCATGGTGGTAGGCAAGCTTGCGTTCCTCCCAAGGATGCCTCGCACTTGAATAATCAATCTCGTCCCCTTCTCCGAGGTGTAGAATCACCTTGATTTTTACATTTTTATCAGTTGTATATAGTTATTGATTTAATTTATATAATAAAAAAAACTATTCATTTATATTTCTAAAGTTATAGCTATTACTACAACAAATGTTGTATTGGTGACTCTTTTTTTTTATAAATAAAGACATTTAAAAATGTCACCAATATAATTGTGACACTGGGTTGCAAGTGTCTAGAATTACAGTGTCAGAAAAATAATATGACACTTAGAAGTGTCACAAAATATTAAGACACTTATAATTGTCATTATTAGGTGGCATTTTCAAGTGTCACGCTTCAACATAGTTTGAAAGCAAAATATCCTATATATATATATATATATATATATATATAACCGTCACACATAAATGTTTTTTAGTTTTAATAAACATCAATAACTTGATGAATAATAAAATAATTTTTAATTTTTTAGAAGTTATTAATCATTAATAGTTATTTTGGTTTTTTCTTCACGTAAATAGAACATAACTTAATATTAATTTTGGTTTTTTTTTTCACGTAAATACTACATAACTTAATAGTAATTTTGGTTTTTTTACGTAAATAGAACATAACTAAAATGAAGAATAACCAATAAAGAATGTATGCTCACTAGTATTCACATTGTATTAAAATGGTGTAGTTAGTATGACAATTCATTGTAGCAATCAAACTTAAAATAAATACAAACCTATTTTCTATGGAAAGTGTAAAGTAGCTATAATATGAAGAAGCTACCTACATTTTTCTTGCCTGCGTTAAATGATGTGTACAAATAGCTAACTATAGTAATTCTAATTACAAAAAAAGTAGAGAGTGACAAATGTTATTTATCTACACAACCTCAAAAACCTAGGTAACCATAACAAAAGACATTTACAAACAAGACTGAGAAAATGCTTTCTTTAAATTCTTGTCTCAAGCATCCAAACTTCCATCCGGTGGTGAAAAGTTGTTCTGACATTCATCGCTTCCATTTGAATCATATGGATCCTAAAATATTGAGAAGAATAGACAAGCTAGAGAAAAGAACATTCAGACTAATATAAGAATAGAAGACAAATTGAGTGTCATCAATTATCAAAAGAGTTTAATAACTTCTACTCGCAAGCTGTTACTTTTAATGAAAAAGATCCCACCCATATTAAACAATATAGAGTAACTCTTCTTTTTTCACCGAATCATTAAAGATCATTGAAATGTGGTTGAAGAGTACTAATGGTGTAGATGAACTACCAGCCACTGTTGTTTTTGTAGCACATTGAATCAAACCAACATGTTATTAAATTGCTGAGAAGCTAATGTTTGAACTCCTTGGTATCGGCTGCAAAAATCGAATCCCAACTTACAAAATTGGGAATAGTTACAAATGTGAAAAAGTCCATATATATACGGAGGATTTAGAGGGGATATGGATAGATCATAAACAAATGGGACTGCAGTAAAATAAAGGCATACCTTCAATCAATGCTGGTGTTGCTGGAAATCATGTTACAGTTGTAAAGAATCGCTCCCCGTTGTCGTTGAAAATCAACTAGATTACCGGAAATGAACTGCAAATTTGAACGGAAGGTTGTCCGGGTTACTGGAGGTAGACCAACTTTTTGAGAGAAGATCACAAAGAGAGAGAGGGTAGACCAAATCGATGACACACCGGCACGTTAATGTTGAGAATCAAAGTGCTGTTAGGCTTGACAAAAGGTAAGCCCTATAGAACCCAGAGCGTATAGCGTGTAGTTTGCAAAAGTGGATATTGGAGAAATAAATGGGAGACGTGGGGAACGTGAAGAAATGGTGATGAAAAGAAAATATTAAAAATCCACGTTAAAGTTGATATATTAGTTAGGTAGTTAAGATTTTTGTTAATTTGAATTGGATATTTATAAAAACAAAAAAAATATAATAATTGTTTCATTCCCCGTCTGAGTTTAATATCATCATTTTTATTATTATGCATATAAAATTAATACATAATACATATTAAAAATATTGTAAATTACCCTATTTTAGTCGAAAAAATAAAAAAGTGGCGGAGAGGCGGTTACATTTATTCCCCGCCCAATAATAAATGTATTTAAATAAATTCTAATTTTTGATGTTGTAAATTAACTTATTTTGTTGAAAAGTAAAAAATAGTGGTGGGAGGCAGTTACATTTATCCCCGCCTAATGATACATAATTTTTTAATAAATTCTATGTGACACTTAGAAATGTTTACTAAATTTTGATATCCTTAAATATCCTAAAAATAACAAGAAAAATAAGTAATCAATAATAAAAGTATCATTCTCTCCATATAAACAAACAATTCTACTGTTCAATGGATTTATGATGTCTTAAAAAACTGTTACATTTATAAACGTCATATTATTTTTGACATTTTCACAAAGTGTCGCCAATATAATGTCACTATTACCATTTTTTTTTGTTTACAAAAAATAAAATATGAACATATATATTCATTTCCTAATGATAATATTAAAATTTTCATTTTACCCTAGATCGGTCAGCTTAAATCTGTGCAACCTTGGACGATATCCCTTTATAATGAATAATTGTGATAATGGTAAATCTCCCTCGACATGCCCAACAATGCTAAAATCCCCGAAACGTAATACAGCCAACATCTCGACCCATGGGCCAAGTACCGCCAAAATATAAAGAGAAATGAAAACCGAAAGCTAATCCTTTGTGACTCTAAATGGGTCACACTCGATTAAATGGGCTCAAAAACATATTGATTACACTCAAATAACTAAGACTATGATACAAGAAACAACCGCCCACACTGTCCCCAAGAGCTGGAGTGAGTGAAAAGTATAATGAAAGATTTTCTAATGAGGAAGTATACTGGTGTTACACGGCTTTATCAAAAAAAGTGACTGGGAAGGTAAACTGTTGAAGATTTGTAAGCGCAGGTCTCTGTAATGTTGAAAGGCTTTGTTTCTAGTTAAGGTTGAGATTAGTTAGGTAGGCTAGATTGCTTACAACGTTTTGTTGTGCTCGCCACTCTTGTGGTTTGGCCTCTGTGGCTTTAACTATAAAAAAAAAAAAAAGTGATTCAATGGGATTTGAGAAGATTGATGGAAGTGAAAGATATCACCTTTATAAATATGACCCCAGAATATTATAAGCGGAGGATATAAAACTGTTTTATTGTCAGGTCTATAGCAAATCTAAGAGATAGTCTCTTTCTATCTTTGTTTCCACTGGAACTAGAACTGTAAGAATTAGAATTTCGTTCATGTATACTGGAATACACATCCAGAAGGTCCTCTAGATCACTCATATATGATTCCATCATAAAACTTTTGGCCCTTCGGACTATGTGTATAACTCACTATAGGTTTTGGAAACCGACATAATATACAAGTATTTCAAATATCGGGCATTGAATTAAAAGACTCACGAGGTTGTGATGCATGAAGTGTGGGTATCGTGAAAAATCAATGTAAAAAGTTCACAATAATAGTCTGTACATATTGTACCAACACGTTTCCAATACCTAGGGATCTAGACTCAGCATATATGATGAAAACAGTAAATATATTTTGAGGAATTGACATGGATTAATTCAATTTAGTAGCTTTCGGTATTACATCATATCCTCAAGCTACACTGATTAATCAAACAAAGTTACAAGGAAGCCCATAGTGTAGGAAGATGAAGGATAAGACATAAAGGAAATATAGCAGCAAACTCTAGATTCAATGATAGAATTCAATTTTGCTTCTAATATTTCAAGCTTCCATTGTGTTTCTTACTCCACTTTGTCCTTCTTAAATTGGGCACTCTAAATCATAAAAAATAATTTCTATACCCTATTAAAAAAAGTATACAGGAAAAGTTTGAGTAGTCTACGTTTGTATATGAACTAAATGCATCCCCATATTAGATACGACAGAATTTCCAAAGTTTGGTCATGGTTGTCCGCCATCATCCACCGGAGTACTAAATACATCCCCCATATTATAAACTATCGTCAAATTCTAGATATTTTATTGGATGGGTCCATATGAGTTGTTCATTTGAAGGACAGTTTTTTTTTTTTTATAATTTGATGCTTATAGCCTTTATATTAAAATAGAGAATCCTGGTAATCAGGTGGACCGGAGAATTAGGCCTCGTTAAAACCTCCTCAATTAAACCCAATGAGAAAAAAATATTGAGGAAGAAAAGAGTACCCACCATGTCCAATTACATCACCGAGACGGGAAATACTTACTAACAAAACAAAGCGTCCAAAAAAGCAACCATCTAGCACCTAAGCGACCCACCTTCTGTCACAACAGCAGACAATCTACCAAACTGTCAAAGCCACCTACCCTGGGCAAAATGGGCAACACACAAAATCGAACTTGCTAAGCCTTCAACCTTGACTAGGAGTTGGAGACGACATTACCCTTATCTCCCGTCAAAGCTCTTCGAAAAAGCATTCGAGAAAAGGAAAAAACTTAGCTCTTCCTAAACCGCAAATCTATCATCCACCCAAATCGGGAGCTTCCTAAATTGGACCCGGCCCTCTAACGCCCTCGAGGTCTACATTCCCCCTTTATGCCTCTCGGTTGCTCAGCTGCTCTTGGATCTGGTCAATATATCAGCTTTAGTTTGGGAGGGGTTCGACACTTGGCACCCTAACTGTAGAAGAGCTTGATGCATTATCAGCTTCTGCATCCGGTTGATAATTTTGCCTTTTCATCTCTTGCGGGAGTTGGAGTCCTTGACTGATATTTTGGAGGGGTATTATGGAATAGTTCGACACATAAGCCATCATAATCTGTTAAAGATTGCTCCCAAGGTGTGGTACAATTTTTGGGGATTGTTGATTGTGGGGTCCTCTTTTTTTATTTCCACCGAAATATTTTGCTCTAGAGATTTTACTGGTGATCCCTTATATTGGGGACGGCTCTCGTGACTTCGCTGGCGATCGAGGGCACCGTGCCTTCCTCATCCCAGCCGCTGGATTGACATTTCTTCTATCTTACGGTGTAGACAGTCAGGGGTATGTTTGTAATGTCGCATGCCTGACAGGGGTCTACCAGGGTATTTTTGTAAACTGGCCTTGCACAACTCACGTGAGTTCACCCACAGTTATCACATTTTTTTTAATTTATTTATATCGGCCGATTAAATTCCCCCAATTTCAATCTCCCCCTTTGCTGAGTTGCTGACCGTAATCCAAGCAAGTTGTGGAAGCTGCTCTTTCCGTTTCAACCCATTCTTCTTCCTAAGCCCCGGCGTTTCCGGTAATCTGCGATTTTGCTGTTCCTTTCGACCGTCTTACAACTGTCGCCCATCCATCTGCATCTGTTGGTTGGTAACACAGGTATTAGTCCGAGTAAGCTGAGTTTAAATTTGTAATATTGTAAATTTTTCATCACTCCCCCTTGTTTGGCTTTAACCTTTTTCTGGTGAATAAAATGAAATCCTCTGTGTCCGTTATTCTTAAATCTACAACACGCATAAGTTATTTGGATAACTGATTGGTCTGTGGCCACTTGTTATACTAAATCAGTAAGTTTGGTTTCGTGAATTATGCTCAGCATTACCGAAAGCGAGGTATGAAACCCTAATACGGTTGGAATTTCTACGTTAGTTAAACGGCTAAGTCCCCAGCTCCCCCTCTGCGCCGATGCCACTGCTCTCATGTATCCAGTTCCATGCAAATTTTGCATGTATCTTTGTTTAGACTATTGATGCCACTGCTCTCATGTATCCAGTTCCATGCAAATTTTGCATGTATCTTTGTTTAGATTATTATCTGCTAACCTGTCCTATTTTAGGCCAACCTTTAGAATTCTATACCCCTACAGGGCTACCCCACCTCACAACATTGAGCTCCCTGCTATTCCTGTGTTACAGCTACCTGAAAGATGTCCCCCAACATTTTTGGCTAGACCCTCTCGACACCTGTTTATCAGCCGAGTTTTACCATCATCTTGTCAAAACAATCTACTACGTGGTCATGAAAAAGTATGATCAAGTCACGAAAATTGCACACATCAGATCCTATTTTTGGACAATCTATAGGGCTACCCACCTCACAACATCGAGCTACTTGCTCGTCATCTGATACATCTAGCGGAAAAATCTTCCCCCAACTGATTTTACCAGACCATCTCGGTATCTGACTCAACAGCCGAGTTTTACCCCCATCTTGTCATAAAAATGTACTAGGTTGTCATCAAAAAGTATGATCCAGTCACGGAATTTGGCACACATCAGGTCCTATTTTTGACCAATCTATAGAATTCTAAACCTTACAGGGCCACCCCACCTCACAACATCGTGGTACTTGCTTGTCTGTGTGATACAGCTACCTGATGTTTAATTTTCTGTGCTTATTCGCTAATGTTGCTCATAATAGATTTTTTAAATACGATGAGTTATGTACGTAGTGTATTCATCCTCCATTATCTTGGTTTCCGACAACAACGTGCCCTGTTATTATCAGTGCTGTAGGTTGTAGTCTGTTTAATTCTGACCTTTGATTTCGATGGAAAATTACAGTTATGGTATGCACCCCTTTAGATTCGGGAACAATTAGTAAAGGGGTTACATGAGTTACTCTGGACCCATGGTTGTTGTCTCTTCATCGATCCATTCTTTTTTCTAAGTCTTGAAATTTCTGATCATTTATGAAAGTCTGTCTTTTACCTGTGTTCTCCTTAATATGAACCAATATTAGACTACTGAGCTACTCCGGACCCATGTTTGTAGTCTTCTTTTACATCAATCCATTCCTTTTTCCAAGTGCTGAAATTTCCGATTATGTATGAAATGTTTGTCGTTTCCTGTGTTGTTCTTAATATGAACGATTATTAGTCCAATAAGCTACTTCAGACCCATGGTTGTTGTCTTTCTCATCAATCCTTTCTTTTTGAACTCTTGAAATTTCAGACTATGTATGAAATGTTTGTCGTTTACCTGTGTTGTCCTTAATATGAACTGTTATATCATGTATGTCCACTGAGCTACTCTGGACCCAAGGTTGTTGTCTTTTACATCATTCCATTCTTTTTTCCAAGGCATGAAATTTCTGATTAGGTATGAAATGTCTGTCGTTCCCTGTGTTTTCCTTAGTATGAACGATTATTAGTCCACTCAGGTTTACTTGGTCAAATGGGTCCTAAACGATCACATAGGGCAGCTGCCGAACGTAAACTTAAAAGGTGGAAGGTTGCGCATCATCAATCGGTTCATGATGATGCTGAACCCCAAGATGGGAAGCAGCAGGGCGATGAGGACCGGCATCCCAACAGCTACCAGAACAAGTGCGCGCCCAAGAAGATGATTGAGATGGTAAATAATCTTGTCAACGGTGGTATATTATCAGAATTTAGGAATGTTTCTACGTAGTACTGGGTTTATCGGTCTGACCAAGATATCAGTCGATCGTATGGATCGAGGTATCATACACAATCTGTTACAGTTGTATGACAAGGAGTCAAAGTCATTCTGTCTCGGTGAAGGAAAGTTGCTCAGGGTGGGCCCTGATGACGTGAAGAGGGTCTACAATCTTCCATCGGGCAACTTACCAATAAAATTAAGTCCCAATCGTACGAGTAGGGCTAAAAACTTGGTGCTGATATGGGACTGCGGTCCACCTCGTTGGCTCCATTGCAATCTGTGTACAGTAGGATCCTTGTGAAAAAGATCCTGAAAAACGTACGAAGCTGTTTATCTTGTACTCATTAGGATGTGTACTCAACCCGTCCCCCAACAACAGAGTCAATCTCAACTACGCTGACTTTTTACATGATCTGGAATTGATTCCAAAATATAACTGGTGTCAGCACATTCAGACACCCTGATCGGTGGTTTAGACAAATATGCTGATTCCAAGGATGCAAGCCCTCTGCTCAAAGGGGATTTCCATTTTCTGTTTGTAAGTTACTCCTTAACACATTTGTAAATTCATTCTATGTTGTTTATTTGAGATCCATGATGCCGTAACAGTAGTACACACACGCAGAGGTACATTTTCTTGACAGCGTACTGTTTGATGACGAAATACCGTCTGACGTTGTCCCAACATGTGGACTCTGGTCAACAGAACTAATAAAAAACAAGTTACGGGATTTGAAGTCGGTTGAAGCGATATGCAGAGGTGGGTTAAGTATCCTGGTACATCCAGCTGTAACATGGGGACCACTGTGCCAAAATCCAATTACCGTGCAGATCGTGAGTCTGTTGGTGCTGAGGGTTTGGATGTGGGGAAGGGAAATTGACATGACTCTATCGGAGGGTGAACGAGTATTGCAGTTGACCACTGTTATTTGCCGAACTCTGTTATGTATATATGTGATTTAAAATTTTGTCCATCTGCAGGCCACTGCAGCACACGCTGAAGCTGTATTAGCCACCAACAGATGGATTCGGAGGGTTGAAACATTGAATAATTACATGTTAGGTTGCTTCGGGCAGATGGTAAAAGTAAGGATGCACAGTGTAAGGCAGAAGCTGATGGTCTCAGTGAGGGGTCAAAGCGAACGAAAAGCAAGCTACGATGGGTGTACAGAAAATACCGGTGATTGCAATCTTGCGGCGCAGGTATTCTGTCCCAATCAGGCTCTATGTTATTCATTTTTGTTTGCCGTGCAATCTTGTAAATTTATTGGTGATACTTTTGTCGTTTGGAACCAATTGTTGCTACAGTCTTTAATCACCCTGCGCGATGGAGGTTCTAGCAAACCACCTGTCAAGTATGATGTCGAAAAGGTAAACATATGTGGTGATTATCAGGTATTCATGCCTCAAGTTTTAAGCATTGATCATTTCTAATATAATGAGTGTCTCCGTGTGGTTTCATTGTAGACTGGTATGGATGGAGAGGATGGGGGTGCGTTAAGTGCTGAGAGGGAGGACGGGGTGGGAGACTATGATTTTGACGGATAGTCCTCCCAAAGAGGATGTTAAGTCTATTCATACCAGTCCCAACATGCCCAGGCTAGTGAACAAAGGACGTTGTCAGTGTTCGCTTACGTCTATACCGGGGGCAAAGCGTGCAGCCAAGCTTAGTGGGACTGAAATTCAAATCTTGGAGTATGTTAGGGGAGCCGTGTGCGATGACCGGTGTAAGCTTATACACACTTTGCTGTTAACTTCCATAATAATGATGAAATTACGTTGAAAATTGTTTGGTGTTATTAAACAATCTTGTTTTGCAGGAGTATGCAGGTCTTCTGTGATGATTTCAATACACTGACTCAGCATGACATGTTAACATGAGTGATGACCAGTGGATAAGCACCAATGTTGTTAACATTTTGTTTACTTTTTAAAACCGTCATCAACAAACTAAGAGGGTCATCAATGCCATATTCATGCCTGTTTTGATGGTAATGTCGTATAATCCTACATTAATGAATTCAAATATTCGTTTTCTGTATCTCATCTGCAACATGATGTTATTATCTTGTGCATGACAGTCCCAGGCTTCAGTACTGAAGGATGTATCGTGTGATGACCAGTTTCTATCAAGCGATTTGATAGTCTTCTCAAAAATCTTTGCATTGAAGCGGACACTGTCCAAAAATGTAAATACGTACGTACATGGCACCTTAATTCCAATTTGGCGGGTATGCTTATTGTTTGAAATGCTTTAATCACTGTTACTGACATTGTTAATTGTCTCCTTCCTTCAGTTTGTTTTCCCAGCGTTGTATGATTCACACTACGTCCTAGTAGTTATCAACATGGTGAACAAACAATTTCACTGGATAGACACTTTACCTCAGTCGAATTTGAACTTCAAGAGAGCTAAAGTGCATGTCTCCATACTGGTAATTCTGTGCGATGGCATAACCATGATTTGTGGATTTGCGTACCCGTTGATTTTTGCATCCATTTAAATTTTGTCGTCTTTGTTGTCAACCACTGCAGTTGAAATATGTATTATGCTGGCTCATCCATCATGGAATAGTGGACAAAGCGGTGTTCGAATGGAAGTGGGACATCTGCACGTTGTTTGATCAGGGGGATGCGGTAAGCTGTGGCCTACATTGTATGCGGATGATGGAGAACTATTTAGCAGTAATCAATTCGCGTAAGGCCCGTCATGGTAAATCTGTGTGGTCTGATTGGACCAACAAAGATTATATCTCATACCATCGAGCAAGAATATCTGTCATACTACTCTTACAGCCTGAGAACAGTCTGAAGGAACAAATCATTGAAGCATCGTCGTCAGCTGATGTTATGGACGCTATTGTTGTGGAGGGTGCCAAACAAACGAGAAGGTCTGTACGGAATCGAGGTGGCAGGTAGGGACTGGGTTGCGAGGGCACCACTTAATTTTGACCGTGTGTATCTTATTAATGGCGTGTGGATTTCACAATGATGTGAATACTACCTATGGTTGTATCTTATTCGATGGGTATGGTTTGGGGGGTGGGTGGTTGTTTGTTTGTTACGACAATGTTAAAAAGTTGGTCCTTCTGATATGAATGGTCATGTCGCCAATGTTCTCCACCAATGGCGGAGGCAATGGCTCTTAATTTTGCTCTGCCGGCCGTTGATGATATGGAAAATGTTGTGTTTTTGTATGTATAGCGACTGTCTCGCACCGGTGATGTTGTAAATGGGAATGGCGAAGTAGATGTAGATGCTGGGGTTATTTTGTGTAGTTTGAGAGGAGGATGAATGATGTGTTACATTGCTCAGTTTCTTTTGTTGATAGTAGTCAAAATGTGAATGCCCATGTAGTTCCATATATTAGGTCTTGTTTTTGGCCAACACATAGTATTTGTATACTGTGCAGGGCTACCCAACCGCAGAACAATTAGCTACCTGCCTTTCCCGTCTTGCTGCTACCTTAATCCTCTTAAAGCAACCTTTTTTTGAGCAGACCATTTCGATACTGTCTGACAGCCAAGTTTTGCCTCCATCTAGTCATAAAAAAAATACTCTGTGGTCATACAAAGTATGATCAATTCACGTTTCGCGCAGCAGGTCAGCTATTTGGCAAAACGTATGAAATTGTATCAAGTACAGACAGGGCTACCCGACCGCACAACAATGAGCTCCCTCCCTTTCCTTTGATGCAGCTACCTGAATCATATCAGTGCAAAGTTTTGATGAGTACACCCACTCGAAACCTGACTTGTAGCTGAGGTGTACCACCATCTAGTGACAAAAATATAGTTGATGTGTGATGATGAAAAACTATTTGATCTTGTTACGTTGCACATCTGGGTATTTGGCCACAGATGTCTAATAGTATGCCCACACAGGGCTACCCAACCGCACAACAGTGACCTACCTGCCCTTGAAGTGATGCAACTACTTGAATCCACCAGGGCAAGATTTTTTGACAACTCCCTCACGATACCTGACTTGTTTCCAAGTTTTGTTGACATCTAGTGATTAAATACAGTATAAGGTGAGAAAACAGTATGATATAGTCACGTGAAACGCCGCAGGTCCGTTATTCTGCCAAAACGTATCAAATTGTATACCCCTACATGGCTACCCGACCGCACAGTGATGAGCCACTTTCCCGTCCTCTGATGCAGCTACCCGAATTCTCATTTTTTTGCCAACTTTTTTGACCAAACCCTCTCCATGCTTGACTTATAGTCGAATTGTGTGACCATCTAGTCGTAAAAAGCTACTATGTTGTCATACCAAAGTGTGATCTAGTCACGTCGTGCACATGAAATTCGTTATTTGTACTTAAATACAAATATTTATAATTATTCCATTTTTTGTATAAATATATTATATAGTATATATCGGAAATAACGTTAGCTATCTAGATAATAAATATGACGTATGAATTATTTTCTTTTACAAATTTTACCACGGAAATACCCCCTACGAGTTTGAAATTGGCTTGTCTTTTTCTCTCTTAACCTTTTATTATATGACCAATTGCGGAGGTCTGCCACCAAAGCATGATCTAGCCACGTGTCACTCATCAGTTCCAGTTTTTTGGTCGGCATACAGAATTCTATATCTTTCCTCTAGAGCTACCCGACCGACAGTGATGAGCTACTTTCCGGTCCTGTGATGCAGCTACCCGCATCCTCTCCAGTTTTTACAAACCCAATCATGCTTGACTTATAGTCGAAGTGTATCACCATCTAGTCATAGAAAGCTACTATCTGGTCATACCAAAGTGTGATCTAGTCACGTTGTGCACATGAAATTCGTTATTTGTACTTAAATACAAATATTATAATTATTGTATTTTCTTCTTATACATATATGTATATTATATATATCGGAAATAACGTTATCTACCTAAATACAAATAAATATCACGTATGAATTATTTTCTTTCACAAATTTTACCACCGATACAATACCCCAACGAGTTTTGAAAATGACTTGTCATATACGATAACCTTTACTCTCTTAACCTTTTATTATATGACCAATTGTGGAGGTCTGCCACCATCTTATCATAAAAATGTACTCTCCGGTGACACCAAAGCATGATCTAGCACGTGTCACTCATCAGTTCCAGCTTTTTTGGTCGGCATACAGAATTCTATATCTTTCCTCTAGAGCTACCCGACCGCACAGTGATGAGCTACTTTCCGGTCCTGTGATGCAGCTACCCGCATCCTCTCCAGTTTTTACAAACCCAATCTATGCTTGACTTATAGTCGAAGTGTATCACCATCCAGTCATAGAAAGCTACTATGTGGTCATACCAAAGTGCGATCTAGTCACGTTGTGCACATGAAATTCATTATTTGTACTTTAAAACAAATATTTATAATTATCTTTTTTATAATATTATATATATATATAGTATATATCGGAAATAACGTTAGCTATCTAAATAATAAATATGATGTATGAATAATTTTCTTTTACACATTTTACCACGGATATAATACCCCTACGAGTTCTGAAATTGACTTGTCATATAGGATACCTTTTACTCTCTTAACCTTTTAATACATGACCAATTGCGGAGGTTGCCACCGTCTTATCATAAAAATGTACTCTCTGGTTACACCAAAGCATGATCTAGCCACGTGTCACTCATCAGTTCCAGCTTTTTTGGTCGGCATACAGAATTCTATATCTTTCCTCTAGAGCTACCCGACTGAACAGTGATGAGCTACTTTCCGGTCCTGTGATGCAGCTACCCGCACCGCTCCAGTTTTTACAAACCAATCCATGCTTGACTTATAGTCGAAGTGTATCACCATCTAGTCATAGAAAGCTACTATGTGGTCATACCAAAGTGTGATCTAGTCACGTTGTGCACATGAAATTCGTTATTTGTACTTAAATACAAAATTTATAATTATTGTATTTTCTTCTTATACATATATGTATATTATATATATCGGAAATAACGTTAGCTACCTAAAAACAAAATAAAATATCACGTATGAATTATTTTTCTTTCACAAATTTTACCACCGATACAATACCCCCAACGAGTTTGAAAATGACTTGTCATATACGATAACCTTTACTCTCTTAACCTTTTATTTATTATATGACCAATTGTGGAGGTCTGCCACCATCTTATCATAAAAATGTACTCTCGTGACACCAAAGCATGATCTAGCCACGTGGCACTCATCAGTTCCAGCTTTTTGGTCGGCATACAGAATTCTATATCTTTCCTCTAGAGCTACACGACCGCACAGTGATGAGCTACTTTCCGGTCCTGTGATGCAGCTACCCGCATCCTCTCCAGTTTTTACAAACCCAATCCACGCTTGACTTATAGTCGAAGTGTATCACCATCCAGTCATAGAAAGCTACTATGTGGTCATACCAAAGTGCGATCTAGTCACGTTGTGCACATGAAATTCGTTATTTGTACTTTAAACAAATATTTATAATTATTATATTTTTATATATATATATATATACAGTATATGTCGGAAATAGCGTTAGCCATCTAAATAATAAATATGATGTATGAATAATTTCTTTTACACATTTTACCACGGATATAATACCCCCTACGAGTTCTGAAATTGACTTGTCATATAGGATACCTTTTACTCTCTTAACCTTTTAATACATGACCAATTGCGGGGGTTTGCACCGTCTTATCATAAAAATGTACTCTCTGGTTAACCAAAGCATGATCTAGCCACGTGTCACTCATCAGTTCCAGCTTTTTTGGTCGGCATACAGAATTCTATATCTTTCCTCTAGAGCTACCCGACCGCACAGTGATGAGCTACTTTCCGGTCCTGTGATGCAGCTACCGCCATCCTCCCCAGTTTTTACAAACCCAATCCATGCTGGACTTATAGTCGAAGTGTATCACCATCTAGTCATAGAAAGCTACTATGTGGTCATACCAAAGTGTGATCTAGTCACGTTGTGCACATGAAATTCGTTATTTGTACTAAATACAAATATTATAATTATTGTATTTTCTTCTTATACATATATGTATATATATATATCGGAAAATAACGTTAGCTACCTAAACACAAATAAATATCACGTATGAATATTTTCTTTCACAATTTTACCACCGATACAATACCCCAACGAGTTTTGAAAATGACTTGTCATATACGATAACCTTTACTCTCTTTAACTTTTATTTATTATATGACCAATTGTGGAGGTCTGCCACCATCTTATCATAAAAATGTACTCTCCGGTGACACCAAAGCATGATCTAGCCAGTGGCACTCATCAGTTCCAGCTTTTTTGGTCGGCATACAGAATTCTATATCTTTCGTGAGTTGATCATAATTTTGCATGACCGCTTATTAGATTTTCATGACAAGATGGTGGTAAAACTTGACTATCAGTTTTTACCTTCTTTTTTTGTTGGTCCAACAAAGGGGCCATCAGGCCTTTGTAATATGATCTCGAATTGGCAAAGAATCTCACCAAAAACCGGATCCCACCTAAGTCATACTCGGGATTATCTATCAGCCACCTTGTCACTGGATGTAGGGGTATAAAATAAATTTGCCTGATTAATTGACTATCAGGATTCCTTACATGCATAGAAAGAGTGGGTGAGAATGATAATTAAAGGGAGACTCCTCATCAGACAACTTATTTTTATAATTTGCTGCTGCTACTGTCGCTTAAATGACTTATTTTAATATTTTACATCAGACACATCACGTATTTAAAAATGTCTGCTCAAAACATGTTTCAACTTCTTCATTACAGTTAAATTTTTTAAAAAAATGAACATCTGCTACTAAAGCATCAAAACAGAGGAATAGTCTACATATTACTTTGATGGTTAAAGTATATTGAAAAACCCTTATACTCTAACTAGATTAAAAATATAAAAGTACCATGCCTTACAGAATATCTAGCATAATCTGAATCTAAAACTAATTGATTCCATCAAAAAATGGAGAATTGTCCAGCCTCGCTTCATCCAACTACCCCAAAAGTTTTGTCTGTCAAGAAACCTTCATGTTCTTTGCAAACACTTTAGCAAATGAGTACATAGTTATGCAATCAGAAGAAGAATAATGAAAAAATTTAGAGCAGTAGCAGCAAGCAACTTAAAGTGTAGCAGCAACTTCATACTGATAACAGCAACAAACAACTTAAAAAACAGTAGCAACTGTAAGAGGCAGACAATCAATACAACATGGAAAATGAGGTTAATTTGTAAAATCCTGCGCCATCATTTTCAAAATGGTTGGATCAGTGCTAGTGATGAAGTTGTCCCTACAAATGACAGAGACATGGCTGAAGTGATGAAATGGAAAGAATGAGCAACCCAACATGCAGCTAAGTGATTTCTGATGCTGAAAATGTTAATTTCACAAAAAAAAATATATCAGAGCAGCAGACGATCTTTTTAATATATCAATTCCACCGCAAAAGTTGCATGAATGAGCACCCCAAGCGCGCAACTAAGACCAACCAGCAGCCCCTGTGTTGTCAAAAGGAGAAACCCACCCAACGGAAATAACTACAAAGCAGCACCAACTTAAGTACAACAAGGGGTTAGACAATGAAGCAGCATCATACTTATATAAGCAGCAACAACTTAATTGAGGAAACTGACGATACAGGGTAGACAATGGAGCAACAACAACATCAACTTTATATTGGAAAGACCACAACAGTTTCCTACTACACTTGTATAAGCATCGTGCAGGTAAAAGATACAGGCATAGGTTATCAGTTGGAAAAGAAAACAGAGAAATTATTGGGGAAAAAAACTTGTTTATCTTCAAGAAGTAAGAAAGAATACTGTATGGAATACTAGTAGATGACAAGGAAAATGACATCACTGAAGCAGTGAAGCAGAATGTATTAGACAATGAAGCGCAGTGAAGCAGCAACAGCAATGAAATAACAACAACAATCACACCAAACACCAGCAAGTCAATTCAAGGGCAGCGAAGTACATTTAAGCAATTCAAGGTAATGGTACCTTCATTTTTTCAAAACTAAACGTGGGGACAGAAATTCTTACCTGGCCAACTCCTCCATTCGAAGCAACTGATTTATGTACACCGGATGAACGATTTGTACCACTAACAAGGTCGCTTATCCACTGAAAACCAACCGAACCAAACCCAGACCAAATCCATTGTGACTCGAATAAATATATCCATCGTGACCCGAAAGAATATGCTGCATTAACTATGGGGGACAATGAAAATAAAACGGTTAGTCATTATTTAATAAGCGGCGTACGTATAAAAAAGTATTAACAAACTTATATACAAGACAATTTTTAAATATATCCCAAATATTACATTATAAAATTTAAAAGTAATTAATTATCATGCATCTTCATTAATCGCATAAGTAATGATAATTGATGATAATGCGTTACTCATCAATGATAGATTCATAAGAACCAAAGTCTTTTTTTTAATTAGACTCCGATTCTTCAGTGATTCGTATCATTCTTGTATGACCATGTACTCATAAAATCTACTATGTGGTCGTACCAAAGTGTGAATTATTTGCTTTTACATTTTTTACCACTGATATGATACCCCCAACGAGTTTTAAAAAATGATTTGTCGTATAGGATAACTACTACTCTCTCAAGCTTTTAATACATGAGTAAAAGCGGAGGTCTTCCACCCTCCTATCATAATAATGTACTCTCTGGTCACACCAAAGCATGATCTAGTCACGTGTCACTCATCAGTTCCAGTTTTTTGGGCCGACATACAGAATTCTATATACTGTCTACAGCTACCTGACCGGACAGTGATGAGCTACTTTCCCGTCATGTGATGCAGCTACCCGAAATCTAATATTTTGCCTAACCCTCTCCATGCTTGACTTATAGTCGAAGTGTATCAACATCTAGTCATAGAAAGCTACTTTGTGGTCATACAAAAGTGTAATAAAAATGAAACCTCGAGGTATCTCGTAAAATTCACTTAAACCTCGGGTGAAATTTTCCAAATAATAAATATCACGAATGTTGACCTATTGACCTCCCTTGACCAAAGAGACATGTTATTTACCCCTCTCAATATGTTGACTGCAGTAAATGGGTTCACTTATTCGATACTCTTCCTAGTTCCTAGTCACGAGAGCCGGTCCCTCGTCTTTGTTGGTTCGGATCCCTAATCTATCTCGACCGTGTGTCTAAGGTAACGAAAAACATGATTTCCATTGCAACGATCCACGGCGCTGTTGTCGCTGCTCTATTCTGTCGTCAATCTAGGGTTCGAAACTTGATTTTTTTTCGCCTTTGAATCCCAGTATCGCCGCTGTAATCTGTACCCGATTTAGGGTTCTGGTTTTTCAAGTCAGTCTTCCTAAACGATTCTGTGTGGTTATGAATGTAGGGATTTCTACCCTTGTCTGCGTTTTCAGGGTTCGCACGCGATTTAGTCCCGTTTATCCGGTTTATTGAGGTCATGAACTACATTTGGGGAAATTTTTATGGACAGTCCAAGACCCTGGAATAAGGGTTCTGGGATTTGGCAATTTCCCTGGCGATTATGTCACGTCGTTGCTCTGTTGATGGTCGGCTCTCCTCCCCTGTTTTATTCACGTTCTATATTACGGTATCTGTTTATGGGAACAAAAATTGTTTGGGAAACTTATCAAAACCTGCTGTATCCACAAGCTACCTGGAATATCTGCTGCTTACCGGAACATTTGTCGTTATACGCTTTTTGTCTGGCTGAAATAGATTGAAATATTCATCTGTCATCTGCTTCTGTTATACGAAGCAGCTATTGGTTCTGTATGCAAGTTCTGAATATGTTTATCAATGGTGTTGTTTTGCTAAATGGCCTTTTATGTGTGGTTTTGACTTTATGTGTACTTATCCGTGTAGAAGCCGCCGTTCATGTAATTGCTCCGCTTGAATGCGTTGAAGCGGTTTATGATAGGGTTGCTCCATAGATACGACATGTAAACAATTTTAACCACTTTTTGTAGCAATGACGATGGCCATATGCACCAATCTGAGCTCACTTGTTATGATATACTTAAGTTTGCGTTTCTGTTTGATTTTCCATGCAGAATGTCGTCATGTAGTGGGCACAATTTCAACACAACCCCTACCAAGGATTTGAAATGCCACTGCAATT
Organism: Limonium bicolor; assembly: GCA_023374045.1. Lineage (NCBI taxonomy): Eukaryota > Viridiplantae > Streptophyta > Magnoliopsida > Caryophyllales > Plumbaginaceae > Limonium > Limonium bicolor. The sequence goes on along the minus strand of CM041777.1, from coordinate 321,591,982 downwards.
TGAGTGCACAGTTGCATGTTACCCGTAATGTTAGAAACTATGAGAAGCCGTATTTCAACTGTGCCAATAATAAGTGCAAATTTTTTGTATGGTGGAGGGACGTCTTCCCACCCGTCTCTTCATCACCAATTCATGCCTCATCAAGAGCTTCTTCTTCCGCTGGTGATATCGAAACTATGCTATTTGAATTGAAGAATCAAAATGCATGTCTACTTAACAAGCTCGAGGAGATACAAAAGACAAGATTGGCTGAGCGTGAGACGACGAATGATGGTTATGTGAAGATAGTGTTTGTACTAGTCATAGCGTTATTTTTTTCCGGTATTCACTGATGTAATGACAACAGACAACGTAGTAATAGTTTGGAGTGTTTTTTTTTTCACCACACCATCTGGAAACCTGACTTGTATTCGAGGTTTTTCAACATCCAGTTCTACAAATACACTCTGAGGTCATACCAAAGTATATAATTTAGTCACGTTTCACGCATCATACAGATACCCATGTAACACTGTACGTCTGCTTCGCGTGCACCCCTGTGGCCTGTCTCTTCGATTGTTGCCCTCTGCCAGTACTAAATATGATCCCTTGGCTGACAAATCATTAATAATAATCAACTCTGGATTAGTAGTTGCCAATATCCATGTTTAGTATGTCAGTCAATTTGACTGTTGGGACGCTTAAAATATGTCTTGATCTGTTTAAATCTCTTGGTACAACCTTTACAATACTACTACAATGGTGTGTCCTGGAATGCCCGACTCATCACTCATGGCCCGTTCAAGTGGCTCTATCGAACAGGGCCACCAAATATTAGGGAACCAATTTTGTATTTAATCTCTTTTTACTATTTTGTCATGAGAAAATTATAAAGTGCCTAAGTGTATTTTATATGAAGTGTTATAAGGGGCCACATGTTATCTATTTTTATTTTCTAATTTTTTATCATAATATAATTGAATTCTATGAGGGCATCATTTTTAAGGAACAATTTCATAAAAATACCCAATAGAAAAAATTACATGCCGTCGTCTTTTTCGAACAGAATTACGCGGATTTGCCAACCCCATGTAAAAGCAGCCACAGGGTCATGAACAGCTTGCCAGAAACCACGGCCATTGCAGCCATTGTCTCGGGGCGGTTTCTGGCAAGCTGCGATGACCGTGTCTGCTTCTTTGCATGGGGTTGGCACATAACTTTTTTTTTTAATGACTTAGCCAACAATATAGTAGCATTTCATGAAATCCCCCTTCTTTTAAGTTTGGTATTTTTATGATATTTTTCCATCATTTTTGATTTTGTCACGGGCCCCCAAAATCCGAAGCCCAAAATCATCAAGATGGCCCTTGGACTCTACACCCGTCCGTGCGCTTGTCAAGAATTCCGAAGCGTCTCCTTCTCATTCTCTCAAAACTTCTCCCTCTTCTTCTCTCAAACTTTCATCCGTTACACCATTAGAACTTTTCTCTCCTACACATCCTCCACCTTCCGGGAATGGATAGTGGTCAAAAAAAAACTTCTACCCTTTTTTACGACCGCCTTGTCCTGGGAAAACTGTTGACGGCGGATGATATGCAGCCGACGTCCATGGCCACATGGCTCCGCCAATCTTGGCTCCCATATGGCAGTTTGCGTTTCTGTAAGTTAGGGCCCAACTTTTTCCTTTTTGAATTTGCCCTCCCGTCGACCTTGAAGAAGATTTTGTCTATGGGGCTATGGCTGGTCGATGGTTCTCTATTGGCTCTACAGCAATTACAGAGGGGCCTTACAGCAGAGGAACATGTATTCAGATGGGTACAATGCTGGGTTAGGGTGAATAATATCCCCAGCAACCATTGTACCAAACGGTTTGCTAAACTCCTTGCGTCAAAGGTGGGTGTGGTTCCATACATGATATCTTTCGAAAAGCCCAGTGAATCTAATCTCTCATACTTGCGTTTCAAGGTTCTCCTGGATTTACATAATCCGGTCCGTCGTTCAATATCTTTGACTCTAGGAGAAGAACCCCTTGTGTTGTCAATCATATATGAAAATCTCCCAGATTGTTGCACTGGTTTTAAATTTAAATTAGATTCTCCCTTGCATAATCCGGATTTTTGCTTTGCCACGGATGGTAAATCGCTAAGGCCGGAGGTGTACTCGCGGAACAGTGAATTTCCACCGCAAGACGGTTGGCTACGGGTCGGCGCCGACGGTGCTGATACCTATACTGCAGTTGCTCATTCTGCCACCGTTAACACATCGTCCCCCGCCACCAGAGAGCAGCAAAACAATCCCGGCGTTGCCCATTTCAACCAGCATGCCTCCAACCCACCACCCAACACGGTTCATCCCCCTATGCTCCAAGCAAGTTCAGATGATGACAACCTTCCCATCAAAAAGAGGAAGATTGTAGACGGAGGAAGCTGAAGAATCGGAACTTTAATTACATATTTCATTGGATGAGCATTTGTCAATGTGTCATTATTCTTTTTGTTATTTTCAAGTGGGTTATGTCTCTTGTGTGCAAATGATGTTCTGTAGATGGCTCAATGTACTTGTTGTTATGCAATGTGGGGATATGTGACTATGGCTGTAAACGTGCTTTCACTAATGACTCATGCTGCTTTTGCTGTCGTTAACCCCGTTAAGTGGGGATTTATCCCTTCGGCTGCAAACTCAAGTTCTCGTACGTTAGGTTGCATAGGTAGAGGTTGGTAGACTGAATATGTATGGGTCAGTGACATTTCCAGATTATATAGTAAGGTTAGGTTATGCAGTGACAAATGGAAATTATCTTCATTCAATAATTTTTAAAAGTACCTTTAATTTCATATATTCAAAATATTCCTTTTCAATGACTGCATTAAGTTCATAACATTCAGCTCATGATGGTATTCACACTGCATATTACACAATGTACCAAGGGCTACTTCCAGTAAAGCGGCGACTACCAGTTGCACTTGAGATATAACTACCCACTCTTATACTGAATATGGACTCGACTAAATGACATGATACAGTCAGAATTGTGATAGTTGAACAGGCTATATGTTCATCATGATTTGGTTGCATACACACAACGTTATTCCCTTAAAATAGCATTAGAAAACAAAAATTCCAAACAATGAGATGTACTTTCACAAGGATGGTAAAGGGATGGTAGAATATGCTAATCGTGGCGGTTGTTTAGATTAGGATTTTTTGGATAAGCATCTGTCTCTACCACACTTTACTTTTGTTGTTGTTAATCTATTGGGCTGAAGATGATGTTTTGTGGATGGTTCAATGTACTTTCGCTGTTGTTATGTGGGGATATGTCCCTAGGACTGGAAATGTGCTTACGTTAATGGCTCATTCTACCTTTGCTGTTGTTTATTGTACATTTGTACCTTGAGCTGAAAGCTCAAGCTCTTTAGGTTGCTTAGGTAAGTGTTGGTATAATGAATGTATGGGTCAGTAACATTCTAGACTATATTGTAGGGTTAGGTTATGCAGTGAATCATGGAAACTATCTTCCTTCAACACTTAAAATTGGACCTTTCGTTTCATATATTGAAACGATTTATTTTCAATAACTGTATTAGGTTCAGAAATTTCTGGTCACAAATGGTATTCACATTGCATATTGCACAAAGTAATTAGGGCTACCTCCTGCAAAGCGGCGACCTACCTATTGTGGCAGAGAGATAACTACCCAAGTTGTCATCCTGAAGGAGTCGATTGAATGACATGATGATACAGTCAGAATTGAGATAGTAGAACATATTGTATGTTCATCTGATTTGGTTGCATACACAGGCACTACGCTCCCCTGAGTTGCCTGGCTCGTATGCTTAGGGTGTTCAGTCTCTTTATCTCCAGTTTCATAGCTCCTGTCTTCACTTAAAATTGTAAACCTTCAGCGACCACTATTTGTACCTGCATCAGTATTCTGGGTAAAGATTTTTCCGTACTCGATTCTACTTCTGACTTTTCGACCAGTGTTGTAAGAAGACAGCATATACGAATGGCGTAATCACTTCCACAATAACATCAAAGAGATGCATTCAGCAAATGTATCACAACCCACGGGATTCTTAATTTACTTAGTTGACATAAGTAGTCGCATTTTGAAATACAAGATGTTACAGTAACTATTTCAGTGATGGCCAAAAAGCAATTTAGACAGACACTTATGACAAAATAGAAAACCAGTGGAAGCAGCCAGTAAACAACGACAACGGCAGGTGTGTTTACCCGACGACTAGAGACACGGCATACGCCTCGTTAAGACAAGTTAGGGTTTGCATGGGGGCACATCATCTTCCTTTTTTTTAAAACACTACCACTCTTCAAAAAAAAAAAATCAAGTGGGTCGGGTTGAAGTTCACCCATATCCAACCCGTTTAAGATTGTATAGACCCATGTCGGGTTGAAGTTCACCCATATCCAACCCGTTTAAGATTGTATAGACCCATGTCATTATAACAACAAGATTTAAACTAAGGGGAATGAAGATCGCTTCTACCGTGCACTATATCGTTAGTTTTGGTTACAGAAAAACTAGTCTTCAATTTCATATCCAATTCCTTAAGCACATGCTCCACCTCCTCCTCATCATTCTCGAGTTCCTTTTGTATCAAGTCCATTTCTTCCAGAAATTTTTGGTATGCCAGCGAACGTGCGGACTTACGGACTTCCATTGTGCAAATTGCAAACTGCACTATTTGGCGGACACTGTTAGGTGGACAATCCTACAATCGAAAGACATATAATGAAGCTCATAACGAAACAAGACATGGTGTTATTCGTAATCTCAATGGCAAAAGGATACTGACCGAACCGACGCATTCATTCATTACTCTCTTCTCCACAACTCCCTTATCCATATCCGCAGGGGCACGTGGATTAAATTTAGCACTCACTGCACATAGAACACACAGTAGGAAATTAGGGTTCTTGAAAGCCGGTGGGTACTGTCCGTTGTTTGTAGTTTCCTCAAAATAATTAGGCTGAGACTTCGGAGACGAAGTGTGCCTTTTAAATAGAAAGGCCGAAGGTAAGTTGATGCATGTCCGCCACGCCTGGCATTTGGCGAACCGGCGTTAGGTGGGCGTGGCACACCTTAGTTCATTTTTATCAGTCGTGTCCCGTCGTTTTAAGAACTGTTTAAGAAAACAATATAGGACCCACCATGTTTTTCCCATAATTATAAAATGTTAATATAATTAGTTAAATCTTATATAAATTTAAAATTATTTTAAATACTACTAATTATGTATAAATAAACCAAGTATATCAAAATTCTTAAAACCTCACACGAAATCTTTATTGATTATGTTTTTCATATTGTAAACATGTATTCACCTTTAGTTAAATTAATATTTAATATTTAATACTTATACTTTGGTGATATAAAAGTAATATTAAAATATATTTGAAAAATATAATACGTACCAAACTATTCATTACAATATTTTAATCCAGAATATCAAGTGAAAAATAATAAAAAATATTAATAATATATATGAATAAGTTTATTTTATTTTTGTTTCAAAAATATTGTAAATTTTAATCACCTATAAAAGATTAAGTTCAAATTATTTGTGTATTATTGAAAATAGTAGTAATAATAATTAATATTAATGTTCGTATTATACAATGCTTAATAGAATGTTGATGTTTGATTTAAAAAAGTATTCTTATAATAATTAATAAGTAAAAAAATTACGTAGATAATATGATAAATAGAGAGAGTTTAAAACTAAATGATAGGTTCTGATGTTGGTCCAAATTACACATGATTCTTAAAAGGATGTTGAGGTGAGAGAAATAGGAAAGAGAGAGTTAAGAACCCAACTTTGAGTTCTTTGATATTGATGCTCTCAGATAAGGTGCACAAGGACTTGTAAATCAATCAAAATCACCCTATTTTCTACCAGTCACAGTAATGATTACTGTTTTACAATTTAAACCAGTATTCCTGGGAACCTTGGAAGTAAGGAGTATTAAACCAACTATTAATAAGAAGCGGATCTTGTACACTACAACACGGCAAACTTGGAAGTAAGGAGTATTAACCCACCTCGAATAATAAGGTTTTTTAATAAAACTCTTAAAACATCAATTATTTGATGCAACAAAATAGAGAGCCTAAAACGACTGACAAAAATGAACGGAGAGTAATAATTTCTTGAAATGTGTTGTGTTGCAGTGTATTTTTAAATTAATGCATATTTTACTAGTAGTACTAATTGAAAATAGACATATAATCTTACAATTATACCAGTACTAATGTAAGTTAACGTATTTGTGTTCTTCAAAATTAATAAGTGTGTCCATATATTAATTATAATGGGTAGAATTGCGAGAGGGATCAAAAAAACAACTAGTACTAGTACAACTTTTTGAGTGGATTCCACTCTCACTATTGCAGTTGCTCATTTTTTCTAGTAAAAAGTAACCAATAGAAAGTTGTCAATAAAGAAAAATACAAATCGTGTGCACAGAGCCAAAAGCACGACGTGCGTAGTTGTGATCATTTAATTCGATTTGATGTACTTGTAGGCGAAATACATCACATCATCCATCGGGGAATGAAGCGAATAAGTAATCCTACATTACTAGCCCACTCTACAAACACATCAAGTAATGATGACGTATACACTTCTTGATTTGATGTTATCCTACCCCACTAAATGTTTTTATTACAGTAAGAAGATCGATAAGGAAAAGAACTAGCATTGGAAAAATAAAACCCTGGTGTGTATTTATTTATTTATACCTTAAATGCTGTCACCTAACTTTGTTGCCTGTTACATTCGCCTATAAAAATAAGGGAAGTTAGTGAACGTAGATGCCCTCGCTTTTACAGGTATTAGGGCAGGCCCATAACGTCTATCACGGTGATGGAGTACAGTGAGAATATCGAATCGAGTGACGACGAACACTTCCCCCGAAAGTTCGAGTGCCAAGACCACAGTTACAAATGTCATCAGTTGTTGACGATGAGCTCCACAAGTTGGGGCTGCTTGTAAAACGACGCCTGGCCCGAGTACTAACCCAGGTAAAACCAATTGACACTTACATCATGCACCAAGAATTCACGGTTACAAAGTTGCAGCTTGATCTTCTGGGGGTAGACTACACCACTCTAGGTCAGCTTTATACAACATACCGCGACTGTTCGGAAAAATACGTCCCATGGCATGATGATAAAGAGGCTTGTGAGAATCATAGAAAGTTGAACACTACCCGTGCGGAACTTCTGGAGTACAGCAAGCTGCGCAAGTCCAAAATCAAGAAATTAATCTTACATTCTACAACTGGATGTCGTATTTAGTTTTAAGTAGTAAATTAGTTAGCTTGTGATTTCAATTAAATTATACTAGTACTTTTGGCAGTCCAGCCAGTCCCGCTGCTCGTTCAGTCGACTGAGCCTATTCACCTTTACCTAGGCATTGCTGGGCTTATGCGTAATGATTGTAAGAGTAGCTCTTTAGGTCTATCTACTATGGGGGGTTGAGGAGGGGGCTGGGGGTGGAAGTGGGTGTGAGCGTCAGAAACAAATCTTAGACGATTACGTGGCCAGATTTTTTGTCTTTGGGCTAGGCCGGTACCTGGCCCACCAGGCCCAGTATAATCATTATTATATTAAACAACTAGTTGAATTCTGTTCTTAATATAACTACTAATTTTAGGTCGGTAAACAATTGTACTTAAACAAGTGGTAAAATTGTACAACACAATATTAATCATCTAACGGCGCACCCCCGGATGCTTCTCTAGATGTGTGAAACACTTATTTTGGGTGTCTCATTGGAGAGATCCGGAGAATAATAACCAAAGACTTTGGTCAACCAAGCAGCATAGGGTATAGAGGAAGCACATTGGGTAATTTGATGATGGAAACCAACCACCCTGAACGAATCAACTTTACCCAATTTTATACAGAAAACTATCGCAAATTTTTACATTATAACTATATTTTAGTTCCCCCAAACTGAGACATCGTGTATATTAATGTACATGAAGGACTACCCACCCTTGAAAATCCGACTACTAACACAAAACGATTCCGACGAAATGCGACAAAATGCGAACCTTCGTGGTCAGACGCACCACCCTGACGTGTCCGCAGTAGACCCTAGTACATTCTAAGTGTAAACGTAGCAAAAGACCAAAACAAACAATACAGAACCTAGCCAACATAAATAGCTGAAATAGCTGGATTTAGTGAATCAGGTGAGTGTGATCACTGATCACCTAACCTGTGGTGGAGCACGCGTCACCGACCATGTCGGCCGTTGCAATGGATGGTGTCTTACTGTCGTACCCTGTTGTTGAACTGGTGCTTCTCCCAGTGCCAATTTCGCCGTCGAAATCGGGAGACATGTTATCAGCGGCAACCTCTACATTCCCGCCCATGTTGGTATCGAATCTGGAAGATTTAATTTCGAACAACGACTTGGAGTCTGCTGTGTCGGTAATTTCGGAGAAACACGGATAAGAAATTTGCATGTCCCGATTCAGGTCAGAGTCTGAACGACAGCAGGCGCATCCAACGGATGGGTGTTCGCTCAAAGAAGATTCGTGTGCAGGATCACCTTCTTCACTGGTCGATATGATATTGGGTTTCCAGCCACACCTGTTTGTTCAATATGGACACCAACGAGGGGGCTGTTTTCGCCCTGTACGTATGAATCGTCGCTTAGAACTACCATCGGTACAACAGCAGCTTGTTCAACGATGGACGAATCCATTTGTTGCACCTAAAACCCTCGTTGTATGACTGGGTTTCGCAGCCCTTTATTTTCATTGTTAATATTTATGGCGGTCCCGCGGGACTGGCCTCCGTCTGTTGCTTAGGTTACTTAATTTTAAAAGATTTTTATTCGAACAGCCTGAATGATAAACAATGCAAAGGAAAGGAAAGGGATTCCGGAATTAAGTAGTAGTACTATGTTTGATTCTAATAGGGAATAGAATCTTCAATCATTGGGTTCGTTTGAGGATCGCTGCTCGGAACTGCTGTTGGGTCTGCCGTTGGAATTGTTAAGTTGTCTGCTCATGGTTTTGCAGAAGCTATTGGTTTGGTGTTTGGTAGGACATTTACAGCGAGTGTTAATACATATTTTAAATTATGAGTAAAATATATTACTAATACTATCTAATTTGTATGCAACATATAAATGATGTCCGTTAATATTTATAAAGATCATATATACAATTATATTAAAAGTTACATATACATAACAAAAATAACCCTATTGGTTAACAAAATAATTTTAAAAATCACATTATGCCACTGGTTGCTATAAAGTGCACAACAAATTCAAAATTAATATGAATATATTATACATATATATATAACATTGTAAAAAAAGTTAATCATAACCCGTACAAATAAGATCACAAATTTAAAATTGTAAATATTTTTATATGTCTTTGCACCGTAACACAATTATTTAGTCCGATTGCGTCGTAAAATTCACGGTAAATATCGCGATTTTGGGTGTTGTGGGTCAAGGTTACATGTTTAGGATAAAAAGATAAAAAAATAAAACTAAAGGATGAAGGTCTCATTTCTACACGCACATATAGGCTCAACTCAAGACAACTCATATTTTTTAATTTTATCCTGATATATTAGATTATGAATCAAGATATTTGTCGCTCGAATTCGGGCCATTTAGGTCGCGGAAAATTCACGGTAACCATATTTTCTCTTTAAGAATTAATATGTGAGATATAACACATTGTTGGATATATTAGTTCAGTAATACAATCCTTATGTGAAAAAACGACTATTTGTACAAATTCGTTTTATAAAATAAAATAATTTTATTCGATGAACGATTTTTTAAGTTAAAACACGTATAAGAAGGCAGAATGCAAGGTTACGGTTATTCCAAGAGGCTTGAAGGGTAGAAAAACAAATTAAAAAAAAAAGTGCTGTCCCTTTTGTTACCGAATCGTGCGTGGCAAGTTTCCAATCCGCAATTTTGTACGCTTTGGTGTTTTTAAACAGACACGCAAATGACGAAAACAAATGTCATCTCCTAGCTGGGGCCTGCAGGCCTAGACGTTAATGATCATCATAAATAAGGCGTGTCAACTCCAAGTCATATCATCCATCTTGGTTTAAAGAAAAAACGAATAGTACTATTTAAAAAAAACTCGTCTGTGTTTGCAGTGAGTTTTATGGTTGAAATGATGTATTCCTAAATTCCCTAAGTTCCTATCTAATCTCTAATCGAATCCCTACTCTACGGCTAGGCCTTTGTGCTTCATCGAGTTACCTGGTTACTGAGTGCTCGAGCTTTGAGAGGGAGAGAAGCCGCGCAGATAATGCAATAGTATGTAATCTCGAATGTGAGAACGTGTGTTTTATTGTGGGGTTGAACCCCTATTTATAGTGTTTTACATTGTCAAATCGAGAGTTGCCAGCCTGTCCTTCTTTTTAATTGCCAGGCTGGCATTTACATATAAGTGGGATATTTAATTACCCATCCGGCCGGATCACACTCTGATCCGGTCGATATCCTTTGTTCTAGGCTGTTCCTTCCAGGCATATGGAACCGGATGCTCTATTCTTCCTTATTCTCGTACTTTTCCCTCTTCATCAGTCCCACAAGTTCTACTTTTGATTACATTAACGTAAAAAGTAGAACTTCCTTTTTCAGCGTTGTGCTTTTTGTCTTTTTATTCTGACGCTATGGCTTTTCTGCCCTTCCGGCTGAGGCCTTCTATTCTTCCGGCCATTACTTCCCCTTAGTCCCACAAGTTTCTTTTTTTTTCTTTCTTTTAAAAAGGAAGAGAGAACTTGCTTTTTCTAGTTGCGCCCGTGCCTGGCCCGTGCCTGCGCCTTTTCGATGTAGAATTCGCAGAGCCGTTTTTGTGTCAGCGCTCTGTCCCAGGAGATGCAGGATCTCCCTTTAATTTTATCGACTGGGCGGGAATCGAACCGTTCTTTTTCCAAAGTTCTAGCTTTGAACTCTTTCAGATATCTTCTTTCCTTGTTTGCCCAAACTCCGTCGCCTCTTCTTGCACCCTTTTTTCGGACCTTTCACCCTTTTCGCTTTGCTCTTGCTCTCCGCTTTCTTGCTTCAATGGCGTCGTCTAGCTCGAAGAAGAACAAGGCGGCTGCGAATTTCGTCCCTGCTAGGGAGGCGATTCAAGGTACCTTTTCACCCCAAGGGTTTCGTCCGTCTTACTTCAAATCTACCGTGCCTTTCTCGGCCGATCGAGAACCTTCTCCATCCTGCCTGGTACCTCCTCCCTTCTCTCTTTTTTGAAAGATGTCGAAGTCCCACTAGGAACTCGCATCTTCCTTCCTTCCCGACGACTCGCATCCATCCCCACGACGATTTCGGGCTTTGTGGATATGCCGTTTACGCGGACTTCTTCCCTCGCGGCCTGACCGTACCCCCTCATCCATTCGTTCTAGGCTTCCTGATTCGGCGCTGCTGCATGCTCGCTCACCTACACCCAAAGGCAATTTCTTACCTCCATGCCTATGTTCTCCTTTGTGAGGAGAGCAAAATCCGGGTAGAAGCGACCGAATTCGCCCAATTTTATTCCACGAGGGACGATCCTGATAGCCTGACTATCAAAGCGAAGGCCGGCTTTTCTCTCTTCGATTACAAGAAAGCGTCTTCCGGATGGAACTCCCGATGGTTCGTCATTGTCCCACCACCAGGTCGGTTTTTTGGAGTCCCCTACTGCCCTCAATCCCGAAAGGCCAATTCAGCTGTCCTCCTTCCCCGGCGCAAGAAACGCCTATCTCGAAAATCCTGAAGGATTTTAGCAGAAAACAGCCTACAGTCTCCGTATTTTTTACCCCGGCGCGCCTGGAGTCATTGAAGAAATATCACAGTAAGTCTTATTTTGGTTAGTTTTATCCTAATTTTACCTTCGACCTGTTTTCTTACTTCCTCATCGTTCCGGCAGATTTCTTTTCTAGAGGAGATAAGGTTGGGCCCTTCAATGGCTGGAATTTTGTCAGCTTTAAGATGGGAGACGAGCAAGTTGATTATTACGCATCCATTGATGCGGCTGTTGATGAGGCCACGAGGCTTCTTGGGAATGCCTCCCCCTCTAAGAAGAGGCAACGGGGCAATGAAGACAAGGACCATTCCGGTCAGAGGAAAAAGAGGACCACCGTGTCTCCAGCCCGTTCAGGCGGTGATTTGCCAGGTACTTGGTATGCGAGTCCAGGGTCTGGGCGTCGCGTCTTTCTCCCTCTTACTCCTGATTCAGGCCAGGGGTCTGCCTTTTGTTCAGGGCAGGGGTCTGGTCACCCAACCCCCATTTGTGAATTGTTTCCTGACCTGGCAGGATATTTCTCTTCCGATCCGGCCCATGGTGCTATCTTGGAAGATACTAACCCACGTATTGCTCTCTCTTATTCGAAGGAAGCTCTTGCCTTTCCTTTTTTGTTCATTCTATGCTGATTCTTTCTTCCTCAGGCTCTCAAGGCGCACCCATCACCATTACTGACAGCGAGGTTGCTCGTGGTCCAGCCCACCCTTCTCCTGCTGTTCCGGCTTCTGGTACTCAAAGACTCCGGAAGAAAACTGTGCTGAAGCCGAAGGCTGTTCCGGCGGAGACTTCTGAGACTGAAAGTGATCGTGGGGCTATTGGTACCTCAGTCCCACAAGACATCCCTGGGGTTGGTGATTCAGCATCTGTGGGGGTGAAGGAGTATCGAGCTGTACCTGAGAACCCAGAGCTCCGAAGTAAGCAGAGGAAGATAGGCAAGGGGAGGCCATTGCCGCCCCCTCCTCTTCTCCAGGGGAAGTTGTGCTCCCCCTCTCCCCCCCTCCACCTCCCCCTGCTCAGAGGGCTTTACCGGTCCTTCTCAGAAGGAGGGATGGTTTTACTACCGTGGGCAACCTTTGCCCAAGATCTCCTTCGTGTTGCTCGATATACCGACGCCTGAAGGAAGCAATAAGACTTTCTGACCATCCAGATCTCCTCTCCTTCCCTCCATCCACGTTCCCACCCTGCCAATCACTTCTCCTCTCTCCTCCGCATCACCACCTTCCACTCCACTATCTGATGTTCTCAGATCTTTACACTCATCCACACCTACGGAGATTCTTCATATTGATATATATTTTTCGGGTAAGCTTATTTATGTTTCTGATTATATTTTTAAGTTTTTATGTTCTATTGTTTTGTTGTTTTTTTTTTGTAGGTTATGTCTATGGCTCAAAGTGCAGAAGTTCAGACTCGGAATCTTCAGTTTGACCTGCAACGTGAAAAAAGTCGGGCCGATAATACTGAAGCCGAGTTAAAGCAAACCCGTTCTAACCATGACAGCTACATGGACATTGTAAACCATGAGATTGACCGCAAGGTGAAAGATAGGACAGACACTTTGAACAAGGAATTGCGGTCATCTCGCCATGAATGTGTTCGTCTTCGAGATGAATATGAATCAAAGTTGAAGAATTTGCGGGAAGAGATGTTTGCTCTGAGAAACCAGAGCCTCCACACAGAGGGTATCCTGAAGCAGGTACTCCACAAACCTTCCGGTGAAAAGAATGTCTTGATACCAGAGCATACTTTGTCTGACTTGGAAGTTTTGTTGCGGCAGGTACAAGCTGCTCACAAAAGGGACGTAGATTCCCTTACTTCAGACAAGGCTTACTTTGCGGGTGTGAACGCTGCCCTTGAGAAAGAAATTAAATCTCTTGAGGCAGACAAAAAAGCTTTGACTGAACAGAATGAGGCTTTGGTGGGAGACAAAGCCCAACTTATTCAAGAGCTCAGTGCATTGACCGAGGAAAAGAACGCTCTGGATGAGCAAACTCGAATTGCTTTTGACCAAGAGAAGCAGTCCTTGGCGGATGAGAACGCGACTCTTTCTGAGGGTAAAGCTGCTCTTGCGGCCGAGAAAACTTCTCTGGAAGGAAAGGTGAGAACCTTAGAGGAGGCCAAGCAGCTTTTGACGGATGAAAACACAGCTCTTTCTTCAAGCAAAGCTGCTCTTGTGGCCGAGAAGGCTTCTTTGGAGGGGAAGGTGAAAGCTTTAGAGGAGGCCATGGCCCTCCGTCAACCCGAAAGTGCTAAGGTTCCGGCTAAGGGTGAGTCTTACCGGCCTTTTTTCGCCACTTTATCTTTATGCCTTATTCTTACTGATTCTGCTTTCCTTCCCCCCTCTTCTTTTTCTTTTAAAACAGATCCTGAAAGTCTTTTAAGACATGTGGAGAAGCTTAGCGATCGTATTGATAAGCTGAACGAGGAACTTTCTGCCGCCGGGGTTCCGACCGCGATCTTTACCGAGCTCAGATGTTGCAACTTGAGGGAGATGTTGCCAAACATACGGCGTACGCTCGCCAGGCCCAAGAAGAATTGAAGAAACAAGGAACTGTTATTGCCCACCTAAAAAAGGCTTTCGGCTCTCAGAGCCGGAAGATTACCAATATTTGTCGTCAAACCATCTCCAAGTACTTCCTGAAGAGGGGGGAAGTACTGGATGACGACCTATATAATGAGTTGGAGTTCGACAATGTTGCCCGGAAGAGCAACTTTCTTGAAGACTTTGAGAAGTTTGGTCGCATTCCTGGTGAGACAGTCTTTGGGCCTGGTCAAGCTTCTTTCCTTCCCCCCGATAGCGGCCTGCACCAGGAGGTTGCGGGCTTTCGTCAAGCTGCTGGAAGATCTAAATCTGCAGAGAGTGTCTCCAAAGAATCTGCTGTAAAGAAGCCTGCTAGGGAATAGATGCTTTTTATATAGTAATTTGTTAGCACAGGAATCTTGTATATTTGTATTTTGGATTACTATTTTTGGTGATGCTTTGGCGTTTTACCATTTCTTTCGCATCCCTTAAGTGTTTTAAGTGACTTCCTTACAAGTTAGTTTTTATACACTCTTCATTTGGCTTTATCCGGAGCGACCGGATTTCCAAATGCTTTGTAGATCTTCCCTTTTGTTTATATGGAGGATCATTATGCCTTGCTCTAAGCTCTTTCACGAAATAGTAAATTCCTAGTTTTTATAGACATGCTAACTGGGTGGTACATTTCAAGGCATGATAGCCTGTAGGCACGCTGGCCGGATGGTATATTTCAAGGCATGACAGCCTGTAGGCACGCTGGCCGGATGGTACATTTCAAGGCATGACAGCCTGTAGGCACGCTGGCCGGATGGTACATTTCGGCATGACAGCCTGTAGGCACGCTGGCCGGATGGTACATTTCAAGGCATGATAGCCTGTAGGCACGCTGGCCGGATGGTACATTTCAAGGCATGATAGCCTGTAGGCACGCTGGCCGGATGGTACATTTCAAGGCATGATAGCCTGTAGGCACGCTGGCCGGATGGTACATTTCAAGGCATGATAGCCTGTAGGCACGCTGGCCGGATGGTACATTTCAAGGCATGATAGCCTGTAGGCACGCTGGCCGGATGGTACATTTCAAGGCATGATAGCCTGTAGGCACGCTGGCCGGATGGTACATTTCAAGGCATGATAGCCTGTAGGCACGCTGGCCGGATGGTACATTTCAAGGCATGATAGCCTGTAGGCACGCTGGCCGGATGGTACATTTCAAGGCATGATAGCCTGTAGGCACGCTGGCCGGATG
Source organism: Limonium bicolor (assembly GCA_023374045.1). NCBI lineage: Eukaryota > Viridiplantae > Streptophyta > Magnoliopsida > Caryophyllales > Plumbaginaceae > Limonium > Limonium bicolor. The sequence goes on along the minus strand of CM041777.1, from coordinate 321,576,425 downwards.
TAGGCATGCTGTAGGCCTGGGATGGTACATTTCAAAAAATTTTGCTTTTCAAAGGAATACCTCATTTTATTACTTTTTGTAAGAAGCGTTTTTATACATAAAACTTTTTGAGGCACTCGGCATGCCATGAGTGAGGCAACTCGTATCCCTCACTATTTTTCAAACGATATGAAGCTTGCCCTGTTCGTCGCTGTATTATAAATGGTCCCTCCCATTGGGGCTCTAGCTTCTTTGGTTGCTTTACCTCTCGAAGGACCAGTTCACCTGGAGCGAAGCCTCTTTCCCTTGTTTTCTGGTTGAAATATCTTTCTACTTTCGCTTTATCCTTTTCCATTCGGACTTGGGCCATAGTCCTGGTTTCTTCAAGTAGGTCAAGGCTGTCCTTCACCCCTTCATTGTTGTTTTCTTCATTAAAGGATTCCCATCTAATCGATGGGACCATAACTTCACTTCAGCCGGACAATTGCTTCCAGACCGTAAGTCAGCCTATATGGAGTTTCCCCTGTTGGGCCCTTTTCGGTTGTCCTGTAGGACCAGAGAACCTGAGGTAGCAACTCTGCCCATCTCCCCTTTTTGCTGTCCAACTTCTTTTTTATAGCTTTGACGATTTGCCCATTCGCATTTTCTACCTGGCCATTTGCTTGTGGATGGGCGACCGATGCGAATCTCAGGTCAATCTTCCACTCCTCACAGAATTCCCGGAAGCTTTTACAGTTGAACTGAGTTCCATTGTCTGTTATTATTATTTTTGGGATCCCAAATCTGCAGACCACATACTTCCAGATGAAATCTTGTGATTTTCTTGCGGTAATGGATACTGTTGGCATGGCTTCCACCCATTTGGTGAAGTAATCAATGGCCACATAAATGAATTTATATCTTCCGGGGGATGCTTCCGGAAAAGGTCCAACGATATCCAATCCCCACATGGCAAATGGGATCGGGGAGAGTATGGCTTCCAGTGTGGATGGAGGGCTATGTATTTTGTGGCCATGTTCCTGACATTTTATGCATTTCCGTATATATTCTTTTGAAAATTCCCTCATCCTCGGCCAATAGTACCCCATCCTTAGGATCTTGTGGACTATTGTCCTCTCTCCCTTGGTGGTTCCCACAGGTCCCTTCATGTAGCTCCTCCATGAGCTTTACTCCTTCTTCTATGGTAACACACTTAAGTGCTGGCCTTGCGAATGATCTTTTGTAGAGCTGTCCTTGTTCTAAGAAGAAAGATGCAGCCCTTCGCCTTGTCTTTGCCGCTTCCTTCTCATCCGGTGGCAAGTTTCCGCTTTGTATGTATTCAACAATGGGTGCCATCCAAGACTTGGCTATTGCGTCTGATTCAATGGTGCAAACTCGGATCTCCTTCAGACTCGAGTTCGCCTTTATTTCCATCCAGACTTTATTGGGCATTCTTTCGGCCATACTGGCCAGTTTAGCTAACGCATCGGCCTCTATGTTTTCTGCCCGAGGAAGATGTCTTAACTCACATTTCTGAAAGTTTGCCTTTGCCTCTTGAACCTTGGCCAAATATTTTCCAAGCTTCTCCTCCTTGACTTCGTAAATGTTATCGTTTTGTCGCGCTACTAGCATTGAGTCTGAATATATTTCTAATTCTGCATAACAAACAAAGAGGTAAGCCCCATTCTTCCCCCTTTAGGGGGAACGTATATGAAAATATTTCTATAGACACGAATGAAAACTCCTGTTTTATTATTTAGAAAAAACCTGTTGCCCCCAAGGCAGTGGCGACCTCCAATCCCTGTATGAGGGCTTCATATTCTGCTTCATTATTTGTTACTTCAAATTCCAGCCGGAATGCAAAGTTAAGAGTTCTTCCATCCGGCGTTTGGACTACTATTCCGGCCCCTGCTCCAGTTTTGCACCGAGCTCCGTCGACTAGGATAACGTACGGGTTGGTTGGTTCTTTTTTCTCTTGGGCAAAGGTAGTTTCGGTTATGAAGTCCGCCAAGGCCTGTGCTTTTATGGCTGTTCGAGGAAGGAAGTGGATTTCATACTGGGTGAGCTCGACGGTCCAACTAACCATTCGCCCGGATGCATTTGGGTTGTTCGCTATCTGCTTCAGTGGCCAATTCGTTCTAACAAATATCCGGTGTGACTGAAAATAAGGCCGAAGTTTTCGGGATGCAACGACTAATGCAAACAATATTTTTTCAATGTTGGTGTAGCGGCTTTCCGCTGGAGTTAGTATTTTTCCGGTGTAGTATACTGGTATCTCTTTTTTCTCCTCCTCCATTATCAACACCTAGCTGCTACCCCCAGTGTCTGCAGAGAGGTAGAGATACAAGTCTTGGCCAGGTGCCGGAACACCCAGCTTGGGTAACTCTTTGAGCATCTCTTTGATCCTGTCAAAGGCGTCTATACACTCTTGACTCCACTGGAACTTTCTGTTCTTTCGTAAAATGCTAAAAAATGGTATTGACTTTTCTTGGAGTTTTGAGCAGAATCTTGCTAAAGCCGTGAGCCTTCCGTTTAATGCTTGCACATCTTTAATGTTCTTTGGGGTGACAGATCGAGGATTGCTTGAGTTTTTTCGGGATCTACTTCAATCCCTCTTTGCCCGGACGATAAAGCCTAAGAACTTCCCTTTGTAACTCCAAATACACATTTTTCCGGATTTAGCTTGATTTGGAATTTGTCTAGGGTGTCAAAGGTTTCTTTTAAATCTTCCATGTGTTGTACCCAGGAATTACTTCTTACCATGATATCATCGACATATGCCTCTACATTCCGGGTTAACTGATGTTTGAACACTTTGTCTATCATTCTTTGGAAGGTTGCGCCCGCATTTTTTAATCCAAAAGGCATCACCTTGTAGCAAAAGGTTCCGGCTGAGGTAATAAAAGATGTTTTTTCTGAATCTTCCTCATTCATTCTTATTTGATTATATCCTGAAAACGCATCCAGGAAACTTAAAACAGAGTTTTGAGCCGTTGAAGCAACCAGTCTATCTATCGATGGTAGCGGGTAAAAGTCTTTAGGACATGCTTTGTTCAAGTCTGTGAAGTCCACACACATTCTCCATTTGCCATTTGACTTTTTAACCATCACAACATTAGCCAACCACTTGGGATAGGACACCTCCCTGATGAATCCGGCTTTAAGCAGTTTTTTGCACTTCAGCACGTGCCGCAACGTCTCTTTCCTCTCCTATTATTCTTCTTCTTTGCCGGATGGCTGGGTGCTTTGGATCCACTCGCAGGTTATGCTGGATAACGCTTGGATCTACTCCTGGCATTTCGTCCGTGCTCCAGGCAAAAGTTACCCTTCTTTTTTCCAGGAATCTCATTAGGTGAGTTTGCTCCCCCGCTGCCGAACGCATTTCCTATTTTAAAAATTTAGAAGGGTCAGTTTTTAAGTGTACCTCTTGTGGTGACTCTTTAGAGGTTCCACAGTCTTCCGGCCTTTGATCCGGTTCTGGCGGGAGAGGGAGCTTTCCCTTGAATTCTCTTTCCGACCCCACCGTTTTGACCATCTCTTGTTCCGGCATTCCCTCCATGATGCGTACTTCGCATACCCGAGCCATCTTTTGACTTCCTCTAATGGTCACCGCCTTTCCAGACCTGGTTAGATACTTCATTTTCAGGTGGTGAGTGCTGCATATTGCTTTGAAAGCATTAATCCCTGGTCTGCCAAGATACATATTGTACCCAGAAAGTCCTGGTACAATGAAGGCCGTGAGTTTTTCAGTCTTCGTTCGTCTCCCAATCCTAATGTTAAGGATGAAGTCTATGCTCCCTGAAGACTTGGTAGAAACGCCCCCGACAAAGCCTCCGAGGACCGCCGAATATGGTTTAATCTTACTTTCTGGAATCTCCAATCTTTTAACTACTGCCTCGGCCGATATAACATTCGCTCCGGCCCCGCTGTCTATTAGGATTCCTTCCATCATCCTATCATTTACTTGTGCCCGAATGACCAGTGGATCATTGTGAGGGTATAACACCCCTTCTTCGTCTTCGTCTGTAAAGAAAATCTGGGGAAGGTTCTCTCTCGCTTGGCGATTTTTCTTTCTGGTAGCTCTTGATGTACCGCATGAATATGCCTTTTCCTCTCGCTTGGGGTCAATGGCCCTACCTCTGAAAAGAGACCTGAGGATTTGCTTAAGAGAAAAAGTTTATTAGATTTTTATTACCGGAAGATTCCGGAAGGTTTTTACAACATAGATCCTTTCTAAAAAGGAAAGAAAAAGTTCAATTACACCGCCCTTGCTTTATTGTTGTCGTGACTGGGTTTACCTAAAACCAGAGAAACGAAAAAGAAACTTCTCCACCTTCTTACAAACCTGAGATCATACACGACTGATTTGCCGTGATTAAGCTCAGGTGGATCTCTTCCTCCTGGTGATTTCGAGAGGTGGAATAATTTGCCTGCCATATTGCTTCTGCTGCCCTGCCACCTGCTTTCCCTTGCTTTTCTTGTCCTCTTCGATGATCCTCAACTCCTTGGCCAGAGTGGCGCAGTTTGCGGTTCTGTGGCTTTTGCAGCCATGGTACTCACAGAGGCTACCGGATCTCCCCTGGATAAGGCTTCTTTGGTGGAGGCAAGTATCCTTCTTTGACCGCCGCCGCATACCTTCCTGGATCAACTTTAACGGCAACTCGGGCATTCTGAAACTGAGGTGCCTGGGATGGGGCTTTGTAGTAAGGCTTGTATCTTGAGCCTCCTCCCGATGAACTTCCTGACGTGTTGCCGGAAGAGCCATTCCCATTCGATCCCCCTTTCTTGTCGTTAACTGCTCTGAAGCTATTTGCCAAATCTTTGGCCTTATTCTCCGCCACCTCTGACTTTAGAAACTCATGGATCATTTTGGCTAGCTCTCCATGAGTTTTTGGAGCCTTTGTCGCGATCTTCCCGGCGAGCCTTGGCTGTGCTAGCCCGTTTCCGAAAGCCTTGATTAGGATTTTTCATCGACATCATCGATTTCTGCTACTGCTACCTGCTTATGAAACCTCTCGCTAAATTCTTTCACTGTCTCCCCCTTCCCCTGCTTGAGATCCATTAGTTCTATCGTTTCCTTCTTGATCTTCTTGCTTGCGCGCAAAGTATTGCTGAAACTCCTCAGTCAATTGCTTAAAACTTGAGATCGACTGCGGGGGTCTTGTTGAGATCCACCCGAGCGCTCTTTTGGATAACGTTCCCGGAAACAAATTGCAGAGAGCGAGAGAACTTATCCCCTGTGTATTCATTGCAAACATAAACTTCTGAACGTGAAGAGCAGGGTCCCCCGTTCCGTCATACTTTTCTACCGCAGGTGCGACGAAGTGAGGAGGAAGCTTTGCCTTCCTGATTTTCTCAGAGAAGGGGTAGAGAGTCATGTCGATCGAATCATCTTCTCAATCTCATCGCTGATGATCAGAGTTTTCTCTAGCTGCTCTTTTTTCCGGCTGTTACTCGCTCGGAGTCGCGATTCTTGAGCGATTCAAGCGCCTCAGCCATGTCCTCCCATTTCTTCTGGTATTCTATATCTCGCTGCATCAGCTCCTGCTGCAGACTTCATTCCCCTCCACTATCCTTTCGTCGATAGTTCTGACTAAGCTCTTTAGCATTTCTCTAATGCTTGCTTGGAGATCATGTTTTCAGCTTCTGCTCTATTTTCTTCGGCTGTTCTTACGTTATCGGTCTCGCCCTCAGGTCGGGGTGTCTTCCTTGTTCTTGGAGCCATCCTTGCACGCGTACTTTCCTTGCTTTTTCCTGAAAAGACACAACCTCAAAAGTTTCAAAGCCTCGTATTTCGCTCAAAATCAGATTACCTCCGGTGGACTCGTGGTTGCCAAGAAAGATCTTGAGCCATTCGTTTCCCATAGACGGCGCCAAATGAAATGATGTATTCCTAAATTCCCTAAGTTCCTATCTAATCTCTAATCGAATCCCTACTCTACTGCTAGGCCTTTGTGCTTCATCGAGTTACCTGGTTACTGAGTGCTCGAGCTTTGAGAGGGAGAGAACCGCGCAGATAATGCAATAGTATGTAATCTCGAATGTGAGAACGTGTGTTTTATTGTGGGGTTGAACCCCTATTTATAGTGTTTTACATTGTCAAATCGAGAGTTGCCAGCCTGTCCTTCTTTTTAATTGCCAGGCTGGCATTTACATAAGTGGGATATTTAATTACCCATCCGGCCGGATCACACTCTGATCCGGTCGATATCCTTTGTTCTAGGGCTGTTCCTTCCAGGCATATGGAACCGGATGCTCTATTCTTCCTTATTCTCGTACTTTTCCCTCTTCAATGTTTTCTGCAGTTATTTTAAAAAAAATACAGTCGAATTTTTAAATTATGCAGTCAACAGCATACAGTCAGTATTCCAGAGTTCGCAGTCACAAAAAAATATCTTTCATTGTTTAAGAACCGAGAGTTGTTCCAAATGGATCATTGCCTATAATGTCTCTAACGGACGGTACATAATGCGGTCCGCAAAACGGACGAAAATACTACGTCCTCAAAATGCACCCGTCATTTTTACGGACGGTATATTGACCCGTCCATTTTACGGACGGTATATTGACTCGTCCATAAAGGACGGTCCCACCCGTCCATTTTACGGACGGTATGTTGACTCGTCCATAAAACGGACGGTCCAGACCCGTCCATTTTACGGACGGTATATTGACTCGTCCATACAACGGACGATCCAAACCCCGTCCATTTTACGGACGGTATATTGACTCGTCCATAAAACGGACGGTCCAGACCCGTCCATTTTACGGACGGTATATTGACTCGTCCATAAACGGATGATCCAAACCCGTCCATTTTAACGGACGGTATATTGACTCGTCCATAAAACGGACGGTATATTGACTCGTCCATAAAACGGACGGTCTGGACCCGTCCACTTTACGGACGGTATGGTGACTCGTCCATAAAACGGACGGTCCTTTTTACCGACGGTATAATGACTCGTCCATAAAATGGACGGGTCTAGATTGACTCGTCCATAAAACGGACGGTTTAGACCCGTCCTTTTTAAGGACGGTCTATTGACTCGTCCGCAAAATGGACGGTATGAAATGGACGACAGTAAGCTGGTCCGTTTTAACGACGGATCATGCACGTTTTTTTTTTAACTGTTTTTTTTTTTGCGACTGCGAACTCTGGAAAACTGACTGTATGCTGATGACTGCAAAATTTAAAAATTTGACTGTATTTTTTTTAAAATGACTGCAAAAACCAAAAAATTGACTGCAAAAACGAACACTCTTAAAAAAAATAGAAGGAAACGGTTACTTCTACAGGGCCCACTGACAGTGGTCACATTCGCCGCCAATTCCGTGGACGAAGATCGAGTATCTATTGTCACATTTTGCAAAGTATCTTTGTTGTGATAATTTCCATTACTATTTAGCAGATATGATCACATTAATAACTCACGTACAGTCATACAGTCCCTCACATAATTAAGAATATGTGGCAACCGATACTACTTACTTACGATAAAACTTGTGATAACTAGTAAGCCAAAGATTTGAATAATATAATAATTATAATATTTGTATTTAAGTACAAATACGAATTTCATGTGCACAACGTGACTAGATCACACTTTGGTATGACAACATAGTAGACTTTTATGACTAGATGGTGATCCACTTCGACTATAAGTCCAGCACGGAAAGGGTATGTAAAACAAATGAGAACACGGGTAGCTGCATCACATGACGGGGATGTAGTTCATCACTGTCTGGTCGGGTAGTTCTAGAGAAAGATATAGAATTCTGTTGTCGGCCCAAAAAGTGGAACTGATGAGTGACACGTGACTAGATCATGCTTTGGTATGACCAATGAGTAAATTCATATGATAAAATGGTGGCTGACCTCCGCAATTGGTCATGTTCTAAAAGGTTAACAGAGTAAAAGTATCCTATATGACCAGTCATTTTCAAAACCCGTAGGGGGTATTATATCCGTGGTAGGACAATGACGCACGTGCCCCAAATTTTTACTTTTCCATATAGATTTACGGAGCGTTAATTAATTGCTGATCTGTAATATTTTATTAAAAAAAAGATCCAACGTGGAAAAATTCACTACAAGTCATCAGGTATCAACTCACGACATCCCACCCCCAAATTTAAATGATCGTGAATGAACCCTAACTCCTGCTAACTCACCCTCGTTCTCACGCATCACCCTCTCTGCTAATTGGTTCGAAATTTCACATTCTTCTCACCTTAATCTCATTCTAACCCACTGTTCGACAATGTCAAAGCTTCTCCTCTGAGACAGAACTAAAGCCAGATCGTGGACGCAAGCATTGCACAATCTGTTCGTTTCATCCTCGAGCTTCCAGGTATGTGAATCCCTTGTTCTCCCGCTTCGTCCGCTCTGAGGGATTGGTTTTGAACTATAACCAACAATTACGGTTCCCATCTGTCTGTGTTTCAGCTGCATCCTGATCTGATTGTTAGAACTCTGTCTAATTCTGCACAAAACACCTCTTATACGAAGTTAAATAGGCTATGCAACATTATACAAAGACAGTTATTATACCGCGTCTTTTGTAAATGAAGACAGTGGTGAATGGCCTTATCGTTTCAGAGATATATCAATGATGGCTGGGTCGCGTCAGCGACCACATCTGAAGAGACCAGTATGGATTATAACTTGTGTTCTGTGGTGTTCATTTTCTTATCTTTGCTTCCATCCATCCCCTTCAAAGAGGTTGCAACGACTATGTAAATGTGGAAATTTCATCAAGGGAGTTAACAGGGTGATGAGATTTACAGCCAGGTCGTAGTGAAAGAAATGTTGACAACTTCTCTATTCAGACAAAAAAAACCAAAATGGATCCGTGTCCTGTTTTTCAGTTGCAGAAGCTTAAGCATATTGTGTTGTACTATTGTAATACTGTCCGTTTGTTCAATATGAAGCAATAGCTTAAGACTTATAGCGTTCTCAGTTTTATTGGTACTTATTCGTTAACCTTCAAATCGATTTTAATCTACTTATTGTCTGTTGTGTCCCATTACTATGAAGCAGAAGCTTTAGATTTATAGCTTTATCAATGTTATTGGTACGTCATTAGGGTTCAGGGTTATGCAGTACTAATACAAGTGAATGATATTGTGTTGTGTTCAACAATGACTACTTGTGTTAACCCTATTTTTACTGTGGTGTGATGTTGATTGATTCATAGGTTTGACCATCAGCATGTCATCCTCAAACAATTCAGTGAGTCCCAGCAAATTCATCTTTGTAAGTGTCAAATGTAAATGCAATAAGAATTCCAAGATGTTGGTTGCTAACACTGCTGAAAACGGTAAAAAGTTGTTCTATCACCGGTGTGATACGTGTCAATTCTTCAAATGGTGGTATGAGGTGGAACACAACTTGCACCTTTTGAGAGCCGATTTGTATGGTGAGGGGTCAACCAGGCTGATGTCAACCATGAGAATATGACACTTAAACAAGAGATCTCGCAGAGTTGAAAGAGACTTTGAATGAGATGAAAACCATTGTCCTTAAAGAAGCCACCATTTTGAAGATTGAAATGTTTAAGCTTTTAGTTCTTTCCTATGTTGTTATTGGAGCTCTTGTAGTGTTGTTTGTAAAAGCAACATAGATAGAGTTGTTTTAGTGTTGTTATGCAGCTGTTTTAGTTATTTTAGTGTTGGATCTGTTTTGTGTAGTTTCCAATGTTTTAGTGTTGATTTAGTGTAGTATCCTATGATGTAGACATGGTGTAGACAAGATGCTGATGTGGTCAGATTGTATTTTGGAAGGATGTTGTTGTTGTCTATTTACACCACCTTTTTTCTTACTGTTCCACCACCGGTGAAAGGCTTGTTCTACTTTTAGTTTAAAATTGCACTATAACAGCATCATTAGCAGCAGTTCCCTTTGACCAGTTAAAACAGCAACAGCATTAAGGGATTCAAATTCATTACAATTGCACTACAACAGCATCATTAGCAGCAGTTCCCTTTAACCAGTTAAAACAGCAACAGCAGTAAGGGATTCAAATTCATTAAATTTCACTACAACAGCATCATTAGCAGCAGTTCTTTTACTCAGTTTCAGCATTGGCAACCTCTTTCATCAAGTTTCCTTTAATCAGTTAAAACAGCAAAAGCAGTAAGGGATTCAAATTCATTATAATTGCACTACAACAGCATCATTAGCAGCCAGCAGTTCTTTTACTCAGTTTCAGCATTGGCAACCTCTTTCATCAAGTTTCCTTTAATCAGTCAGCAGCCAGCAACAGTAAGGGATTCAAATTCAGTAAAATTGCTTTACAACAGCAGCATCAGTAGCACTACTTTTATTCAGTTTCAGCGGTGGCAACTTCTTTTATCAAGTTCCCTTTAATCATTTACAACAGCAGCAGCAGTAAGGGATTCAAATTCAGTAAAATTGCACTAAAACAGCAACATTAGCAGTACTTCTTTTACTCAGTTTCAACACAGCAGCACCACGTGACTTTCATAGCTTTGCTATATGCAACCCTTGTGCATGTGTGCTCAGTCCGAAGTGTTTTAATCTGTAAGGTTATCCGATCTTGCAACAGAAAGGGCAGTCGACATTGTTGTTGCAAACAGCGGTAAACCTATCTCTTTCATTCTTTTGCTTTAACATGTCAAATCCATTTCCACAACAATATTCAACCATCACTTTCAAGAACTGCTTCTTATTTGTAAACAGCTGTCCAACTTCCAAATTGACAGACCCATCACTTGCATGATCAGGGCCAAAAAATAAATATAAATGAACAACAAAAAGGACAACAATAGCGCAAATGGTTTTTGCGGAGGTTTTACAGCTCTAGTTAAAACATCAGTTCATATTGCTAAAACAGCACACTGACAATTATGTATAATAACGAATTTCATGTCCACAGCGTGACTACATCACACTTGGTATGACCACATAGTAGATTTATATGACTAGATGGTGATACACTTAGACTATAAGTCAAGCATGGATTGGGTTTGTAAAAACATGGAGAGGATGCGGGTAGCTGCATCACAGGACCGGAAAGTAGCTCATCACTGTGCGGTCGGGTAGCTCTATACAGTAAAATCACATGGCTCTAAATCCTAAAACACAGGTCTGACGTGAGCAATATCATTCCCACCTTTTGCTCCATGATTCACAGTCAATTCATTACTTAAATACACAGTGTGCACAAGACAAAACATATTGGTTCCCATAATTGAGTAGTTATAGATATTGCTGATACATTTAGAAAGACATAACTAACAAAATAATCAACTTTCAAACTTTATCAGTTCATAGGGTATACCCAATGTTATAAACAGACCTGTCTTCGGGCAAGCCATGTCCAGGGTCAGGCATAGGCGTGAATATGGTGTCGTCGACAACTGTTGTGATAAAGGCTGTCCGGCTGATGAGTACATGATTGGTAGTTCTGTTTCATTTCATTGTTAACAACATGCGTGCCTGTAATGAGCCTGTAAATGTCTGTTGTCTGGCAACTAAAAGTTGAGATCGTAGCAACGATATGTAATCGGACATGCAGTTGAGCGTAGTAGCAAATAAAACAGAACAAAACAAGATTACATACCTTGCTTAACGCAGTTGAGAACAGACTGACCACATCACGTTCTTTAGTGTACAGTCAAGAGGTGGGTCTCCCCAAGATCATATGTTTGATCGACGGCCTTGAGCCTACAATTGTTACATAGTCATGAATTTGGTTCTCATTACCAGTATTTGCCGTTGTGTATAGGTACCACGTTAGTGCATATACCGTAGGAGGGCTTCTGCATTGCATTAACAGATTCACGTTTGTTCTAGCAAAATATAGGGTCGCGTATCATCTGTTCTCCTGCAGCACCAGATTTGATTCAGTTGTCTGAACAGATAGGGTCTACGTTCATTGTTCTCGTGCAGCAAAAATTTACAAAGATATCTCTTACGCAGTATCTCCATCTGTTTCTCCTGCATGGAAAATAGGGCATTGCAGATTAATAGTGTGGGGTAAGGTACTCAACAACAAGCCAAATAGATGAAATAATAATAAATGCAACGTCTCCTAGGAAGATAGTCATATTCACGGGGCTCACACTGTCTTTCTGTAGACCATGATACCATCGAGCCACATCACCCATGAAGGTCTCCATATGTCGCAATGCAAATATACCACAGTCACTATGGGTATCCCGAGACTGCCAGGGCATTTTCATTACTACGATCGTTGTTGTTCCTCTGGACATAAACTCACCGTGAACAATAGATACCGAAGAAATGAAATGATTCACGGATTTGACCTAGTTTATCAGGACACAGGAACCACATGTGTTAACTGGGTATGTCAACGAAATGATTTGAAGAAATGATATGAAATTAAGAATCAGTAATTTTAGTTCGGGGTGCATACCAGTGTACGCATGACTTCTCCGTACTTGGCATGCACGTCGAATCCATCGGCTGTTGTAGCCATATTGTCCAGCACAATGTTACACTTTTTGTTATAGTCGAGCACCAACACATAGTAGTGCGAATGGGCGTGTACTGGTATGAATACCATATCGACATGCTTTATGTCCTTCGTCTCAAATCCCGCCTCGCTGAACTCATTGTACAGTTGCCTTATTATACAGGCAGCATCCTCATACGGTGCATTGTTGACGACATTCCCATTTTTCATTCTCGCAAGGGCAGTGATAAAAAGCTGGACAACCAGAATGTCAGATTATTTAGATTGTTGGTGGCAAGTGTGAGCCTCCTAAAAATCTACTATGAATGGAAGTACGCACGCTTACCGCTGTGCTGCAGAAAAAACGGTTAGGAGTTCCTTCATGTCTTCGTCGGTTCTCAAAGTTAAGCACCCTCGCATGTAAATCTATCATGCAGCTGTTCAATGCCGCTTTGGGCGCGAAACACAAGAAGGCTTCAACTGGAATCCTAGTATCACCTTCCAAGTAGATTGTGACACTACAATAACCAACTCATTACAACCACAACGCTGTCTTGCCGGCAATAACAACACTCAATTATAAAGAAGAGTATGGGTCGTAGAATACAAAACTCACGTCTTCTCACGGATATTATTTACAAGAAGGTAGACAAGCTCTTCTGTCCTGTCAGGCAACGCCGCCGGGTGGACAGGTCCATGAGAGAACGGGGACGCATATGTCTTCATACACCCCATATTTTGAGATGAGGATGCATGAACACACGTTTCACCGATCACACCACTACCCACTGTCTCCGGTCCAGACTTGGTCACTTGTGTCATTTCCTCAGACGCCACTTTCTGCTTCTCTTTCAATTCCTTTTCAATTCCTTTTCAGCCAATCTGACTTTGTTTTTCTCTTCTTCTATCGCACGCTGCGCTGCATCCAGATCCTTTTCCTTTTCCGACATTTCACTCCTCCACTTATCAAGTTTATCACTCTATCGCTTAAGCAATACGCCATCCTAAAATTAATATACCTCAGCTCACTGTGCAACCTCTCTTTCACAATTCCGATGCTTTTCAGTAGGTCAGGCAATGTGGCCGTAGGCATCCAATTTTTTCATAATTTCGTAACTGCATTCTTCTACAACACCAACCATACACGTACTAAACTCCTCCGGTAACACTTCAGTTTCGTTTCTCTCTTCGGGTTTACGTGTGATGGTGTCCTCAACTGCCAACACACAATTATGATCATCAAATTGACCCTGTTGCGCATGACTTGTGATGGCTTTCTCTATTGCCATAACACATTTACGATCCTCCACACGAGCTGGAGTCTGCAGCCATTTGCATTAGCGCGATTGTGATGAATCAAGGACATAGGTCAAACATGAATAGTATATTAGTATGTACAAACAGTGGTTAACAATTACCTCTCCGGTAGGAAACGCAGGACACGGATCCACAATGACAAGAGGTCTGGTATTGACGATCCTACCCGCTCCGATTTCCCGAATTCCTCTCATCTCTCTCTCTGATTAGCCTGTCTTGGTACATGTCGTTGTTCCATTTGGATATCGACGGATAACCGTGCTGCTCGTGACGGCCAACAAGAGCCGTTTTGTCAAAATAGAACAGGGTAAGGAACAACAGAGAGCCGGTGAAGTAGTGGGTTTTGAATGTACTTTGCTGGTACTTACGAACAGACTCTACCAACTTGTCAATTGTGTATCTACACCAGTTCAGCCTAGATGCATTTGACGGGTCTCGTATTAATGGCAGAATCATGTCGTTGCACCTTAGGTCGCACTTGCCGCTGACGCATGTGGAGACAACAGCACATACAAAACTGGTCTTGAATAGATCTGTCGCTCCCATTGTCGGCCATCTACTTATGAGATCTAGTGTTCTGGGTTTTTACTTCCAAAGACAGCATCCCACCGTAACTTCCATTCCTTGAACTCATCAGACTTTGAGTTTATTGATGCTGCTGTGATCTCAACGCCACCGGGGGCAAACCCTAGTATGTCATGAACATCATCCTCTGTTACGTCAACTCTTGTGTTATCGGCAAGGATCAACTGACAGCTACGCCAATCAAAATTTGTGCCAACCAACACCCCAGGCTGTAACAGATCGAATCCACCCCTAGATTCAAGAAATGAGCAAACCCAGTCTCTTGCAGGGCTGCACGCTGTTCTGGTTTGAGACCCTTGATGCCCCTTCTCAAACCAACAATCGACATTTTGCTGGTGAAAGGTGGGTTGGTGTTTTTTTTTTCTTTGCCACCACCAATTCCGTTGTTGAATCTTCAATATCCTCGGCCCTGCGCTTGGTGGACATTCCCTTGTTGCTTACACATTTGGAGGTTGTTGGTTCGTCCGCAGCGGACGATGGTAATTTAGCACTTGTTCCAGTGGAGTCAGGGCACGAGGGACGCACATCCTTCTTTCGTCTGCTTCGTCGACAGTGAAGATAGCAAATCCACGGTTATCACTACTTCAAAAAGAATTAATCGCAACAAGAATTAATCGCACATGCATTACAACCACATCAGCGAGGGAGCTGGCGGATGTAAGTAGAACACAAAAACCAAGGTCGTTGACAGTATTTGAATTCAAATCTATTCCGGATTTAGAAATTGTAAATTCGGAGGTAATTAAGGAGGAGTAGCAGAACCTGTACGAGGTAGATGGACAATTGGGATGCTCCTTCTTGATGAGCTCGGGTATATCTTCCATTTCCGCGCTATGATTACTACCGAGTTGAGGACGATGAACCGAAGTTTTAGTTAAGTGTTGGTCGGGGTCTCGAGGGCGCGCGGCACGCCAAGGTGTGTGTGGGGGGAAGGGGGGGTTGTGGCGAAGCGGAGGGGGTGATGCAGTCGAAGTCGAAATGGGGAACTGAGAGTCGACGTATCGGGGAAGGAACAGGATCAGAGAAAACAACGGAGAAGTTGAAACGAACATCAATGGACTTTCTTCCTTATTTTTTTCATCTACCCTTTCTCCTCGCTCCATCTCCATCTATCTCGTAAATATTCATTTATTATTTTTATACGTATAGCAGTTGTAATTAACTAACAATAAAAATATTAATGTATTATAAGTTATTTATATACTTTTTTAAATAGTACATAATTATGTGATTTAGTTACGGGCACATGCATGTATTTGACATTATTTATGCTGTAATAAAATATTACTATATTGTACACCATGTATTAAAATATAATGCAGAAATATATGTAACATCTACTAAATACCACAAATAAATAAGGCTGTAGATTTCAAATTGCAAAATGTGGGTAATAACAAAATTATTAAATGTTTCTTTTAAACGCATTCTAAATGATTTTAAGTTATGGTTACGTGTTTTAAGTTTTATATTCTTTTTTACAATAAATAGTTAGTAGAAAATTTTATTGTTACTCATATCATTTCATTGGTGTCTTTCATATCTGTGTTCATGTTTTCTTATAGTACGGTCATGGGAATTATACATAGTATTATTTTTGATCACCTGCAACAACATGGGATTATTGATTTTTGGCATTTTTTCCCCCACATTTTCGTTCTCCTTTTTCGATATTTGTTACATAGGCTCACCTGCAACACAATCCAGTTGAATTTGACCCGCTAGATTCATCAGCTAGCATGATACAAATAGGTTTGATTATTAATAAGTCCAAAAATATATACATTTTTATTTTATTTATTGTTTTTGAAATTCACCAGCATTTCACTGCTACCTAATGATAAAAAATTAGCATTATTTTCCGACAAATGGGGAGAATGGATACTACTAAGTAGAACATAAAAAGATACAAACAAATATACTTATTAGAGAATGATTTATATATCTAGTTTTTAAACCATCCTTTTTGCTTGAATATATCAAACATATATATTTTATAACAGATCTTTCCTAATATTACATATAAAGAGTTACGCATATTTAGTCTTAATTTTCATAAAATTGTTGTAACTAACTGTACTACTATTAAGTAGGAGATAGAAAAAAAGTAACAGGCGCGCATTACATAGTGGAGCAGGTTAATTTACTGTACGTAATTAGTTATAGATTTTTCATAAGTGTTTTTTTTTTTTTTAAGTTCTGTACACTGACTAAATTATTTACGCTTTTATAGGAAAAATAATACACTATTTGTTCAAAGGTTAACAGAGTAATAGTTATCCTATACGACAAGTCAAGCATTGTGGGGGTCTGGTGAAAAAAAATGGCTGGAGAGGATTCGGGTAGCTGCAGCACATCACGGGTAAGTAGCACATAGCTGTCCGGCCGGGTAGCTCTATAAAGAAGTCTTTTTTTTTTTTTTTGAAAAAAAAAAAAGACTTCTTCTATATGTTGGCCCAAAAACTGGAATGTTTGAGGGACGCGTGAGTAGATCATACTTTGGTATGACTACAGAGTAAACTTTTGATAAGATGGTGGCAGACCTCCGATATTAGTCGCGTATGAAAAGGGTCTGCAAAAAATGTTTCAAAGGAGTACAACCAAGTAGCTGCATTAGATGACGGGAAGGTAGCTCATTGGTGTGCATTCGGGTAGCCGTGTACAGTATAAAATTCTACATGTTGGCCAAATCCAATTTTGATGAGTTGCTGGTTGTAAGTGATACTACGTTTTAAGTAATATGCCGTTTTTTGAAGTCATATACTGTACTTATTTAACAATAACGAATTTTAGAATATTTTTTTACCATTATTGGTATTGTTTTATGGTATGTTTGGTATATTATGTTTATGATCTGTTCCAGTATGTTGATGCACATGTATATATACAGTACATATGAAATACCCCAAACCTTGATATGTGGTTTAAATATCAAGTTATGGTATGAAAGGCTAAAAGTGCCTTAGTAACATCAGTGAACAATTTAAACCATAATAAATGCATAAAGCATTAAGACACAGTTTGAGCAAAAACATGCTCTAAGCTATGAGTGAACTTGGTTAGGACCCAAAGAGCCTACCAACTTGATAACAGTTAATTATGATTTAATAAGGCTAAATAAGTCCTTAAAACCTTTGGTGGACAGTTAAACCAATAAACATAAGAAATACCTTAAAGTCTATGAGCAAAAATGTGCTCTAAGCTTGGGATGAATGTGTATAAGACCTAATGGTCATACCTATACCTTATTTAAATGTTAATGAACATATTAAATCAATTACTAAAGGAAACCAAGCTTGAAAACAAGTTAAAACACAAATGTGCTTTAAGGAGTCTTAAAGCACGTTTTTGAAAATTATCTGTAAATGAGTTTTGAATGGCTAAATGTCCATCATTACTCTTTAATAACATGTGTACTATATAGTATCACATTTTGGTGGCCATATTATGGAAATCAAATTTTCACTTCTATGTGCCTTGTTATAGGTGATAGTGATTTATAACTAGTTTGTAACATATAATGTATAATTGATAAGTTGGTCAACAAAGACCAAAACACCCTTCTAACTATATGGGGGCCGGTTTTATCATGGTGGTGACTCACCACCATGAGCTAGTAAAAATTAAAGAAAGAAGGAAAAGTAAGTAAAAATTAAGTTACCTTTATAACATGTAAATATCTTTCAAAAGCAATTCCAATCTTCATTCTTTCTTTCCCACTCACACCCACCGTAGCCTTCTTCATCTTCTCCCAAGCTCCATCGGTTTTGCTACAGCACCATGCCATTCTCCATCTTCTTTCACTTGTATCTTCTAGCTCCCTTGGCCAAATCAATTTTAAGACTATATTTTGTCTTAGTTAGACCAAGCTCTACACTTCTATCTTTTCAAATCTTCAAGAACTCCATTTTGGTGCCATGAAGATTCACCATTGAAGGAGCTTGAGCTCACCTTTTCACATATTCTTGTTCTCCTTTGCTTCAAGGTAAGGAAACTCAAAGAAAATCCATGTTTTCCTCCATGTTTTCATGTTGTCCGAAAATTCACCTCACAATGGTGTTTTTATCTTGCTTGTTTTAGCTTCATTTGAATCTTCCAAGGGCTAGGAGAGTCCTCTCTTGATACTTGTTCAAGTTCTCTTCCAATTCCAGGTAAAACAATTACCTTAATGTGTTAAAAACAATATGTGTAACTAGGGTTTACAATGAGATGAAGCATAATGCTTGAATACTCATCCATTGTTTGTATAATTTTGGTATTTGGCAAGGAACCAAATGCCCTACCAGTTTTCACAAGGAACAAGAAAGAAATTTGTGAGGAAAAGAGGTAAAAGCAAACTATCTCAATGTGTTTTAAATGCCTTAGGAATGAGCTTGATTTGCTTAATAAAATACCTAAGGAGCCATGGCAAATGAGCTATTAAAATGCTCTCAAGGAGACTAGTAAAGGAACATATGTTTTGGTGTATGTATTTGCAGGTCAAGGCATTATTTATGTGGGAAATTCAGTGTTTAAGGTTTATAATTTAAGGGCCTAAGAGCCATGCATTTAAGGGCCTAAGTGCCAAGCATTTAAGTTATGCACTATATTGTGATGTAGTGCTTAATGTGTGAAGTTTGTGTTAGAAGTGTGGTTGATGGATTTTAGGTATTCTTGAGTGAAGTAAGGTAAAAACCTAAGTGTTTGGATGTGGGTATATACTAGAGAAGCTATGGCCAAATTTGGAGATAGTGGATCACCATCTAGTCATAAAAGTCTACTATGTTGTCATACCAAAGTGTGATCTAGTCACGTTGTGCACATGAAATTCGTTATTTGTACTTAAATACAAATATTTATAATTATTATATTATTCAAATCTTTGGCTTACTAGTTATCACAAGTTTTATCGTAAGTAAGTATCGGTTGCCACATATTCTTAATTATGTGAGGGACTGTATGACTGTACGTGAGTTATTAATGTGATCATATCTGCTAAATAGTAATGGAAATTATCACAACAAAGATACTTTGCAAAATGTGACAATAGATACTCGATCTTCGTCCACGGAATTGGCGGCGAATGTGACCACTGTCAGTGGCCCTGTAGAAAGAACCGTTTCCTTCTATTTTTTTTAAGAGTGTCGTTTTTTTTTGCAGTCAATTTTTTGGTTTTTGCAGTCATTTTAAAAAAAATACAGTCAAATTTTTAAATTTTGCAGTCATCAGCATACAGTCAGTTTTCCAGAGTTCGCAGTCGCAAAAAAAAAACAGTAAAAAAAAAAACGTGCATGATCCGTCCGTAAAACGGACCAGCTTACTGTCGTCCATTTCATACCGTCCATTTTGCGGACGAGTCAATAGACCGTCCTTAAAAAGGACGGGTCTAAACCGTCCGTTTTATGGACGAGTCAATCTAGACCCGTCCATTTTATGGACGAGTCATTATACCGTCGGTAAAAAGGACCGTCCGTTTTATGGACGAGTCACCATACCGTCCGTAAAGTGGACGGTCCAGACCGTCCGTTTTATGGACGAGTCAATATACCGTCCGTTTTATGGACGAGAGTCAATATACCGTCCGTAAAATGGACGGGTTTGGATCATCCGTTTTATGGACGAGTCAATATACCGTCCGTAAAATGGACGGGTCTGGACCGTCCGTTTTATGGACGAGTCAATATACCGTCCGTAAAATGGACGGGTTTGGATCGTCCGTTGTATGGACGAGTCAATATACCGTCCGTAAAATGGACGGGTCTGGACCGTCCGTTTTATGGACGAGTCAACATACCGTCCGTAAAATGGACGGGTCTGGACCGTCCATTTTATGGACGAGTCAATATACCGTCCGTAAAATGGACGGGTCAATATACCGTCCGTAAAAATGACGGGTGCATTTTGAGGACGTAGTATTTTCGTCCGTTTTGCGGACCGCATTATGTACCGTCCGTTAGAGACATTATAGGCAATGATCCATTTGGAACAACTCTCGGTTCTTAAACAATGAAAGATATTTTTTTGTGACTGCGAACTCTGGAATACTGACTGTATGCTGTTGACTGCATAATTTAAAAATTCGACTGTATTTTTTTTAAAATAACTGCAGAAACCATTGAAGAGAGGAAAAGTACGAGAATAAGGAAGAATAGAGCATCCGGTTCCATATGCCTGGAAGGAACAGCCTAGAACAAAGGATATCGACCGGATCAGAGTGTGATCCGGCCGGATGGGTAATTAAATATCCCACTTATATGTAAATGCCAGCCTGGCAATTAAAAAGAAGGACAGGCTGGCAACTCTCGATTTGACAATGTAAAAACACTATAAATAGGGGTTCAACCCCACAATAAAACACACGTTCTCACATTCGAGATTACATACTATTGCATTATCTGCGCGGGTCTCTCCCTCTCAAAGCTCGAGCACTCAGTAACCAGGTAACTCGATGAAGCACAAAGGCCTAGCAGTAGAGTAGGGATTCGATTAGAGATTAGATAGGAACTTAGGGAATTTAGGAATACATCATTTCATTTGGCGCCGTCTATGGGAAACGAATGGCTCAAGATCTTTCTTGGCAACCACGAGTCCACCGGAGGTAATCTGATTTTGAGCGAAACTACGAGGCTTTGAAACTTTTGAGGTTGTCTTTTTCAGGAAAAAGCAAGGAAAGTACGCGTGCAAGGATGGCTCCAAGAACAAGGAAGACACCCCGACCTGAGGGCGAGACCGATACGTAAGAACAGCCAGGAAGAAAATAGAGCAGAAGCTGAAAACATGATCTCCAAGCAAGCATTAGAGGAAATGCTAAAGAGCTTAGTCAGAACTATCGACGAAAGGATAGTGGAGGGGAATGAAGTTCTGCAGCAGGAGCTGATGCAGCGAGATATAGAATACCAGAAGAAATGGGAGGACATGGCTGAGGCGCTTGAATCGCTCAAGAATCGCGACTCCGAGGCGAGTAACAGCCGGAAAAAAGAGCAGCTAGAGAAAACTCTGATCATCAGCGATGAGATTGAGGAAGATGATTCGATCGACATGACTCTCTACCCCTTCTCTGAGAAAATCAGGAAGGCAAAGCTTCCTCCTCACTTCGTCGCACTGCGGTAGAAAAGTATGACGGGGGGGGGACCCTGCTCTTCACGTTCAGAAGTTTATGTTTGCAATGAATACACAGGGGATAAGTTCTCTCGCTCTCTGCAATTTGTTTCCCGGGAACGTTATCCAAAAGAGCGCTCGGGTGGATCTCAACAAGACCCCCGCAGTCGATCTCAAGTTTTAAGCAATTGACTGAGGAGTTTCAGCAATACTTTGCCGCAAGCAAGAAGATCAAGAAGGAAACGATAGAACTAATGGATCTCAAGCAGAGGAAGGGGGAGACAGTGAAAGAATTTAGCGAGAGGTTTCATAAGCAGGTAGCAGAAATCGATGATGTCGATGAAAAAATCCTAATCAAGGCTTTCGGAAACGGGCTAGCACAGCCAAGGCTCGCCGGGAAGATCGCGACAAAGGCTCCAAAAACTCATGGAGAGCTAGCCAAAATGATCCATGAGTTTCTAAAGTCAAGTCAGAGGTGGCGGAGAATAAGGCCAAAGATTTGGCAAATAGCTTCAGAGCAGTTAACGACAAGAAGGGGGATCGAATGGGAATGGCTCTTCCGGCAACACGTCAGGAAGTTCATCGGGAGGAGGCTCAAGATACAAGCCTTACTACAAAGCCCCATCCCAGGCACCTCAGTTTCAGAATGCCCGAGTTGCCGTTAAGATTGATTGATCCAGGAAGGTATGCGGCGGCGGTCAAAGAAGGATACTTGCCTCCACCAAAGAAGCCTTATCCAGGGGAGATTCCGGTAGCCTTCTGTGAGTACCATGGCTGCAAAAGCCACAGAACCGCAAACTGCGCCACTCTGGCCAAGGAGTTGAGGATCATCGAAGAGGACAAGAAAAGCAAGGGAAGCAGGTGGCAGGCAGCAGCAGAAGCAATATGGCAGGCAAAATTATTCCACCTCTCGAAATCACCAGGAGGAAGAGATCCACCCTGAGCTTAATCACGGCAAATCAGTCGGTATGATCTCAGGTTTGTAAGAAGGTGGAGAAGTTTTCTTTTTCGTTTCTGGTTTTAGGTAAACCCAGTCACGACAACAATAAAGCAAGGGCGGGTGTAATTGAACTTTTTCTTTCCTTTTTAGAAAGGATCTATTTGTAAAAACCTTCCGGAATCTTCCGGTAATAAAAATCTAATAAACTTTTTCTCTTAAGCAAATCCTCAGGTCTCTTTTCAGAGGTAGGGCCATTGACCCCAAGCGAGAGGAAAAGGCATATTCATGCGGTACATCAAGAGCTACCAGAAAGAAAAATCGCCAAGCGAGAGAGAACCTTCCCCAGATTTTCTTTACAGACGAAGACGAAGAAGGGGGTTATACCCTCACAATGATCCACTGGTCATTCGGGCACAAGTAAATGATAGGATGATGGAAGGAATCCTAATAGACAGCGGGGCCGGAGCGAATGTTATATCGGCCGAGGTAGTTAAAAGATTGGAGATTCCAGAAAGTAAGATTAAACCATATTCGGCGGTCCTCGGAGGCTTGTCGGGGGCGTTTCTACCAAGTCTTCAGGGAGCATAGACTTCACCTTAACATTAGGATTGGGAGACGAACGAAGAACTGAAAAACTCACGGCCTTCATTGTACCAGGACTTTCTGGGTACAATATGTATCTTGGCAGACCAGGGATTAATGCTTTCAAAGCAATATGCAGCACTCACCACCTGAAAATGAAGTATCTAACCAGGTCTGGAAAGGCGGTGACCATTAGAGGAAGTCAAAAGATGGCTCGGGTATGCGAAGTACGCATCATGGAGGGAATGCCCGGAACAAGAGATGGTCAAAACGGTGGGGTCGGAAAGAGAATTCAAGGGAAAGCTCCTCTCCCGCCAGAACCGGATCAAAGGCCGGAAGACTGTGGAACCTCTAAAGAGTCACCACAAGAGGTACACTTAAAAACTGACCCTTCTAATTTTTTAAAATAGGAAATGCGTTCGGCAGCGGGGAGCAAACTCACCTAATGAGATTCCTGGAAAAAAGAAGGGTAACTTTTGCCTGGAGCACGGACGAAATGCCAGGAGTAGATCCAAGCGTTATCCAGCATAACCTGCGAGTGGATCCAAAGCACCCAGCCATCCGGCAAAGAAGAAGAATAATAGGAGAGGAAAGAGACGTTGCGGCACGTGCTGAAGTGCAAAAACTGCTTAAAGCCGGATTCATCAGGGAGGTGTCCTATCCCAAGTGGTTGGCTAATGGGGTGTTTGTGGATTTAAAAAGTCAAATGGGCAAATGGAGAATGTGTGTGGACTTCACAGACTTGAACAAAGCATGTCCTAAAGACTTTTACCGCTACATCGATAGATAGACTGGTTGCTTCAACGGCTCAAAACTCGTTTTAAGTTTCCTGGATGCGTTTTAAGGAATAAATCAAATAAGAATGAATGAGGAAGATTCAGAAAAAAAATCTTTTATTACCTCAGTCCGGAACCTTTTGCTACAAGGTGATGCCTTTTGGATTAAAAAATGCGGGCGCAACCTTCCAAAGAATGATAGACAAAGTGTTCAAACATCAGTTAACCCGGAATGTAGAGGCATATGTCGATGATATCATGGTAAGAAGTAATTCCTGGGTACAACACATGGAAGATTTAAAAGAAACCTTTGACACCCTAGACAAATTCCAAATCAAGCTAAATCCGGAAAAATGTGTATTTGGAGTTACAAAGGGGAAGTTCTTAGGCTTTATCGTCGGGCAAAGAGGGATTGAAGTAGATCCCGAAAAAACTCAAGCAATCCTCGATCTGTCACCCCCCAAAGAACATTAAAGATGTGCAAGCATTAAACGGAAGGCTCACGGCTTTAGCAAGATTCTGCTCAAAACTCCAAGAAAAGTCAATACCATTTTTTAGCATTTTACGAAAGAACAGAAAGTTCCAGTGGAGTCAAGAGTGTATAGACGCCTTTGACAGGATCAAAGAGATGCTCAAAGAGTTACCCAAGCTGGGTGTTCCGGCACCTGGCCAAGACTTGTATCTCTACCTCTCTGCCACAGACTGGGCGGTAGCAG
Organism: Limonium bicolor; assembly: GCA_023374045.1. Lineage (NCBI taxonomy): Eukaryota > Viridiplantae > Streptophyta > Magnoliopsida > Caryophyllales > Plumbaginaceae > Limonium > Limonium bicolor. The sequence goes on along the minus strand of CM041777.1, from coordinate 321,552,031 downwards.
CTGTGTTGATAATGGAGGAGGAGAAAAAAGAGATACCAGTATACTACACCGGAAAAATACTAACTCCAGCGGAAAGCCGCTACACCAACATTGAAAAAATATTGTTTGCATTAGTCGTTGCATCCCGAAAACTTCGGCCTTATTTTCAGTCACACCGGATATTTGTTAGAACGAATTGGCCACTGAAGCAGATAGCGAACAACCCAAATGCATCCGGGCGAATGGTTAGTTGGACCGTCGAGCTCACCCAGTATGAAATCCACTTCCTTCCTCGAACAGCCATAAAAGCACAGGCCTTGGCGGACTTCATAACCGAAACTACCTTTGCCCAAGAGCAAAAAGAACCAACCAACCCGTACGTTATCCTAGTCGACGGAGCTCGGTGCAAAACTGGAGCAGGGGCCGGAATAGTAGTCCAAACGCCGGATGGAAGAACTCTTAACTTTGCATTCCGGCTGGAATTTGAAGTAACAAATAATGAAGCAGAATATGAAGCCCTCATACAGGGATTGGAGGTCGCCACTGCCTTGGGGGCAACAGGTTTTTTCTAAATAATAAAACAGGAGTTTTCATTCGTGTCTATAGAAATATTTTCATATACGTTCCCCCTAAAGGGGGAAGAATGGGGCTTACCTCTTTGTTTGTTATGCAGAATTAGAAATATATTCAGACTCAATGCTAGTAGCGCGACAAAACGATAACATTTACGAAGTCAAGGAGGAGAAGCTTGGAAAATATTTGGCCAAGGTTCAAGAGGCAAAGGCAAACTTTCAGAAATGTGAGTTAAGACATCTTCCTCGGGCAGAAAACATAGAGGCCGATGCGTTAGCTAAACTGGCCAGTATGGCCGAAAGAATGCCCAATAAAGTCTGGATGGAAATAAAGGCGAACTCGAGTCTGAAGGAGATCCGAGTTTGCACCATTGAATCAGACGCAATAGCCAAGTCTTGGATGGCACCCATTGTTGAATACATACAAAGCGGAAACTTGCCACCGGATGAGAAGGAAGCGGCAAAGACAAGGCGAAGGGCTGCATCTTTCTTCTTAGAACAAGGACAGCTCTACAAAAGATCATTCGCAAGGCCAGCACTTAAGTGTGTTACCATAGAAGAAGGAGTAAAGCTCATGGAGGAGCTACATGAAGGGACCTGTGGGAACCACCAAGGAGAGAGGACAATAGTCCACAAGATCCTAAGGATGGGTACTATTGGCCGAGGATGAGGGAATTTTCAAAAGAATATATACGGAAATGCATAAAATGTCAGGAACATGGCCACAAAATACATAGCCCTCCATCCACACTGAAAGCCATACTCTCCCCGATCCCATTTGCCATGTGGGGATTGGATATCGTTGGACCTTTTCCGGAAGCATCCCCCGGAAGATATAAATTCATTTATGTGGCCATTGATTACTTCACCAAATGGGTGGAAGCCATGCCAACAGTATCCATTACCGCAAGAAAATCACAAGATTTCATCTGGAAGTATGTGGTCTGCAGATTTGGGATCCCAAAAATAATAATAACAGACAATGGAACTCAGTTCAACTGTAAAAGCTTCCGGGAATTCTGTGAGGAGTGGAAGATTGACCTGAGATTCGCATCGGTCGCCCATCCACAAGCAAATGGCCAGGTAGAAAATGCGAATGGGCAAATCGTCAAAGCTATAAAAAAGAAGTTGGACAGCAAAAAGGGGAGATGGGCAGAGTTGCTACCTCAGGTTCTCTGGTCCTACAGGACAACCGAAAGGGCCCAACAGGGGAAACTCCATATAGGCTGACTTACGGTCTGGAAGCAATTGTCCCGGCTGAAGTTATGGTCCCATCGATTAGATGGGAATCCTTTAATGAAGAAAACAACAATGAAGGGGTGAAGGACAGCCTTGACCTACTTGAAGAAACCAGGACTATGGCCCAAGTCCGAATGGAAAGGATAAAGCGAAAGTAGAAAGATATTTCAACCAGAAAACAAGGGAAAGAGGCTTCGCTCCAGGTGAACTGGTCCTTCGAGAGGTAAAGCAACCAAAGAAGCTAGAGCCCCAATGGGAGGGACCATTTATAATACAGCGACGAACAGGGCAAGCTTCATATCGTTTGAAAAATAGTGAGGGATACGAGTTGCCTCACTCATGGCATGCCGAGTGCCTCAAAAAGTTTTATGTATAAAAACGCTTCTTACAAAAAGTAATAAAATGAGGTATTCCTTTGAAAAGCAAATTTTTTGAAATGTACCATCCGGCCAGCATGCCTACAGGCTATCATGCCTTGAAATGTACCATCCGGCCAGCGTGCCTACAGGCTATCATGCCTTGAAATGTACCATCCGGCCAGCGTGCCTACAGGCTATCATGCCTTGAAATGTACCATCCGGCCAGCGTGCCTACAGGCTATCATGCCTTGAAATGTACCATCCGGCCAGCGTGCCTACAGGCTATCATGCCTTGAAATGTACCATCCGGCCAGCGTGCCTACAGGCTATCATGCCTTGAAATGTACCATCCGGCCAGCGTGCCTACAGGCTATCATGCCTTGAAATGTACCATCCGGCCAGCGTGCCTACAGGCTATCATGCCTTGAAATGTACCATCCGGCACGTGCCTACAGGCTATCATGCCTTGAAATGTACCATCCGGCCAGCGTGCCTACAGGCTATCATGCCTTGAATGTACCATCCGGCCAGCGTGCCTACAGGCTGTCATGCCTTGAAATGTACCATCCGGCCAGCGTGCCTACAGGCTGTCATGCCTTGAAATGTACCATCCGGCCAGCGTGCCTACAGGCTATCATGCCTTGAAATGTACCATCCCCAGCGTGCCTACAGGCTATCATGCCTTGAAATGTACCACCCAGTTAGCATGTCTATAAAACTAGGAATTTACTATTTCGTGAAAGAGCTTAGAGCAAGGCATAATGATCCTCCATATAAACAAAGGGAAGATCTACAAAGCATTTGGAAATCCGGTCGCTCCGGATAAAGCCAAATGAAGAGTGTATAAAACTAACTTGTAAGGAAGTCACTTAAAACACTTAAGGGATGCGAAAGAAATGGTAAAACGCCAAAGCATCACCAAAAATAGTAATCCAAAATACAAATATACAAGATTCCTGTGCTAACAAATTACTATCTAAAAAGCATCTATTCCCTAGCAGGCTTCTTTACAGCAGATTCTTTGGAGACACTCTCTGCAGATTTAGATCTTCCAGCAGCTTGACGAAAGCCCGCAACCTCCTGGTGCAGGCCGCTATCGGGGGGAAGGAAAGAAGCTTGACCAGGCCCAAAGACTGTCTCACCAGGAATGCGACCAAACTTCTCAAAGTCTTCAAGAAAGTTGCTCTTCCGGGCAACATTGTCGAACTCCAACTCATTATATAGGTCGTCATCCAGTACTTCCCCCCTCTTCAGGAAGTACTTGGAGATGGTTTGACGACAAATATTGGTAATCTTCCGGCTCTGAGAGCCGAAAGCCTTTTTTAGGTGGGCAATAACAGTTCCTTGTTTCTTCAATTCTTCTTGGGCCTGGCGAGCGTACGCCGTATGTTTGGCAACATCTCCCTCAAGTTGCAACACCTGAGCTCGGTAAAGATCGCGGTCGGAACCCGCGGCAGAAAGTTCCTCGTTCAGCTTATCAATACGATCGCTAAGCTTCTCCACATGTCTTAAAAGACTTTCAGGATCTGTTTTTAAAAGAAAAGAAGAGGGGGGAAGGAAAGCAGAATCAGTAAGAATAAGGCATAAAGATAAAGTGGCGAAAAAAGGCCGGTAAGACTCACCCTTAGCCGGAACCTTAGCACTTTCGGGTTGACGGAGGGCCATGGCCTCCTCTAAAGCTTTCACCTTCCCCTCCAAAGAAGCCTTCTCGGCCACAAGAGCAGCTTTGCTTGAAGAAAGAGCTGTGTTTTCATCCGTCAAAAGCTGCTTGGCCTCCTCTAAGGTTCTCACCTTTCCTTCCAGAGAAGTTTTCTCGGCCGCAAGAGCAGCTTTACCCTCAGAAAGAGTCGCGTTCTCATCCGCCAAGGACTGCTTCTCTTGGTCAAAAGCAATTCGAGTTTGCTCATCCAGAGCGTTCTTTTCCTCGGTCAATGCACTGAGCTCTTGAATAAGTTGGGCTTTGTCTCCCACCAAAGCCTCATTCTGTTCAGTCAAAGCTTTTTTGTCTGCCTCAAGAGATTTAATTTCTTTCTCAAGGGCAGCGTTCACACCCGCAAAGTAAGCCTTGTCTGAAGTAAGGGAATCTACGTCCCTTTTGTGAGCAGCTTGTACCTGCCGCAACAAAACTTCCAAGTCAGACAAAGTATGCTCTGGTATCAAGACATTCTTTTCACCGGAAGGTTTGTGAGTACCTGCTTCAGGATACCCTCTGTGTGGAGGCTCTGGTTTCTCAGAGCAAACATCTCTTCCCGCAAATTCTTCAACTTTGATTCATATTCATCTCGAAGACGAACACATTCATGGCGAGATGACCGCAATTCCTTGTTCAAAGTGTCTGTCCTATCTTTCACCTTGCGGTCAATCTCATAGTTTACAATGTCCATGTAGCTGTCATGGTTAGAACGGGTTTGCTTTAACTCGGCTTCAGTATTATCGGCCCGACTTTTTTCACGTTGCAGGTCAAACTGAAGATTCCGAGTCTGAACTTCTGCACTTTGAGCCATAGACATAACCTACAAAAAAAAACAACAAAACAAATAGAACATAAAAACTTAAAAAATATATATCAGAAAGGCATGGAAGGATGGGAGGAGGGCGGTGCTTACCCGAAAAATGCTTTGCCACATCAGATTGAAGACATCTCCCGTGGGAATGGAGTGACGCATGATAGCATCGGCTGCTCCAACCCCAGCTCTCAGTCTTTCTTTGGTGGCGGTGACAATGGATGGAGGAGCGAAGATCCCATCTGGATGGTCAGAAAGTCTTATTGCTTCCTTCCAGGCGTCGGTATATCGAGCAACATCGAAGGAGATCTTGGGCAAAGGTTGCCCACGGTAGTAAAACCATCCCTCCTTCTGAGAAGGACCGGTAAAGCCCTCCTGAGCAGGGGGAGGTGGAGAGGAGGGGGGAGCAGCAACATCTTCCCCTGGAGAAGAGGAGGGGGCGGCAATGGCCTCCCCTTGCCTATCTTCCCTCTGCTTACTTCGGAGCTCTGGGTTCTCAGGTACAGCTCGATACTCCTTCACCCCCACAGATGCTGAATCACCAACCCCAGGGATGTCTTGTGGGACTGAGGTACCAATAGCCCCACGATCACTTTCAGTCTCAGAAGTCTCCGCCGGAACAGCCTTCGGCTTCAGCACAGTTTTCTTCCGGAGTCTTTGAGTACCAGAAGCCGGAACAGCAGGAGAAGGGTGGGCTGGACCACGAGCAACCTCGCTGTCAGTAACGGTGATGGGTGCGCCTTGAGAGCCTGAGGAAGAAAGAATCAGCATAGAATGAACAAAAAGGAAAGGCAAGAGCTTCCTTCGAATAAGAGAGAGCAATACGTGGGTTAGTATCTTCCAAGATAGCACCATGGGCCGGATCGGAAGAGAAATATCCTGCCAGGTCAGGAAACAATTCACAAATGGGGGTTGGGTGACCAGACCCCTGCCCTGAACAAAAGGCAGACCCCCTGGCCTGAATCAGGAGTAAGAGGGAGAAAGACGCGACGCCCAGACCCTGGACTCGCATACCAAGTACCTGGCAAATCACCGCCTGAACGGGCTGGAGACACGGTGGTCCTCTTTTTCCTCTGACCGGAATGGTCCTTGTCTTCATTGCCCCGTTGCCTCTTCTTAGAGGGGGAGGCATTCCCAAGAAGCCTCGTGGCCTCATCAACAGCCGCATCAATGGATGCGTAATAATCAACTTGCTCGTCTCCCATCTTAAAGCTGACAAAATTCCAGCCATTGAAGGGCCCAACCTTATCTCCTCTAGAAAAGAAATCTGCCGGAACGATGAGGAAGTAAGAAAACAGGTCGAAGGTAAAATTAGGATAAACTAACCAAAATAAGACTTACTGTGATATTTCTTCAATGACTCCAGGCGCGCCGGGGTAAAAAATACGGAGACTGTAGGCTGTTTTCTGCTTATCACCTTCAGGATTTTCGAGATAGGCGTTTCTTGCGCCGGGAAGGAGGACAGCTGAATTGGCCTTTCGGGATTGAAGGGCAGTAGGGGACTCCCAAAAACCGACCTGGTGGTGGGACAATGACGAACCATCGGGAGTTCCATCCGGAAGACGCTTTCTTGTAATCGAAGAGAGAAAAGCCGGCCTTCGCTTTGATAGTCAGGCTATCAGGATCGTCCCTCGTGGAATAAAATTGGGCGAATTCGGTCGCTTCTACCCGGATTTTGCTCTCCTCACAAAGGAGAACATAGGCATGGAGGTAAGAAATTGCCTTTGGGTGTAGGTGAGCGAGCATGCAGCAGCGCGCGAATCAGGAAGCCTAGAACGAATGGATGAGGGGGTACGGTCAGGCCGCGAGGGAAGAAGTCCGCGTAAACGGCATATCCAAGCCCGAAATCGTCGTGGGGATGCGAGTCGTCGGAAGGAAGGAAGATGCGAGTTCCTAGTGGGACTTCGACATCTTTCAAAAAAGAGAGAAGGGAGGAGGTATCCAGGCAGGATGGAGAAGGTTCTCGATCGGCCGAGAAAGGCACGGTAGATTTCAAGTAAGACGGACGAAACCCTTGGGGTGAAAAGGTACCTTGAATCGCCTCCCTAGCAGGGACGAAATTCGCAGCCGCCTTGTTCTTCTTCGAGCTAGACGACGCCATTGAAGCAAGAAAGCGGAGAGCAAGAGCAAAGCGAAAAGGGTGAAAGGTCCGAAAAAAGGGTGCAAGAAGAGGCGACGGAGTTTGGGCAAACAAGGAAAGAAGATATCTGAAAGAGTTCAAAGCTAGAACTTTGGAAAAAGAACGGTTCGATTCCCGCCCAGTCGATAAAATTAAAGGGAGATCCTGCATCTTCCTGGGGACAGAGCGCTGACACAAAAACGGCTCTGCGAATTCTACATCGAAAAGGCGCAGGCACGGGCCAGGCACGGGCGCAACTAGAAAAAGCAAGTTCTCTTTCCTTTTTAAAAAAAGAAAAGAAAAAAAAGAAACTTGTGGGACTAAGGGGAAGTAATGGCCGGAAGAATAGAAGGCCTCAGCCGGAAGGGCAGAAAAGCCATAGCGTCAGAATAAAAAGCAACAAAAGCACACGCTGAAAAAGGAAGTTCTACTTTTTACGTTAATATAATCAAAAGTAGAACTTGTGGGACTGATGAAGAGGGAAAAGTACGAGAATAAGGAAGAATAGAGCATCCGGTTCCATATGCCTGGAAGGAACAGCCTAGAACAAAGGATATCGACCGGATCAGAGTGTGATCCGCCGGATGGGTAATTAAATATCCCACTTATATGTAAATGCCAGCCTGGCAATTAAAAAGAAGGACAGGCTGGCAACTCTCGATTTGACAATGTAAAACACTATAAATAGGGGTTCAACCCCACAATAAAACCACGTTCTCACATTCGAGATTACATACTATTGCATTATCTGCGCGGTTCTCTCCCTCTCAAAGCTCGAGCACTCAGTAACCAGGTAACTCGATGAAGCACAAAGGCCTAGCAGTAGAGTAGGGATTCGATTAGAGATTAGATAGGAACTTAGGGAATTTAGGAATACATCATTTCAACCATAAAACTCACTGCAAAACACAGACAGTTTTTAAATAGTACTATTCGTTTTTTCTTAAACCCAAGATGGATGATATGACTTGGAGTTGACACGCCTAATTTATATGATCATTAACGTCTAGGCTGCAGGCCCCAGCTAGGAGATGACATTTGTTTTCGTCATTTGCGTGTCTGTTTAAAACACCAAAGCGTACAAAATTGGCGGATGGAAACTTGCCACGCACGATTCGGTAACAAAAGGGACAGCACTTTTTTTTTTAATTTGTTTTTCTACCCTTCAAGCCTCTTGGAATAACCGTAACCTTGCATTCTGCCTTCTTATACGTGTTTTAACTTAAAAAATCGTTCATCGAATAAAATTATTTTATTTTATAAAACGAATTTGTACAACATAGTCGTTTTTTCACATAAGGATTGTATTACTGAACTAATATATCCAACAATGTGTTATATCTCACATATTAATTCTTAAAGAGAAATATGGTTTACCGTGAATTTCCGCGACCTAAATGGCCCGAATTCGAGCGACAAATATCTTGATTCATAATCTAATATATCAGGATAAAATTAAAAATATGAGTTGTCTTGAGTTGAGCCTATATGTGCGTGTAGAAATGACCTTCATCCTTTAGTTTTTATTTTTTATCTTTTTTATCCTAAACACATGTAACCTTGACCCACAACACCCAAAATCGCGATATTTACCGTGAATTTTACGACGCAATCGGACTAAATAATTGTGTTACGGTGCAAAGACATATAAAAATATTTACAATTTTTAAATTTGTGATCTTATTTGTACGGGTTATGATTAACTTTTTTTACAATGTTATATATATATGTATAATATATTCATATTAATTTTGAATTTGTTGTGCACTTTATAGCAACCAGTGGCATAATGTGATTTTTAAAATTATTTTGTTAACCAATAGGTTATTTTTGTTATGTATATGTAACTTTTAATATAATTGTATATATGATCTTTATAAATATTAACGGACATCATTTATATGTTGCATACAAATTAGATAGTATTAGTAATATATTTTACTCATAATTTAAAATATGTATTAACACTCGCTGTAAATGTCCTACCAAACACCAACCAATAGCTTCTGCAAAACCATGAGCAGACAACTTAACAATTCCAACGGCAGACCCAACAGCAGTTCCGAGCAGCGATCCTCAAACGAACCCAATGATTGAAGATTCTATTCCCTATTAGAATCAAACATAGTACTACTACTTAATTCCGGAATCCCTTTCCTTTCCTTTGCATTGTTTATCATTCAGGCTGTTCGAATAAAAATCTTTTAAAATTAAGTACCTAAGCAACAGACGGAGGCCAGTCCCGCGGGACCGCCATAAATATTAACAATGAAAATAAAGGGCTGCGAAACCCAGTCATACAACGAGGGTTTAGGGTGCAACAAATGGATTCGTCCATCGTTGAACAAGCTGCTGTTGTACCGATGGTAGTTCTAAGCGACGATTCATACGTACAGGGCGAAAACAGCCCCCTCGTTGGTGTCCATATTGAACAAACAGGTGTGGCTGGAAACCCAATTATCATATCGACCAGTGAAGAAGGTGATCCTGCACACGAATCTTCTTTGAGCGAACACCCATCCGTTGGATGCGCCTGCTGTCGTTCAGACTCTGACCTGAATCGGGACATGCAAATTTCTTTCCGTGTTTCTCTCCGAAATTACCGACACAGCATAGACTCCAAGTCGTTGTTCGAAATTAAATCTTCCAGATTCGATACCAACATGGGCGGGAATGTAGAGGTTGCCGCTGATAACATGTCTCCCGATTTCGACGGCGAAATTGGCACTGGGAGAAGCACCAGTTCAACAACAGGGTACGACAGTAAGACACCATCCATTGCAACGGCCGACATGGTCGGTGACGCGTGCTCCACCACAGGTTAGGTGATCAGTGATCACACTCACCTGATTCACTAAATCCAGCTATTTCAGCTATTTATGTTGGCTAGGTTCTGTATTGTTTGTTTTGGTCTTTTGCTACGTTTACACTTAGAATGTACTAGGGTCTACTGGACACGTCAGGGTTGGTGCGTCTGACCACGAAGGTTCGCATTTTGTCGCATTTCCGTCGGAATCGTTTTTGTGTTAGTAGTCGGATTTTCAAGGGTGGGTAGTCCTTCATGTACATTAATATACACGATGTCTCAGTTTGGGGGAACTAAAATATAGTTATAATGTAAATATTTGCGATAGTTTTCTGTATAAAATTGGGTAAAGTTGATTCGTTCAGGGTGGTTATTCCATCATCAAATTACCCAATGTGCTTCCTCTATACCCTATGCTGCTTGGTTGACCAAAGTCTTTGGTTATTATTCTCCGGATCTCTCCAATGAGACACCCAAAATAAGTGTTTCACACATCTAGAGAAGCATCCGGGGGTGCGCCGTTAGATGATTAATATTGTGTTGTACAATTTTACCACTTGTTTAAGTACAATTGTTTACCGACCTAAAATTAGTAGTTATATTAAGAACAGAATTCAACTAGTTGTTTAATATAATAATGATTATACTGGGCCTGGTGGGCCAGGTACCGGCCTAGCCCAAAGACAAAAAATCTGGCCACGTAATCGTCTAAGATTTGTTTCTGACGCTCACACCCACTTCCACCCCCAGCCCCCCTCCTCAACCCCCCATAGTAGATAGACCTAAAGAGCTACTCTTACAATCATTACGCATAAGCCCAGCAATGCCTAGGTAAAGGTGAATAGGCTCAGTCGACTGAACGAGCAGCGGGACTGGCTGGACTGCCAAAAGTACTAGTATAATTTAATTGAAATCACAAGCTAACTAATTTACTACTTAAAACTAAATACGACATCCAGTTGTAGAATGTAAGATTAATTTCTTGATTTTGGACTTGCGCAGCTTGCTGTACTCCAGAAGTTCCGCACGGGTAGTGTTCAACTTTCTATGATTCTCACAAGCCTCTTTATCATCATGCCATGGGACGTATTTTTCCGAACAGTCGCGGTATGTTGTATAAAGCTGACCTAGAGTGGTGTAGTCTACCCCCAGAAGATCAAGCTGCAACTTTGTAACCGTGAATTCTTGGTGCATGATGTAAGTGTCAATTGGTTTTACCTGGGTTAGTACTCGGGCCAGGCGTCGTTTTACAAGCAGCCCCAACTTGTGGAGCTCATCGTCAACAACTGATGACATTTGTAACTGTGGTCTTGGCACTCGAACTTTCGGGGGGAAGTGTTCGTCGTCACTCGATTCGATATTCTCACTGTACTCCATCACCGTGATAGACGTTATGGGCCTGCCCTAATACCTGTAAAAGCGAGGGCATCTACGTTCACTAACTTCCCTTATTTTTATAGGCGAATGTAACAGGCAACAAAGTTAGGTGACAGCATTTAAGGTATAAATAAATAAATACACACCAGGGTTTTATTTTTCCAATGCTAGTTCTTTTCCTTATCGATCTTCTTACTGTAATAAAAACATTTAGTGGGGTAGGATAACATCAAATCAAGAAGTGTATACGTCATCATTACTTGATGTGTTTGTAGAGTGGGCTAGTAATGTAGGATTACTTATTCGCTTCATTCCCCGATGGATGATGTATTTCGCCTACAAGTACATCAAATCGAATTAAATGATCACAACTACGCACGTCGTGCTTTTGGCTCTGTGCACACGATTTGTATTTTTCTTTATTGACAACTTTCTATTGGTTACTTTTTACTAGAAAAAATGAGCAACTGCAATAGTGAGAGTGGAATCCACTCAAAAAGTTGTACTAGTACTAGTTGTTTTTTATTGATCCCTCTCGCAATTCTACCCATTATAATTAATATATGGACACACTTATTAATTTTGAAGAACACAAATACGTTAACTTACATTAGTACTGGTATAATTGTAAGATTATATGTCTATTTTCAATTAGTACTACTAGTAAAATATGCATTAATTTAAAAATACACTGCAACACAACACATTTCAAGAAATTATTACTCTCCGTTCATTTTTGTCAGTCGTTTTAGGCTCTCTATTTTGTTGCATCAAATAATTGATGTTTTAAGAGTTTTTATTAAAAAACCTTATTATTCGAGGTGGGTTAATACTCCTTACTTCCAAGTTTGCCGTGTTGTAGTGTACAAGATCCGCTTCTTATTAATAGTTGGTTTAATACTCCTTACTTCCAAGGTTCCCAGGAATACTGGTTTAAATTGTAAAACAGTAATCATTACTGTGACTGGTAGAAAATAGGGTGATTTTGATTGATTTACAAGTCCTTGTGCACCTTATCTGAGAGCATCAATATCAAAGAACTCAAAGTTGGGTTCTTAACTCTCTCTTTCCTATTTCTCTCACCTCAACATCCTTTTAAGAATCATGTGTAATTTGGACCAACATCAGAACCTATCATTTAGTTTTAAACTCTCTCTATTTATCATATTATCTACGTAATTTTTTACTTATTAATTATTATAAGAATACTTTTTTAAATCAAACATCAACATTCTATTAAGCATTGTATAATACGAACATTAATATTAATTATTATTACTACTATTTTCAATAATACACAAATAATTTGAACTTAATCTTTTATAGGTGATTAAAATTTACAATATTTTTGAAACAAAAATAAAATAAACTTATTCATATATATTATTAATATTTTTTTATTATTTTTCACTTGATATTCTGGATTAAAATATTGTAATGAATAGTTTGGTACGTATTATATTTTTCAAATATATTTTAATATTACTTTTATATCACCAAAGTATAAGTATTAAATATTAAATATTAATTTAACTAAAGGTGAATACATGTTTACAATATGAAAAACATAATCAATAAAGATTTCGTGTGAGGTTTTAAGAATTTTGATATACTTGGTTTATTTATACATAATTAGTAGTATTTAAAATAATTTTAAATTTATAAGATTTAACTAATTATATTAACATTTTATAATTATGGGAAAAACATGGTGGGTCCTATATTTGTTTTCTTAAACAGTTCTTAAAACGACGGGACACGACTGATAAAAATGAACTAAGGTGTGCCACGCCCACCTAACGCCGGTTCGCCAAATGCCAGGCGTGGCGGACATGCATCAACTTACCTTCGGCCTTTCTATTTAAAAGGCACACTTCGTCTCCGAAGTCTCAGCCTAATTATTTTGAGGAAACTACAAACAACGGACAGTACCCACCGGCTTTCAAGAACCCTAATTTCCTACTGTGTGTTCTATGTGCAGTGAGTGCTAAATTTAATCCACGTGCCCCTGCGGATATGGATAAGGGAGTTGTGGAGAAGAGAGTAATGAATGAATGCGTCGGTTCGGTCAGTATCCTTTTGCCATTGAGATTACGAATAACACCATGTCTTGTTTCGTTATGAGCTTCATTATATGTCTTTCGATTGTAGGATTGTCCACCTAACAGTGTCCGCCAAATAGTGCAGTTTGCAATTTGCACAATGGAAGTCCGTAAGTCCGCACGTTCGCTGGCATACCAAAAATTTCTGGAAGAAATGGACTTGATACAAAAGGAACTCGAGAATGATGAGGAGGAGGTGGAGCATGTGCTTAAGGAATTGGATATGAAATTGAAGACTAGTTTTTCTGTAACCAAAACTAACGATATAGTGCACGGTAGAAGCGATCTTCATTCCCCTTAGTTTAAATCTTGTGTTATAATGACATGGGTCTATACAATCTTAAACGGGTTGGATATGGGTGAACTTCAACCCGACATGGGTCTATACAATCTTAAACGGGTTGGATATGGGTGAACTTCAACCCGACCCACTTGATTTTTTTTTTTGAAGAGTGGTAGTGTTTAAAAAAAAGGAAGATGATGTGCCCCCATGCAAACCCTAACTTGTCTTAACGAGGCGTATGCCGTGTCTCTAGTCGTCGGGTAAACACACCTGCCGTTGTCGTTGTTTACTGGCTGCTTCCACTGGTTTTCTATTTTGTCATTAAGTGTCTGTCTAAATTGCTTTTTTGGCTATCACTGAAATAGTTACTGTAACATCTTGTATTTCAAAATGCGACTACTTATGTCAACTAAGTAAATTAAGAATCCCGTGGGTTGTGATACATTTGCTGAATGCATCTCTTTGATGTTATTGTGGAAGTGATTACGCCATTCGTATATGCTGTCTTCTTACAACACTGGTCGAAAAGTCAGAAGTAGAATCGAGTACGGAAAAATCTTTACCCAGAATACTGATGCAGGTACAAATAGTGGTCGCTGAAGGTTTACAATTTTAAGTGAAGACAGGAGCTATGAAACTGGAGATAAAGGACTGAACACCCTAAGCATACGAGCCAGGCAACTCAGGGGAGCGTAGTGCCTGTGTATGCAACCAAATCAGATGAACATACAATATGTTCTACTATCTCAATTCTGACTGTATCATCATGTCATTCAATCGACTCCTTCAGGATGACAACTTGGGTAGTTATCTCTCTGCCACAATAGGTAGGTCGCCGCTTTGCAGGAGGTAGCCCTAATTACTTTGTGCAATATGCAATGTGAATACCATTTGTGACCAGAAATTTCTGAACCTAATACAGTTATTGAAAATAAATCGTTTCAATATATGAAACGAAAGGTCCAATTTTAAGTGTTGAAGGAAGATAGTTTCCATGATTCACTGCATAACCTAACCCTACAATATAGTCTAGAATGTTACTGACCCATACATTCATTATACCAACACTTACCTAAGCAACCTAAAGAGCTTGAGCTTTCAGCTCAAGGTACAAATGTACAATAAACAACAGCAAAGGTAGAATGAGCCATTAACGTAAGCACATTTCCAGTCCTAGGGACATATCCCCACATAACAACAGCGAAAGTACATTGAACCATCCACAAAACATCATCTTCAGCCCAATAGATTAACAACAACAAAAGTAAAGTGTGGTAGAGACAGATGCTTATCCAAAAAATCCTAATCTAAACAACCGCCACGATTAGCATATTCTACCATCCCTTTACCATCCTTGTGAAAGTACATCTCATTGTTTGGAATTTTTGTTTTCTAATGCTATTTTAAGGGAATAACGTTGTGTGTATGCAACCAAATCATGATGAACATATAGCCTGTTCAACTATCACAATTCTGACTGTATCATGTCATTTAGTCGAGTCCATATTCAGTATAAGAGTGGGTAGTTATATCTCAAGTGCAACTGGTAGTCGCCGCTTTACTGGAAGTAGCCCTTGGTACATTGTGTAATATGCAGTGTGAATACCATCATGAGCTGAATGTTATGAACTTAATGCAGTCATTGAAAAGGAATATTTTGAATATATGAAATTAAAGGTACTTTTAAAATTATTGAATGAAGATAATTTCCATTTGTCACTGCATAACCTAAC
Source organism: Limonium bicolor (assembly GCA_023374045.1). Classification (NCBI taxonomy): domain Eukaryota; kingdom Viridiplantae; phylum Streptophyta; class Magnoliopsida; order Caryophyllales; family Plumbaginaceae; genus Limonium; species Limonium bicolor. Next base: position 321,536,958 of record CM041777.1, on the reverse strand, counting down.
CTTACTATATAATCTGGAAATGTCACTGACCCATACATATTCAGTCTACCAACCTCTACCTATGCAACCTAACGTACGAGAACTTGAGTTTGCAGCCGAAGGGATAAATCCCCACTTAACGGGGTTAACGACAGCAAAAGCAGCATGAGTCATTAGTGAAAGCACGTTTACAGCCATAGTCACATATCCCCACATTGCATAACAACAAGTACATTGAGCCATCTACAGAACATCATTTGCACACAAGAGACATAACCCACTTGAAAATAACAAAAAGAATAATGACACATTGACAAATGCTCATCCAATGAAATATGTAATTAAAGTTCCGATTCTTCAGCTTCCTCCGTCTACAATCTTCCTCTTTTTGATGGGAAGGTTGTCATCATCTGAACTTGCTTGGAGCATAGGGGGATGAACCGTGTTGGGTGGTGGGTTGGAGGCATGCTGGTTGAAATGGGCAACGCCGGGATTGTTTTGCTGCTCTCTGGTGGCGGGGGACGATGTGTTAACGGTGGCAGAATGAGCAACTGCAGTATAGGTATCAGCACCGTCGGCGCCGACCCGTAGCCAACCGTCTTGCGGTGGAAATTCACTGTTCCGCGAGTACACCTCCGGCCTTAGCGATTTACCATCCGTGGCAAAGCAAAAATCCGGATTATGCAAGGGAGAATCTAATTTAAATTTAAAACCAGTGCAACAATCTGGGAGATTTTCATATATGATTGACAACACAAGGGGTTCTTCTCCTAGAGTCAAAGATATTGAACGACGGACCGGATTATGTAAATCCAGGAGAACCTTGAAACGCAAGTATGAGAGATTAGATTCACTGGGCTTTTCGAAAGATATCATGTATGGAACCACACCCACCTTTGACGCAAGGAGTTTAGCAAACCGTTTGGTACAATGGTTGCTGGGGATATTATTCACCCTAACCCAGCATTGTACCCATCTGAATACATGTTCCTCTGCTGTAAGGCCCCTCTGTAATTGCTGTAGAGCCAATAGAGAACCATCGACCAGCCATAGCCCCATAGACAAAATCTTCTTCAAGGTCGACGGGAGGGCAAATTCAAAAAGGAAAAAGTTGGGCCCTAACTTACAGAAACGCAAACTGCCATATGGGAGCCAAGATTGGCGGAGCCATGTGGCCATGGACGTCGGCTGCATATCATCCGCCGTCAACAGTTTTCCCAGGACAAGGCGGTCGTAAAAAAGGGTAGAAGTTTTTTTTTGACCACTATCCATTCCCGGAAGGTGGAGGATGTGTAGGAGAGAAAAGTTCTAATGGTGTAACGGATGAAAGTTTGAGAGAAGAAGAGGGAGAAGTTTTTGAGAGAATGAGAAGGAGACGCTTCGGAATTCTTGACAAGCGCACGGACGGGTGTAGAGTCCAAGGGCCATCTTGATGATTTTGGGCTTCGGATTTTGGGGGCCCGTGACAAAATCAAAAATGATGGAAAAATATCATAAAAATACCAAACTTAAAAGAAGGGGGATTTCATGAAATGCTACTATATTGTTGGCTAAGTCATTAAAAAAAAAAGGTTATGTGCCAACCCCATGCAAAGAAGCAGACACGGTCATCGCAGCTTGCCAGAAACCGCCCCGAGACAATGGCTGCAATGGCCGTGGTTTCTGGCAAGCTGTTCATGACCCTGTGGCTGCTTCTTTACATGGGGTTGGCAAATCCGCGTAATTCTGTTCGAAAAAGACGACGGCATGTAATTTTTTTATTGGGTATTTTTATGAAATTGTTCCTTAAAAATGATGCCCTCATAGAATTCAATTATATTATGATAAAAAATTAGAAAATAAAAATAGATAACATGTGGCCCCTTATAACACTTCATATAAAATACACTTAGGCACTTTATAATTTTCTCATGACAAAATAGTAAAAAGAGATTAAATACAAAATTGGTTCCCTAATATTTGGTGGCCCTGTTCGATAGAGCCACTTGAACGGGCCATGAGTGATGAGTCGGGCATTCCAGGACACACCATTGTAGTAGTATTGTAAAGGTTGTACCAAGAGATTTAAACAGATCAAGACATATTTTAAGCGTCCCAACAGTCAAATTGACTGACATACTAAACATGGATATTGGCAACTACTAATCCAGAGTTGATTATTATTAATGATTTGTCAGCCAAGGGATCATATTTAGTACTGGCAGAGGGCAACAATCGAAGAGACAGGCCACAGGGGTGCACGCGAAGCAGACGTACAGTGTTACATGGGTATCTGTATGATGCGTGAAACGTGACTAAATTATATACTTTGGTATGACCTCAGAGTGTATTTGTAGAACTGGATGTTGAAAAACCTCGAATACAAGTCAGGTTTCCAGATGGTGTGGTGAAAAAAAAAACACTCCAAACTATTACTACGTTGTCTGTTGTCATTACATCAGTGAATACCGGAAAAAAAATAACGCTATGACTAGTACAAACACTATCTTCACATAACCATCATTCGTCGTCTCACGCTCAGCCAATCTTGTCTTTTGTATCTCCTCGAGCTTGTTAAGTAGACATGCATTTTGATTCTTCAATTCAAATAGCATAGTTTCGATATCACCAGCGGAAGAAGAAGCTCTTGATGAGGCATGAATTGGTGATGAAGAGACGGGTGGGAAGACGTCCCTCCACCATACAAAAAATTTGCACTTATTATTGGCACAGTTGAAATACGGCTTCTCATAGTTTCTAACATTACGGGTAACATGCAACTGTGCACTCAAATTGCAGTGGCATTTCAAATCCTTGGTAGGGGTTGTGTTGAAATTGTGCCCACTACATGACGACATTCTGCATGGAAAATCAAACAGAAACGCAAACTTAAGTATATCATAACAAGTGAGCTCAGATTGGTGCATATGGCCATCGTCATTGCTACAAAAAGTGGTTAAAATTGTTTACATGTCGTATCTATGGAGCAACCCTATCATAAACCGCTTCAACGCATTCAAGCGGAGCAATTACATGAACGGCGGCTTCACGGATAAGTACACATAAAGTCAAAACACACAATAAAATAAGGCCATTTAGCAAAAACAACACCATTGATAAACATATTCAGAACTTGCATACAGAACCAATAGCTGCTTCGTATAACAGAAGCAGATGACAGATGAATATTTCAATCTATTTCAGCCAGACAAAAAGCGTATAACGACAAATGTTCCGGTAAGCAGCAGATATTCCAGGTAGCTTGTGGATACAGCAGGTTTTGATAAGTTTCCCAAACAATTTTTTGTTCCCATAAACAGATACCGTAATATAGAACGTGAATGAATAAAACAGGGGAGGAGAGCCGACCATCAACAGAGCAACGACGTGACATAATCGCCAGGGAAATTGCCAAATCCCAGAAACCTTATTCCAGGGTCTTGGACTGTCCATAAAAATTTCCCCAAATGTAGTTCATGACCTCAATAAACCGGATAAACGGGACTAAATCGCGTGCGAACCCTGAAAACGCAGACAAGGGTAGAAATCCCTACATTCATAACCACACAGAATCGTTTAGGAAGACTGACTTGAAAAACCAGAACCCTAAATCGGGTACAGATTACAGCGGCGATACTGGGATTCAAAGGCGAAAAAAAATCAAGTTTCGAACCCTAGATTGACGACAGAATAGAGCAGCGACAACAGCGCCGTGGATCGTTGCAATGGAAATCATGTTTTTCGTTACCTTAGACACACGGTCGAGATAGATTAGGGATCCGAACCAACAAAGACGAAGGGACCGCTCTAGGAATAGGAACTAGGAAGAGTATCGAATAAGTGAACCCATTTACTGCAGTCAACATATTGAGAGGGGTGTAAATAACATGTCTCTTTGGTCAAGGGGAGGTCAATAGGTCAACATTCGTGATATTTATTATTTGGAAAATTTCACCCGAGGTTTAAGTGAATTTTACGAGATACCTCGAGGTTTCATTTTTATTACACTTTTGTATGACCACAAAGTAGCTTTCTATGACTAGATGTTGATACACTTCGACTATAAGTCAAGCATGGAGAGGGTTAGGCAAAAAAAATTAGATTTCGGGGAGCTGCATCACATGACGGGAAAGTAGCTCATCACTGTCCGGTCAGGTAGCTGTAGACAGTATATAGAATTCTGTATGTCGGCCCCAAAAAATGGAAATGATGAGTGACACGTGACTAGATCATGCTTTTGTGTGTGACCAGAGAGAGTATTATATATGATGGGAGGGTGGAAGACCTCCGCTTTTACTCATGTATTAAAAGTTGAGAGAGTAGTAGTATCCTATACGACATAATCATTTTTTAAAACTCGTTGGGGTATCATATCAGTGGTAAAAAATGTAAAGCAAATAATTCACACTTTGGTACGACCACATAGTAGATTTTTATGAGTACATGGTCATACAAGAATGATGATACGAATCACTGAAGAATCGGAGTCTAATTAAAAAAAAGACTTTGGTTCTTATGAATCTATCATTGATGAGTAACGCATTATCATCAATTATCATTACTTATGCGATTAATGAAGATGCATGATAATTAATTACTTTTAAATTTTTATAATGTAATATTTGGGATATATTTAAATTAATTGTCTTGTATATAAGTTTGTTAATACTTTTTTATACGTACGCCGCTTATTAAATAATGACTAACCGTTTTATTTTCATTGTCCCCCATAGTTAATGCAGCATATTCTTTCGGGTCACGATGGATATATTTATTCGAGTCACAATGGATTTGGTCTGGGTTTGGTTCGGTTGGTTTTCAGTGGATAAGCGACCTTGTTAGTGGTACAAATCGTTCATCCGGTGTACATAAATCAGTTGCTTCGAATGGAGGAGTTGGCCAAGGTAAGAAATTTCTGTCCTCCACGTTTTAGTTTATAGTGAAAATGAAGGTATTCATTACCTTGAATTGCTTAATGTACTTGCTGCCCTTGAATTGAATTGCTGGTGTTTGGTGTGATTGTTGTTGTTATTTTCAATGCTGTTGCTGCTTCACTGCTGCTTCATTGTCTAATACATTCTGCTTCACTGCTTCAGTGATGTCATTTCTTGTCAGCTACTAGTATTTGCCATACAGTAGTCTTTCTTTACTTCTTGAAGATAAACAAGTTTTTTTTCCCAATAATTCTTGTTTTCTTTTCCAACTGATGAAACCTATGCCTGTATCTTTTACCTGCACGATGCTTATACAAGTGTAGTAGGAAACTGTTGTGGTCTTTCCAATATAAAGTTGATGTTGTTGTTGCTCCATTGTCTAACCCTGTATCGTCAGTTTCCTCAATTAAGTTGTTGCTGCTTATATAAGTGATGCTGCTTCATTGTCTAACCCCTTGTTGTACTTAAGTTGGTGCTGCTTGTAGTTATTTCCGTTGGTTGGGTTTCTCCTTTTGACAACACAGGGGCTGCTGGTTGGTCTTAGTTGCGCGCTTGGGGTGCTCATTCATGCAACTTTTGCGGTGGAATTGAATATTGAAAAAGATCGTCTGCTGCTCTGATATATTTTTTTTTTTGTGAAATTAACATTTTCAGCATCAGAAATCACTTAGCTGCATGTTGGGTTGCTCATTCTTTCCATTTCATCACTTCAGCCATGTCTCTGTCATTTGTAGGGACAACTTCATCACTAGCACTGATCCAACCATTTTGAAAATGATGGCGCAGGATTTTACAAATTAACCTCATTTTCCATGCTGTATTGATTGTCTGCCTCTTACAGTTGCTACTGTTTTTAAGTTGTTTGTTGCTGTTATTCAGTATGAAGTTGCTGCTACACTTTAAGTTGCTTGCTGCTACTGCTCTAAATTTTTTCATTATTCTTCTGATTGCATAACTATGTACTCATTTGCTAAAGTGTTTGCAAAGAACATTGAAGGTTCTTGACAGACAAAACTTTTGGGGTAGTTGGATGAAGCGAGGCTGGACAATTCTCCATTTTTGATGGAATCAATTAGTTTTAGATTTCAGATTATGCTAGATATTCTGTAAGGCATGGTACTTTTATATTTTTAATCTAGTTAGAGTATAAGGGTTTTTCAATATACTTTAAACATCAAAGTTAATATGTAGACTATTCCTCTGTTTTGATGCTTTAGTAGCAGATGTTCATTTTTTTAAAAAATTTAACTGTAATGAAGAAGTTGAAACATGTTTTGAGCAGACATTTTAATACGTGATGTGTCTGATGTAAAATATTAAAATAAGTCATTTAAAGCGACAGTAGCAGCAGCAAATTATAAAAATAAGTTGTCTGATGAGGAGTCTCCCTTTAATTATCATTCTCACCCACTCTTCTATGCATGTAAGGAATCCTGATAGTCAATTAATCAGGCAAATGTTATTTTACCCCTACATCCAGTGACAAGGTGGCTGATAGATAATCCCGAGTATGACTTAGGTGGGATCCTGGTTTTGGTGAGATTCTTTGCCAATTCGAGATCATATTACAAAGGCCTGATGGCCCCTTGGTTGGACCAACAAAAAAAGAAGGTAAAAACTGATAGTCAAGTTTTACCACCATCTTGTCATGAAAATCTAATAAGCGGTCATGCAAAATTATGATCAACTCACGAAAGATATAGAATTCTGTATGCCGACCAAAAAAGCTGGAACTGATGAGTGACACGTGGCTAGATCATGATTTGGTGTCACCGGAGAGTACATTTTTATGATAAGATGGTGGCAGACCTCCACAATTGGTCATATAATAAATAAAAGGTTAAGAGAGTAAAGGTTATCGTATATGACAAGTCATTTTCAAAACTCGTTGGGGGTATTGTATCGGTGGTAAAATTTGTGAAAGAAAATAATTCATACGTGATTTATTTGTGTTTAGGTAGCTAACGTTATTTCCGATATATAATATACATATATGTATAAGAAGAAAATACAATAATTATAATATTTGTATTTAAGTACAAATAACGAATTTCATGTGCACAACGTGACTAGATCACACTTTGGTATGACCACATAGTAGCTTTCTATGACTAGATGGTGATACACTTCGACTATAAGTCCAGCATGGATTGGGTTTGTAAAAACTGGGGAGGATGCGGGTAGCTGCATCACAGGACCGGAAAGTAGCTCATCACTGTGCGGTCGGGTAGCTCTAGAGGAAAGATATAGAATTCTGTATGCCGACCAAAAAAGCTGGAACTGATGAGTGACACGTGGCTAGATCATGCTTTGGTGTAACCAGAGAGTACATTTTTATGATAAGACGGTGGCAAACCCCCGCAATTGGTCATGTATTAAAAGGTTAAGAGAAAAAGGTATCCTATATGACAAGTCAATTTCAGAACTCGTAGGGGGTATTATATCCGTGGTAAAATGTGTAAAAGAAAATTATTCATACATCATATTTATTATTTAGATGGCTAACGCTATTTCCGACATATACTGTATATATATATATATATAAAAAAAAATAGAATAATTATAAATATTTGTTTTAAAGTACAAATAACGAATTCATGTGCACAACGTGACTAGATCACACTTTGGTATGACCACATAGTAGCTTTCTATGACTAGATGGTGATACACTTCGACTATAAGTCCAGCATGGATTGGGTTTGTAAAAACTGGGGAGGATGCGGGTAGCTGCATCACAGGACCGGAAAGTAGCTCATCACTGTTCAGTCGGGTAGCTCTAGAGGAAAGATATAGAATTCTGTATGCCGACCAAAAAAGCTGAAACTGATGAGTGACACGTGGCTAGATCATGCTTTGGTGTAACCAGAGAGTACATTTTTATGATAAGACGGTGGCAAACCCCCGCAATTGGTCATGTATTAAAAGGTTAAGAGAGTAAAAGGTATCCTATATGACAAGTCAATTTCAGAACTCGTAGGGGGTATTATATCCGTGGTAAAATGTGTAAAAGAAAATTATTCATACATCATATTTATTATTTAGATGGCTAACGCTATTTCCGACATATACTGTATATATATATTATTAAATAGAATAATTATAAATATTTATTTAAAGTACAAATAACGAATTTCATGTGCACAACGTGACTAGATCGCACTTTGGTATGACCACATAGTAGCTTTCTATGACTAGATGGTGATACACTTCGACTATAAGTCAAGCGTGGATTGGGTTTGTAAAAACTGGAGAGGATGCGGGTAGCTGCATCACAGGACCGGAAAGTAGCTCATCACTGTGCGGTCGGGTAGCTCTAGAGGAAAGATATAGAATTCTGTATGCCGACCAAAAAAGCTGGAACTGATGAGTGCCACGTGGCTAGATCATGCTTTGGTGTCACCGGAGAGTACATTTTTATGATAAGATGGTGGCAGACCTCCACAATTGGTCATATAATAATAAAAGGTTAAGAGAGTAAAGGTTATCGTATATGACAAGTCATTTTCAAAACTCGTTGGGGGTATTGTATCGGTGGTAAAATTTGTGAAAGAAAATAATTCATACGTGATATTTATTTGTGTTTAGGTAGCTAACGTTATTTCCGATATATATAATATACATATATGTATAAGAAGAAAATACAATAATTATAATATTTGTATTTAAGTACAAATAACGAATTTCATGTGCACAACGTGACTAGATCACACTTTGGTATGACCACATAGTAGCTTTCTATGACTAGATGGTGATACACTTCGACTATAAGTCAGCATGGATTGGGTTTGTAAAAACTGGAGCGGATGCGGGTAGCTGCATCACAGGACCGGAAAGTAGCTCATCACTGTGCGGTCGGGTAGCTCTAGAGGAAAGATATAGAATTCTGTATGCCGACCAAAAAAGCTGGAACTGATGAGTGCCACGTGGCTAGATCATGCTTTGGTGTCACCGGAGAGTACATTTTTATGATAAGATGGTGGCAACCCCACAATTGGTCATGTATTAAAAGGTTAAGAGAGTAAAGGTTATCGTATATGACAAGTCATTTCAAAACTCGTTGGGGGTATATCGGTGGTAAAATTTGTGAAAGAAAATATTCATACATATTTATTATTTAGATGGCTAACGTTATTTCCGATATATATATATATATATATATAAAAAAAATACAATAATTATAATATTTGTTTTAAGTACAAATAACGAATTTCATGTGCACAACGTGACTAGATCACACTTTGGTATGACCACATAGTAGCTTTCTATGGATGGTGATACACTTCGACTATAAGTCAAGTGGATTGGGTTTGTAAAAACTGGAGAGGATGCGGGTAGCTGCATCACAGGACCGGAAAGTAGCTCATCACTGTGCGGTCGGGTAGCTCTAGAGGAAAGATATAGAATTCTGTATGCCGACCAAAAAAGCTGGAACTGATGAGTGACACGTGGCTAGATCATGCTTTGGTGTCACCGAGAGTACATTTTTATGATAAGATGGTGGCAACCTCCACAATTGGTCATATATAAAAGGTTAAGAGAGTAAAGGTATCTATATGACAAGTCATTTCAAACTCGTGGGGGTATTGTATCGTGGTAAAATGTGAAAGAAAAATTCATACATCATATTTATTATTTAGATAGCTAACGTTATTTCCGATATATATATATATATATATATAAAAAATAGAATAATTATAAATATTTGTTTTAAGTACAAATAATGAATTTCATGTGCACAACGTGACTAGATCGCACTTTGGTATGACCACATAGTAGCTTTCTATGACTAGATGGTGATACACTTCGACTATAAGTCAAGCATGGATTGGGTTTGTAAAAACTGGAGAGGATGCGGGTAGCTGCATCACAGGACCGGAAAGTAGCTCATCACTGTGCGGTCGGGTAGCTCTAGAGGAAAGATATAGAATTCTGTATGCCGACCAAAAAAGCTGGAACTGATGAGTGACACGTGGCTAGATCATGCTTTGGTGTCACCGGAGAGTACATTTTTATGATAAGATGGTGGCAGACCTCCACAATTGGTCATATAATAAAAGGTTAAGAGAGTAAAGGTTATCGTATATGACAAGTCATTTTCAAAACTCGTTGGGGGTATTGTATCGGTGGTAAAATTTGTGAAAGAAAATAATTCATACGTGATATTTATTTGTATTTAGGTAGATAACGTTATTTCCGATATATATAATATACATATATGTATAAGAAGAAAATACAATAATTATAATATTTGTATTTAAGTACAAATAACGAATTTCATGTGCACAACGTGACTAGATCACACTTTGGTATGACCAGATAGTAGCTTTCTATGACTAGATGGTGATACACTTCGACTATAAGTCAAGCATGATTGGGTTTGTAAAAACTGGAGAGGATGCGGGTAGCTGCATCACAGGACCGGAAAGTAGCTCATCACTGTGCGGTCGGGTAGCTCTAGAGGAAAGATATAGAATTCTGTATGCCGACCAAAAAAGCTGGAACTGATGAGTGACACGTGGCTAGATCATGCTTTGGTGGCAGACCTCCGCAATTGGTCATATAATAAAAGGTTAAGAGAGAAAAAAGACAAGCCAATTTCAGAACTCGTAGGGGGTATTATCCGTGGTAAAATTTGTAAAAGAAAATAATTCATACGTCATATTTATTATCTAGATAGCTAACGTTATTTCCGATATATACTATATAAATATATTTATACAAAAAATGGAATAATTATAAATATTTGTATTTAAGTACAAATAACGAATTTCATGTGCACGACGTGACTAGATCACACTTTGGTATGACAACATAGTAGCTTTTTACGACTAGATGGTCACACAATTCGACTATAAGTCAAGCATGGAGAGGGTTTGGTCAAAAAAGTTGGCAAAAAATGAGAATTCGGGTAGCTGCATCAGAGGACGGGAAAGTGGCTCATCACTGTGCGGTCGGGTAGCCATGTAGGGGTATACAATTTGATACGTTTTGGCAGAATAACGGACCTGCGGCGTTTCACGTGACTATATCATACTGTTTTCTCACCTTATACTGTATTTAATCACTAGATGTCAACAAAACTTGGAAACAAGTCAGGTATCGTGAGGGAGTTGTCAAAAAATCTTGCCCTGGTGGATTCAAGTAGTTGCATCACTTCAAGGGCAGGTAGGTCACTGTTGTGCGGTTGGGTAGCCCTGTGTGGGCATACTATTAGACATCTGTGGCCAAATACCCAGATGTGCAACGTAACAAGATCAAATAGTTTTTCATCACCATCAACTATATTTTTGTCACTAGATGGTGGTACACCTCAGCTACAAGTCAGGTTTCGAGTGGGTGTACTCATCAAAACTTTGCACTGATATGATTCAGGTAGCTGCATCAAAGGAAAGGGAGGGAGCTCATTGTTGTGCGGTCGGGTAGCCCTGTCTGTACTTGATACAATTTCATACGTTTTGCCAAATAGCTGACCTGCTGCGCGAAACGTGAATTGATCATACTTTGGTATGACCACAGAGTATTTTTTTTATGACTAGATGGAGGCAAAACTTGGCTGTCAGACAGGTATCGAAATGGTCTGCTCAAAAAAAGGTTGCTTTAAGAGGATTAAGGTAGCAGCAAGACGGGAAAGGCAGGTAGCTAATTGTTCTGCGGTTGGGTAGCCCTGCACAGTATACAATACTATGTGTTGGCCAAAAAACAAGACCTAATATATGGAACTACATGGGCATTCACATTTTGACTACTATCAACAAAAGAAACTGAGCAATGTAACACATCATTCATCCTCCTCTCAAAACTACACAAAATAACCCCAGCATCTACATCTACTTCGCCATTCCCATTTACAACATTCACCGGTGCGAGACAGTCGCTATACATACAAAAACCAACATTTTCCATATCATCAACGGCCGGCAGAGCAAAATTAAGAGCCATTGCCTCCGCCATTGGTGGAGAACATTGGCGACATGACCATTCATATCAGAAGGACCAACTTTTTAACATTGTCGTAACAAACAAACAACCACCCACCCCCCAAACCATACCCATCGAATAAGATACAACCATAGGTAGTATTCACATCATTGTGAAATCCACACGCCATTTAATAAGATACACACGGTCAAAATTAAGTGGTGCCCTCGCAACCCAGTCCCTACCTGCCACCTCGATTCCGTACAGACCTTCTCGTTTGTTTGGCACCCTCCACAACAATAGCGTCCATAACATCAGCTGACGACGATGCTTCAATGATTTGTTCCTTCAGACTGTTCTCAGGCTGTAAGAGTAGTATGACAGATATTCTTGCTCGATGGTATGAGATATAATCTTTGTTGGTCCAATCAGACCACACAGATTTACCATGACGGGCCTTACGCGAATTGATTACTGCTAAATAGTTCTCCATCATCCGCATACAATGTAGGCCACAGCTTACCGCATCCCCCTGATCAAACAACGTGCAGATGTCCCACTTCCATTCGAACACCGCTTTGTCCACTATTCCATGATGGATGAGCCAGCATAATACATATTTCAACTGCAGTGGTTGACAACAAAGACGACAAAATTTAAATGGATGACAAAAATCAACGGGTACGCAAATCCACAAAATCATGGTTATGCCATCGCACAGAATTACCAGTATGGAGACATGCACTTTAGCTCTCTTGAAGTTCAAATTCGACTGAGGTAAAGTGTCTATCCAGTGAAATTGTTTGTTCACCATGTTGATAACTACTAGGACGTAGTGTGAATCATACAACGCTGGGAAAACAAACTGAAGGAAGGAGACAATTAACAATGTCAGTAACAGTGATTAAAGCATTTCAAACAATAAGCATACCCGCCAAATTGGAATTAAGGTGCCATGTACGTACGTATTTACATTTTTGGACAGTGTCCGCTTCAATGCAAAGATTTTTGAGAAGACTATCAAATCGCTTGATAAAGAACTGGTCATCACACGATACATCCTTCAGTACTGAAGCCTGGGACTGTCATGCACAAGATAATAACATCATGTTGCAGATGAGATACAGAAAACGAATATTTGAATTCATTAATTGTAGGATTATACGGACATTACCATCAAAACAGGCATGAATATGGCATTGATGACCCTCTTAGTTTGTTGATGACGGTTTAAAAAGTAAACAAAACTGTTAACAACATTGGTGCTTATCCACTGGTCATCACTCATTGTTAACATGTCATGCTGAGTCAGTGTATTGAAATCATCACAGAAGACCTGCATACTCCTGCAAAACAAGATTGTTTAATAACACCAAACAATATTTCAACGTAATTTCATCATTATTATGGAAGTTAACAGCAAAGTGTGTATAAGCTTACACCGGGTCATCGCACACGGCTCCCCTAACATACTCCAAGATTTGAATTTCAGTCCCACTAAGCTTGGCTGCACGCTTTGCCCCGGTATAGACGTAAGGCGAACACTGACAACGTCCTTTGTTCACTAGCCTGGGCATGTTGGGACTGGTATGAATAGACTTAACATCCTCTTTGGGAGGACTATCCGTCAAAATCATAGTCTCCACCCCGTCCTCCCTCTCAGCACTTAACGCACCCCCATCCTCTCCATCCATACCAGTCTACAATGAAACCACACGGAGACACTCATTATATTAGAAATGATCAATGCTTAAAACTTGAGGCATGAATACCTGATAATCACCACATATGTTTACCTTTTCGACATCATACTTGACAGGTGGTTTGCTAGAACCTCCATCGCGCAGGGTGATTAAAGACTGTAGCAACAATTGGTTCCAAACGACAAAAGTATCACCAATAAATATTACAAGATTGCACGGCAAACAAAAATGAATAACATAGAGCCTGATTGGGACAGAATACCTGCGCCGCAAGATTGCAATCACCGGTATTTTCTGTACACCCATCGTAGCTTGCTTTTCGTTCGCTTTGACCCTCACTGAGACCATCAGCTTCTGCCTTACACTGTGCATCCTTACTTTTACCATCTGCCCGAAGCAACCTAACAATGTAATTATTCAATGTTTCAACCCTCCGAATCCATCTGTTGGTGGCTAATACAGCTTCAGCGTGTGCTGCAGTGGCCTGCAGATGGACAAAATTTTAAATCACATATATACATAACAGAGTTCGGCAAATAACAGTGGTCAACTGCAATACTCGTTCACCTCCGATAGAGTCATGTCAATTTCCCCATCATCCAAACCCTCAGCACCAACAGACTCACGATCTGCACGGTAATTGGATTTTGGCACAGTGGTCCCCATGTTACAGCTGGATGTACCAGGATACTTAACCCGACCTCTGCATATCGCTTCAACCGACTTCAAATCCCGTAACTTGTTTTTTATTAGTTCTGTTGACCAGAGTCCACATGTTGGGACAACGTCAGACGGTATTTCGTCATCAAACAGTACGCTGTCAAGAAAATGTACCTGCGTTGTGTGTACTACTGTTACGGCATCATGGATCTCAAATAAACAACATAGAATGAATTTACAAATGTGTTAAGGAGTAACTTACAAACAGAAAATGGAAATCCCCTTTGAGCAGAGGGCTTGCATCCTTGGAATCAGCATATTTGTCTAAACCACCGATCAGGGTGTCTGAAATGTGCTGACACCAGTTATATTTTGGAATCAATTCCAGATCATGTAAAAAGTCAGCGTAGTTGAGATTGACTCTGTTGTTGGGGGACGGGTTGAGTACACATCCTAATGAGTACAAGATAAACAGCTTCGTACGTTTTTCAGGATCTTTTTCACAAAGGATCCTACTGTACACAGATTGCAATGGAGCCAACGAGGTGGACCGCAGTCCCATATCAGCACCAAGTTGTTTAGCCCTACTCGTACGATTGGGACTTAATTTTATTGGTAAGTTGCCCGATGGAAGATTGTAGACCCTCTTCACGTCATCAGGGCCCACCCTGAGCAACTTTCCTTCACCGAGACAGAATGACTTTGACTCCTTGTCATACAACTGTAACAGATTGTGTATGATACCTCGATCCATACGATCGACTGATATCTTGGTCAGACCGATAAACCCAGTACTACGTAGAACATTCCTAAATTCTGATAATATACCACCGTTGACAAGATTATTTACCATCTCAATCATCTTCTTGGGCGCGCACTTGTTCTGGTAGCTGTTGGGATGCCGGTCCTCATCGCCCTGCTGCTTCCCATCTTGGGGTTCAGCATCATCATGAACCGATTGATGATGCGCAACCTTCCACCTTTTAAGTTTACGTTCGGCAGCTGCCCTATGTGATCGTTTAGGACCCATTTGACCAAGTAAACCTGAGTGGACTAATAATCGTTCATACTAAGGAAAACACAGGGAACGACAGACATTTCATACCTAATCAGAAATTTCATGCCTTGGAAAAAAGAATGGAATGATGTAAAAGACAACAACCTTGGGTCCAGAGTAGCTCAGTGGACATACATGATATAACAGTTCATATTAAGGACAACACAGGTAAACGACAAACATTTCATACATAGTCTGAAATTTCAAGAGTTCAAAAAAGAAAGGATTGATGAGAAAGACAACAACCATGGGTCTGAAGTAGCTTATTGGACTAATAATCGTTCATATTAAGAACAACACAGGAAAACGACAAACATTTCATACATAATCGGAAATTTCAGCACTTGGAAAAAGGAATGGATTGATGTAAAAGACTACAAACATGGGTCCGGAGTAGCTCAGTAGTCTAATATTGGTTCATATTAAGGAGAACACAGGTAAAAGACAGACATTTCATAAATGATCAGAAATTTCAAGACTTAGAAAAAAGAATGGATCGATGAAAGAGACAACAACCATGGGTCCAGAGTAACTCATGTAACCCCTTTTACTAATTGTTCCCGAATCTAAAGGGGTGCATACCATAACTGTAATTTTCCATCGAAATCAAAGGTCAGAATTAAACAGACTACAACCTACAGCACTGATAATAACAGGGCACGTTGTTGTCGGAAACCAAGATAATGGAGGATGAATACACTACGTACATAACTCATCGTATTTAAAAAATCTATTATGAGCAACATTAGCGAATAAGCACAGAAATTAAACATCAGGTAGCTGTATCACAAGACAAGCAAGTACCACGATGTTGTGAGGTGGGGTGGCCCTGTAAGGGTTTAGAATTCTATAGATTGGTCAAAAATAGGACCTAGTGTGTGCCCAAATTCCGTGTGACTGGATCATACTTTTTGATGACAAACCTAGATCATTTTATGACAAGATGGGGGTAAAACTCGGCTGTTGAGTCAGATACCGAGATGGCTGGTAAAATCAGTTTGGGGGAAGATTTTTCCGCTAGATGTATCAGATGACGAGCAAGTAGCTCGATGTTGTGAGTTGGGTAGCCCTATAGATTGTCCAAAAATAGGATCTGATGTGTGCAATTTTCGTGACTTGATCATACTTTTTCATGACCACGTAGTAGATTGTTTTGACAAGATGATGGTAAAACTCGGCTGATAAACAGGTGTCGAGAGGGTCTAGCCAAAAATGTTGGGGGACATCTTTCAGGTAGCTGTAACACAGGAATAGCAGGGAGCTCAATGTTGTGAGGTGGGGTAGCCCTGTAGGGGTATAGAATTCTAAAGGTTGGCCTAAAATAGGACAGGTTAGCAGATAATAATCTAAACAAAGATACATGCAAAATTTGCATGAACTGGATACATGAGAGCAGTGGCATCAATAGTCTAAACAAAGATACATGCAAATTTGCATGGAACTGGATACATGAGAGCAGTGGCATCGGCGCAGAGGGGGAGCTGGGGACTTAGCCGTTTAACTAACGTAGAAATTCCAACCGTATTAGGGTTTCATACCTCGCTTTCGGTAATGCTGAGCATAATTCACGAAACCAAACTTACTGATTTAGTATAACAAGTGGCCACAGACCAATCAGTTATCCAAATAACTTATGCGTGTTGTAGATTTAAGAATAACGGACACAGAGGATTTCAATTTTATTCACCAGAAAAAGGTTAAAGCCAAACAAGGGGGGAGTGATGAAAAAATTTACAATATTACAAATTTAAACTCAGCTTACTCCGGACTAATACCTGTGTTACCAACCAACAGATGCAGATGGATGGGCGACAGTTGTAAGACGGTCGAAAGGAACAGCAAAATCGCAGATCACCGGAAACGACCGGGGCTTAGGAAGAAGAATGGGTTGAAACGGAAAAGAGCAGCTTCCACAACTTGCTTGGATTACGGTCAGCAACTCAGCAAAGGGGGAGATTGAAATTGGGGGGAATTTAAATCGGCCGATATAAATAAATTAAAAAAAAAATGTGATAACTGTGGGTGAACTCACGTGAGTTGTGCAAGGCCAGTTTACAAAAATACCCCGGTAGACCCCTGTCAGGCATGCGACATTACAAACATACCCCTGACTGTGTCTACACCGTAAGATGAGAAGAAATGTCAATCCAGCGGCTGGGATGAGGAAGGCACGGTGCCCTCGATCGCCAGCGAAGTCACGAGAGCCGGTTCCCCCTCTCAAGGCGGTTTTTGCTTGCTTCTTTACCACAGTTTGGTACTTGCACGTAATTTTGTGAAAAACAAAACTACCATTTTCCAAAGCAGTGGGCTCCTTTAACACTCATCTTCTTCGGGAAAGTGAATATGCTCACAAAACTAAAGCAGAACCATCAACTCGCAAGAAATCAAGAACTTAAGATACGAAGACGTGGAGACAAACATAATGGATGGCAGACTTCTAAAGCCTTCACCACCAGCAAAGAGCACTTGAAGTCTTCTGTCTGTACCAATCTTAAAGAAGTTCAAAGTAATCACCATTATAAATGCATCCCCACGATCCAATGCAAGATATTATATACTCCTCAAAAAATAAGCAGAGTTTTCCTAAAACTTACCTTGCCAATAAATGCAGGGTCGCCAAAGCAGTCAAGAAAGTCATCCCGAGGAACAAGCCAAGTGAACCAAAAACAGTATGACATACTTTGCATCTCATCACAAAAACGGAGTCATTCACAGCTTTCATTGTTCCAACTTTTTCATCCTAAAAAAGACTAAACTGGTTGCAAATAGAAATCTCACCTGAACTTGGAAGTAGATACCCATATCAACCAGAATAGTTTTGACATCAACATGATTCTCCAATTTCTCACCCGTCAATACAAGGGCGCATGCAACCTGCACGTTTGATGAGATGATGTGCAGATTAGGCACCTCCAGGTACATTGTAGTCCAGCATCTGAAAACAATGTACCAACTACCATCAGGATAAAAACAATGGTTTAATTGTTAGTATTTTACGAAACAAATCTAAATTTATTAGCCAAATGTATAGTATATTGATACAGTCAGATTGAGGTCACAAATTTAGACAACAGCGCATATTCTAGCTAAATGACTCGTGGATGCTACTTATCTAAGAAATAACGAATAAATATAGCGACCACATTTTAGCCATGACTGATGTATAATGGGAAGGTTAAAGTAACTTTATCATAGAGGTTGAGCACAGAAAACTGATCAACTGTGGCCTTTGGTAACTGAGAATTAAGAAACTGCAAAAAGTTTTTCATCAATTTAGCATCTCAACATTTCGGACAACTTCAGCAGCATCAGTGGAAAATTATGTCCATAACTCGTCAGGGGAATTAGCAGTAGCACAACAAATCCACTTCAAGGGGTTAAAGATGAAAAGGAAGTGAAACAATACCCGTTCGACCCATTTGCGAGAAGCATCGTCCCATTCGAAATAAGGGTCGAGAAGAAAAGCTCTGACTTGAGGACGGAGTAGACCTCTACGAACCTGGACTTAGGATCTTTCATCTCTTTTCCGTTGCTTCTACTGCGCCTGTGACTTTCTTGCTTTTCCACCTTGCTCACTTCGTGGTGACGAGTCCGTTTGGGATTTTAAGAGGAGAGAGACGGAGAATACAGAGTTAGGGTCAGAGCAAGAAGTATTAAGTAGCTTCTCGTTCCCAGACGAGAAAGACGCAGTGCGAAGGATTTTAGGGAAGCGAATGGCAGGCGGGCGCGGCGAGATCAGGGTAGGAGATGAACCACAACCGAAGCCGACGCGAGGAGTGAAGCACTCTTTGCATCGGAGCTGTTACGCGGAAGATTACAAGAAGCTGAAAGAGACTGAGCACAGAGGAATGAATGAACGGGTAACTTCCAAAAAAACCCAAAAAACTTTCCCCGCAGCGGATAACGGACAGAAAATTCCGTTGCGACTCAACAAACAAATGTAATTACTTACTATAATTGATGTAGATACCATCACCGACTATATTTTGTTCTTTTTATCAGCTAACTTTAGAACAAACAAATGTAATTACTTATAATTATTGCTGTATATTCATTTAGTCATTGTTGATAAATTTTTTTTCTTTTATAATATTTTAATAATATAATTAGTCACCCATTATATAAAAGTATATTGATTATATACAAATATATGATTATTAAATAATATTTTCTTAATTTAATAGTAATATATATCTGTACACACCTATATAAAAAATATCAGCTTAAAAATAATTTCATTATTTTATTAAAAAGAAGTTAAACTAATATAAAAACACAATATTAACTTTTTCTAAATTTAGAAAGTGTCACATAATTCATTTAAAAAATATATTACTCAAACGTCTTCTTAAAAATAAAATATAGAACAAAAGTGTTAAAACCATATATTTTAGATGAAATACAATTAGCTAATGATAGATAAATCAAATTATAAATGTATAACGTTCTTCCAGGTTACCACGTAAGGACTGATATCAAAAAATTTATAAACCTTAAAGTATAGAGTACGCATTCATTAATCTTGATTTTTCATATCCACAATAATTTGTAAATATTTCCACTGATAATTAGAAACATATGAACAATTTTCTATAATAGTTTTCATCGCTATTTTTAAACAATGTGACACTAACTGTTATATATCTCTTCATTTGTTCGTTCTTATCGAATCATTGTATATAAGAACATTCTTTTATCATTTATCAGTTTACAGAGCTTGACTAATTGATAAATTTGAAAGCTATAAACGTTTGGAAACAATAAACTGAGTTGTTGGAGTCGCTTTCACGTATTCATTAACCTTGGATTTTATGTCTCCATGATAATTTATAAACATTTTCATTGATGATTAGAATATTAGAGTTGTCATCACTATTATAAAGAAGATGACACTAACTGTTATATAGTATATTTTCCTTTGGCCGTTCTTATTAAATCATAGTGTATAAAAATATTTTCTTAACGTTTATCAGTTCACATAGTTTGACTAATCAATTGATAAACTAAATGCTAAAAACGTTTATAAACGATAAACTAAGTTTTTGGAGTCATTTTGTATGTATTCGTTAAACGAGTGACGGATCCATGATTTTGATACCGGAGGCACAAATATAGTTTCATCATATGAAAGATGAAGTTAATACATATTAATGAATTTATGTACGATAACTGAATATACAAAAAAATACAATTGTCCCCTTTGAGTTTTCGTGTTTTGAAAATGATCAATGATAATATTATCAGAAACTTGTAAAAATACATCTTTTACAATGAATGTTGAAATACCCCGAACAATTACGATTCTAAATTAATGAAAAATGAATTAAATTATGAGCCACAATTACCATAAACATTACGGTATTTAAAATATAGTTCCAACCCGAATAATTACTACTTTAAGTTAGTGAAGACTAAATTAAATCATGGTCAATAATTACTATAAAGATTATGGTATAAAATATATAGTCCAAAATGGACACAAGATTAAACTCCTAAATCAATATTACATATACATATTAGCACATAAATTAAATACTACTAGTATACTCTAACAAGTATATAAATATTTTATATACCATAAATAAATTATAGATACAAATATATGATTATATATACTCTTTTAAATCAAAATGTGAAACTACTAAGTGACACATTAATATAGTCACCTAATATACATGTAACAAATGTTACAAGGTTAAAAAGTTGAAAAAAAAAATGAATGAAATTCACTCCAAAAGTACTAGTAAGCCGATTACCTATATAACTAAAGAGGACTGATGACATAATTGCAGTAAATAAATTACCAATATAGTACAAGGAAGTACACCCACCTCTCATGTTTCCCATGCTACTAAATTTGACTTTCTCCTGCACTAGCAGCCACCTTCTTTTCTCCCCATCACGGAGTACAGTCAGTACCACTCTCCCCCTTCCAGTCACGGTTTATTTCTTGCTCCCACACCAGAAACCTCTTCCTCCATGCCCCATCAGACAGTGGAACGGTAATACAACCCCATATTCCCACGCCTTTCTTTTCTTCCCAGGATGTTTCTTCCGCTGTCTACTCTATTCCATTCCCTTCTCCTCTCTGTTGCAGTCATCCTCGGTAGTCAGCAAGCAAGGAGCACCGTGGCTCAACACAACCTGCTCGACTGCAACTGAAACCAACAACAGAGGGGCAGGCAACAAAAAAAAAAAAGGTAGATCTCCTCCTTTCCCCTGTCTTCTCACGTTCTTTTTCTCCCTTCCAACAACATCCTTCCTTCACTTGCAAACTCATCCCACCTTTCTACTCTTCCTTGCTACGTTAACAGCATTAAAGAAGAAAAAAAATAGACAGCTTGAGCTCCCTCTGCTCAGTTCGCAAGCGGCAGAGCAGGAAGTGAACAAACAAGGACTAACTAGCTCGGTAAACACAACTCCATCTCCTTGTTTGTTTTTCTTTTCTTATCTTAGGAATTTACCAATCATCCTTCTCTTCGTTTCATTTTGGAAAAAAAACAACAGAATAATGAGCAAACTGCTCATCCATTCTCAGTCCCAAGCTACAACAGCAGTAGTTAAGAGACATAGAGAAAAAAAACGGTAACTTCAGCTCTTCTCCATCTCCTATTTTTGGTTCCTTTTTTGAGCATGGAACCCACCACTTCTCCTCTCTAAGTTTACATGTTTCAAGCTTGGAAATCCACTCTTGACAGCCCTGAAACCCAGCCGAGAACTACACCAGAGGATGAGAGTTTTCCTCTTGTTTTAATGGTAAGGAAACCCCAGCAAACACCTCTTTCCTGGTTCTGTTTCTTGCCGAGAAAATGCCATTCTTTGATGCCTCCTTTCTGTCTTGCATACTCCCGGTTGAAGTGTTGTTCCAGCCCTTCCTTGCACAAACAGGCACCAGAGCACACCATTAAGGGGCATAAAGATCAGGTAGAACCATCGTATAGCTTCCTCTTCCTAGTTTCCTCTTTCACACAGAAACTGAAAACTCCCTTGGTTGTTAACTCCTGTTCTCTGCATAATAAATAAAAAAACACACTGATCTTTCCTCCTGTTATTAGCTGCCGAGGACATCCCTGAAACTCCAGCCAGAACCAAGTTTTCTCTTATTGCTGAAACAAGGGAATTGAGAGAGAACTGGGGCTGGTGAATATGTAACGACCCCAAAACCGGCCTAGGAGTTAGGGCCGCTACACACCGCAAGTCTATTACCTAACGTCGCAAGGCTCTAACGCAAATCAAACCCCAAACCAAAACAAAGCTTGTATAAAGACCGAAAGAACTTACAATAACCAACGAGTTCAAAAGTCATAAACCAAAGTAAGGCCCGAAGGCTACATAAGATCCAAAGCGTCTAAAGCGCAAAATGATACAAGAGTCTAATTAAAACATAAAGTAGAGAACATATCCAGAAGGGGATAAAGAGAGAAGATCCCACGAGCTCATCCTGCAACATAAGTAAAGGGGTGAGCTAAACAGGCCAGCAAGCAGAAGACTTCCAAAAGGAAGCCTACTCAAAACAGAAGCAAAAGTTGAATAAACAGAGGGAGGCGTAGTCACTTGTAAACAAACGGATCAGAATCACGAATCAGAAAGTAGAGCAAAACATCACATCCAACCATGGTCGGACTTTCCGAATCAGGTACAGAGAGGTGGAACTAAACACGCTAACACAACAGAAGGACTCACATAACGTCCTATGGATCCGAAGATCCCACAACAGAAGCCGTAGAGACAGCTAACAGACCCGTCGGTCACATAATGCCCTAAGGGAGACCCTAAGGAGCGTAATCAAAGGAATTCCTGCGCAGCATGCTACGGACAGCCCGACCCGACTATCCAAGGCTCAGAAGCAACGTAACTAGGTCCCAAAAAAAAAGTTCACCAAAACAGATCTTAAGCGCATGAAAACGCATATAAACAGCATAAGAAGCTTATACACAAGTAGGGGAATCCGACCCACAAACGGAACTCAAAACGGAGCTAAAACGGAAGAGTTATGCCAAAAACAGAGGCATGTCCGAACTTGCGTCCGACCTTGCAAGTTTGGACAGAGGCCGAGAAACAGAAGTCGCGAAAACACAATGTCCGAAATTCGAAGCTCGGACCGAAGTTCGACTTCAAAATTCAGAAAACAGAAGCGCGCCGATGAACTGTCCGAACTTCCATGTTCGGACCGAAGTTCGGACGGCGCAAAACAGACGGATTTCAGAGCGAACAGAAGCGCAGAAAACCATCAAAATCCTCACAAACTCACACCAAATCCACAGAATTGTAAGACATTAACCTCGGGGGTTTAGCCAATCGATTAACAATGCAAAACCGAAGTGAGAACACACATTCACCACACAATTCTAAATCAGAAAACTAGAACAAGAACAGTCCCCGAGGGTGAGCAAACTACCCCGAATCCATCCCCCACTTACCTAAATTCGCAGAGTAGCTTCTGTCCAACGTTGTCAACAACCAGACGAACAAAACGCAGCAGAGGAGACGCCCAATGCACCACTGAATTCGCAGAGAACAGCCCCCAAAATCAGAATGCAAAATCAAAAAACTGGCTCTCCAAAACAGCAACGAAACTACCGAAATCACCAACGAACCTACCTGATTTGCAGAGGGAAAACAATCTGAACAGCAGCAGCAGAAAACGCCCAAAATCAGCAGAGATCCACACAAAAATCAAAGCACACCAATGGAGAAGAAGAGGAAGAAAGCGCTCAAAACTGTCGGGAGAAAGAACGAGCGGGACTTGCAAACTGATCGAGAATTGAAAAAGAATAAAATGCCTTACTTTTCCTTAATAAAGCCTTACCAAATAAAAGAGAGGGAAACACCACCTGCCCTCATCTTTTAATTATATGCCTCGGACATCCCATCAGCTAAACAAGGCACCACATATCATAAGCAATAACATAAACCGGAATGTTATAAAATCTAAAAACGAAATACGGAGTATTACATCACTCCACCCTTAAAAGGAATTTTGTCCTCGAAATTCAACATACCTCACTGCTCAAAGAGGGAAGGAAACTTGGCACGCAACTCCTCCTCGAGTTCCCATGTCGCCTCTCGCTTGGACTGATCCGTCCACTGAACCTTAACCATAGGCAGTGTCTTACTACGGAGCCGCCGAACATCCCGAGCCAAAATACGAACTGGAGCGGCCTCGTACGTGAAATCATCCCGGAGTCGAAGCTGACCATAATCGATCACATGGCTAGGATTGTGGAGATACTTCCTGAGCATCGACACATGGAACACGTCATGAACTCCTGCTAAAGCTGGTGGCAACGCCAATCTGTAAGCTACCGGTCCAACCCTCTCAAGCACCTCGAAAGGTCCTACAATTGGGGCTCAGCTTGCCTCTCTTACCAAACCGAACAACGCCCCAACCGGAGAAATCTTCAGATATACATGGTCCCCAACCTGAAACTCAAGCGGACGACGCCTTGATCTGCATAACTCTTCTGCCGCTCTGAGCTACCACCAGACACTCCCTGATAGTCCTGACCTTGTCCACAGCTCCCTGCACCAACTCAGGACCCACAATCGCCCTCTCTCGCCGATCATCCCAACAAATGGGAGATCTACACGCCTACCATACAACCCTCAAATGGGGCCATCCCATACTCGATTGAAAACTATTATTGTAGGCGAATTCAATCAGAGTCACATGCTGATCCCAACTCCCCCAAAGTCCCGCCTACAAGCCCTCAACATATCCTCCAAAATCTGGTTCGTCCTCTCCGTCTGTCCATCGGTCTGAGGATGATACGCTGAACTGAAAGCCAAATTCGTGCCTAAAGCCTTATGCAGGCTACGCCAGAAGCGAGACACAAATCTCGGATCCCTGTCTGAAACGATCGTCGCCGGCACACCGTGCAACCTCACAATCTCATCCACATACAGTCGAGCCAGACGTCCAGGCTGAAGGTCTTCCTCACGGGCAAGAAATGAGCTGACTTAGTCAACCGGTCCACAATCACCCATAGCATCATACCCAGAAGATGTCCTAGGAATACCCACAACAAAATCCATCCCAATGCTCTCCCATTTCCACTCAGGAACGGGAAGGGGCTGTAGACCTGCAGGTCGCTGATGCTCAGCCTTCACCTGCTGACAGGTCTGGCAACGAGCTACAAAATCAGAAATCTCCCTCTTCATATTAGCCCACCAGAAGCACTCTCTAAGGTCCCGGTACATCTTCACCCCTCCTGGGTGCACAGAATAAGGAGCTCCATGGGCCTCCTGCATAATATCCCGTCTAAGATCACCACCACTAGGCACACAGACTCGGCCTCTAAAGCGCAGACAGTCGTCGCTAGACACAGAGAACTCTAACTCCTGATCATCTGCCACCTCTCCCGATCTTACACAACTCAGCATCAGCCCTCTGACCATCTCTAATCCGCTCAATCAAAGTAGACTGGGCCTGAATCGAAGCAATCATCCCAGCTCTGTCGGGCGAACAACCCAAATTCCCATGCGCTGAAGCTCAAGAGCAGACCTCTAATCCTGACATCGAACAAGCAAGCCCAGCACCCCTACGGCTCAACGCATCTGCCACCACATTCGCTCTACCTGGATGGTAGAGGATCTCCAGGTCGTAATCATGCAAAAGCTCCAGCCAACGCCACTGTCTCAAATTCAGTTCCTTCTGCGTGAACAGATATTTGAGACTCTTGTGATCCGTGTAGACCTTACACGTCACCCCATACAGATAGTGCCGCCAGATCTTCAAGGCGAAGACCACAGCAGCTAACTCCAAATCATTAGGATAATTCTTCTCATACGGCTTCAGCTGACATGACCCATACGCTACCACCTTACCCTGCTGCATCAGAACACAGCCAAGCCCTCTGTGGGAAGCGTCACAGAACACCTCAAAGCCCTCTGTCCCAGAAGGCAACGTCAAAATCGGAGCCGAAGTCAACCTCTTCTTCAGCTCCTCTCCTAACACGCCTCGCTCCACTCAAACTTGACATCCTTCCTAAGAAGGAGACTCAAGGGAGACACAATCTTAGAGAAGCCCTCCACGAACTTCCTATAATACCCGGCCAGTCCAAGGAAACTGCGCACCTCAGAAACACTAGTGGGCTTCGCCACTCCATGATCGCCCTAATCTTTTCTGGGTCCACTGAAATACCATCCTTCGAAACCACGTGGCCAAGGAACACAACTCTATCCAACCAGAACTCACACTTTTCAGCTTGGCATACAACTCCTTCTCCTTCAACGTCTGCAGAACCATCCTCAGATGCTCCTCATGCTCCTCAGCACTCTTGGAATACACCAAGATATCGTCAATAAACACAACCACAAAAGAATCCAAGAAAGGCTTGAAAACTCTGTTCATCATATCCATGAAGAACGAAGGGCATTGGTCAAACCAAAAGGTATGACCAAGAACTCATAATGCCCATACCGGGTCCTAAAAGCAGACTTAGGCACATCCTCGGCCTTAATCTTCAGTGATGATAACCAGAACGTAAGTCGATCTTCGAGAAGACTGTCGCTCCAGCAACTGGTCGAAAAGATCATCAATACGGGGAAGAGGGTACCGGTTCTTAATGGTAACCTTATTCAATTCCTGTAGTCAATACACAATCTGAAGGAGCCGTCCTTCTTCTTCACAAACAACACTGGTGCTCCCCATGGAGACACACTAGGGCGAATAAAGCCCATATCCAGAAGATCCTACAGCTGCACCTTCAGCTCCTTAAGCTCCGCCAGGCTCATACGATAGAAGGGCCTTCGAAATAGGCTGAGTCCCCGGCTAACTCAACAGAAAACTCCACCTCACGATCAGGTGGCAGCCCTGGCACATCGTCCTGGAACACCTCAGGAAACTCACACACAATGGGAATCTCCTCCAAACGAGCTCCCTCTCGAACCTCTAGTATATAGCAAAGAAAACCTTGGCAACCCTTCCTCTGGAAGCTTGTTGCCTGCATAGCAGACACTACGACTGGCGCGCGAGGTAAAGAATTTCCCACAAAAACGAAACTGGTCTCACCCGGGCTATCAAAGACGACTCTCCTAGCCGCACAGTCTATATGGGCATGGTGCTCTGCTAGCCAATCCATGCCCAAAATCACATCGAAGCAGGACATACTCATAGAATCAAATCAGCAGGCAAAGTCCTATCCATAATCATTACTGGACTAGACTTGCACACAGAACTAAGCACACAAGCAGGAACGCCACTCAATGGGCTGGAAATACACAGATCAACATCACAGGGCACAAGACAACCCGAGACTACCCACTAAATCAGCAACACAAAGGAGTGGGTAGCTCCTAAATCAAACAAACAAAAATGGCTGAGAAGAGATCTGAAGGATACCTGACACCACCCGGTCTGAACCGCGGTCACGCTCACCAGCTAACATACACCGTGCCTGGGTCTGGGACTTCTTCTGGTCAGGCTTCTGCCTGGACCCCGAACCAGCACCACGACTCTCAGAACCACCACTGCTACCTCACCTCTAGCCTGTGGACACTGGCGATGCGGTGGTCTAGCGACCATACTTGAAGCACGCCCAGACTTCCTATAGCACTCTCGTCCTGGATGAAAGCGGTCACACTCAGCACACTTCTCCACAGCAGGTGATAGATGAGGAAGATCCTCGATCACCTCTGTACTTCTTCTTCTGAGAAGAAGTCTGCTCCCGCCTATCAGGCTCCTTCACATGGCCCTTCCTCTTCTGATCTTTGCCCTTATCGGGCCTCTGGTCCTTCTTCTCATACCGCTGCCTAGCCTGCAGCTCAGCCTCCACAACCAACGCCACATCAGCCACATCCCTGAAGGTCTTGTGGCGGAAAGGTGCCACAGCAGCTCGAATATCACCCCTCAAACCAACTTCAAACTTTCTAGCCTTCCGGTTATCATCCGGCTCAGGCACAAACTTAGAAAGAGAGAAAACTTACGCATACTCATCCACTGTCATCTCCTTCGTCTGGAAGTCTCCCATACTCTACAATCTTCTGATCCCGGAAGACATCGGGATAAAACTGCTGGTTGAAGCAGCCCCTGAACTACTCCCAAGTCCATGGGTGGGGGTACTTCCCTTCAACCGACTTCCACCACTCTTTGCCTCAGGACTGGAGCATAAAAGTGGCAATCCAACCTTCTGATCCTCTCACACCCCATGACCCGTAGAAGGTCCTCAATGGCAGTGATCTCGTGACTCGCCTCCTGTGGGTCGCCACTAGCATCGAAAGAAGGCGGCTTCAGCTTCAGGAACTCCTGAAGCGCCTTCACATTATTTCCCCCCGTGTTGCCAGCTCCTGCTGTTGGGCCAGCAGTGGTCCCTACGGTCTGCAACACCTGGGTCACCACCTGCTGCACAATCTCTGATGTCCCCCTGGGGAGCATCACCCGAAGAAGCACCTCGTCCTGAACGTCGGGTAAGCATACTGAAGAGACAAACACCACAATTGATCATAAACCATCAAACATCACATAGCAGCCATTTCAGACACCCACATATGCAGACACACCCCACAAACACCAAAGAACGAGTAACCTGGCTCTGATACCACTAAATGTAACGACCCCAAAACCGGCCTAGGAGTTAGGGCCGTTACACACCGCGAGTCTATTACCTAATGTCGCAAGACTCTAACGCAAATCAAACCCCAAACCAAAACAAAGCTTGTATAAAGACCGAAAGAACTTACAATAGCCAATGAGTTCAAAAGTCAAAAACCAAAGTAAGGCCCGAAGGCTACATAAGATCCAAAGCGTCTAAAGCGCAAAACGATACAAG
This sequence comes from Limonium bicolor, assembly GCA_023374045.1. NCBI lineage: Eukaryota > Viridiplantae > Streptophyta > Magnoliopsida > Caryophyllales > Plumbaginaceae > Limonium > Limonium bicolor. The sequence goes on along the minus strand of CM041777.1, from coordinate 321,507,959 downwards.
AGTCTAATTAAAAATAAAGTAGAGAACTGCTCCAGGGGGATAAAGAGAGAAGATCCCACGAGCTCATCCTGCAACATAAGTAAAGGGGTGAGCTAAACAGCCCAGCAAGCAGAAGACTTCCTCAAGGAAGCCCACTCAAAACAGAAGCAGAAGTTGAATAAACAGAGGGAGACGTAGTCACTTGTAAACAGACGGATCAGAATCACGAATCAGAAAGCAGAGCAAAACATCACATCCAACCATGGTTGGACTTTCCGAATCAGGTACAGAGAGGTGAGACACTAGAAACACGCTAACACAACAGAAGGACTCACATAACGTGCTATGGATCCGAAGATCCCACAACAGAAGCCGTAGAGATAGCTAACAGACCCGTCGGTCACATAATGCCCTAAGGGAGACCCTAAGGACCGTAATCAGAAGGAATTCATGCGCAGCATGCTACGGGACAGCCCAACCCGACTATCCAAGGCTTAGAAGCAACATAACTAGGTCCCAAAACAAAAAGTTCACCAAAATAGATCTTAAGCGCATGAAAACGCATATAAACAGCATAAGAAGCTTATACACAAGTAGGGGAATCCGACCCCGCAAACGGAACTCAAAACGGAGCTAAAACGGAAGAGTTATGCCAAAAACAGAGGCATGTCCGAACTTGCGTCCGACCTTGCAGGTTCGGACAGAGGCCGAGAAACAGACGTCGCAGAAAACACAATGTCCAAACTTCGAAGCTCGGACCGAAGTTTGGACGCTTCAAAATTCAGAAAACAGAAGCGCGCCGACGAACTGTCCGAACTTCCATGTTCGGACCGAAGTTCAGACGACGCAAAACAGACGGATTCCTGAGCGAACAGAAGCGCAGAAAACCATCAAAATCCTCATAAACTCACACCAAATCCACAGAATTGTAAGACAGTAACCTCGGGGGTTTATCTAATCGATTAACAACGCAAAACCGAAGTGAGAACACATATTCACCACACAATTCCAAATCAGAAAACTAGAACAAGAACAGTCCCCGTGGGTGAGCAAACTACCCCGAATCCATCCCCCACTTACCTAAATTTGCAGAGCAGCTACTGTCCAACGTTGTCAACAACCAGACGAACAAAACGCGGCAGAGGAGACGCCCAATGCACCACTGAATTCGCAGAGAACAGCCCCCAAAATCAGAATGCAAAATCAGAAAACTGCCTCTTCAAAACAGCAAAGAAACTACCGAAATCACTAATGAACCTACCTGATTTGCAGAGGGAAAACAATCTGAACTGCAGCAGCAGAAAACGCCCAAACTCAACGGATATCCACACAAAAATCAGAAGCACGCCAATGGAGAAGAAGAGGAAGAAAGCGCTCAAAACTGTCGGGAGAAAGAACGAGCGGGACTTGCAAACTAATCAAGAATTGAAAAAGAATAAAATGCCTTACTTTTCCTTAATAAAGCCTTACCAAAATAAAAGAGAAGGAAACGACCACCTTGCCCTTGTCTTTTAATTATATGCCTCGGACGTCCCATCAGCTAAACAAGGCACCACTTATCATAAGCAATAACATAAACCGGGATGTTATAAAATCTAAAAATGAAATACGGAGTATTATAGAATACATACTGGAACAACTCTCCTTGAGTTAATTAAGGTGACGATGCTGTTACTCTTTTACTACTGTTAACAAAAAATAGAAACTTGCTAGCCTTGAATGCTGCATAGAAACCGAAAACATTGGGCATACATAGGCATTATCTGGAGCTTTACATGCGCAACAAATAATAGTATGGACAATAAGATTAGATGTGCATGGAAACAAAAAAAACACAAGTGCTTGAAGAGGTATTGTGAGTTGTTGATATGTAACAGATGGTATGTGTATGTATGTGTAGGGTAACAATGATGTGTGTATATATGTGTTGCTGAGTATGAATGCATAACAAATTTTGAGTATATGTGTGGTGTGTTAAAGTATTAGTACCGGTTAAGATGGAAAGAAAACTAGACTATATATATGCGTGTTAACTGAAGTGATAATATATAATTAATTTTGTTGAAAGTTAAATATGGATGGAGATTCAATTATAAGATTTTTTGTTTTTGTAAAATTCTGCACAACCGTGGTCATAGCAAAATTTTAGGGACATTTTGAATGCTATTTTAAAATAATTACTTTGCTATTTTTAAGGTCATACATTTAGGCCATATAATTATAATTATTTTGAGCTTTAAATGGTCATTTATAAATGTATAGGTTGTTTAGATCCTAAAAAGGTGTAGAAAATTAAGGGGTGAGTACTTGATTTGTGGGATAAATAGTTAGTGGCTATTAATGTATATTTTCAAGATGTTAATAAAAAATGGCTTAAGAAAATGTCATGAGTGATGCAAACCGAGAGGGTAATTGTTTATGTATGTGCTATTTAAATCCTACACGTACGTAGAAAAAAATGACTAAATAGTTTATTTGGGAGACTAAGTACTAATGGCTTAATTAAGGCTATCTCATAAGTGATTAAGGAACAAAATGATTAAATAGTATTATTACAAATTCTGTAGAAAACCGTGGGTAATATGTGGGTTTGAGACATTTTAATGCCATTTGAAGATTTAGATTATATTATGAGTGAGGGTATGTATTTAAGAGATTTAATTATGGTTATTTAAGGCTTTAAATGTTAATCATTAAACTTTTGGAGTGAAATTATAATTTTGGAAATTATTGGTGTAAAGGGGTGAATTTAAGGGAAATATTCACCTAGGGGCTCTTGTTATGATTATGGATGAATTTAAGTGTAAACTAAATTAAATATAAGGTTAATATAGAATTCAAATAAATTATAAACGCTATAAATACCATTTATAAACAAAAAGATTTGTTATTGTGGTCAAAGTGTAATTGAGAATATAATAGGGGTGTTTACGGTAAATAATAAAAGTTATGGGTCAAAGGGAGTGTTGGAGTGGTCAACCTTGACCATGGGTGAGGTTTGACCAAGATTACTTGATGAGATTATTTAGTTGGAAATTTAATGAAATATTAAGTTAAAATGTAAGCTTATAAAAGTATTTGGGTTGTTTTTGTGATTTCCGAAAATTAGTGGGTTGTAATGGAATTATAAGAGCCTTAGGGGCTGCTTTGGGATTTTAGAGATATTTTAGGTTAACTTTGGTGATTAGATAAATTAAATAGTATAATATATAATTCAAATGTCATAATGTAACATTTATAAAACTTAAGGAGTTAATGTGTAAATAACCGAAAGTTAGGGGTGCCGAATGAATTTGAGATACTTATAGGGGTTGTATGCAATTTATGGGGAATTTAGAGGCTGGTTTGGTATTTTAAATAAATAGATTGTATAACATAAAGTTTAAGGATTAAATTGTAAGTTTATGGAATTAAGGTGGGTTAAAGTGTAAATAAAGAAAGATGCGAGTGAACAATCAAACTTGAATAAGCTGAGGGATTACCCGCAAATATAAATATACATATGTATGTATATTATAATGTTAAGATACCTTATGTTATAAATTAATAAGGTAAATAATATAACAAGTATGGAATATGGGGTAGTTTTGTGAATATACAAAACATGTGAGACGACATAGGAATTTCCGGAAGAATATTGGGCTACTCGGAAATTATATACACATTATATGTATATAATAATGTTTGAAAACCTTAAGTTATAATTTAATAAGACTAGAAATGTAATGTTTATAATATATGGGTTAATCTCATAAATAATCAATCTATGAAGGGAAGAGATTGTCATTGCCAACAATATATACAGGCTGTTTAAGGAATTTTAAAGTTTGAACATAATATATTATAAAGTTTTGGATGATATAATGAGACATTATATCAAGTATGAAAGAATATATTATAAGAGGGACTCTATAAAATTTTATAATGTGAACTTGTAACTTAGCATGAGGATATAGTATGAATAACAAGCCACATACGAGATTGTGCTACTACGAGTGGAATCGTAAATGTAATGACAACCGTATTGTAAATGTTTACAGTGGGGTAATATTTTACATGCATGCGAACAGTACATAAACAATAACGTATAGTTACAACTATAATATATACGTAATTGTTTGTATATATATGTATAGATAAGCCGCGTACTTACGTAAATATAACTACGCTAATTAGTTTGTATCGCGGAATGTTTAAACGTCATGCATACAACGTAACGTTATTCCCGTATGCATGTAAACCAATAATTACGTAAACAAAACGTGAACAAAATTTCCATGTGATAAATAATACTACCGTAGCAAAAATTACGCACTCGTAAACTATACGAGTGGCTGAAATCTAAATCCTTAAGGCTAACGACCATCGAGATAAACAAGAGGTCAATTAAGACTTAGGCACGGGTTGGAAGTACGGGTTGGTCTAGATTAGTTAAGTAAATACGAAATACGCACATACGTACTGATATTAGAACAATGTGTATACCAAAGATACGAGTGGGTAGACACGAGCACTGTGAGCGTTAGAGCCTACGCGGGGGTTATCACGTGAGCGACAACGGTGTAAGGTATGTTGAATTCTATGGTGTGAACCCTGATGGATTCTTTGAGTTCAGACATCTGTGTGCTAATTGCTTAAGATGATATGTTGAAAATGCATGTGCTTATGTAATGTTATCTGCTCGATTATTTAGCGTCTGATTACCGGTGCACGAACGCCTTTGGCTATGGATATCAATTATTAATCGACTACGATACGAGCAAGGATGGTAACACATTAAAGTACGACACTGTCTATAATATTCAATTTACCTAAGACTTAAAATTTAGGAAGAAAGGTTCGGTAATACCAACCTTAGAGCATTGGCACAGAACATGAATATAACCTAGATCTCTCCTAGGTATGTGTAAGACCCTACGGGGCATCGAATAAATAAAAAGGTATTCTCCAGTGAACTTACAACTAATAATGATGAGTTGGTTAAAACACTTAACTATGGAGAAAATGGTAGTTGATGAGGTGGTGTGATATATGTACGGAGAAATCCTGGTCTGCATCCGTTTCAGCAGGTTGCGCAGTGTGATCACCAGTGGGGAGTCCAGGCATGGAGCCCCTCGTTGAGGAATTCGATGACTGTCTTAGATCGTTGGCGTTGGGTACTAACATAGGTACACAGCTTCAGGCCACACGGACGTTTCTCACGAGACGTCGGGGAAGTCAAATGATCTCGAATCATTGTCAATGGGACTACTGTCCAATAATGACTAAACTTGGTGAGGTGTTAATGGGAATTGTCCATCTAACGTGACACCCAAAGGATGATGAGAGAGTTGGTGGGAGCGGGGCTCCAGACGATTGAATAACGAACTTGCGATTACGATTTCGATCTGGCGACTATTGTGCATGGTTATTAATATGTTGTTTGTGGTGAATTACTTGGTGAACTGTTGCGTGTTTACATTCCGCTGTTACAGTCTTTTCTATATACTTTTAAATGTGTGTGAAATGATGAGTGACGTGGCAGCTCAGCATGGCCCTGCTGTGGCTTAAATGACGAGTGTCGTGCAGGCTTAACATGACTCTCCTGTGGGTGGAAAGACGAGTGCCGTGGAGGATCAAATCCGGCACTGCGCTCACGACGGTACGAAGTCGTCATTGGCTGCTCCACATTTCTATCTTTCTTCTTTTTGGTGTACACGTTCTTGAGAGCTTTCTTAAACTTATCCATCACTACACAAGTTGAACAAATCACAATTAAGATAAGCTACGCAAGTAAGTAATAATAAATGAACATAACAGTTATAGCATACCACTGTCAAATGTAAGCGACTTATAAGTTATTCTTGGTGGTTAACTTTGAGTTATAATTATAAAGAGAGAAATGATATGTATATTGAGTATTATGTAAGATTGTAATGGTATAAAATAAATTAGGGGTGAGAATGTAAATTCCTTTGAACTATATAATTCATTCTTCATTCCAATACATCAATTATAACTATATAATTCATTCTTTATTCCAATTCACCACACAACATTCTAACAATAAATCCGACAATCATTAGTCAGGGTAAGATTTCACAGTAAACATTAATTTCACAATAAATACCAATACACTTTTTGCTTGCGCAGAATCAGCAAGTTAACCAACCAATTGATCAATTGATGCCCAAAAACTGATCAGAACCCACACATACATGAGCAATAGAAAACTAAACGACGGTTAATTTCCGTTCCTCGACAATTAATTGTAGCTATGATGTGATACCAAATTAATTTAAACTAACAGATAATATAACCTTATATAACCTATATTAACTTCAATTATCTCTAAAAATACATAAAAATCAGACCATAAAACCTCACACAAATTGGTCACAACAAGGAACAAAGAACAATTTTATGTATTTACATCCTTATGTACACCTTTGCACATCTTAGCTTGTCTTGGTTATTTCATTAAATCTACTTAGTCTAAGTGATCCTACAGCTTATTATAAGTCTAATCAACCTTAATGGTCTCTAAAACACAAAGAAATCAACCTATAATACTTCCTCCCATTTCTGGTTACACCAAGGACACAAATTAATACCCAAACTTATACTTAACTTATCTTGTTAGTTTAGATCTAAGAAACCTATCCAACTTGCTTCCCACTTTGACATAGATGCTAAAGGTACAGAGTAGCATCATGCTCCCCATAAAACAAGTCAACCACAGTAGTTTAATACCGACACAAAAACCGGTTCAACAAGGGAGTTCTTGAGCATATTTTTATTTACTCCTAACTTGTTCTAAGGAACCTTAAAGTTCATTTGGAATTATAAGGACTTATGGAGTGTTACAATTATATGTTTAAGTTATAATTGATGTATTAAGAGATGGGCTTCATATATGAAGAAATCATATTATAAAACATTAGATATGAAGAGTCTAAGTTATTATAAGGAAGGTTGGAATGACTATAATTCAAGAGTTACAATAATGGTAAATTCATTTAAGAATCTCATCTTTCTTATGAGTTTGTCAACTTTGACCTTCCTGGTCAATTTATTGTAACTCTTGACTTTATAATTGTCGTACATATGTGAGTTGGTTTATTAGCACTTGTTAATTTTAAAATGTAATGATTTATAATTACTTTAATAGATTTAAAAATATTTATTATAAAAAATAAAAATAAACTCACCTCAATAGGCGGGGCGAAACTAGGATGCTCGTGGCAGCTGCAGAGGCGAGTTGCCCCATTTCATGTCCGCCGCTAAGGCGAGTTCAACCCGCTTGTGTCTGCCGATGGGGCGAGTTCAACCTGTTCACCTTGCACGCCGTGGTGAGTCGGAGAGGTTCGACACGAACCGAGAAACGAGCAGGAGTCGTGTCACGGGCGCGGGTGAGTCCAGACGGTACGTGTAGGCAGCTGTGGCGAGTTGGTCCTCCTCGTGTCGGTTGGTTGGGCGAACCGCGCCAGTTCGTGTCGACGACAGAGGCGACCTGGGCAATCTCATGTCGACCGTGACAATTTTCGGAGCACAGTAGTGTCGACGGGAGGGGCGAATTGCAGAACTCCATTAATGAAGTTTTCAAGTTTTTTTTCTTCAGAATTTTAATTGTAGATCTGGCCTAAATCATTTAGTGTTTGTAAAAACTAACACCAAATTCGGATTCACCACATCAAGATCTACAACTTGGGAATTTTGTTTTTGAAAAACTTACCGGCAGATTTTTCAAGCGGTGGTCGACGTCCGGCGGTGATCCGGCAGCGGCTCCGGGGGTGATCTGACGAGCTCGAAGAGAGGATTCTGGCGTGGTAATTTAGAGGAGAGATAGTGTGTGCGTGAGAAATGAAGATACGGGACACGTCCCGTTTATATATAACATGCGCGTTTTTAAGTGTTTTTTAGCAAAAACGCTAGTTTTGACTTGATTTCAACATATTAACGTTGTTTGGTAGTAAACACATGAGAACGTCTATAACTTAACAGAATAAATGTCAAGTCACAATTATAACGTTCAAACGCATTAAGAATGGGTTTAACGACTTTTACTACAACGAGAGTGTTTTTTCCCAAAATTGGCGTTTTCAACTATGATTAGAGTACGACGTTTTTGAAATTGTAACGATGTCTGTAATTTAATCAAAAGTAACATAAAATGTCGTTTACTAATGTGGAGTCACAATTATAATGTTCACACGCAATAAAAATGGGTTAAACGTCTTTTACTACAACGAGAGCGTTGTTTACTCGAAATTGACATTTTCGACTACGATTACAGTATGACGTTTTTGAAATTGTAACAATGTCTGTATGTAACACCCCCGAATCGCAACCAACAATTAAACGACGCGCCTAACGTTAACAGGAGAAGTCTACGCAGCGGTTTCGAACTCTATTCGGGTGCTACAGATGCCAACCACCCACGTGGTTGACCCGACCATTCTACTTACACCAAGTTACGGTCTGCATGACTGGAACTTACCTTGACCAAATCTCGTAACACATTCTCAGATACCGAGGGTATAAATATTAGCTATCACTTTACAACACTACTACGTAAATACATCCCGGGACCATGCCCGCCAAAGTAACAGCCTATACATCATTGTGCTACCCAAGACCCATATGCCTCGCCCTGATGGACTACCCCCATGGTAGTCACTTGCCTACTCTCCGCCATCGTCCAGATCCATACCTGTAAAAATAAAGGACTCAGCAAAACTATGCTGAGTATGAACGTGTGTAGCCCGCATGTTACCGGGCCACACGACTACTTGGTCGAATATTATTAAGTTAATTTACATGCTATAATAAAGCAGTAAAGCACACATCAGCACATCATGATACCACACACACTCATCGGTAGCATTGCAATATCAAAAGCAACCAAGCACAACTTGCAAGTAGCATAGCAATGTCAACACGCAACCCAACACAATAAGCTGCTAATGTAGCAGCAACAATCAAGTAATTTATAGGATGTGTGCGGAGGTATATTATACCGTCGATCCTCACTATGGGATCATTCAAGAGATTATGTATTGTTTTCTTGTTCTCATTACACATGTTTTCCTTTCTTCTCTTGCACCGAGTCAGGGGATATAGGTTAGATCCCGAGACTTGTTATGTAGGTGCTATTCATTCCTTGTTTCTTAAAGAATCACATTTGTGACTTTCTCTTGTTTGCTTGGTCTCATTACACAAGTTTTCCTTTATTCTCTGGCACCGAGTCAGGGGATATAGATTAGATCCCCGAGACTTCATTATGTAGGTGCTAACCGTTCCTTGTTTCTTTACGGATTGTTTGGGAATTCTTTTATCACCGCACGTTGGAGGACGTCTCCTCCATAGCTAGTCCCACATTCCCGACACCCAGGGTCGAGAAAGCGGAGTCACCTCTAGACTCCAGGATAAGCTTCACCAATTTGTCACTCCCCCATTCCCGACACCCAGGGTCGAGAAAGCGGAGTCATCTCTAGACTCCAGGATGTGCTGAGAAAGCGGGGTCACCCAGGGATCCCCAAAAAATATATACCACCATAGACGGTCGAAGGATCTGATGCAGATACCAACTCCCGCTCATCCATACCGCGCGGCCCGAGATGTTGTCTTCCCGGGTTATTCTCATATTCCACCAGTTGATATTTACTTGTTATGTGTCTTTTCTTTTTGTCAGCTCGACACCATTGTGGGTGTCGATAGTAGTCCTCAATAGAGTATTCACTTATCATAAATAACTTGACACCATAGTGGGCGTCCTTAAGAGGTCTCCATGGTTAGGGAGGAGTTTTCCTTTATATAAGTAGTTTCCTTATTTGTTTGTATTATTCATTACGTTTCGTCCCGTAGTTTTACATAAACGAGGAGTGACTAAGTTACTGTGTGCACGCACGTAGGGTATAACAGGTATAGAGCAACCGATACCGTAATTCAAATAAGTAATCCGTTCTCATGCTTCACACAAACACACCACAAGCAAATAAGCAAGATAAACAAGCAATCCGTTTTCATGCTTTAGTCTTGAAGTCATTGGCAAACAAGGCACACATCACACAAGCCGTGTAACACGGCAACATACGAACCACACATGTCCATACCTCTTATCAGTCGTTGTAAAGGCTCCCACTAAGGTTTCCCGCCTCCCGAGCGCTACGATCCTATATCGATTATACGGATGGGTTAATATCTCTGTTCAATACGTCATTGTTCGTAAAACTTCTTATATAGTATTCACTAAGCGATATAAGTGACATTATTAGTCCTACTTCCTAAGTTGAATTCGGAACCCATGTTTTGCTAAATAGTTCTCATGTCTAGTATTTAAACGTTACCCTACCTTAGTTCACAAGTAAAATCTTGGACCGTTCCAAGATTTCTTTCGCCCTTCCCAAATTTGTTATATTTCTAATTAAACCATAGCTTGTTATCTCCCTCTTTTAACTTACTAACTCCTGAACCTTTACTAGTGCCTACTGTTCCGGTTTTAGTACCACGCTTACTTTAGGCTCACCTTCATTTCCTCTTTATTCCCTCACAAACTCACAATCCTTCTAACCTCTTCACTTCCGCCCTAAACTCTTCTTAAATTCACATGGGTTTTGTTTCCGTTTAACTTGCTAACCTACTTTACCCTAGTACCTTACTGAGTCAGGTCATGATAGCTAGACTTTCATACATTGAATTTACACATATTAGCCTTAAGGTTTACGAGTTGACTTGATATCTAAACTCCTCTCCAGTTTTACCCCTAGTACCTTAGGTTATCATTTTGCTCTACTACACATTCAAACCTTATCTAGTTGTTAATTTTCCTCTACTATCTCGGCCATCAGCTTAACTTAACCAGGTTGTCTTAACTTACCCTATCATCTTCTCAGTAACTTTTACTACCGAATTGACGCTAGGTCCCTAGGAATTGCCGGTTCACCCCTAACTACACCTTATGTGCATAGACTTACCCCCCTCACCTAGCCACTTTCCCAAGTTCTATTTCTAGACGTGAACTAATATATCTAGTTCCATCAATTCACTAGCCCATGGCCTTGCGACACTTATCCTCAATAATATAACGTACTATCTAGATACATTTTGTAAATCAATAACGTCTAACTTCACTACTAGTTTCATACACCCACTTCCTTATATCCCCCCTTTTTCTTTTGAAAGTATTCTAGGATCCCTTTTCTAATTCCTTACTTAAGACACCACCCAGATCCTTCTTGTTCAGGCTTACGCCCCTTTATATTATTGAATATGGTTGAACCCTTAAGACACTAATGCAACCGGTTTACTCATTTATTAAGTCCTAACACTAGTTGGTTCCCTAGAGCATTCTTAGACATTAAAAGGTGGCAACTCTCACTTCCATTCGTAGCCTAGTCTCTGCCCATAATTATACAGATGACACGTTAAGTTTCAGTATTCATTTAATCAAGTTTTTCAGTACCTAACACTTATGCATTATTTGCTTTTGACTAGGCAGTTTCCCTTGGTTATTTAGAGACATGATTTCACAATTATCTTAGCCTTATCTACCTGTCATAACATTCAAATTTTCCAGAACCAAAACATATGCTCCTCGGCCAGATCTGATAAGATTTTCCACACTTAAAATCACCCCTCAATTCACTACGTAACCAGTTTTTTTTTCCATCCATTTCTGACATGGTTTACTAAGTCTCCTAGCATTACTTTCCTTGACAGTCTTCCCTTAAAGATTTCCAGAACAATGCCATATCTTTTCGGCATCCATAACACAAGGCTTATAATTCAGAAACTAGCTCTCAAACCTCATCTTTGCTAATTTGCCAAACCGACATATAATCAGATGTAGTTTAGTAATAATTTATTTTGTTTCTTTTAGCTTAATACCAATGGCACTCCTCACCAGTTTTCGGTGGCACTAGAGCATATTTTTAGTTTGATAAAAACATGGTACTTAGACCCTCATTTCATTAGTGCATTAACCAAGCAGCCACAGACTTTTCTCCAGCTTAGTATCACTAGATTTGCCAAGGTAAATCCAAACAAAATTTTACGCAAGACTAAGCATAAATCTAGATATGGATTTGGGTTACAACCTTAGGGATTTTCCAGTTGGTTTTCTTGTGACTCCTTTGGTATTTTTGGCACCTGGACAGGATTAAGTGCCAAAGTCAGTTCGTTGTACATTTCAAATTGAAGCAGCAGGTGCTAGTTGACAAGATTTCTCGGTAGTTTTCTTTTCTTACCTTGGTTAGGAAACCACCTCCTCCTTGAATTTCCTTTCAGTTTTAATTGGCGATTTGCCTCAAACCCTTGGCTTAGCAATCGGTCATGCACAAGGGAAAGTTGTGAGTTCGTTGTTATATTAACACCGAAAGGACAGTTACCCTTTATTGGACAACACATGGGTTCGAAAGGGGTTTTACCTGAGAGAATACGCAAGGGCGATTTGAGCAGGTTGTTGTTCTAGCACTCGGAAGTTTACTGAAGTACTTGCATGCTATTTTCACGCACCAAAGACAATGAGAGAAGAGGGAAAACAATAGTTAGTTTTCGGACATCAAAACAGACATCAGAGGAGGAGTTAAACAGGGTTTACGGTATCCTGTCCTCACCTTTGAGAGATCAGGAGAAGGACTATGCTTACGGATTTCCAGAGGTTCAACCAGGCAGTTGCATGCAGGACTTAACCAGAGAAACATGAAGAAGGTTCGAGGAATTGAGCATGCATTTTCGGACAAAGCAGAGCGGGGGAAAAGAAACAGAAGGGGAAGGCAACCAGGAGTTAGCAGGTGGAGATTCTTGGGCAGCAAACAAGGTAAATACGGAGAGAGGTTGATGATCGAATTACCTTGCCAGTTGGGTTGTGTTGTTCCGGATCTCAGGACCTGCCAAAATTTCCAAGACTCGAACATGCACGGGATGAAATGAAGGCTTCAGTTTCAGATAATCAAGTAAGGGATTGATGAACAACAAAGGCGCATCCATTACCGAGAACGCAAGGAGAAAATCGAAACGCAACATTGGGACTTCAGGGAGTTACCTTGCGCCAATGGACAGAGGAACTTTAAGAATCTCTAGACATGCAAGAATCGAGTTGCTCAGTAGAAGAAGTTTGCAATTTGGTCTTGTGATTGTTCCCGTTTTCTCAACCGGTAAGGACTCCCAGGTTCAGACATGCAAAGCAAGGATCACGGAGTTGAGTTACGGTAGGAATGTGTAGGGTAGGTAAATCACAAAAGGGATGGAAACTTCTAAGCACCGATTCGAGAATGTCAAGAAGAGAGGGGCGACTTACCATTCTCCTGCAAGTCGAAGAAGTTAGTGGTTCCCTCTTGCGCCAGAACTTAGGGAAACTAAGATGTCCTTCTCTGGACTCGCGTAGTAGTGAAAGAATGGGAGCAGTTGAAAGTCTGAGTGGGTTCTGGATCGGGACTCACACACGCGAGACGGAATGGGGGAGATGGAGAGCTACAGAGTTTGTAATTAGAAACGATTTGCAGGGTGTCTTGATATTCCAAATCAATAAAGTACATGGGCCAGGTGACTATTATTTTAAGTGGATGGGGACTTGCAGGAATCTCGGGTAATCAGTCTGCCGGGTTACCGAGTGCTACAAGGATGGGTACTTATTAAATGTGTGTTAGTGTTGCAGGATTTTTGTTATTTATTAGGTATGTATATATTTTTTTTTGAACACTAGACAGGGGTGGGGAACCGCTTACTATTGGTCTACTTATATTATACATGTTAGTAATGTTGTGAGATGACAACGTTAGGTAGTATCTCGGTAATTAGCTTAACATTTAAGTCAGGGAGTATTAAACGGTAAGCACGAATACTATATGTTATAGTGTTACCGGTACATGCTTGTATCCGACAATCGTGGTTTGTATATTATATCCCCGTAACATATGTTATTTAGTACAATCGTTATGTGTCAACGATTGCCCGATTTATTTTAGTTTACAAAACGCGCTACACTTGTGTCGCGTACCCAACATCTCAACCTAGAGTAATTTACTTCCGCACGGTTATATTACTCAATGTCCAACCGACGAGCACCCAAGTTTACATTTAAACGTAGCCTGCTATCACATTCCCGGACATATGTATGCCCCTTAGTATCCTAGGTTATGGGTTATAGCGCAATTGCACTTATGTGGCCGGTTTACTAACATACCACACATATTCACGATTTAATGCATTTTAAATTATCAGGGGTGTTTCACTGTAATTTAAGTAAAAAAAGCGTAAAATGTCATTTACTAATGTAGAGTCACAATTATGACGTTCAAACGCAATAAAAACAAGTTTAACGTTTTTTATTTCGATGAGAGCGTTTTTAACTGTTTACGATGATAAAATGATTTTTTCAAAAAACAAAAGTTACGACACGATGTCACTACATGTTTACAACGTTAATATGATTTTAAAAAAATTTCTACTGTAGTGATTAGCAATTTTGTACTGTGAATAGTAACCTAGTTAATTAATTTATTTAGTTTAGAAATTGTAGATCTACAATTTGTGTCCTATTACCTTAAAATAAGGTAGAAATGTTGGTAAAGTTTAAAATTATTTTTTGAAATTTATATTGTTGTTTAATTAATGTTGAATTCGTAATAACTTATTTCATTTAATTTGTAAATTGTACATTTATCAATTTTGTGTTTATTTGCCTTAATTTAATATGATAATGTTCTTATATTATTATACAATTTTTTTGACATTTATATTATTACTTACTTAATGTTAAATTAATAATTAATTACCTTATTTATAAGTTGTACATTTACCAATTTCGTGTCTATTTGCCTTAATTTAATATGCTAGTGTTGTTATATTATTATACAATTTTTTAGAGACTTATATTGTTTAATCAATGTTAAATTTATATTTAATTATTTCATTTAATTTATAAGTTGTACATTTACCTATTTCGTGTCTATTTGTCTTAATCTAATATCGTAATGTTGTTATATTATTATACAATTTTTTTTGACATTTATATATATGTTTAATTAGTGTAAAATTTGTAAATAATTATTTAATTTAATTTATAAGTTGTACATTTACCAAATGTCATGTCTTTTTGTCTTAATCTAATATCGTAATGTTGTTAATCATTATACAATTTTTTTTACATTTATATTGTTGTTTAATTAATGTTAAATTTGTAAATAATTATTTAATTTAATTTATAAGTTGTACATTTACCAATTTCATGTCTTTTTGTCTTAATCTAATATCGTAGTGTTGTTATATTATTATGTAATTTTTTGATATTTATATTATTGTTTAATGGGGGGTTGCTATATGTAGTACAAAGTTACTAATCACCGTAGTATAATTTTTTTAAAAAAACATATTAACACTGTAAACATGTGATGATGTGCTCCTGTGTTTTTTTTCCATAAAATGATATCTGAAATTGTTTTAAATAAAGAAATTTGTTGTTGATTAGTAGCATATTTTGGTGATTGATTCTTTAATTAAATCAGTTCCAGAAATCATTCTTTATTAAAAGAACTAAAAGGGATGCATCATTACATGTCTACAACATTAATATGACTTTAAAAAAAATTGTACTGCGGTGAAGTCAACTTTACTAACTGCAGTACAAATTATTTTTTTCACATAACTGGACGACGACGACACTTTGGAATGTAATGTGGAGACATCTTTTTTGGGGAAAAAACATAGTTGACATTATCTGTATCGTGAGAAGATTCAGATCACCATATCATAGAAACATCATTACTGCCAACAGACTCATCCTGATTGGGGAGTTATTCGTGCTCCAACGCCATTAAAACATCACTCTGGACCGTTGACTCTTCTGTATCAGAAAGAGATTCATACTCCTATATAATATTAGAATTGTTTTCGTCATTTGATGTGTGACTCATGATAATGTGAATGAGTTGTGAATTTGAACGAGCTGGTTGTGTGGAACTATGAATTGTAAAGAATCAGTAGCAACTCTACTCCTTTTATAGAGAAAACACAAATTCCAAAATTTTGAATAAAACATGGTGATTGTGTGTGATCATGTCTGAAGGTGACTGTGTGATCATGTCTGAAGGTGACTCTGTCTTCTGTAGATCTTTCCCAAGAATGATCTGAGAACTTTTTGAATCCCATTGTTGGGATGGGATTCAATCGCATCGTTAAACTTCTCATAGCTCTTCCTCTCGTAATCTACAAATATATCCTAGCGCAACAACAGGTACGACTTTAGATCAGTATCTTGTATATTAGAATTAAGAGATAATACAGGAATATTCCTAATTGAAGGAAGAGGCTGACCATATGAATGATCATCACCTTAAGGTTGAGCTCATTGTAGAGTTCATTGACTTTTGCCACGCAAGGAGAATCTTGTTTTCCATAGTTTTCCTAAATCAAGAAAATTATGAATCACCACATGCAGAAAAGATTTTAAGAAGGATACACGGGGTAAACATAAAAGCTGCCCCATAACAACTTTAGAAGGGCAAATTCTTCCTACAGAATTCCTCATATACCTGCATACAGCGTATTTAAAAGGTTAGATTAGATTACATTACCAATAACAAACTCTTCTGCTCCTTGATGCAGACTTCTAAAGCCTTCACCACCAGCCAAGAGCACTTGAAGTCTTCTATGTCTGTACCAATCTGAAAGAAGCTCAAAGCAATCACCATCTTGTAATTGCATCCCCACTTCCAATGCAAGATATTATATACTCCTCAAAAAATAAACCTAAAACTTACCTTGCCAATAAATGCAGGGTCGCCAAAGCAGTCAAGATAGTCATCCTGAGGAACGAGCCAATTGAACCAAAAACAGTGTGACATACTTTGCATCTCATCACAAAAACGGAGTCATTCACAGCTTTCATTGTTCCAACTTTTTCTTCCTAAAAAAGACTAAACTGGTTGCAAATAGAACTCTCACCTGAACTTGGAAGTAGATACCCATATCAACCAGAATAGTTTTGACATCAACATGATTCTCCAATTTCTCACCCGTCAAGACAAGGGCGCATGCAACCTGCACGTTTGATGAGATGATGTGCAGATTAGGCAAGGCTTAGCAACTACTTATTCTTCAGTTATGAATAGTAGAATCTATATAGTGTTCAAATGCGCATAAATGGATCCACTATATATCTAGCAGTAATTCTAGTCTCAATATAACACATGTTGCACAAGGAATTTCTCTGCTATTTTATAGCACAACACCATGAGTTTCTTATACCTTGTTGATTTCTGCATATACTAAACGACTTAAAAGTTACTTTTGAGATATATAATTCTACAATAGGAAGGAAATGCCAAGCTTTAAGTGATTCCAATCAATCAACTCTTCACAGCTACAATTTGATAGTTATGAGTTAAATTCAGTAAGGCTACTATAATATCTCTAGCAGGAAAAGGCTGAAATAGAGCAGAAATAGCAAGGTAAATTTCCACAGCGGCAGATAAAATTAGTAAGCAGTTTTGTACTGTACAATCCGACGATGACAGCATCATGATATGAGCCACTCCAGTACATAATATTGGAAAACAATCTCCAATGAATTCATTAAACAGTTTAGATGGACAAACAATTTGTGTCAACCAACAGAAACTCACGCATCCAAGGATCATAGAACAGTTGGCGGTCAGAGAACACAAGCACCTGCAGTCCTGTATCTTTTACCTCACTGAACAAATCAAGCAAATCAGCGTAATAAGGCTTTCCTCTGAAGTGATTCTTAAGAATTTGTGATTGCGGAGGATTAATCCATCATTAACTGCTATCATTCCAATCTACACCATAGTCAACAACTCAGCCCCTCAAACCCGCCCGAAAACAGAACATACTATAAAATAAAAACAAAACAAAAGCAAGTGAGAATCCAGAAGAGATGGACACCTGGGGAACTCTGAACCAGCAAGGTTGACCTCTCGCCTTGTGTGAGAGCTATCCATTATATCATCGAGAACAAGAAAATATGCTTGAAGCTGGAAATAATATACAAGTTTACCGCAGTACAAACGGAGGGAACCAGTAGCCCATAGTAGATATCTCAGATTGAGACAGAAAATAAATAAAGGGACTCAAAAAATGAGATTCAGATGTTGTACCCGTTCAACACACCAACCAACTGCGCCGGAGAGAAAGAATTCATCGTCCGTTAGTTCACGTCCTTTTAGCAACAGCTATCTACAACTGAGAGCCCGCGGTTTAACTTCCCTGCCAAGCCAATTGACAATTACCAACATGGTGAATAAGAAGAGACTTCTAGAAGGTACAAAACAAATGCAGCTCCTTTTTTTTCCTTTTCAGAGCGTATGGTTATAAAATATATGATTAGGCACCTCCAGGTACATTGTAGTCCAGCATCTGAAAACAAAGTACCACTTCCAACAACAATCAGGATAGAAACAATGGTTTAATTGTTAGTATTTATTTTACGAAACAAATCTAAATTTATTAGCCAAATGTATAGTATATTGATACAGTCAGATTGAGGTCACAAATTTAGACAACAGCGCAAATGCTACTTATCTAAGAAATAACGAATAAATATAGCGACCACATTTTAGCCATGACTGATGTATAATGGGAAGGTTAAAGTAACTTTATCATAGAGGTTGAGCACAGAAAAAACTACTATAACTTTATCATAGACGTGGAGACAAACATAATGGATGGCAGACTTCTAAAGCCTTCACCCCCAGCCAAGAGCACTTGAAGTCTTCTATGTCTGTACCAATCTTAAAGAAGTTCAAAGTAATCACCATTATAAATGCATCCCCACGTCCAATGCAAAATATTATATACTCCTCAAAAAATAAGCAGAGTTTTCCTAAAACTTACCTTGCCAATAAATGCAGGGTCGCCAAAGCAGTCAAGAAAGTCATCCCAAGGAACAAGCCAAGTGAACCAAAAACAGTATGACATACTTTGCATCTCATCACAAAAACGGAGTCATTCACAGCTTTCATTGTTCCAACTTTTTCATCCTAAAAAAGACTAAACTGGTTGCAAATAGAAATCTCACCTGAACTTGGAAGTAGATACCCATATCAACCAGAATAGTTTTGACATCAACATGATTCTCCAATTTCTCACCCGTCAATACAAGGGCGCATGCAACCTGCACGTTTGATGAGATGATGTGCAGATTAGGCACCTCCAGGTACATTGTAGTCCAGCATCTGAAAACAATGTACCAACTACCATCAGGATAAAAACAATGGTTTAATTGTTAGTATTTTACGAAACAAATCTAAATTTATTAGCCAAATGTATAGTATATTGATACAGTCAGATTGAGGTCACAAATTTAGACAACAGCGCATATTCTAGCTAAATGACTCGTGGATGCTACTTATCTAAGAAATAACGAATAAATATAGCGACCACATTTTAGCCATGACTGATGTATAATGGGAAGGTTAAAGTAACTTTATCATAGAGGTTGAGCACAGAAAACTGATCAACTGTGGCCTTTGGTAACTGAGAATTAAGAAACTGCAAAAAGTTTTTCATCAATTTAGCATCTCAACATTTCGGACAACTTCAGCAGCATCAGTGGAAAATTATGTCCATAACTCGTCAGGGGAATTAGCAGTAGCACAACAAATCCACTTCAAGGGGTTAAAGATGAAAAGGAAGTGAAACAATACCCGTTCGACCCATTTGCGAGAAGCATCGTCCCATTCGAAATAAGGGTCGAGAAGAAAAGCTCTGACTTGAGGACGGAGTAGACCTCTACGAACCTGGACTTAGGATCGTTCATCTCTTTTCCGTTGCTTCTACTGCGCCTGTGACTTTCTTGCTTTTCCACCTTGCTCACTTCGTGGTGACGAGTCCGTTTGGGATTTTAAGAGGAGAGAGACGGAGAATACAGAGTTAGGGTCAGAGCAAGAAGTATTAAGTAGCTTCTCGTTCCCAGACGAGAAAGACGCAGTGGGAAGGATTTTAGGGAAGCGAATGGCAGGCGGGCGCGGCGAGATCAGGGTAGGAGATGAACCACAACCGAAGCCGACGCGAGGAGTGAAGCACTCTTTGCATCGGAGCTGTTATGCGGAAGATTACAAGAAGCTGAAAGAGACTGAGCACAGAGGAATGAATGAACGGGTAACTTCCAAAAAAACCCAAAAAACTTTCCCCGCAGCGGATAACGGACAGAAAATTCCGTTGCGACTCAACAAACAAATGTAATTACTTACTATAATTGATGTAGATACCATCACCGACTATATTTTGTTTTTATCAGCTAACTTTAGAACAAACAAATGTAATTACTTATAATTATTGCTGTATATTCATTTAGTCATTGTTGATAATTTTTTTTCTTTTATAATATTTTAATAATATAATTAGTCACCCATTATATAAAACTATATTGATTATATACAAATATATGATTATTAAATAATATTTTCTTAATTTAATAGTAATATATATCTGTACACACCTATATAAAAAATATCAGCTTAAAAATAATTCATTATTTTATTAAAAAGAAGTTAAACTAATATAAAAACACAATATTAACTTTTTCTAAAATTACAAAGTGTCACATAATTCATTTAAAAAATATATTACTCAAACGTCTTCTTAAAAATAAAATATAGAACAAAAGTGTTAAAACCATATATTTTAGATGAAATACAATTAGCTAACAAGATAGATAAATCAAATTATAAATGTATGACGTTCTTCCAGGTTACCACGTAAGGACTGATATCAAAAAATTTATAAACCTTAAAGTATAGAGTACGCATTCATTAATCTTGATTTTTCATATCCACAATAATTTGTAAATATTTCCACTGATAATTAGAAACATATGAACAATTTTCTATAATAGTTTTCATCGCTATTTTTAAACAATATGACACTAACTGTTATATATCTCTTCATTTGTTCGTTCTTATCGAATCATTGTATATAAGAACATTCTTTTATCATTTATCAGTTTACAGAGCTTGACTAATTGATAAATTTGAAAGCTATAAACGTTTGGAAACAATAAACTGAGTTGTTGGAGTCGCTTTCACGTATTCATTAACCTTGGATTTTATGTCTCCATGATAATTTATAAACATTTTCATTGATGATTAGAATATTAGCGTTGTCATCACTATTATAAAGAAGATGACACTAACTGTTATATAGTATTTTCCATTGGCCGTTCTTATTAAATCATAGTGTATAAAAATATTTTCTTAATGTTTATCAGTTCACATAGTTTGACTAATCAATTGATAAACTAAATGCTAAAAACGTTTATAAACGATAAACTAAGTTTTTGGAGTCAATTTTATGTATTCGTTAAACGAGTGACGGATCCATGATTTTGATACCGGAGGCACAAATATAGTTTCATCATATGCAAGATGAAGTTTAATACATATTAATGAATTTAAGTACGATAACTGAATATACAAAAAAATACAATTGTCCCCTTTGAGTTTTCGTGTTTTGAAAATGATCAATGATAATATTATCAGAAACTTGTAAAATACATCTTTTACAATGAATGTTGAAATACCCCGAACAATTACGATTCTAAATTAATAAAAAATGAATTAAATTATGAGCCACAATTACCATAAACATTACGGTATTTAAAATATAGTTCCAACCCCGAATAATTACTACTTTAAGTTAGTGAAGACTAAATTAAATCATGGTCAATAATTACTATAAAGATTATGGTATAAAATATATAGTCCAAAATGGACACAAGATTAAACTCCTAAATCAATATTACATATACATATTAGCACATAAATTAAATACTACTAGTATACTCTAACAAGTATATAAATATTTTATATACCATAAAAAATTATAGATACAAATATGATATATATACTCTTTTAAATCAAAATGTGACAAACTACTAAGTGACACATTAATATAGTCACCTATATATACATGTAACAAATGTTACAAGGTTAAGAAGTTGAAAAAAAATGAAATGAAATTCACTCCAAAAGTACTAGTCAGCCGATTAACTATATAACTAAAGAGGACTGATGACATAATTGCAGTAAATAAATTACCAATATAGTACAAGGAAGTACACCCACCTCTCATGTTTCCCATGCTACTAAATTTACTTTCTCCTGCACTAGCAGCCACCTTCTTTTCTCCCCATCACGGAGTACAGTCAGTACCACTCTCCCCCTTCTCAGTCACGGTTTATTTCTTGCTCCCCACACCAGAAACCTCTTCCTCCATGCCCCATCAGACAGTGGAACGGTAATACAACCCCATATTCCCACGCCTTTCTTTTCTTCCCAGGATGTTCTTCCGCCTGTCTACTCTATTCCATTCCCTTCTCCTCTCTGTTGAAGTCATCCTCGGTAGTCAGCAAGCAAGGAGCACCGTGGCTCAACACAACCTGCTCGACTGCAACTGAAACCAACAACAGAGGGGCAGGCAACACAAAGAAAAAAAAGGTAGATCATCTCCTCCTTTCCCCTGTCTTCTCACGTTCTTTTTCTCCCTTCCAACAACATCCTTCCTTCACTTGCAAACTCATCCCACCTTTCTACTCTTCCTTGCTACGTTAACAGCATTAAAGAAGAAAAAAAAATAGACAGCTTGAGCTCCCTCTGCTCCAGTTCGCAAGCGGCAGAGCAGGAAGTGAACAAACAAGGACTAACTAGCTCGGTAAACAGCAACTCCATCTCCTTGTTTCTGTTTTTTTCTTTTCTTATCTTGGGAATTTACCAATCATCCTTCTCTTCGGTTTCATTTTGGAAAAAAAACAACAGAATAATGAGCAAACTGCTCATCCATTCTCAGTCCCAAGCTACAACAGCAGTAGTTAAGAGACATAGAGAAAAAACGGTAACTTCAGCTCTTCTCCATCTCCTATTTTTGGTTCCTTTTTTCAGAGCATGGAAACCCACCACTTCTCCTCTCTAAGTTTACATGTTTCAATCTTGGAAATCCACTCTTGACAGCCCTGAAACCCAGCCGAGAACTACACCAGAGGATGAGAGTTTTCCTCTTGTGTTAATGGTAAGGAAACCCCAGCAAACACCTCTTTCCTGGTTCTGTTTCTTGCCGAGAAAATGCCATTCTTTGATGCCTCCTTTCTGTCTTGCATACGCCCGGTTGAAGTGCTGTTCCAGCCCTTCCTTGAGCACAAACATGGCACCAGAGCACACCATTAAGGGGCATAAAGATCAGGTAGATACCAGTCGTATAGCTCTCCTCTTCCCTAGTTTCCTTCTTTCACACAAAACTGAAAACTCCCTCTGGTTGTTAACTCCTGTTCTCTGCATAATAATAAAAAAAACACACTGATCTTTCCTCCTGTTATTAGCTGCCGAGGACATCCCTGAAACTCCAGCCAGAACCAAGTTTTCTCTTATTGCTGAAACAGGGGATTGAGAGAGAACTGGGGCCGGTGAATATGTAACGACCCCAAAACCGGCCTAGGAGTTAGGGCCGTTACACGCCGCGAGTCTATTACCTAACGTCGCAAGGCTCTAACGCAAATCAAACCCCAAACCAAAACAAAGCTTGTATAAAGACCGAAAGAACTTACAATAACCAACGAGTTCAAAAGTCAAAAACCAAAGTAAGGCCCGAAGGCTACATAAGATCCAAAGCGTCTAAAGCGCAAAATGATACAAGAGTCTAATTAAAACATAAAGTAGAGAACATCCAGAAGGGGATAAAGAGAGAAGATCCCACGAGCTCATCCTGCAACATAAGTAAAGGGGTGAGCTAAACAGCCCAGCAAGCAGAAGACTTCCTCAAGGAAGCCCACTCAAAACAGAAGCAAAAGTTGAATAAACAGAGGGAGGCGTAGTCACTTGTAAACAGACGGATCAGAATCACGAATCAGAAAGTAGAGCAAAACATCACATCCAACCATGGTCGGACTTTCCGAATCAGGTACAGAGAGGTGGGACACTAGAAACACGCTAACACAACAGAAGGACTCACATAACGTCCTATGGATCCGAAGATCCCACAACAGAAGCTGTAGAGACAGCTAACAGACCCGTCGGTCACATTATGCCCTAAGGGAGACCCTAAGGAGCGTATCAGAAGGAATTCCTGCGTAGCATGCTACGGGACAGCCCGACCCGACTATCCAAGGCTCATAAGCAACGTAACTAGGTCCCAAAATAAAAAGTTCACCAAAACAGATCTTAAGCGCATGAAAACGCATATAAACAGCATAAGAAGCTTATACACAAGTAGGGGAATCCGACCCCTCAAACGGAACTCAAAACGGAGCTAAAACGGAAGAGTTATGCCAAAAACAGAGGCATGTCCGAACTTGCGTCCGACCTTGCAAGTTCGGACAGAGGCCGAGAAACAGAAGTCGCGAAAACACAATGTTCGAACTTCGAAGCTCGGACCGAAGTTCGGACGCTTCAAAATTCAGAAAACAGAAGCGCGCCGATGAACTGTCCGAACTTCCATGTTCGGACCGAAGTTCGGACGGCGCAAAACAGACGGATTTCAGAGCGAACAGAAGCGCAGAAAACCATCAAAATCCTCACAAACTCACACCAAATCCACAGAATTGTAAGACATTAACCTCGGGGGTTTAGCCAATCGATTAACAACGCAAAACCGAAGTGAGAACACACATTCACCACACAATTCCAAATCAGAAAACTAGAACAAGAACAGTCCCCAAGGGTGAGCAAACTACCCCGAATCCATCCCCCACTTACCTAAATTCGCAGAGTAGCTTCTGTCCAACGTTGTCAACAACCAGACGAACAAAACGCAGCAGAGGAGACGCCCAATGCACCACTAAATTCGCAGAGAACAGCCCCCAAAATCAGAATGCAAAATAAAAAATCTGCCTCTCCAAAACAGCAACGAAACTACCGAAATCACCAACGAACCTACCTGATTTGCAGAGGGAAAACAATCTGAACAGCAGCAGCAGAAAACACCCAAACTCAGCAGAGATCCACAAAAATCAGAAGCACACCAATGGAGAAGAAGAGGAAGAAAGCGCTCAAAACTGTCGGGAAAAAGAACGAGCGGGACTTGCAAACTGATCGAGAATTGAAAAAGAATAAAATGCCTTACTTTTCCTTAATAAAGCCTTACCAAAATAAAAGAGAGGGAAACAACCACCCTGCCCTCATCTTTTAATTATATGCCTCGGACGTCCCATCAGCTAAACAAGGCACCACATATCATAAGCAATAACATAAACCGGAATGTTATAAAATCTAAAAACGAAATACGGAGTATTACATCACTCCCCCCTTAAAAGGAATTTCGTCCTCGAAATTCAACATACCTCACTGCTCAAAGAGGGAAGGAAACTTGGCACGCAACTCCTCATCGAGTTCCCATGTCGCCTCTCGCTCGGACTGATCCGTCCACTGAACCTTAACCATAGGCAGTGTCTTACTACGGAGCCGCCGAACATCCCGAGCCAAAATACGAACTGGAGCGGCCTCGTACGTGAAATCATCCCGGAGTCGAAGCTGACCATAATGATCACATGGCTAGGATCGTGGAGATACTTCCTGAGCATCGACACATGGAACACGTCATGAACTCCTGCTAAAGCTGGTGGCAACGCCAATCTGTAAGCTACCGGCCCAACCCTCTCAAGCACCTCGAAAGGTCCTACGAATCGAGGGCTCAGCTTGCCTCTCTTACCAAACCGAACAACGCCCCAACCGGAGAAATCTTCAGATATACATGGTCCCCAACCTGAAACTCAAGCGGACGGCGCCTTTGATCTGCATAACTCTTCTGTCAGCTCTGAGCTACCACCAGACGCTCCCTGATAGTCATGACCTTGTCCACAACTCCCTGCACCAACTCAGGACCCACAATCGCCCTCTCTCGCAGATCATCCCAACAAATGGGAGATCTACACGCCTACCATACAACACCTCAAATGGGGCCATCCCATTACTCGATTGAAAACTATTATTGTAGGCGAATTCAATCAGAGTCACATGCTGATCCTAACTCCCCCCAAAGTCCAGCCTACAAGCCCTCAACATATCCTCCAAAATCTGGTTCGTCCTCTTCGTCTGTCCATCGGTCTGAGGATGATACGCTGAACTGAAAGCCAAATTCGTGCCTAAAGCCTTATGCAGGCTACGCCAGAAGCGAGACACAAATCTCGGATCCCTGTCTGAAACGATCGTCGGCACACCGTGCAACCTCACAATCTCATCCACATACAGTCGAGCTAGACGCTCCAGGCTGAAGGTCTTCCTCACGGGCAAGAAATGAGCTGACTTAGTCAACCGGTCCACAATCACCCATAGTGCATCATACCCAGAAGATGTCCTAGGAATACCCACAACAAAATCCATCCCAACGCTCTCCCATTTCCACTCAGGAACGGGAAGGGGCTGCAGAAGACCTGCAGGTCGCTGATGCTCAGCCTTCACCTGCTGACAGGTCTGGCAACGAGCTACAAAATCAGAAATATCTCTCATATTCGCCCACCAGAAGGACTCTCTAAGGTCCCGGTACATCTTCACCCCTCCTGGGTGCACAGAATAAGGAGCTCCATGGGCCTCCTGCATAATGTCCCGTCTAAGATCACCACCACTAGGCACACAGACTCGGCCTCTAAAGCGCAGACAGTCGTCGCTAGACATAGAGAACTCTGACTCCTGATCATCTGCCAGCCTCTCCCGGATCTTGCACAACTCAGCATCAGCCCTCTGACCATCTCTAATCCGCTCAATCAAAGTAGACTGGACCTGAATCGAAGCAATCATCCCAGCTCTATCGGGCCGAACAACCCAAATTCCCATGCGCTGAAGCTCAAGAGCAGACCTCTGAATCCCTGACATCGAACAAGCAAGCCCGGAGCACCCCTATGGCTCAACGCATCTGCCACCACATTCGCTCTACCTGGATGGTAGAGGATCTCCAGGTCGTAATCATGCAAAAGCTCCAGCCAACGCCGCTGTCTCAAATTCAGTTCCTTCTGCATGAACAGATATTTGAGACTCTTGTGATCCGTGTAGACCTTACACGTCACCCCATACAGATAGTGCCGCCAGATCTTCAAGGCGAAGACCACAGCAGCTAACTCCAAATCATGAGTAGGATAATTCTTCTCATACGGCTTCAGCTGACATGACCCATACGCTACCACCTTACCCTGCTGCATCAGAACACAGCCAAGCCCTCTGTGGGAAGCGTCACAGAACACCTCAAAGCCCTCTGTCTCAGAAGGCAACGTCAAAATTGGAGCCGAAGTCAACCTCTTCTTCAGCTCTGGAATCTCTCCTGACACGCCTCGCTCCACTCAAACTTGACATCCTTCCTAAGAAGGAGAGTCAAGGGAGACACAATCTTAGAGAAGCCCTCCACGAACTTCCTATAATACCCGGCCAGTCCAAGGAAACTGCGCACCTCAGAAACACTAGTGGGCTTGGCCCACTCCATGATCGCCCTAATCTTTTCTGGGTCCACTGAAATACCATCCTTCGAAACCATGTGGCCAAGGAACACAACTCTATCCAACCAGAACTCACACTTCTTCAGCTTGGCATACAACTCCTTCTCCTTCAACGTCTATAGAACCATCCTCAGATGCTCCTCATGCTCCTCAGCACTCTTGGAATACACCAAGATATCGTCAATAAACACAACCACAAAAGAATCCAAGAAAGGCTTGAAAACTCTGTTCATCATATCCATGAAGAACGAAGGGCATTGGTCAAACCAAAAGGCATGACCAAGAACTCATAATGCCCATACCGGGTCCTAAAAGCAGACTTAGGCACATCCTCGGCCTTAATCTTCAGCTGATGATAACCAGAACGTAAGTCGATCTTCGAGAAGACTGTCGCTCCAGCTAACTGGTCGAAAAGATCATCAATACGGGGAAGAGGGTACCGGTTCTTAATGGTAACCTTATTCAATTCCCTGTAGTCAATACACAATCTGAAGGAGCCGTCCTTCTCCTTCACAAACAACACTGGTGCTCCCCATGGAGACACACTAGGGCGAATAAAGCCCTTATCCAGAAGATCCTGTAGCTGCACCTTCAGCTCCGTCGGGCTCATACGATAGGGGGCCTTCGAAATAGGCTGAGTCCCCGGCCCTAACTCAATAGAAAACTCCACCTCACGATCAGGTGGCAGCCCTGGCACATCGTCCTGGAACACCTCAGGAAACTCACACACAATGGGAATCTCCTCCAAACGAGCTCCCTCTCGAACCTCTGGTATATAGCAAAGAAAACCCTGGCAACCCTTCCTCTGGAAGCTTGTTGCATGCATAGCAGACACTACGACTGGCGCGCGAGGTACAAAATTTCCCACAAAAACGAAATGGGTCTCACCCGGGCTATCAAAGACGACTCTCCTAGCCGCACAGTCTATATGGGCATGGTGCTCTGCTAGCCAATCCATGCCCAAAATCACATCGAAGCAGGACATACTCATAGGAATCAAATCAGCAGGCAAAGTCCTATCCATAATCATTACTGGACTAGACTTGCACACAGAACTAAGCACACAAGTAGGAACGTCACTCAATGGGCTGGAAATACATAGATCAACATCACAGGGCACAACAGACAACCCGAGACTACCCACTAAATCAGCAGACACAAAGGAGTGGGTAGCTCCTAAATCAAACAAACAAAAAACTGGCCGAGAAGAGATCTGAAGGATACCTGACACCACCCGGTCTGAACCGCGGTCACGCTCACCCGCTAGCGCATACACACGTGCCTGGGTCTGGGACTTCTTCTGGTCAGGCTTCTGCCCGGACCCCGAACCAGCACCACGACTCTCAGAACCACCACTGCTACCTCCACCTCTAGCCTGTGGACACTGGCGATGCGGTGGTCTAGCGAACCATACTTGAAGCACGCCCCGGACTTCCTATAGCACTCTCATCCTGGATGAAAGCGGTCACACTCAGCACACTTCTCCACAGCAGGTGAAATACCCCGTAATTAAAAATAGTGATTAATTAGGCTAATAAGTAATTTAGAAGCTTAATTATGAATAAATAATCATGAGGGAACAAATCCCGAAGAAAACGGATCCTTAAAATGAATTAAAATCACTAACGAACCTTAAAGCACGTTTTTCGAGGAAATCGGGAAAACGTGACTTCAAACGGGTCAAATAGACTCGTAACAATTTTGGTCAACTAAATAATCATTAATAAATATTAGTGAAGCTTTAGAACCAATAAAATCAATAAAACGAGAGATTAGTAAAAACTGTCAAAAACGGGAAGTTGTGGGGTAGAAACATAAATAACCAAAACTTATGTGTCCACTTTTGAAATAAAAAGTAAAGGTGGTATGTGTGTGCTGTGTGTGTCCGATTTACCCCCCCCCCCCCCCACACACACACACACTCACCTATCTCTTCTTATTTACAAAACAACAAAACTAATAAAGTAAACACTCACCTACTTTATTCTACCTCACACTCTCACACTCTCTCTCCTACTCTATTCTCTTCACTCACGTAAACCCCATCCCCCTCACTCTCTATTTCTTCTTCCTCCAGCCGACATCAATGGAGAATTAGCAAACCCCCACAAAACTCCATCTTCTCCCATCTTGTAACCCTCTTGAACCTTCTCCAAAAATTATAAAAACTACACCATTGGAATCCTCTCATCAAGAGGAACACTTCTATCTTTTCAAAACTCGAAAAGGAGAACTTTCATCTCCATGGGTATGGAGCATTTGGAGCTTCAAGACCACCACTAGAACCACCTTCTTCTCCTTGTTCTTTTGAGGTAAAAATCTTCTTGAAACTCCATTGTTTTTCTAGCCTTATGGGCAAAACGAAAATCTAGCTAAACCCTTGTTTGGTTCCTTTTGTACCCAACCGATTTTGGCTTCTTTGAAGGAGTAGAAACATTGTTCTTAAGCTCCTATAAGCTTCATCTATACCCTTGCAAGGTAATGAAATCTCTAAACCCTAAAACTTGCATTAAAGCTTGAATAATGGTTAGGGTTAGTTTTAGTATTAAAATGGTGTATATGAATGGTTGTAGTGTTAGAGAATTTGGTTACTAAAAACCGGTGGAAAGGGAGAAGAAAGGAGAAGGAAAGAAGAAGGAAGAAGAAAGGAGAAGCTAGTAGAGTAACAAGGTAAATTATGCTCTTTTGTGTAGCCTTGTATATATATGTATGTAACAGATTTTTAGAAATTAAAATGGGTATTGTAAGATGGTAATGTATTGGTAGTGTAATGTGTAGGAGGAAACAAATGTTTTAAACCTTTAAAAGACATGTAAAATTTATTGAAACTTAGTTGGGATTGGGATGTTAAGTGCAGGAATTTTGTAGTGTTTAATGTATAGTATTGTGATGGAGAGTTGGTGTGTTAATGATGTTATTGAAAACATGTGAGATGATGATAATGTGTGAATAAACAATGTGGTGAGAGTATAAAAATATAGGGGAGACTATGGCAAAATTTACATAGGATGAGAGCACTTAGTGAACTAGAAACTAGGTGAATAATGTAGGTTGTAACAGATTTTGATAGGGATAGTTAGAGGGTAAGTTGGGAGAGATAGTTAATGTATTGTAATGCATTAGAAACTCTAGTAATGACATTAGAAGAGGGAGCTATAGATGGGGAGAGTTAGAACTAAAATCTGTAGCAAAACACAACTAGGGAGAATTAGTGTAAGTGTTGAAATGAAACTTGGAAAATTATGTGTGTGGATTAGTATAAAGATGTGTAAAGAGTTAATGAATGAACTAAGGTGTATTAGGAGGTTTATTTAGTGGTAAAACATGTGGGATTAAGAGTAGGAACAATGGGGAAGTAATGGGTAAAAGATAGAACTGAAAACAGAAATAAAAATGCAAATACTGGGCCGGACTGACCTTGGGACCGGACTTGCAAGGTCGGTCGAGCCCAGATTTACAAAGATGGGAACCTTCTGGAATGGACCGGACTTGCAAGTTCGGTCGGACCAGAAAATTTTCCCGTCTGAAACCTTCTAGAATGGACCGGACTTGCGACCGGACTAGCAAGTTCGGTCGGGCCAGAAAAATTCCGTAATGAAAGCTACTGGAACGGACCGGACTTGCGACCAGACCTGCAAGGTCGGTCGGGACTTACAAAAAAAAAATTTAATTAGAATTTAATTAAATAATATATATATATATTATTATACCCACAAATACATATGTACATATATGTAAGTATACCAATGTTAAGTAAGGAAACAAACTTAAAGAAAGTAAACCATGTGTAAGTATAAGAACTTCAAAGACTTAGTAAGTATGAGTTAGGAAAGTAATGGGAACACGAGTTAAGTTAATTGTAGATAATTAATCATTCAATTATATGTATATCATAGGAGTTGATTTGTGAACACCGGAGGAACGTTGGGATACAAGTACAACGGTGAACGGTATGAATTCCTCATGCCCCGTATGCTATCTTGGTTACTCTGATTTGTGTGTTGTGTGCTAATTGATCACCAAATAAGATAAATGCACGAATCGGAGTTATCATGTTTACTTGTGAATATGTAGTGTTGTATATTGTCCTTAAATCTTGGTTTGTATAATTCATGAAATGTATGGATGAATATGATTGTGTGTATGTATATTGTATTGTGATGTGACCGATTGTGATTACTATTGGACTTCTAACTGATTCCTAACAAGCTAACCAATCTAACTTATATTGGTAATTAAATTGGAATGAGTAGAAGTCCGATATAGTTTCGGCCACGCGTGGGATCCGATTCCTGACTCTTAAACTGGTCTGCGGCCCAAATCCCTTAAGTGGGTAGCATCCCGGATTGGTGAGTCAAGTAAATCCCGGAGGTGGGACGGTGTAGTCCCCGGGCCGGAGGTCATACCGACTTAACATGAGAATAAGTAAGTAAGTAAGAATGAGGAAGTAAAGTAAATGGTAGTAAGTAAGTAAAGTAAGAGCAAGTAACATGTAATGAGTAAAAGAGTAATAAGCATTCCGATTAACCCGGATGCGTAAATTGGCTAACACGGCGAAGGTAAGTAAGTGTGTGTGCTATTGTATTGCTATCTTGAATTGTGTAATGAATTGTATATGCATGTATGTTGTATGCAAAGCATGTATGTGTGAAATTAATGAACCGCGTGTTTAGTGGACGTCAAATAGTCGGCGTGCCCTAGCTAGCACTCGGTATATGCGGAGTTTATGCGCAGCTTTTGCTGAGCCCCTTGGGGCACCGTTTTTAATATGAATGCAGGTGCAAGAGAAGGGTGAAGATGACGAAGACTTAGTTTAACTCTTTTTGTCTGTAAACAATGAATTATGAATGGTGTACTAAGTAGTACACGGCTGTAGCTTTTGATTAGCCGGTGTACCATGGGGTACACCTTTTTGGATATAGATAGGATGGTGAATTGGTATAGATGAGTAGTCGGTAGAAACTCATTCTTTTGGCAAACTTGAAAGGTTGTAAATGATTATACTTTGAATACTCGGTAATCCAGAATTGTAAGTATGTTATATTTTCGGTAATGGTAAGTAATGTTTTAGTAGCTCGGTATACTTAGGCATCAGACCGTCACTGTAAGTAGTGTAAGCCTAGCTAGCCGTATGGGTGGTTAGCGGCGTTGTACCACCCGCCGTAGTAAGTAGTAGTCTTCCGCTGCGAACTGATAGGATTAAGAGGATGATTGGACGGTAAGCATAGGATTAGCGGTAGGGGTGTTACAGCAGGTGATACAGATGAGGAAGATCCTCGATCACCTCTATACTTCTTCTTCTGAGAAGAAGTCTGCTCCCGCCTATCAAACTCCTCCACACGGCCCTTCCTCTTCTGATCCTTGCCCTTATCGGGCCTCTGGCCCTTCTTCTCATACCGCTGCCTAGCCTGTAGCTCAGCCTCCACAACCAACGCCACATCCCTGAAGGTCTTGTGGCAGAAAGGTGCCACAGCAGCTCGCATATCACCCCTCAAACCAGCTTCAAACTTCCTAGCCTTCCGGTTATCATCCGGCTCATGCACAAACTTAGAAAGAGAGATAAACTTACGCACGTACTCATCCACTGTCATCTCCTTCGTCTGGAGAAGTCTCCCATACTTTACAATCTTCTGATCT
The DNA here is from genome assembly GCA_023374045.1 of Limonium bicolor. NCBI lineage: Eukaryota > Viridiplantae > Streptophyta > Magnoliopsida > Caryophyllales > Plumbaginaceae > Limonium > Limonium bicolor. The sequence continues at coordinate 321,474,934 of CM041777.1, read as the reverse complement.
CGGAAGACATCGGGATAAAACTGCTGGTTGAAGCAGCCCCTGAACTGCTCCCAAGTCCAGGGGTGGGGGGTACTTCCCTTCAACCGACTTCCACCTCTCCTTTGCCTCGGACTAGAGCATAAAAGTGGCGAATCCAACCATCTGATCCTCCTCACACCCCATGACCCGCAGAAGGTCCTCAATGGCAGTGATCCAGTGACTCGCCTCCTGTGGGCCGCCACTAGCATCGAAAGAAGGCGGCTTCAGCTTCAGGAACTCCTGAAGCGCCTTCACATTATTTCCCCCCGTGTTGCCAGCTCCTGCTGCTGGGCCAGCAGTGGTCCCTACGGTTTGCAACACCTGGGTCACCACCTGCTGCACAATCTCTACGATGTCCCCCTGGGGAGCATCACCCGAAGAAGCACCTCGTCCTGAACGTCAGGGAAGCATACTGAAGAGACAAACACCACAATTGATCATAAACCATCAAACATCACAGAGCAGCCATTTCAGACACCCACGTATGCAGACACACCCCCAAAACACCAAAGAACGAGTAACCTGGCTCTGATACCACTAAATGTAACGACCCCAAAACCGGCCTAGGAGTTAGGGCCGTTACACGCCGCGAGTCTATTACCTAATGTCACAAGACTCTAACGCAAATCAAACCCCAAACCAAAACAAAGCTTGTATAAAGACCGAAAGAACTTACAATAACCAACGAGTTCAAAAGTCAAAAACCAAAGTAAGGCCCGAAGGCTACATAAGATCCAAAGCGTCTAAAGTGCAAAACGGTACAAGAGTCTAATTAAAACATAAAGTAGAGAACAACTCCAGAAGGGGATAAAGAGAGAAGATCCCACGAGCTCATCCTGCAACATAAGTAAAGGGGTGAGCTAAACAGCCCAGCAAGCAGAAGACTTCCTCAAGGAAGCCCACTCAAAACAGAAGCAGAAGTTGAATAAACAGAGGGAGGCGTAGTCACTTGTAAACAGACGGATCAGAATCATGAATCAGAAAGCAGAGCAAAACATCACATCTAACCATGGTCGGACTTTCCGAATCAGGTACAGAGAGGTGGGACACTAGAAACACGCTAACACAACAGAAGGACTCACATAACGTCCAATGGATCCGAATATCCCACAACAGAAGCCGTAGAGACAGCTAATAGACCTGTCGGTCACATAATACCCTAAAAGAGACCCTAAGGAGCGTAATCAGAAGGAATTCTTGCGCAACATGCTACAGGACAGCCCGACCCGACTATCCAAGGCTCAGAAGCAACGTAACTAGGTCCCAAACCAAAAAGTTCACCAAAACAGATATTAAGCGCATGAAAACGCATATAAATAGCATAAGAAGCTTATACACAAGTAGGGGAATCCGACCCCGCAAACGAAAATCGAAACGGAGCTAAAATGGAAGAGTTATGCCAAAAATAGAGGCATGTCCGAACTTGCATCCGACCTTGCAAGTTCGGACAGAGGCCGAGAAACAGACGTCGCAGAAAACACAATGTCCGAACTTCGAAGCTCGGACCGAAGTTTGGACGCTTCAAAATTCAGAAAACAGAAGCGCGCTGACGAACTGTCCAAACTTCCATGTTCGGACCGAAGTTCGGACGACGCAAAACAGACGGATTCCAGAGCGAACAGAAGCGTAGAAAACCATCAAAATCCTCACAAACTCACACCAAATCCACAGAATTGTAAGACAGTAACCTCGGGGGTTTAGCCAATCGATTAACAACGCAAAACCGAAGTGAGAACACACATTCACCACACAATTCCAAATCAGAAAACTAGAACAAGAACAGTCCCCGTGGGTGAGCAAACTACCCCGAATCCATCCCTCACTTACCTAAATTCGCAGAGCAGCTTCTGTCCAACGTTGACAACAACCAAACGAACAAAACGCAGCAAAGGAGATGCCCAATGCACCACTGAATTCGCAGAGAACAGCCCCCAAAATCAGAATGCAAAATCAGAAAACTGCCTCTTCAAAACAACAAATAAACTACCGAAATCACCAACGAACCTACCTGATTTGCAGAGGGAAAACAATCTGAACAGCAGCAGCAGAAAACGCCCAAACTCAGCAGAGATCCACACAAAAATCAGAAGCACACCAATGGAGAAGAAGAGGAAGAAAGCGCTCAAAACTGTCGGGAGAAAGAACGAGTGGGACTTGCAAACTGATCAAGAATTGAAAAAGAATAAAATGCCTTACTTTTCCTTAATAAAGCCTTACCAAAATAAAAGAGAGGGAAACGACCACCTTGCCCTTGTCTTTTAATTATATGCCTCGGACGTCCCATCAGCTAAACAAGGCACCACATATCATAAGCAATAACATAAACTGGAATGTTATAAAATCTAAAAATAGAATACATACTGGAACAAAAAAAAAGAAACTTGCTAGCCTTGAATGCTGCATAGAAACCGAAAACATTGGGCATACATAGACATTATTTGGAGCTTTACATGCGCTACAAATAATAGTATGGACAATAAGATTAGATGTGCATGGAAACAAAAAAAAAACACAAGTGCTTGAAGAGGTATTGTGAGCTGTTGATATGTAACAGATGGTATGTGTATGTATGTGTAGCGTAACAATGATGTGTGTATATATGTGTTGCTGAGTATGAATGCATAACAAATAGTGAGTATATGTATGTGGTGTGTTAAAGTATTAGTACCGGTTAAGATGGAAAGAAAACTAGACTATATATATGCGTGTTAACTTAAGTGATAATATATAATTAATTTTGTTGAAAGTTAAATATGGATGGAGATTCAATTATAAGATTTTTTGTTTTTGTAAAATTCTGCACAACCGTGGTCATAGCAAAATTTTAGGGACATTTTGTGTTATAACCCAAAGTTTCGTTGCAGCTTTATTTCGTTTCGTGACATGTTAAGTTGGTTCATTCTGAATTTAGGACATGGACGTCCTTCTGATTAAAGATGAGGCCGAAGGAGTCTTTTCCCTTCCTTATTTTATTTCTGGTGAGGTTAATTCCTTAATCATTTTATTTCTTTTTCCTCTTAATTATTTCACCTATTCTCTGATTACGCTCACACGATCTCAGACACGCTCCTCACCTCGCTCAGCTTGAAACCCTTAAACGGTTCTCTCTCTTCTCTATTCTCTCTCTTCTCTCTCTCAAAATCTCGTTCTGTTCAACCCCTCAAGTGTGGCTGATTGTGGTGCTTTTGCGAGTTCGGGTGTGAATTCTACTCTGCTGCGAGGCTCGGTTTGGATTAAGGTATTCGACGCTCATCGTCCTTTTTCGATTCTGAATTGGGAATGTTACTCTTGTCTGAATCCCTTCTCTGCAACCTGATTAGGAATTCAATTGTCTCCGTTCTCCCGTCGGTTCTACTGCTGTTGGATTTCTCTGCGTACCGTGGTCAGAATTCAGGTGAGAATGGTTTTTCGGTCTCGAACTGCAGTTTCAGTTTCGGAGTTAGGTTTGCGTTTCTGAATTGGCATTGTTCTACGTTTATGGTTATTCAGAATTCTGGAATTGCATTGGTCTGTCTTGCTGTGACGGCGTGGTCGATTGCTCTGTTCGGATTCGGGATTCTCTGCTGTTCAGACCGTGTTTCGTCTCTGCTGTAATTGAGGTAGGTGGATTCGGCTAGTGTGTTCGGCCTTGGGGAGTTTCATTCCGATTCCGGGTTTGATTGTGTTTTGTCTTGCAGTTGTGGTTGCGAATTGTCTGTTTGATGATGTTTTAATGCTTACAAACCCCCAAGGTTGTTTTCTGAAAACTTATGATGTTTTGACATTGTTTTGATGCCTCTGTCTGTGTGAAAATCACTTCTGTTTTCTAAGTTTTTCGGTATGTCCGAACGTCTGTCCGAGCTTTGACGTTCGGACATACCCTGTTGCGCTTTTATTTTCTAAAGTCTTCGCTGTGTCCGAACTTCCGTCCGAGCTTTGAAGTTCGGACACAGCCTTCTGCATCCTTCTGATTTTGCTTCGACTTGTGTCCGAACATGTATGTCCGGACACAAGCTCGGACTTCACACGTATTGGTTTTCCGTGAAAACGTCCGAACATCAGTCCGAACTTGGATGTTCGGACACCTCTGTCTCTGCTTCTGTTTGAAGGTTCGACTTGTGTCCGAACGTTGACGTTCGGACACAAGTTCGGACATGGTACTGTTTTGGCCATAACTTGCTCGTTTGAGCTCCGTTTTGACTTCCGTTTGCGGGGTTGGATTCCCCTTCTGATTTCCAAGCTATCTATGTGCTCTCTGGTGCCTTTGGTGCACATATGCTTATCTGTATTTAAGCTTCTATTTTGGGAACTAGTTATCTCTGTGTCTGAGCCTTTGGATGGCTGGTTTCGCTGTCTCGTAGCGCGCTATGTAGGATCCTTCTGTTTCACGGGTGATGTTCCCCGTTCTGTTCACGGGTGTTTCACCTGTTCTGTTTACGAGTGAGGTTTCCTCGTTCTGTTCACGAGCTTGTTGCTTGTTCTGTCTGTATGCTGTGATCAACTAGTGTCCCACTCTGTTTTCTGCTTCTGTCTGCTTCTGCTCTGTTTAGTCCCTTAGTGAATGGACTTCTGTTTCTGATTTCTGACATGTTTATGGATTCTTTTGACTCCTTCTGTTTGTTAACATTCTATAAATGTTTTGAGCATGCTGGTTGATGAAGTTTGTCATCTACTGGGCATAGTTGTTTGCTCATCCCCCTATTCTATCTAACATTGCAGATTGATCAGTGAGGGTCACTTTGCAGCTCTGGAGTTTAGTTGTTTTGTTACTTCGATTCTTTTGAGACTTTGTATTTGAGTTTGAGCCTTTAGGCATATTTAGTTAACTTCCGCTTTTGACATCCGTTCGGTGGGTTTTGTAATGACTTTTGGGATGTTCTAACATCTCTTTGATTATACTTTATACAAGTATTCGTTTGGGCCTTATTTAATCGTCTGTTTAAGTTTGTTTATTAGAGCCTTGCGTTATTATGTAATAATACGCGGCGTGTAATACCCCTAACTCCTAGGCCAGTGTTTGGGGGTGTTACATTTAGTGGTATCAGAGCTCTGGGTTCTAATCTGCTGGGATTTTAAGTTAGCCAGTCAGGCAGAAACGTCAGTGCTAGTGTCTGAGTTTAACTGCTTGCTGTTGGACTTTCAGAATGCCGCCAAGAAGAGCAAATAACCCTCTAGGAAATGTTGCTGATGCTGTTCAGCAGTTCATGACGCAGCTCATGCAGACCATGGCTGCAGGGGGTGGACCAGCTGGAGGAGGACCAGCTGGCGGAGCAGGCCCAGCTGGGGCAGATGCTGGAGGGAGAAACGTGAAGGTGCTTCAGGAATTCATGAAGCTGAAGCCGCCGTCGTTCGATGGGGCAGGAGATCCCCAAGAGGCCAGTCATTGGCTGTCGGAGGTGGAGGACTTGCTGCGTGTGATGGGCTCTAAGGAGGAGCAGAAGGTCAACTTTGCCACCTTCCTGTTCAAAGCTGAGGCTAAGGAGTGGTGGAGGTCAGTGATGGGGAAGTTCCCACAGCCATGGACGTGGGAGCAGTTCATTGGGGAGTTCAACAAGCAGTTCTACCCCGACGTGTATAAGGACCAGCGCATCCTGGAGTACAATAGGCTTCGCCAGGGGCGCGACATGAGTGTGCAGGAGTACGTTCGCAAATTCATCAGCCTGTCTAAGTTTGCACCTGAGCCTGACGAGCATAGGAAGGCCAGGAAGTTTGAGAGCGGCCTGAGGCCTGATATCCGTTCTGCTGTGATGCCGCTGCGTCACAAGACCTTCAGGGACGTAGCGGATGTCGCCCTGTTGGTAGAGGTTGACTTGAGAGGTCGCCAGTCTGGAGGGAAGGACCAGAAGAGGAAGCAGAGGTCCGACGAGAGCGACAGGAGGGATCAGTCTGCTTCTCAGAAGAAGCAGTCTACTGGAGACCGAGCTGGAGACTGCTCTGGGGACCGTTCACGAGATAGGGGCGGTTCGACTTCGTCAGTTCCCATTCCGAAGTGCCAGGTCTGTGGCAAGTTTCACAGAGGTCAGGACTGCTACAGGAAGTCCGGGGCCTGCTTCAAGTGTGGATCCATGGGACATAGGATAGCTGATTGCCCTCAGGCTGAGAGGAGCAGAGGTAGCTCTGGAGGTGGAGCTGGAGGATCTGCATCAGGGTCTAGAGATCGAGACCGGGCTGAGCAGAAGAAGCCCCAGGGCCAGGCTAGAGTGTACGCGATAGCTGGAGAGAGAGACCGATCGACTGACAGAGTTGTCACAGGTATTCTCCAGCTGTCTTCTCGTTCTGTTTTCTGCTTGTTTGACTCTGGAGCCACCCACTCTTTTATTTCTGCTGAGTTGGTGGGTGAGCTCGGTTTTGCCTGTTGTGCCTCTGGGTGTTGAGTTGTGTGTGTGCATAGTCCATTAGTTAGGGACTCTTCCATACTTTTGAACTCTGTTTGTAAAGATAGTCCTGTGTTAGTCAGAGATAGGACTCTGTGTGCTAACCTCATCCCGATGGAGAAACAAATTTTGATGTGATTATGGGCATGGATTGGCTTGCTGCGCACCATGCCCACAGTGATTGTGCCGCTTCGGGGTTGACTTTGAGGAGCCGGTCAGCCCCGCCTAGTTGTAGTAGGGAATGGACTCCCGTTCTCTCCGCCAGTCATATCAGCTATGCAGGCGTTTTGTTTTCTGAGGAAGGGTGCCAGGGATATATCTGTGCTACATCCCTGAGGTTCGCAAGGATGTGAAGCTGAGGACATTCCAGTTGTCAGAGACTCCAGATGTGTTCCAGGACGACGTACCTGGGCTTCCCCCTGTCAGAGAGGTGGAGTTCTCGATCGAGCTCGCACCTGAGACTCAGCCCATTTCTAAGCCCCCATACCGGAATGGCGCCTGCTGAGCTCAAGGAGTTGAAGGTCCAGTTGCAGGAGCTGCTGGATAAGGGCTTTATCCGCACTAGTGTGTCACCCTGGGGAGCGCCATGTGTTGTTCTTAAAGAAGAATGATGGTAGTATGCGCGTGTGCATCGACTACAGGGAGCTCAACAAGGTTACCATTAAGAATAGGTATCCTCTCCCGCGCATAGATGACTTGTTCGACCAGTTAGCAGGAGCTAAGGTGTTTTCGAAGATCGATCTGAAGGTCCGGTTACCATCAGCTGAGGATTAAGGCAGACGACGTGCCTAAGTCCGCCTTTAGGACTCGTTATGGACACTACGAGTTCCTAGTGATGCCATTCGGTTTGACGAATGCGCCTCTGTGTTTATGGACATGATGAACCGGGTGTTCAAACCCTTTCTGGACCAGTTCGTCGTGGTGTTTATTGATGACATCTTGGTGTATTCCAAGAGTGCTGAGGAGCATGAGAACATTTGAGGACCGTTCTCCAGACTCTGAGGGAGAAGGAGCTGTATGCGAAGCTGAAAAGTGCGAGTTCTGGTTGGACCAGGTGGTGTTCTTGGGACATGTGGTCTCTAAGGATGGTAATCTCCGTAGACCCGGAAAGATTAGAGCTGTTACGGAGTGGGCTAGGCCTACAATGTTGGAGATATTCGTATCTTCCTTGGACTAGCGGGCTACTACCGTAAGTTTGTGGAGGGCTTCTCCATTTGGTGATCCCGTTGACTCGTCTGCTACAGAAGGATGTGAATTTGAGTGGGCGAGGCCCTGGAGCTATTGTAACACCCCTACTGCTAATACAAGGCTTACCGTCCAATCTCCTTATGATCAGATACACGCAGCGGATATATACTTACATACAATGGGGGATACAATGCCGTTAGTCACCCACGTGACTAACAAGGCTACTATTACTACATACGTATCGGTCTGATGGACCGGAATCCCGAGTATACACGTCTATAATACATACTCCATTTATCAATCAAATACAACAATGCTCATTTCAATACTTACTCCTCCATATGCATACAATACATTATACTTAACCGAGTCTACTAGGATCCTTATACAATTACAATATCACTCCAAGTTCATACATACTCACTAGGAGTCTACATCTACCCATTCCTCACAACTACTTACTTTCTAAGGTACAAGGGTGTGCCGCCGGTCTCTTACCTTGACCACATCCGCTTCGGGTACCTGCACACTAAAAACGTTCCCCCGAAGGGGTCAGCTTTCGCTGAGCATGATAACCGCATACCCCGCGTACTAGTGAGGGTACGCCGACCACTTGGTCGAATACATGCGGTTCATTTTATTCATACACACATGCATACATGCTTTCATACATATACTACGATACTCTACGCAAAGAATACATACATACACTTCAATGCATACACTTCAGTTCATACATAGTAATCATTAGCCCAACGATACATACTTACCTTCTGAATTCCATGAATACACAATACAATTATACGATACATACGCAATTCATACACATCCAATAAACTTGTTAGCTTCATATTGGTCCACCCGGGTTAATCGGGTGGTGGTTACTCTTTTACTCGTTACTTCATACATACGCATACATACTCATACATACTCATGCTCATACATACTTACAGATCCCTACTTGTTTACTCTTACTCTCTCATGTTAAGTCGTCGGGACCTCCGGCCCGGGGACTACTCCGTCCCACCACCGGGATTTACTTGGTTCACTAATCCAGGATGCTACCCACTTAAGGGATTTGGGCCGTGGACCAGCTTACGAACCAGGAATCGGATCCAACCTCGTGTCTCCTCATCCTCACGCGTGGCCGAAGCTATATCGGACTTGTACTCATTCCAATTTACTCACTTAAGTTAGGAGTTAGATAGTTAGGAATTAGCACAAGTCAACATCCAAGCCACATAACACAATACACATATACACATACATACGAGGCACAATACCTTACACAAGTACAATACGAGGTTCGAATACCATTCATCATCATTCATATATTTCATGAATTATACAAACTAGTGCTCAAGACAATAAATATCAAGCACAACAAAGTCAAGCACCGGTAAGTGCAATATAGTCCGATTCATGCATTTATCTTATTTAGGTGGTCAAATAAGCACACAAATCGGGGTAACCAGATTAGATACAGGGCATGAAGAAATCATACCTTTCACCGTTGTACTTGTATCCCAATTTCCTCCGGTGTTCACAAATCAAGTCCTATTTTATAACATACAATTGAATGGTTAATTATTACCTACATTACTTATCTTGTACTCTTACTAGTTTCCCTAACTCATACTTACTATGTTCTTATACTTCTTCACTTACACATACTTACTTACTTTTCGTTACCTTAAGTTTTATCTCTTACTTAAGATTGGCATGCTTACAACATGCATATATGTAGATGTGGGTATACATATATATATATGTATGTATAATATAATTATTATTTAAAATATTTTTTTTTTGTCAGGACCGGACTTGTCGACCTACCTGTCGACCGCCATTCCAGTCGTGTCCAGGTTCCCATAGGTTTCAGTCGGTAGAATTTTTTTTTTTTTTTGTCCGACCGACTTTGATGCTGCCGGTCGGTCTGCAGTCCGTCCACTGTTCCAGTAACCTTCCGGCGGAGCGTCCACGGAACAACGATTCCCGGTTTCGGTTTCCAGTCCTGGTCTTGCAAGTCCGGTCCAAGTCCTCTATTCCAGTAGCATACTGACGGGAAAATTTTCTGCTCGACCGGACTTGCGTCCGGTCGCAAGTCCGGTCGATTCAGTAGCTCACTGACGGGAAAATTTTCTGCTCGACCGGACTTGCAAGTCCGGTCGCAAATCCGGTCGACTCCAGTATTTGATTTACATTCCTGTTTTCAGCCCTCCTTTTACCATTACTTCCCCATTGTTCCTACACTTATTCCCATGTATAACACTAATTAAACCTCCTAAAAATACACCTTAGTTCATTCTTAACTCCTTACACAATTCTATACTCATTCACTCACATAATTTTCCAAGTTTCATACACACTCAAACTAGTTTTTCTCTCTAGTTACATCTTGCTACAGATTTTAGCACTTACACTCCTCTTCTATATCTCTCCTTCTAATGCCATTTCTAACACTCCTAATGCATTTAGAATACATTATTTATCTCTCTCAACTTACCCTCTACCTTCCTCTAACAAAATCTGTTACACACTCACATTAGTCACCTAGTTTTAATTCTCTAAGTGTTCTAATTCTAGGCAATTTTGCCATAGTTTCCCTTATAATTTTATACACTCACCACATTGTTTCGCTCACATCCCATTACTCAATTCACCTGTTTATATACCATATCAAAATACAAGCCCATATACAATACCAATACTAAAACACTCATAAAAATTCCTGCACATTATATTCATTTCTCAATCTGTTTTGTAACAGTTTCTACAATGTTTTCAAAGACTTCAAAATACTTATTTTCCTCTTACTCATTACTACTAATGCATTACCATTTTTCAATATACATTTTTACTTTAAAAATCTGTTACACATACATATACAAGACTACAACACCAAGGTGAGCATTCCTTACCTTGTTTTTCTTCCTAGATTTTCCTTCTCTTCTTCCTTCTTCTTATTTCTCTACCGGTTTTGTAATCTCAATCCTCTAACACTACAACCATTCATATACACCATTCAATACTAAGCACTAACCCTAACCATTAATCAAGTTTTAATATAGGTTTTAGGGTTTAGAAAATTTATTACCTTCCAAGGGTGCAAGTGCTGTTGGAGTGGTTCAAGACAAGATTTCCAACCCCTTCAACAAGCCAAAATCGGCTAGAGTGCAAAGAACCAAACAAGTTTTAGCTAGATTTTCGTTTTGCCTTTGAGGCTAGAAAAACTGGAGTTTTTGAAGAGATTTTTACCTCAAAAGAACAAGGAGAACAAGGGCCTTCTAATGGTGGTCTTGGAACTCCAAATGGGACATACCCATAAAAACGAAAATGGGTGTTTTCGAATTTTGGAAAGATAGAATGTAGCCCTTGGTGAGAGGATTACCATGGTGGTATTTTTATAATTTTTGGAAGAGTTTGGAGAGAGTTACAAAGGAGAGAAGTTGGTGTTTTTGTGAGGGTTGCTAAATCTCCATGGAAATCGCATGGAAGAAGAAAGAAGAAAAAAGAGAGAGTGCGGTGAGGGGTGTTCACGTGAGGGAGAAATAGAGAATGGGTAGGAGAGAGAGTATTGGAGTAGAATAAAGTAGTGAGTGTTTTTACTTTATTAGTTTTGTAGTTTTGTAATTAGAGAGTGTTAGTGAGTGTGTGAGAGAGTGTGAGGATAGGGGGGGGGGGGCATCGGCTGGCATACACACACACACACAGCTTCACTTTTTATTTTAAAAGTGTGGACACATAAGTTTGTGTTTTTATATTTCTACCCCACAACTTCCCGTTTTTGACAGTTTTTACTAATTTCTCGTTTTCTTGATTTTATTGGTTCTAAAGCTTCACTAATATTTATTAATGAATATTAGTTGACCAAAATTATTACGAGTCTATTTGACCCGCTAAAGACACGTTTTCTCGGTTACCTCGAAAAACGCGCTTTAATGTTCGTTAGTGATTTTAATTCATTTTAAGGATCCGTTTTCTTCGGGATTTGTTCCCTAATACTTATTTAGACTTAATTAAGCCTTTAGAATCCTTATAATACGCTAACCGAGGTTTCATACCTCCTATGGTTATTTAATGCTTATTTAGCGTTTACGCTTTTTAAGCGTTTCTTTATTTCTTTTGGATTTATTTTTGCTTACCAATATTACTTAAGCATTATTAGGCTCTTAATTACCTATTAGGATAATTTAATTGCCATATTTAAGGTCGGGTATTTCAATCTACCCCCCTTAAGAACTTTGTCCTCAAAGTTGCTCAAGGTTATAGGATTACGATACTTGCTCATTCATACTTGTCTATGCCAAAAGTCGTACATTCTCCTCCTTACAATTCCTAAGTTCATTGCTCAAGGTCTCTATATTCCATACCATACAAATGTACCCCATTACTCCAATCCACATTACATCCAACCATCCGGTTCCACATTACAAAATTTATACATACATACGGTGCAATGCTATCCCCAAAGCAATGCAATACACATTACAATCCCGCAGGCACTCAGGTCATTTAGACACAGGACTCCTCTATGTCCCGCTGCCCTTAGAATAATACAACATGCTACCCTACTATCTTCTCTGGTATAAGCTTCTAACAAACATCATTCCCATACTAAGGGAAATTCCTTCACTACTACTAATTAGAAATTTTCTAAAACACTAACTCCAAAGTCCAATATATATACATTACTTCTATCCTATGTGTGATTTTTGTGACCACTTAAGGGGAGCTTCAAGAATCATTCGACCCTGATGTGATCAGCATCAGTGTTGAACTATCTTTCCACCCCAATTTGTGTTCGGTTTCCCTTGATCTGATCAGGATCAAGTTTGACTTCCCACATCAGTTTCAAACAAGCAAATAATTTAGTTGTTTTCATTTTCTATCTTTTTACTCTTCCTAGTCATTCATACATCTCCAAAGGATGGAGTCAGTCCATCAATCATCCTCACTCTATTTCCCAAATGCTTTACTCCATGGTTCAATCCTAATGCTCATTTCCTCAACCTTCACTACTTCCATCCATTACTCACCATCATATCCTATATTCTAACTACGGAATACTACACTTATAAGATTTAGTTGGCTTCAATTGTTTCACATATTTTACTTACGATTCCACTACTCATAAACTTCATTCATCTACTATCCTCATTCATTTTGTACTACTTCTTCAAAGGTTACAATACTTGTGGAGCTCCGTCCACTACTCATTACTTTTCTTTTACTAATACTCTTACACTGGTGTTACAAGATAGGTACGTTCCTCCTATGGTATTTGCATGTTTAATGCCTAGTTACCATAATTACAATATGAATGAGTACTTATGTTTATTTACATAGTACCGATCATCAATTTGATTCTCATTTGTGCTGTGCACATTACGGTTTAAGTTTTTTTATTCAAAACTTACGTTAAGCGGTTTCGCTCTACCCCCCTTAAAAGGGATTACGCCCACGTAATCTACCATGTATTATTGTTAAACATTGGTTTAATCAGTTTGGGCAAACTGAAGCGTTTAGCTTCACTACTGTATACTATATACTATGCTCTGGTCAAAGGGTCTTAACCATGCCAATGGTTTAGTCTTTGCACCAAGAGTTCCTATATGAGTTTATTTAACTCATATTTAATTTGATTCTAGCCTAATCGGCTTCAAGACATTAATAGCCATTGTATTATGCTCACTAGGTACATTAATCTCCTAGCTGGGGCCCACTAGCTTCTGCTGCGCGACCCTGATAACTTGGGTTATTCACCCTTCTTGTTATCCTTAATGTGCTATACATTACCTTCTCGTCCGTCTATTATGGGAATAAGGTTTACTAAACAACTGCGGTATTCTTTTACCGTGTTTGAACTCAACGCGTTTAGGATTTATAACCAGCTCTCTGGTAATCCGCTGTACATGTTATTCGTGCTTCTACGATTATTCGTTAAGTTCCTCCGACTTATTGTCAGGCGAGGTTCAGTCACCACTTAGCTGTAGTGCTTCCTCTGTTGTCACTAGCTTTTAAATAATACCAGTTCTTCTGGTTCAGTACAAGTGTTCTTTACTTGTATGACCTTGCATTTCTATGCGTCGGTCTTAGTGACTTTCCTGTATCTCCTTTCACCTCACATTCCAATGGAATTCACATCTGTGATTGTTAGTGTTTTCGCACTCTTCGTGCTTCTTTGGCCTTAGGCCGCACGGTTGTTGCTAAGCTTGCTTAATTGGCTTGCCATGTCTGTTGGTGAAAAGAAGGATTTACTACGGTTTACATTCTCCATATCCCTAGCCATCCCATTAGATCATTAGCTGCACCAGTGCAATACCAAAACACTCAGTCATACAGAGTGCAGAGGCGTGAACGCTTGACAGTAAGTCACTTATGTGATAGGAAAGAATATTTCTGTGTGTCATCTCGTACTTATACTCCGTGTTATTGCTTAACTATTCCCTCATAGCGGTCGCCTGTTGCGCACCGTATTCTTACTCATTGTACAACATTGCTTTTACTGTTTCTGTTACTGTGGTAGTTCCTCTTTACTCATTGCCATTGTCGTTGGCACCATTTCCTTATGGTGTAAATACACTGAGGTTCCTAGTGTTCGTGTGTATGACGGTTGTCGTAGAATACTGCACGTTATCATCTTCCCATTGTGGAGATGTTCTGTTCCCATTTAGGTTTCATGTGTAGGTTAACTTACCTCACATTCTATCATCATTTGTGATACAATTTACCAAATATCTTGGTTGGTCAAGGATGAGATAACTCATCGGGTCGTAAGCTCTCTTGAGCGTTAGTCATTCATGTGTTCAATGTGTGTTTCACATTAATTGCTTTGATAATTATTGCCTTTCAGTGCTGAGCATTGGTTTAGGCTCTGGCTGTGTAGTTTTGCTTGTATGTATATTACCAGGACATCCCATGAAACTTCAAGGGTTTTCTGGTCCCGTTCTCCAATTGGAGGGTATTCTATCACTACAAGTGAAGGTTCTTGTTGAGGGTTTGTCTCCACTCATAGGTCTAATGACAAGGTTTGCTATGTTGGTGTTTACGCATGGTCCACCACATGTTTGGGTGTATATGGAGTATGTTTACTCCCTTAAGTCGTAATGGTTTGGAAATCTCATTTCCTTATCCCATCATCCCTTGGCAATATCTATTGCGTGGTTTTATTGTTATAGTAGATGGAAGCCCTTTCTAAGGGTTCACATCATCACCGCATTAGTGGTCTTTGGTTAACGAGGGGTACCTTCCCTTGGGTTTCCCGTAGTGTTCAAGTGTGGACTAGGCCAATGTTGGCATTATCATGACTCTTATGCCTCTGTGCTACCATTGCTACAGAAGGCATGGCGGTAATTAAGAACTCCGTCCACTGTATACTAGGCTGATGCCCTAGTGACAGTGACATTGAGTTGGCCATTACTCCAAGCCACTCAGGATGTTGGGTTTGAATTTAAGGTCCAGTTGTTGATTTCTTGTCGTATGAGGCAATATTTCTTGAAGTCTTGTTAGTAATGGTGTGGGTTTTGCAACCGTTTAAGGTTACACAACGCATCAGTTTATGGCTTTAAAGCCTATTGCTGCAAGCTATGCTCTTTGCAAGCTGCTTATACACGTTTCCACTCCTTGTATACCGTCATAGGTTGGAGGTATTATTGGGCTCTATGGTAAGTCGTGACATCACACTTCCGTTCATAGGAGACCCTTTAGGTAATCTGATGTTAATAGGTGTCTCTCATATCTTAGGGCATTTCCTGTTAAGTGAAATCCCTTCGGGTCCCAACCGAGTGTTCGTTCTAAATTTCGTGCTTTTATCATGTCGCTGTTGTTCGACTGTTGTCCATCTAGTCACCCTCAAGGATTGCTCCTGGGTGTTGTTAAATTATGTCGTTACTCCGGTTGTTGTTGTTGATGGTTATAATATGTTGTCCCTGTACCATCTTGTGGTATCGTTCTTGAGTTGTCCCTTTTTGGGTCATGACGTCTCCCGTCCTTGGGTAGACTGTTTATGCTTGTTCCTGTACTTGAGACTAGGTTTGAATATCCTCTCCGATTATGGATTGCGCTTCGTAGTAATTTTGTGATTGCTCTTGGGAATTCCGCCCCGTTTGTTGAGTATTGTTAGGTTCATGTTAGGCATTCGCCTTAATGTGTTTAGGCTGGGCATTCCATCCAGCTGTCAGGTAATTGCTTGGATTATTTGAGACATATCCAATGTCTATACTTACTAGCAAGTGCTCTTTGCACTTCCTAGTTCTTATTCTTCATCTTCAGATGGATTCTCTGAGTTCCTTTATGCTTGATCCTCTGAGGTGTCCAGCTGTCTTGGGTTGAACTTACTGATGGTCCGTAGAACGGAGTTGACTACTTCCCGTGTGTCGTACACTACATGTATACATATGTGGGGTACCATGTTGATACGTTACCACTTACCCAACTATATGTCGGGCCCACAAGCTCCTTCGGAGTGCGGTTGTCCCACATCCCGTAACGGGTATACTCGTAGTGTTCGTCACACGCCTAGGTGAAGTATTCTGTTGCCAACTCCTCTTGTATCATCCTATGATACTCACCATAATGCTGTTGATCTGGTTTTAAAATCCAAGGTTTTTAAAAGAGGTTGTGGTTTTGAAAAGAAAATTTTGGGTTTAAAACAATGGTTCGGTGTTAAAAGGAATCTCCCATGGCATAGCCATGTTTGAGGTCTTGACCAGTCTAGCTTCTCGCTGACTGGTATGTACTAAGTACAGCGGTCGGGCCGTTAGGCCTTTCCAAGGTTCCATACGTCTGGTTGTTAGGATGTGTGATCCTGTGGTTGTTTCGTTACAGTCACCGTACATTACTATGTACTTGTGACGTGTTAGTGTCCCTTTACATATCTCTGTCTTTACTGCACTTGCCGTGGCAAGTGCGTGGTACTGGTGGTTTTTGAGTAACCCATACCGATCACGGTATGGTTTCCACTTGTGTTTATTAGTCTTGTTGGCGCTTCCCTCGATCTTATTGATCTATAATTGGTATACTCGCTCCTTTAGGTAGCTTCTTGGTGGTCTAGACATGGCTGTCGTAGATCTGGGTACTTCTCCACTCCTTGGAGGTTCCCGTTCTATTTGGTTTAGTGTCGCTCCTTGGGCTCGTTCCCGCACATTTGTGGTGGTTACTGAGCCTTCCTTGTTTAGGCACTACGCTTGTAGTCCTATTGGTTTATACCTCATGGTTGTTCTTGTAGTTGTTTGGGCTATTGGCCAGGTACTGCAACCTTAATGGTATTATAGTTTTGGAGTTAACCGCTTCCGACTATGTCCTTAGTCGGCTAGCATACCGTTGGTGGTATTATTCAAGTATTACTAACCCGTAGACTTGTGTCTCGGGTTCCGTTACTGCTCCCTTTTTCATTCCGTTGCACGGTTAGTGCTTCTGTCCTGCTGTTGGTTGACTAGCTAGGTTTCGCGACTGCTAAGCAGGTCGCCCCATGCTGTTGCAAGTTATAGCCTCCTCGTGGTTGGAGTGCTTATTCCCCCGTTATTAAGTGCGGGCATTATTGTTCAACCGGGATTCATCTCCGGGTCTTCCATTTCTCGGAATCTACTACGTGTCGGTTCTTGTTTACTGTGTGATTGCTTCACCACTGCCAGATCGGGTTTTCCGAGTATGAGAAGGCTTTTCTTCTCTCTGGCGTCCTTTCCCAAGTTATACAATAGGGTTTGCGGCGGGCGGGACTGGTATTGTAGGTATCCGGTACTCACCGGTAGTTCCTAACTAGCATATCTCTAATGCTAACACTCAGCCCTTAGCCCTAAGCTTCTAATTCCTAACTCGGTATTCCTAAACTCGGTATTTCCAGTCATCAGAGCGACACTTCGCTCTGATACCACTTTTTGTAACACCCCTACTGCTAATACAATGCTTACCGTCCAATCTCCTTACAATCAGATACACGCAGCGGATATATACTTACATACAATGGGATACAATGCCGTTAGTCACCCACGTGACTAACAAGGCTACTACTACTACATACAGTATCGGTCTGATGGACCGGAATCCCGAGTACTACACGTCTATCATACATACTCCATTTATCAATAAATACAACAATGCTCATTCAATACTTACTCCTCCATATGCCATACAATACATTATACTAACCGAGTTACTAGGATCCTTATACAATTACAATATCACTTCCAAGTTCATACATACTCACTAGAGTCTACATCTACCCATTCCTCACAACTACTTACTTTCTAAGGTACAAGGGTGTGCCTCCGGTCTCTACCTTGACCCATCCGCTTCGGGTACCTGCACACTAAAAACGTTCCCCCGAAGGGGTTAGCTTTCGCCGAGCATGATAACCGCATACCCCGCGTACTAGTGAGGGTACGCCGACCACTTGGTCGAATACATGCGGTTCATTTATTCATACACACATGCATACATGCTTTCATACATATACTACGATACTCTACGCAAAGAATACATACATACACTTCAACATACCTTCAGTTCATACATAGTAATCCATATAGCCCAACGATACATACTTACCTTCTGAATTCCATGATACACAATACAATATACGATACATACCAATTCATACACAATAATAAACTTGTTAGCTCATATTGGTCCACCCGGGTTAATTGGGTGGTGATTACTCTTTTACTCGTTACTTCATACATACGCATACTCATACTCATCTCATGCTCATACATACTTACGGATCCATACTTGTTTACTCTTACTCTTACTCATGTTAAGTCCATTCTCCGGCCGGGGCCTACACCGTCCCACCTCCACGGGATACTTACTACTGGTTCACTAATCCGGTGCTACCCACTTAAGGGATTTGGCCGTGGACCAGCTTAAGAACCAGGAATCGGATCCAACCTCTGTGTCTCCTCATCCTCACGCGTGGCCGAAGCTATATCGGACTTGTACTCATTCCAATTTACTCACTTAAGTTAGGAGTTAGATAGTTAGGAATTAGCACAAGTCAACATCCAAGCCACAATAATACAATACACATATACACATACATACGAGGCACAATACATTACACAAGTACAATACGAGGTTCGAATACCATTCATCATCATTCATATATTTCATGAATTATACAAACTAGTGCTCAAGACAATAAATATCAAGCACAACATAAGTCAAGCACGGTAAGTGCAATATAGTCCGATTCATGCATTATCTTATTTAGGTGGTCAAATAAGCACACAAATCGGGGTAACCAGATTAGGATACAGGGCATGAAGAAATCATACCTTTCACCGTTGTACTTGTATCCCAATGTTCCTCCGGTGTTCACAAATCAAGTCCTATTTTTACATACAATTGAATGGTTAATACCTACAATTACTTATCTTGTACTCTTCTATGTTTCCTAACTCATACTTACTATGTTCTTATACTTCTTACACTTACACATTACTTACTTACTTTCTTACCTTAAGTTTTATTCTCTTACTTAAGATTGGCATGCTTACATACATGCATATTGTAGATGTGGTATACATATATAATATATATGTATGTATATATATATATATATATAATTATTATTTAAAAAATTTTTTTTTTGTCAGACCGGACTTGCGACCGACCCTGGCAAGTCCGGTCCATTCCAGTAGGTTTCATGGGAAATTTTTTTTTGGTCCGACCGGACTTGCATTTCCGGTCGGCAGTAGCCAAGCCGAGACGGCGGCAGTCGTCCTTATTCGATTCAGTAACATCTGCCGGGAAATTTTTCTGCTCGACCGGACTTGCAAGTCCGGTCGCAAGTCCGGTCTATTCCAGAGCATACTGACGGGAAAATTTTCTGCCGACCGGACTTGCAAGTCCGGTCGCAAGTCCGGTCGATTCCAGTAGCATACGACGGGAAATTTTTCTGCTCGACGGACTTGCAAGTCCGGTCGCAAGTCCGGTCGACTCCAGTATTTGCATTTTAAATTTCTGTTCAAGCCCTCTCTTTTACTCATTACTTCCCCTTGTTCCTACACTTATTCCCACATGTTTAACACTAATTAAACCTCCTAATAACACACTTAGTTCATTCATTAACTCCTTACACAATTCTATACTCATTCACTCCATAATTTTCCAAGTTTCATACAACACTCAAACTAGTTTCTTCTTCTCTAGTTACATCTTGCTACAGATTTTAGCACTTACACTCCTCTTCTATATCTCTCCTTCTAATGCCATTTCTAACACTCCAATGCATTTAGAATACATTATTTATCTCTCTCAACTTACCCTCTACCTTCCTCTAACCAAATCTGTTACACACTCACATTAGTCACCTAGTTTTAATTCTCTAAGTGTTCTAATTCTAGGCAAATTTTGCCATAGTTTCCCTTATAATTTTATACACTCACCACATGTTTCGCTCACATCCCATTACTCAATTCACCTGTTTAATCCATATCAAAATACAAGCTCCCCATTACAATACCAATACTAAAACACTCATAAAAATTCCTGCACATTATATTCATTTCTCAATCTGTTTTGTAACAGTTTTTACAATGTTTTCAAAGACTTCAAAATACTTATTTTCCTCTTACTCATTATACTACTAATGCATTACCATTTTTCAATATACATTTTTACTTTAAAAATCTGTTACACATACATATACAAGACTACACCAAGGTGAGCATTCCTTACCTTGTTTTTCTCCTAGATTTTCCTTCTCTTCTTCCTTTTCCTTCTTTCTCTACCGGTTTGTAATCTCAATCCTCTAACACTACAACCATTCATATACACCATTCAATACTAAGCACTAACCCTAACCATTAATCAAGTTTTAATATAGGTTTTAGGGTTTAGAAAATTTATTACCTTCCAAGGGTGCAAGTGCTGTTTGGAGTGGTTCAAGAACAAGATTTTCAACCCCTTCAACAAGCCAAAATCGGCTAGAGTGCAAAGAAACCAAACAAGGTTTTAGCTAGATTTTCGTTTTGCCTTTGAGGCTAGAAAACAATGGAGTTTTGAAGAGATTTTTACCTCAAAAGAACAAGGAGAACAAGGGCCTTCTAATGGTGGTCTTGGAACTCCAAATGGGACATACCCATAAAACGAAAATGGGTGTTTTCGAATTTTGGAAAGATAGAAATGTAGCCTTGGTGAGAGGATTACAATGGTGGTATTTTTATAATTTTTGGAAGAGTTTGGAGAGAGTTACAAGGAGAGAAGTTGGTGTTTTTGTGAGGGTTGCTAAATCTCCATGGAAATCGCATGGAAGAAGAAAGGAAGAAAAAGAGAGTGCTGGTGAGGGTGTTCACGTGAGGGAGAATAGAGAATGGTAGGAGAGAGAGTATGTGAGAGTAGAATAAAGTAGTGAGTGTTTTTACTTTATTCGTTTTGTAGTTTTGTATTAAGAGAGTGAGTGATGTGGAGAGAGTGTGAGGATAGGGGGGGGGCACGCTGGCATACACACACACACAGCTTCACTTTTTTATTTTAAAAGTGGACACATAAGTTTTGTGTTATTTATATTTCTACCCCACAACTTCCCGTTTTTGACAGTTTTTACTAATTTCTCGTTTTTCTTGATTTTATTGGTTCTAAAGCTTCACTAATATTTATTAATGATATTTTTAGTTGACCAAAATTATTACGAGTCTATTTGACCCGCTAAAAGACACGTTTTCTCGGTTACCTCGAAAAACGCGCTTTAATGTTCATTAGTGATTTTAATTCATTTAAGGATCCGTTTTCTTCAGGATTTGTTCCCTAATACTTATTTAGACTTAATTAAGCCTTTAGAATCCTTATAATACGCTAACCGAGGTTTCATACCTCCTATGGTTATTTAAGCTTATTTAGCGGTTTTACGCTTTTTAAGCGTTTCTTTATTTCTTTTGGATTTATTTTTCCTTACCAATATTACTTAAGCATTATTAGGCTCTTAATTACCTATTAGGATAATTTTTGCCATATTTAAGGTCGGGGTATTTCAATCTACCCCCCTTAAGAACTTTGTCCTCAAAGTTGCTCAAGGTTATAGGATTACGATACTTGCTCATTCATACTTGTCTATGCCAAAAGTCGTACATTCTTCCTCCTTACAATTCCTAAGTTCATTGCTCAAGGTCTCTATATTCCATACCATACAAATGTACCTCATTACTCCAATCCACATTACTCCAACCATCCGGTTCCACATTACAAAATTATACATACATACGGTGCAATGCTATCCCCAAAGCAATGCAATACACATTACAATCCCGCAGGCACTCAGGTCATTTAGACACAGGACTCCTCTATGTCCCGCTGCCCTTAGAATAATACAACATGCTACCCTACTATCTTCTCTGGTATAGCTTCTAACAACAAACACATTCTCCATACTAAGGGAAATTCCTTCACTACTACTAATTAGAATTTTCTAAAACACCTAACTCCAAAGTCCAATATATATACATTACTTCTATCCTATGTGTGATTTTTGTGACCACTTAAGGGGAGCTTCAAGAATCATTCGACCCTGATGTGATCAGCATCAGTGTTGAACTATCTTTCCACCCCAATTTGTGTTCGGTTTCCCTTGATCTGATCAGGATCAAGTTTGACTTCCCACATCAGTTTCAAACAAGCAAATAATTTAGTTGTTTTCATTTTCTATCTTTTTACTCTTCCTAGTCATTCATACATCTCCAAAGGATGGAGTCAGTCCATCAATCATCCTCACTCTATTTCCCAAATGCTTTACTCCATGGTTCAATCCTAATGCTCATTTCCTCAACCTTCACTACTTCCATCCATTACTCACCATCATATCCTATATTCTAACTACGGAATACTACACTTATAAGATTTAGTTGGCTTCAATTGTTTCACATATTTTACTTACGATTCCACTACTCATAAACTTCATTCATCTACTATCCTCATTCATTTTGTACTACTTCTTCAAAGGTTACAATACTTGTGGAGCTCCGTCCACTACTCATTACTTTTCTTTTACTAATACTCTTACATTGTGTTACAAGATAGGTACGTTCCTCCTATGGTATTTGCATGTTTAATGCCTAGTTACCATAATTACAATATGAATGAGTACTTATGTTTATTTAACATAGTACCGATCATCAATTTGATTCTCATTTGTGCTGTGCACATTACGGTTTAAGTGTTTTATTCATAAAACTTACGTTAAGCGGTTTTCGCTCTACCCCCCTTAAAAGGGATTACGCCCACGTAATCTACCATGTATTATTGTTAAACATTGGTTTAATCAGTTTGGGCAAACTGAAGCGTTTAGCTTCACTACTGTATACTATATACTATGCTCTGGTCAAAGGGTCTTAACCATACCAATGGTTAGTCTTTGCACCAAGAGTTCCTATATGAGTTTATTTAACTCATATTTAATTTGATTCTAGCCTAATCGGCTTCAAGACATTAATAGCCATTGTATTATGCTCACTAGGTACATTAATCTCCTAGCTAGGGCCCACTAGCTTCTGCTGCGCGACCCTGATAACTTGGGTATTCACCCTTCTTGTTATCCTTAATGTGCTATACATTACCTTCTCGTCCGTCTATTATGGGAATAAGGTTTACTAAACAACTGCGGTATTCTTTTACCGTGTTTGAACTCAACGCGTTTAGGATTTATAACCAGCTCTCTGGTAATCCGCTGTACATGTTATTCGTGCTTCTACGATTATTCGTTAAGTTCCTCCGACTTATTGTCAGGCGAGGTTACAGTCACCACTTAGCTGTAGTGCTTCCTCTGTTGTCACTAGCTTTTAAATAATACCAGTTCTTCTGGTTCAGTACAAGTGTTTCTTTACTTGTATGACCTTGCATTTCTATGCGTCGGTCTTAGTGACTTTCCTGTATCTCCTTTCACCTCACATTCCAATGGAATTCACATCTGTGATTGTTAGTGTGTTTCGCACTCTTCGTGCTTCTTTGGCCTTAGGCCGCACGGTTGTTGCTAAGCTTGCTTAATTGGCTTGCCATGTCTGTTGGTGAAAAGAAGGATTTACTACGGTTTACATTCTCCATATCCCTAGCCATCCCATTAGATCATTAGCTGCACCAGTGCAATACCAAAACACTCAGTCATACAGAGTGCAGAGGCGTGAACGCTTGACAGTAAGTCACTTATGTGATAGGAAAGAATATTTTCTGTGTGTCATCTCATACTTATACTCCGTGTTATTGCTTAACTATTCCCTCATAGCGGTCGCCTGTTGCGCACCGTATTCTTACTCATTGTACAACATTGCTTTTACTGTTTCTGTTACTGTGGTAGTTCCTCTTTACTCATTGCCATTGTCGTTGGCACCATTTCCTTATGGTGTAAATACACTAGGAGGTTCCTAGTGTTCGTGTGTATGACGGTTGTCGTAGAATACTGCACGTTATCATCTTCCCATTGTGGAGATGTTCTGTTCCCATTTAGGTTTCATGTGTAGGTTAACTTACCTCACATTCTATCATCATTTGTGATACAATTTACCAAATATCTTGGTTGGTCAAGGATGAGATAACTCATCGGGTCGTAAGCTCTCTTGAGCGTTAGTCATTCATGGTGTTCAATGTGTGTTCACATTAATTGCTTTGATAATTATTGCCTTTCAGTGCTGAGCATTGGTTTAGGCTCTGGCTGTGTAGTTTTGCTTGTACGTATATTACCAGGACATCCCATGAAACTTCAAGGGTTTTCTGGTCCCGTTCTCCAATTGGAGGGTATTCTATCACTGACAAGTGAAGGTTCTTGTTGAGGGGTTTGTCTCCACTCATAGGTCTAATGACAAGGTTTGCTATGTTGGTGTTTACGCAATGGTCCACCACATGGTTTGGTGTATATGGAGTATGTTACTCCCTTAAGTCGTAATGGTTTGGAAATCTCATTTCCTTATCCATCATCCCTTGGCAATATCTATTGCGTGGTTTTATTGTTATAGTAGATGGAAGCCCTTTCTAAGGGTTCACATCATCACCGCATTAGTGGTCTTTGTTTAACGAGGGGTACCTTCCCTTGGGTTTCCCGTAGTGTTCAAGTGTGGACTAGGCCAATGTTGGCATTATCATGACTCTTATGCCTCTGTGCTACCATTGCTACAGAAGGCATGGCGGTAATTAGAACTCCGTCCACTGTATACTAGGCTGATGCCCTAGTGACAGTGACATTGAGTTGGCCATTACTCCAAGCCACTCAGGATGTTGGGTTTGAATTTAAGGTCCAGTTGTTGATTTCTTGTCGTATGAGGCAATATTTCTTGCAAGTCTTGTTAGTAATGGTGTGGTTTTGCAACCGTTTAAGGTTACACAACGCATCAGGTTTATGGCTTTAGAGCCATATTGCTGCAAGCTATGCTCTTTGCAAGCTGCTTATACACGTTTCCACTCCTTGTATACCGTCATAGGTTGGAGGTATTATTGGGCTCTATGGTAAGTCGTGACATCACACTTCCGTTCATAGGAGACCCTTTAGGTAATCTGATGTTAATAGGTGTCTCTCAATATCTTAGGGCATTTCCTGTTAAGTGAAATCCCTTCGGTCCCAACCGAGTGTTCGTTCTAAATTTCGTGCTTTTATCATGTCGCTGTTGTTCGACTGTTGTCCATCTAGTCACCCTCAAGGATTGCTCCTGGGTGTTGTTAAATTATGTCGTTACTTCCGGTTGATGGTTATAATATGTTGTCCACTGTACCATCTTGTGGTATCGTTCTTGAGTTGTCCCTTTTGGGTCATGACGTCTCCCGTCCTTGGGTAGACTGTTTATGCTTGTTCCTAGTACTTGAGACTAGGTTTGAATATCCTCTCCGATTATGGATTGCGCTTCGTAGTAATTTTGTGATTGCTCTTGGGAATTCCGCCCCGTTTGTTGAGTATTGTTAGGTTCACGTTAGGCATTCGCCTTAATGTGTTTAGGCTGGGCATTCCATCCAGCTGTCAGGTAATTGCTTGGATTATTTGAGACATATCCAATGTCTATACTTACTAGCAGTGCTCTTTGCACTTCCTAGTTCTTATTCCTCATCTTCAGATGGATTCTCTGAGTTCCTTTATGCTTGATCCTCTGAGGTGTCCAGCTGTCTTGGTTGAACTTACTGATGGTCCGTAGAACGGAGTTGACTACTTCCCGTGTGTCGTACACTGCATGTATACATATGTGGGGTACCATGTTGATACGTTACCACTTACCCAACTATATGTCGGGCCCACAAGCTCCTTCGGAGTGCGGTTGTCCCACATCCCGTAACGGGTATACTCGTAGTGTTCGTCACACGCCTAGGTGAAGTATTATGTTGCCAACTCCTCTTGTATCATCCTATGATACTCACCATAATGCTGTTGATCTGGTTTTAAATCCAAGGTTTTAAAAGAGGGTTGTGTTTTTGAAAAGAAAATTTTGGTTTTAAACAATGGTTCGGTGTTAAAAGGAATCTCCCATGGCATAGCCATGTTTGAGGTCTTGACCAAGTCTAGCTTCTCGCTGACTGGTATGTACTAAGTACAGCGGTCGGGCCGTTAGGCCTTCCAAGGTTCCATACGTCTGGTTTTTAGGATGTGTGATCCTGTGGTTGTTTCGTTACAGTCACCGTACATTACTATGTACTTGTGACGTGTTAGTGTCCTTTACATATCTCTGTCTTTACTGCACTTGCCGTGGCAAGTGCGTGGTACTGGTGGTTTTTGAGTAACCCTATACCGATCACGGTATGGTTCCCACTTGTGTTTATTAGTCTTGTTGGCGCTTCCCTCGATCTTTTGATCTATAATTGGTATACTCGCTCCTTTAGGTAGCTTCTTGGTGGTCTAGACATGGCTGTCGTAGATCTGGGTACTTCTCCACTCCTTGGAGGTTCCCGTTCTATTTGGTTTAGTGTCGCTACTTGTGGCTCGTTCCCGCACATTTGTGTGGTTACTGAGCCTTCCTTGTTTAGGCACTACGCTTGTAGTCCTATTGTTTATACCTCACGGTTGTTCTTGTAGTTGTTTGGGCTATATTGGCCAGGTACTGCAACCTTAATGGTATTATAGTTTTGGAGTTAACCGCTTCCGACTATGTCCTTAGTCGGCTAGCATACCGTTGGTGGTATTATTCAGTATTACTGATAAGTGTCTACAAGCATGATTTATGGGTGTATTTCATATATTATATCAGCACTTTTCTACTCATTTCTCACTTATTGGATTTGCGAGACACCATTGGTAACCAACAAAGAGAGTTGAGTGTTCTTAAAAACAAAGGCTGATGCCTACATATTATCTTCTCATCTCTTATGCAAAAGTGAAACAAATGCTTATTCTATTTTCCTTTTGTTTTCTCCTCAATGCCCATTCTTGAGAGAAGTTGGCCATGGTAAAAATTCTCGAAGTCACCTTAAATCAAGAAGCATTGAAGTACCCTAGATCATACCCCGAAACTCTAATTTTTATTTTTGCCCTGAGTACACTATGCCACCATAGGTGATGGATCACACTCCTCTAAAAGTTTAAGATCATGTCTATTGACTTCTTTATCCTACCCTTCATAATAGTATTTATTATATTGAGCATTCCCTACTTGTTTGGGTACATGGTTTTGCTTGAGGACAAGCAAAAGGTAAGTGTGGGGGTGTGATAAGTGTCTAAATGAGCATGATTTATGGGTGTATTTCATATATTATATCAGCACTTTTCTACTCATTTCTCATTATCATATGTTTTTCCTCTAGTTTATGTTTTATTGATTATCTCACAAATTTATTGGTTTAAACATGAGGAAAAGCCAAGCTAGGAGCAAAGTACCCGAAGAGACGAACGCATAGGCGCAGACGGCTCAGAAAACGGAGTCCAAACGAAGAATCTAGAGCCGGTCAAGTTCGAAGGAAAATAGGTCACGGTCGAGGGGTGTAACCGCCCAAGAAGAGGCGGTCAGAAAAACCGCCTGTGGAACCGCCCATATTGGGGCGGTCCTCTCTATGGGCAACCGCCCAAGTTTAGGCGGTCAAAGAGTAATGCAACCGCCTGTATTTGGGGCGGTCAAGAGCAACAGAACCGCCTGTTTTGAGGCGGTCAGAAACAAACTAAACCGCCCAAAATGGGGCGGTCAGCACAAAGGAACCGCCTCTTTAAGAGGCGGTTAAGCTAAAAATCAACCGGACTAGTTTCTTCTTCGCGCACTCGTCGTCTTCAACTTGATGCTGCTATCCATCTACTCCCGCACCGCCTACCTTAAATCGCTCACTCATCGGCTCTGTCCCCTGCGCAATCAATGAAGCAATCAGTGCTCTTCTTCATCTGCAATCAATTTCGTACGGAGCCAAACCTCTATATAAACCCAGCACCTTAACTGCAAAATACACACCACGCACGACGGGAGTCTGAAGAAACCATTCACCACACTCACCCATTCGCTTCCACTTATATTTCCTCCCGTATCACCACACATTCCACACTCACGCAGTAACAAAAGAAATATAAGAACAGCGTGAGAGGAGAACAGACCAGTTCTTCCTCTGAATTAATGTCAAAATCTATCTGTGTAATCTTCTTATTCGGTTAATGTCTGAGTAATTTCATTTGTATCCTAGGATGGGGTTTGATTTCTAATAGTACGTAAACAATATTTATCACCTATTTCTCTTATTTAACTTGTTTTATTCCTTTCAGCTATATTGCTAAATGCTTTGCGCGACAAACGACTGCATTTATTTGGTAACTATCACTAACACATGATTTTGAGATAGTCTAGGTACCACAAAGGAATTAATCTTAGTATTTACACTCCGGACTGAGGGAAAATACTAAGGCTTTTATTAAGAGTTCGTAACTGACAATTATTAACTCTAATAGGCAATAAATAATTGAAACATGGTTATAAATATGTTTAAGTAATTTAGGAAAATTCCCCGCTATCCTAGGATACATTTTTCCATTCACTTCACTTAATTCACCTGTTTTTTACTGTTTTTATTATTTTTGTATAATCAAACAACAAATCAAGCTTGCCTCCAGCTAAACCCCTTTTTACAGTTTTTAAGTAACTACCAAGACTAGGATAAATTGAACAATCTCCCTGTGGATACGACTTGTTTTACTAACTACGACCGGGATTGTTTGCAGCCCGACGTTTATAATTTGAGTTTTAATTTCCTTTCTTTTTAATTTCCTTTCTTTAATTTCCTTTCTGTCATATTACTCTTGTTAAAAAAAAAAATATATGTTTAATTAATATTTATCAGTCTAACCAATATCTCTGCCTTTCTTATTCTATTTTCTAACCTCTGTTAATTCCACAACTTCTGACGAAACACAAGTTATCTTCTGTGCATGCCAAATACTCGAACCGAGGCTCTCCACCAATCAGTCCGAGCCCCGAACCCGAGCGCACTTTATTACAAGCACAAAGAAACCTGAGAAACCAAGCCATGGCCAATAACCAAGTTATAAATGAAATAGACCAGGCAAATCAACCAGAACACCGTGCCCTATCTGATTACCACCAACCAAACACCGAAGGAAGAGCATCAGCTATAGTTCTCCCCGAACTAACACCAGAAGAAGCCGGACGATGGGTTTTCAAAACCCACTACATCACCGCCGTCCGGGATCTAGGCAAGTTTAGTGGAGCGAACCCAGATGAAGCCCCAAATCATCTAAGTCTCTTCCTAGACTTCTGCAATTCCTTTGGTCAGACCGGCAATGTCAAAGAAAGAATTCGACTCCAACTATTTCCTCACTCATTATCGGATTCAGCAAACCGGTGGTACCGAAGCCTTCCCTCCCGATCAATCACCACATGGCTTCAAATGGCCCAAAAATTCCTTGCCAAATACTACCCAACCAGTAGAACGAGGCAATTGATCGGTGAAATCAACACTTTCTGTCAGGAGCCGGGAGAAACGTTGTACGACGCATGGGACAGATTTAAAGATATGCTAATGAAGTGTTCCCACCATGGTCTTGACGATCAATCCCTTTGCTTGTCATTCTTCAACGGTCTGGATGATGGGAACCGACTACTCGTCAATTCCTCTGCAGGAGGAAGTTTCATGATGAAATCTCCTAAAGAAGGAATGGATCTTCTAGAAACCATGACGAGCAACACGAGACAGTGGACGAGATCCAAGGGAAGAACGCCACGAGCAGCAGGCCTACTCCACGTTGAGCCTACAGATCATTTATCAGCTCAGATCTCGTCCCTTGCAAAGATGGTGGAAAAGCTAACGACATCACAAAACGAAATTGTAAAAACAATAGCTTCCCCATCTACTAGTTCACCACCAGTTCCACCTACAGAACGATGTGTCATATGCGCCGGTCCGCATGAAACCCATCAGTGCGAAGGCAAAGGCCAGGTACGAGAAGTACAATTCATAGGAAACCGCCCCGGTAATTCCTACAACAATAACATCAACAACAACTATCCATGGAGAAATCACCCGAATTTCTCATGGAAGAATAATGATCAGAACCAAGGAGGGCAGAACAACAATTCCAATGCCTATCAGGGGAACCGACCCCAACCAAACTCTAATATGGGTTATAGAGCACAAGGTGCCCCTCCAGTTTCCAACAACAACAACAACAACAACAACAACATCATCTTCATCCTCTTCTGATCCAAACGCAGAACTCAAAGAGATGATGAAGGGATTCATGTCCATAACTCAGAACCAGCTCTCTGCACAAGAAGCCTTCAACCAGAAAATTGAAGGTAAATTCAATCAAATTGCAGAGCAACTTGCTCGAAGACCACCAGGGGCTCTCCCCAGCCAAAACGAACCAAATCCAAGAGAGCAAGCCAAGTGCATCTATGTGAAGGAGCACGATGAAGAAAAGACGGAGGTGGCTAAAACAGCTAAAGTTCCAGAACTACACCCTTCCCTCCAAGAGTGGGTTGTAGCAATCGAAACTTCCAAAAGGAATGTAGCTGAACTTGAAAGCACCGCCAAAGTCTATAATAATCGTATTCAATCTGAGAATACCTACCTTGAGCACTTGGTAGCCGGTTATGAAAATGAGAAGCTCGAATTTGAAGAAGAAGGAGAAGAGGTTAAGGCGATAACCTTGAGAAGCGGTAAGAGAACCGACGAGATTCACATCCCGCAACAATCAGAAGAATCCAAAGAGGATAGTGAAGAAACAGTTGAGGTCCCGGTAGAAAAAAACATCTCCCACCATCCTCACTATTCCGTCAGCTTCAGAACCTTCTTCACAAGAACCGCCTATACCATTTCCTCGCCGACTCCAGAAGCAGAAATTGGATAATGAATATGGTAAGTTTCTAGCAATGCTGAAGCAACTAAACGTCAATATACAGTTCGTAGACCTCATTGCCAAAATGCCAAACTATGCCAAATTCCTCAAACACCTCATATCCAACAAAACTAAATTGGCCGAAGTCGGTACGGTACCTCTCAATGTAGCTTGCTCAGCTATTCTGCAAAAACCAATACCTTCCAAATGCAATGATCCGGGCAGCTTCACCATTCCAGTCACAATTGGTAGCACCTCATTTCCATACTCCTTATGCGATCTGGGTGCCTCCATTAATTTGATGCCCCTCTCCACTTTCAAAAAGCTGGGAATTGGAGAGATGAAAAAGACTAAGATGACCCTGCAACTGGCAGATGGTTCAGTAACATACCCAAGCGGAGTGGTGGAGGATGTTATCATTAAAGTGGAGCATTTATACTTCCCATGCGATTTTGTCATTCTAGACATCGAAGAGAACTCCACTACACCTCTCATCCTTGGACGACCATTCCTTGCCACAGCCGATGTGCATATTTGGGTAGCCCAGGGGAAAATCACCCTTCAAGCTTATAATGAAAAGCTGGAGTTTGCATCAGGAAGATCCCCAGATAATAAATCCAAAGATCTCAAGTTTGTGCGGGACACTCAATCACCATCATCCCCACTTCTGTTTATCACCCTTCCAGACGGAATGTCTATTAATGAGATACCACCACCAATCCCGGACGAAGAGCGGGATAAGAAAAGAAAACATGCATCCAGGTGGACTCTCAATATACCATCGAGTCATGCTTTGGATCTACTCCTCATAACCACCCCCAGGATCGATCTAACGACAAAGCGTCTAGCTAAAGACGTTAAAGAAGGGCAGCTTTCCGGGAGGCAACCCGGACGAACTTATCTTTTATATGCTTTTATGCTGTTTTAATTTTCAGGTTCCCTTTAATTTTATTTTTGCTAAACTTTTAACCCCATTTATAGTATGGTTGCTTCTAGTGTCTTATGCAGGTGCAATTTCTTGTCTACACCGCAACCAAGCTACGCTACTTGAGGCTGAAGCTCAAGTGTGGGGAAGTCCAATACACGCTAGCAAAAATAATCTCAGGGGAGTACTAGTTTCTTTAATTATGCTTTTATTTAAATAAAATATGCAGAGGAGAATTTATATGCTTAAATGAATATTCGTGAGCTTCGTGTTCTCTCTATTTTTCCACTTACCGAAAAGGTCTTCTGAAACCTTCCCTTGTTTTTCTGGTGAACAATGAGGGCATTGTTCAATTTAAGTGTGGGGGAGTGTGCCCTTTTCGGTAACATTTTATGCTAAAATGCTTAATCTCTCTGCTTATCTTGCGTTTGTTCAAATTCAATATCGTGGACCCTTTTTATGTGTAGGTTGTTCTCTTTAGAATAAATATTGTTATGAATTGTGGGATAAATGGTACATAAATGTACAAAAATTTTCAAATTTTGATTACTTTTGAGGAGCATTTTTATGCGGTGTGACCAAATGATCTGAAATGGATGGATTTTTATTACTCAGGGGTTCTTTCCGTCTTCTTTCTTAGGGATTGCTAAGGGGTGCTTCTCTGTCAAAAAAAAATATAATAAAATAAATAAGGGATTTGCGAGACACCATTGGTAACCAACAAAGAGAGTTGAGTGTTCTTAAAAACAAAGGCTTGATGCCTACATATTATCTTCTCATCTCTTATGCAAAAGTGAAACAAATGCTTAATTCTATTTTTCCTTTGTTTTTCTCCTCAATGCCCATTCTTGAGAGAAGTTGGCCATGGTAAAAATTCTCGAAGTCACCTTAAATCAAGAAGCATTGAAGTACCTAGATCATACCCCGAAACTCTAATTTTTATTTTTGCCCTGAGTACACCTATGCCACCAGTAGGTGATGGATCACACTCCTCTAAAAAGTTTAAGATCATGTACTATTGACTTCTTTATCCTACCCTTCATATAGTATTATAATATTGAGCATTCCCTACTTGTTTGGGTACATGGTTTTGCTTGAGGACAAGCAAAAGGTAGTGTGGGGGTGTGATAAGTGTCTAAATGAGCATGATTTATGGGGTTATTTCATATATTATATCAGCACTTTTCTACTCATTCTCACTTATCATATGTTTTTCCTCTAGTTTATGTTTTATTGATTATCTCACAAATTTATTGGTTTAAACATGAGGAAAAGCCAAGCTAGGAGCAAAGTACACGAAGAGACGAACGCATAGGCGCAGACGGCTCAGAAAACGGAGTCCAAACGAAGAATCTAGAGCGGTCAAAGTTCGAAGGAAAATAGGTCACGGTCGAGGGGTGTAACCGCCCAAGAAGAGGCGGTCAGAAACCGCCTGTGGAACCGCCCATATTGGGGCGGTCCTCTCTATGGGCAACCGCCCAAGTTTAGGCGGTCAAGAGATGAAACCGTGTATTTGGGGCGGTCAAGAGCAACAGAACCGCCTGTTTTGAGGCGGTCAGAAACAACTAAACCGCCCAAAATGGGGCGGTCAGCACAAAGGGAACCGCCCTTTAAGAGGCGGTTAAGCTAAAAAAAACCGGACTAGTTTCTTCTTCGCGCACTCGTCGTCTTCAACTGATGCTGCTATCCATCTACTCCGCACCGCCTACCTTAAATCGCTCCACTCATCGGCTCTGTCCCTGCGCAATCAATGAAGCAATCGGTGCTCTTCTTCATCTGCAATCAATTTCGTACGGAGCCAAACCTCTATATAAACCCAGCACCTTAACTGCAAAATACACACCACGCACGACGAGAGTCTGAAGAAACCATTCACACACTCACCCATTCGCTTCCACTTATATTTCCTCCCGTATCACCACATCATTCCACACTCACGCAGTAACAAAAGAAATAGAAGACAGCAGTGAGAGGAGAACAGACCAGTTCTTCCTCTGAATTAATGTCAAAATCTATCTGTGTAATCTTCTTATCTCGGTTAATGTCTGAGTAATTTTCATTTGTATCCTAGGATGGGGGTTTGATTTCTAATATTACGTAAACAATATTTATCACCTATTTCTCTTATTTAACTTGTTTTAATTCCTTTCAGCTAATATTGCTAAATGCTTTGCGCGACAAACGACTGCATTTATTGGTAACTATCAACACATGATTTTGAGATAGTCTAGGTACCACAAAGGAATTAATCTTAGTATTTACACTCCGGACTGAGCAGGAAAATACTAAGGCTTTTATTAAGAGTTCGTAACTGACAATTATTAACTCTAATAGGCAATAAATAATTGAAACATGGTTATAAATATGTTTAAGTAATTTAGGAAAATTCCCCCGCTATCCTAGGATACATTTTTCATTCACTTCACTTAATTCACCTGTTTTTTACTGTTTTTATTATTGTATTAATCAAACAACAAATCAAGCTTGCCTCCGGCTAAACCCCTTTTTACAGTTTTTAAGTAACTACCAAGACTAGGATAAATTGAACAATCTCCCTGTGGATACGACTTGTTTTACTAACTACGACCGGGATTGTTTGCAGCCCGACGTTTATAATTTGAGTTTTTAATTTCCTTTCTTTTAATTTACACCAGTTTAACCACTCAGAAATAACACTCTGCAATTACTAACCCGTAGACTTGTGTCTCGGGTTCCGTTACTGCTCCCTTTTCATTCCGTTGTACGGTTAGTGCTTCTGTCCTGCTGTTGGTTGACTAGCTAGGTTTCGCGACTGCTAAGCAGGTCGCCCATGCTGTTGCAAGTTATAGCCTCCTCGTGGTTGGAGTGCTTATTCCCCCGTTATTAAGTGCGGGCATTATTGTTCAACCGGGATTCATCTCCGGGTCTTCCATTTCTCGGAATCTACTACGTGTCGGTCCTTGTTTACTGTGTGATTGCTTCACCACTGCCAGATCGGGTTTTCCCGAGTATGAGAAGGCTTTTCTTCTCTCTGGCGACCTTTCCCAAGTTATACAATAGGGTTTGCGGCGGGCGGGACTGGTATTGTAGGTATCCGGTACTCACCGGTAGTTCCTAACTAGCATATCTCTAATGCTAACACTCAGCCTTAGCCCTAAGCTTCTACTTCCTAACTCGGTATTCCTAAACTCGGTATTTCCAGTCATCAGAGCGACACTTCGCTCTGATACCACTTTTTGTAACACCCCTACTGCTAATACAATGCTTACCGTCCAATCTCCTTATGAATCAGATACACGCAGCGGATATATATTACATACAATGGGGGATACAATGCCGTTAGTCACCCACGTGACTAACAAGGCTACTACTACTACATAGAGTATCGGTCTGATGGACCGGAATCCCGAGTACTACACGTCTATAATACATACTCCATTTATCAATCAAATACAACAATGCTCATTTCAATACTTACTCCTCCATATGCCATACAATACATTATACTTAACCGAGTCTACTAGGATCCTTATACAATTACAATATCACTTCCAAGTTCATACATACTCACTAGGAGTCTACATCTACCCATTCCTCACAACTACTTACTTTCTAAGGTACAAGGGTGTGCCGCGGTCTCTTACCTTGATCACATCCGCTTCGGGTACCTGCACACTAAAAACGTTCCCCGAAGGGGTCAGCTTTCGCTGAGCATGATAACCGCATACCCCGCGTACTAGTGAGGGTACGCCGACCACTTGGTCGAATACATGCGGTTCATTTTATTCATACACACATGCATACATGCTTTCATACATATACTACGATACTCTACGCAAAGAATACATACTACACTTCAATGCATACACTTCAGTTCATACATAGTAATCCATATAGCCCAACGATACATACTTACCTTTCTGAATTCCATGATACACAATACAATATACGATACATACGCAATTCATACACAATCCAATAAACTTGTTAGCTCATATTGGTCCACCCGGGTTAATCGGGTGGTGGTTACTCTTTTACTCGTTACTTCATACATACGCATACATACTCATACTCATACTCATGCTCATACATACTTACGGATCCATACTTGTTTACTCTTACTCTACTCATGTTAAGTCGTCGGGACCTCCGGCCCGGGGACTACTCCGTCCCACCACCGGGATTTACTTGGTTCACTAATCCAGGATGCTACCCACTTAAGGGATTTGGGCCGTGGACCAGCTTACGAACCAGGAATCGGATCCAACCTCTCGTGTCTCCTCATCCTCACGCGTGGCCGAAGCTATATCGGACTTGTACTCATTCCAATTTACTCACTTAAGTTAGGAGTTAGATAGTTAGGAATTAGCACAAGTCAACATCCAAGCCACAATAACACAATACACATATACACATACATACGAGGCACAATACCTTACACAAGTACAATACGAGGTTCGAATACCATTCATCATCATTCATATATTTCATGAATTATACAAACTAGTGCTCAAGACAATAAATATCAAGCACAACATAAGTCAAGCACCGGTAAGTGCAATATAGTCCGATTCATGCATTTATCTTATTTAGGTGGTCAAATAAGCACACAAATCGGGGTAACCAGATTAGGATACAGGGCATGAAGAAATCATACCTTTCACCGTTGTACTTGTATCCCAATGTTCCTCTGGTGTTCACAAATCAAGTCCTATTTTATACATACAATTGAATGGTTAATTACCTACAATTACTTATCTTGTACTCTTACTATGTTTCCTAACTCATACTTACTATGTTCTTATACTTCTTACACTTACACATTACTTACTTACTTTTCGTTACCTTAAGTTTTATTTCTTACTTAAGATTGGCATGCTTACATACATGCATATATGTAGATGTGGGTATACATATATATATATATATGTATGTATATATATATATATAAATTATTTAAAATAATTTTTTTTTTTGTCAGGACGGACTTGCGACCGACCCTGGCAAGTCCGGTCCATTCCAGTAGGTTTCATCGGGAAATTTTTTTTGGTCCGACCGGACTTGCATGTCCGGTCGCAAGTCCGGTCGATTCCAGTAACATTCTGCCGGGAAATTTTTCTGCTCGACCGGACTTGCAAGTCCGGTCGCAAGTCCGGTCTATTCCAGTAGCATACTGACGGGAAAATTTTCTGCTCGACCGGACTTGCAAGTCCGCTCGCAAGTCCGGTCGATTCCAGTAGCATACTGACGGGAAAATTTTCTGCTCGACCGGACTTGCAAGTCCGGTCGCAAGTCCGGTCGACTCCAGTATTTGCATTTTAAATTTCTGTTTTCAGCCCTCTCTTTTACCCATTACTTCCCCATTGTTCCTACACTTATTCCCACATGTTATAACACTAATTAAACCTCCTAATACACCTTAGTTCATTCATTAACTCCTTACACAATTCTATACTCATTCACTCACATAATTTTCCAAGTTTCATACAACACTCAAACTAGTTTCTTCTCTAGTTACATCTTGCTACAGATTTTAGCACTTACACTCCTCTTCTATATCTCTCTCTTCTAATGCCATTTCTAACACTCCTAATGCATTTAGAATACATTATTTATCTCTCTCAACTTACCCTCTACCTTCCTCTAACAAAATCTGTTACACACTCACATTAGTCACCTAGTTTTAATTCTCTAAGTGTTCTAATTCTAGGCAAATTTTGCCATAGTTTCCCTTATAATTTTATACACTCACCACATTGTTTCGCTCACATCCCATTACTCAATTCACCTGTTATATACCATATCAAAATACAAGCTCCCATATACAATACCAATACTAAAACACTCATAAAAATTCCTGCACATTATATTCATTTCTCAATCTGTTTTGTAACAGTTTTTACAATGTTTTCAAAGACTTCAAAATACTTATTTTCCTCTTACTCATTATACTACTAATGCATTACCATTTTTCAATATACATTTTTACTTTTAAAAATCTGTTACACATACATATACAAGACTACACCAAGGTGAGCATTCCTTACCTTGTTTTTCTTCCTAGATTTTCCTTCTCTTCTTCCTTCTTCCTTCTTTCTCTACCGGTTTGTAATCTCAATCCTCTAACACTACAACCATTCATATACACCATTCAATACTAAGCACTAACCCTAACCATTAATCAAGTTTTAATATAGGTTTTAGGGTTTAGAAAATTTATTACCTTCCAAGGGTGCAAGTGCTGTTTTGAGTGGTTCAAGGACAAGATTTCCAACCCCTTCAACAAGCCAAAATCGGCTAGAGTGCAAAGAAACCAAACAAGGTTTTAGCTAGATTTTCGTTTTGCCTTTGAGGCTAGAAAACAATGGAGTTTTGAAGAGATTTTTACCTCAAAAGAACAAGGAGAACAAGGGCCTTCTAATGGTGGTCTTGGAACTCCAAATGGGACATACCCATAAAAACGAAAATGGGTGTTTTCGAATTTTGGAAAGATAGAAATGTAGCCCTTGGTGAGAGGATTACAATGGTGGTATTTTTATAATTTTTGGAAGAGTTGGAGAGAGTTACAAAGGAGAGAAGTTGGTGTTTTTGTGAGGGTTGCTAAATCTCCATGGAAATCGCATGGAAGAAGAAAGGAAGAAAAGAGAGAGTGCTGGTGAGGGGTGTTCACGTGAGGAGAGTAGAGAATGGGTAGGAGAGAGAGTATGTGAGAGTAGAATAAAGTAGTGAGTGTTTTTACTTTATTAGTTTTGTAGTTTTGTAATTAAGAGAGTGTGTGAGTGTGTGAGAGAGTGTGAGGGATAGGGGGGGGGGGGGGCATCGGCTGGCATACACACACACACACACAGCTTCACTTTTTATTTTAAAAGTGGACACATAATTTTGTGTTATTTATATTCTACCCCACAACTTCCCGTTTTTGACAGTTTTTACTAATTTCTCGTTTTTCTTGATTTTATTGGTTCTAAAGCTTCACTAATATTTATTAATGAATATTTAGTTGACCAAAATTATTACGAGTCTATTTGACCCGCTAAAAGACACGTTTTCTCGGTTACCTCGAAAAACGCGCTTTAATGTTCATTAGTGATTTTAATTCATTTTAAGGATCCGTTTTCTTCGGGATTTGTTCCCTAATACTTATTTAGACTTAATTAAGCCTTTAGAATCCTTATAATACGCTAACCGAGGTTTCATACCTCCTATGGTTATTTAATGCTTATTTAGCGGTTTACGCTTTTTAAGCGTTTCTTTATTTCTTTTGGATTTATTTTTGCTTACCAATATTACTTAAGCATTATTAGGCTCTTAATTACCTATTAGGATAATTTAATTGCCATATTTAAGGTCGGGGTATTTCAGCTATGCTTCCAGGAGTTGAAGAGGAGGTTGACTACTGCGCCGATCTTGACTCTTCCAGGGGACCGAGGGCTTGAGGTTTTCTGTGATGCATCCCATAAGGGACTTGGGTGTGTTCTGATGCAGCACGGGAAGGTAGTAGCATATGGCTCTCGTCAGTTGAAGCCATATGAGAAGAACTATCCGACCCACGACCTGGAGTTAGCTGCTGTGGTGTTTGCTCTGAAGATTTGGAGGCACTATCTGTATAGAGCAGCGTGCAAGGTGTATACGGACCATAAGAGCCTCAAGTATCTGTTCACTCAGAAGGAGTTGAACTTGAGGCAGAGGAGGTGGCTGGAGTTGCTACACGATTATGATTTAGAGATCCTCTACCATCCAGGTAGGGCGAATGTGGTTGCTGATGCGCTCAGTAGGAGGGGTCCGTCTGAGACCGTTTGTGCTTTGTCTGGTGTGCAGAGGTCTGCTACCGAGTTGCAGCGTATGGGTGTCTGGGTCATCCGTCCAGAGAGGTCTAGGATATTAGCAGCGTTGCAGATTCAGCCTACCTTGATCGACCGGATCAAGGCCAGTCAGGAGCTCGATGTCAGTTTGCGTAAGATCAGAGAGAGTTTGTCTGCTGGTCAGGAGTCCGAGTTCAGAGTTTCAGAGGATGGCTGCCTGAGGTTCAGAGACCGTGTTTGCGTGTCGGCAGACGACGCGTTGAGGCGGGAGATTATGCAGGAGGCTCATGGAGCTCCGTACTCGGTACACCCAGGAGGGGTGAAGATGTACCGGGACCTACGTGAGACATTCTGGTGGAGTAACATGAAGAGGGACATTTCAGACTTTGTATCCAGATGTCGGACCTGTCAGCAGGTCAAAGCCAAACATCAGAGACCAGCTGGTTTGCTTCAGCCTCTTCCCGTTCCGGAGTGGAAGTGGGAGAGCGTCGGTATGGATTTTGTTATGGGACTGACTAAGACTCCGAGGGGTTTGATGCAGTTTGGGTCATTGTGGACCGGCTCACGAAGAGCGCCCACTTCTTGCATGTCAGGAAGACTTTCAGTTTGCATCGCTTGGCTCAGCTATACATGGATGAGATAGTGCGCCTTCATGGAGTTCCTGCTTCTCTATTGTGTCTGACAGAGACCCACGCTTCGTGTCCAGATTTTGGCAGAGTTTGCATCAGGCTCTGGGGACGAAGTTGTCTTTCAGTTCAGCTTATCATCCTCAGTCAGATGGTCAGACAGAGAGGACGAATCAGGTCCTTGAGGACATGCTCAGAGCATGTGTGTTGGACTTTGGAGGCAGTGGGATCAGTACGTCGCATTGATAGAGTTTGCGTATAATAACAGCTTTCAGACTAGTATCGGGATGGCCCCGTTTGAGGCTTTATATGGTAGGAGATGCAGGTCACCCATCTGTTTGGACGACCTGAAGGAGAGAGCAGTGGTTGGTCCGGACTTGGTTCAGGATGCGGTAGCTAAGATTCAGTCTATCAGGGAGCGTTTGCTAGTGGCTCAGAGTCGTCAGAAGAGCTACGCCGATCGGAAGAGACGACCTCTAGAGTTTGAGGTGGGCGACCATGTGTATTTGAAGGTTTCTCCAGTTCGAGGAGTCATTCGTTTTGGGAAGAGAGGCAAGCTTAGCCCTCCTTTTGTGGGTCCTTTTGAGATCCTAGAGAGGATTGGACCGGTTGCCTATCGTTTGGCTCTGCCTCCATCTTTAGCAGCAGTGCACAGTGTGTTCCACGTGTCTATGCTGAGGAAGTATATTCCGGACCCGTCGCATGTGATTGACTTCAGTCCGCTTCAGTTGAGGGAGGACTTCACGTTCGAAGCAGCTCCTTCGAGAATTTTAGCCCGGGATGTTCGTAAGCTCAGAAGTAAGACCATGCCCTTGGTGAAGGTGCAGTGGTCGGGTCAGTCAGCGGAAGAGGCGACCTGGGAGGTCGAAAGCGAAGTGCGTTCTAAATTTCCCGCCCTCTTCGAGCAGTAGGTACGGTTAATTTCGAGGACGAAATTCTTTTAAGGGGGAGGTGATGTTATAACCCAAAGTTTCGTTGCAGCTTTATTTCGTTTCGTGACATGTTAAGTTGGTTCATTCTGAATTTAGGACATGGACGTCCTTCTGATTAAAGATGAGGCCGAAGGAGTTTTTTCCCTTCCTTATTTTATTTCTGGTGAGGTTAATTCCTTAATCATTTTATTTCTTTTTCCTCTTAATTATTTCACCTATTCTCTGATTACGCTCACACGATCTCAGACACGCTCCTCACCTCGCTCAGTTTGAAACCCTTAAACGGTCTCTCTCTTCTCTGTCTCTCTCTTCTCTCTCTCAAAATCTCGTTCTGTTCAACCCCTCAAGTGTGGCTGATTGTGGTGCTTTTGCGAGTTTGGGTGTGAATTCTGCTCTGCTGCGAGGCTCGGTTTGGATTAAGGTATTCGACGCTCCTCGTCCTTTTTCGATTCTGATTGGGAATGTTACTCTTGTCGAACTCTACTCTCCTCTTCTCTGCAACCTGATTAGGAATTCAATTGTCTCCGTTCTCCCGTCGGTTCTACTGTGTTGATTTCTCTGCGTACCGTGGTCAGAATTCAGGTGAGAATGGCATTTCGGTCTCGAACTGCAGTTTCAGTTTCGGAGTTAGGTTTGCGTTTCTGAATTGGCATTGTTCTGCGTTTGTGGTTATTCAGAATTCTGGAATTGCATTGGTCTGTCTTGCTGTGACGGCGTGGTCGATTGCTCTGTTCGGATTTGGGATTCTCTGCTGTTCAGACCGTGTTTCGTCTCTGCTGTAATTGAGGTAGGTGGATT
The DNA here is from genome assembly GCA_023374045.1 of Limonium bicolor. Taxonomy (NCBI): domain Eukaryota; kingdom Viridiplantae; phylum Streptophyta; class Magnoliopsida; order Caryophyllales; family Plumbaginaceae; genus Limonium; species Limonium bicolor. The sequence continues at coordinate 321,433,086 of CM041777.1, read as the reverse complement.
ATGGATTCGGCTAGTGTGTTCGGCCTTGGGGAGTTTCATTCCGATTCCGGGTTTGATTGTGTTTTGTCTTGCAGTTGTGGTTGCAGATTGTCCGTTTGATGATGTTTTAATGCTTACAAACCCCCAAGGTTGTTTTCTGAAAACTTATGATGTTTTGACATTGTTTTGATGCCTCTGTCTGTGTGAAAATCGCTTATGTTTTCTGAGTTTTTCGGTATGTCCGAACGTCTGTCCGAGCTTTGATGTTCGGACATACCCGTTGCGCTTTTATTTTCTAAAGTCTTCGCTGTGTCCGAACTTCCGTCCGAGCTTTGAAGTTCGGACACAGCCTTCTGCATCCTTCTGATTTTGCTTCGACTTGTGTCCGAACATGTATGACCGGACACAAGCTCGGACTTCACACGTATTGGTGGTTTTCCGTGAAAACGTCCGAACATCAGTCCGAACTTGGATGTTCGGACACCTCTGTCTCTGCTTCTGTTTGAAGGTTCGACTTGTGTCCGAACGTTGACGTTCGGACACAAGTTCAGACATGGTACTGTTTTGGCCATAACTTGCTCGTTTGAGCTCCGTTTTGACTTCCGTTTGCGGGGTTGGATTCCGCTTCTGATTTCCAAGCTATCTATGTGCTCTCTGGTGCCTTTGGTGCACATATGCTTATCTGTATTTAAGCTTCTGTTTTGGGACCTAGTTATCTCTGTGTCTGAGCCTTTGGATGGCTGGTTTCGCTGTTTCGTAGCGCGCTATGTAGGATCCTCTGTTTCACGGGTGATGTTCCCAGTTCTGTTCACGGGTGTTTCACCTGTTCTGTTTACGAGTGAGGTTTCCTCGTTCTGTTCACGAGCTTGTTGCTTGTTCTGTCTGTATGCTGTGATCAACTAGTGTCCCGCTCTGTTTTTTGCTTCTGTCTGCTTCTGCTCTTTTAGTCCCTTAGTGAATGGACTTCTGTTTCTGATTTCTAACATGTTTATGGATTCTTTTGACTCCTTCTGTTTGTTAACATTCTATAAATGTTTTGAGCATGCTGGTTGATGAAGTTTGTCATCTACTGGGCATAGTGTTTGCTCATCCCCCTATTCTATCTAACATTGCAGATTGATCAATGAGGGTCACTTTGCAGCTCTGGAGTTTAGTTGTTTTGTTACTTCGATTCTTTTGAGACTTTGTATTCGAGTTTGAGGCCTTCAAGCATATTTAGTTAACTTCCGCTTTTGACATCCGTTCGGTGGGTTTTGTAATGACTTTGGGATGTTCTAACATCTCTTTGATTATACTTTATACAAGTATTCGTTTGGGCCTTATTTGATCGTCTGTTTAAGTTTGTTTATTAGAGCCTTGCGTTATTATGTAATAATACGCGGCGTGTAATACCCCTAACTCCTAGGCCAGTGTTTGGGGGTGACATTTGAATGCTATTTTAAAATAATTACTTTGCTATTTTAAGGTCATACATTTAGGCCATGTAATTATAATTATTTTGAGCTTTAAATGGTCATTAATAAATGTATAGGTTGTTTAGATCCTAAAAAGGTGTAGAAAATTAAGGGGTGAGTACTTGATTAGTGGGATAGATAGTTAGTGGCTATTAATGTATATTTTGCAAGATGTTAATAAAAAAAATGGCTTAAGAAAATTAGTCATGAGTGATGCAAACCGAGAGGGTAATTGTTTATGTATGTGCTATTAAATCCTACACGTACGTAGAAAAATAATGACTAAATAGTTTATTTGGGAGACTAAGTACTAATGGCTTAATTAAGGCTATCTCATAAGTGATTAAGGAAAAAATGATTAAATAGTATTATTACAAATTCTGTAGAAAACCGTGGGTAATATGTGGGTTTGAGACATTTTAATGCCATTTGAAGATTTAGATTATATTATGAGTGAGGGTATGTATTTAGGAGATTTAATTATGGTTATTTAAGGCTTTAAATGTTAATCATTAAACTTTGGGGTGAAATTATAATTTTGGAAATGATTGGTGTAAAGGGGTGAATTTAAGGGAAATATTCACCTAGGGGCTCTTGTTATGATTATGGATGAATTTAAGTGTAAACTAAATTAAACATAAGGTTAATATAGAATTCAAATAAATTATAAACGCTATAAATACCATTTATAAACAAAAAGATTTGTTATTGTGGTCAAAGTGTAATTGAGAATATAATAGGGGTGTTTACCGTAAATAATAAAAGTTATTGGTCAAAGGGGAGTGTGGAGTGGTCAACCTTGACCATAGGTGAGGTTTGACCAAGATTACTTGATGAGATTATTTAGTTGGAAATTTAATGAAGTATTAAGTTAAAATGTAAGCTTATAAAAGTATTTGGGTTGTTTTTGTGATTTCTAAAAATTAGGGGTTGTAAGGAATTATAAGAGCCTTAGGGGCTGCTTTGGGATTTTAGAGATATTTTAGGTTAACTTTGGTGATTAGATAAATTAAATAGTATAATATATAATTCAAATGTCATAATGTAACATTTATAAAACTTTAGGAGTTAATGTGTAAATAACCGAAAGTTAGGGGTGCCGAATGAATTTGAGATACTTATAGGGGTTGTACGCAATTTATGGGGAATTTAGAGGCTGGTTTGGTATTTTAAATAAATAGATTGTATAACATAAAGTTTAAGGATTAAATTGTAAGTTTATGGAATTAAGGTGGGTTAAAGTGTAAATAAAGAAAGATGCGAGTGAACAATCAAACTTGAATAAGCTGAGGGATTACCCGCAAACATAAATATACATATGTATGTATATTATAATGTTAAGATACCTTATGTTATAAATTAATAAGGTAAATAATATAACAAGTATGGAATATGGGGTAGTTTTGTGAATATACAAAACATGTGAGATGACATAGGAATTTCCGGAAGAATATTGGGCTACTCGGAAATTATATACACATTATATGTATATAATAATGTTTGAAAACCTTAAGTTATAATTTAATAAGACTAGAAATGTAATGTTTATAATATATGGGTTAATCTCATAAATAATCAAACTATGAAGGGAAGAGATTGTCATTACCAACAATATATACAGGCTGTTTAGGGAATTTTAAAGTTTGAACATAATATATTATAAAGTTTTGGATGATATAATGAGACATTATATCAAGTATGAAAGAATATATTATAAGAGGGACTCTATAAAATTTTATAATGTGAACTTGTAACTTAGCATGAGGATATAGTATGAATAACAAGCCACATACGAGATTGTGCTACTACGAGTGGAATCGTAAATGTAATGACAACCGTATTGTAAATGTTTACAGTGGGGTAATATTTTACATGCACGCGAACAGTACATAAACAATGACGTATAGTTACAACTATAATATATACGTAATTGTTTGTATATATATGTATAGATAAGCCGCGTACTTACGTAAATATAACTACGCTAATTAGTTTGTATAGCGGAATGTTTAAACGTCATGCATACAACGTAACGTTATTCCCGTATGCATGTAAACCGATAATTACGTAAACAAAACGTGAACAAAATTTCCATGTGGTAAATAATACTACCGTAGCAAAAATTACGCACTCGTAAACTATACGAGTGGTGAAATCTAAATCCTTAAGGCTAACGACCATCGAGATAAACAAGAGGTCAATTAAGACTTAGGCACGGGTTGGAAGTACGGGTTGGTCTAGATTAGTTAAGTAAATACGAAAAACACACATACGTACTGATATTAGAACAATGTGTATACCAAAGATACGAGTGGGTAGACACGAGCACTGTGAGCGTTAGAGCCTACGCGGGGGTTATCACGCGAGCGACAACGGTGTAAGGTATGTTGGATTCTATGGTGTGAACCCTGATGGATTCTTTGAGTTCAGACATCTGTGTGCTAATTGCTTAAGATGATATGGTTGAAAATGCATGTGCTTATGTAATGTTATCTGCTCGATTATTTAGCGTCTGATTACCGGTGCACGAACGCCTTTGGCTATGGATATCAATTATTAATCGACTACGATACGAGCAAGGATGGTAACGCATTAAAGTACGACACTGTCTATAATGTTCAATTTACCTAAGACTTAAAATTTAGGAAGAAAGGTTCGGTAATACCAACCTTAGAGCATTGGCACAGAACATGAATATAACCTAGATCTCTCCTAGGTATGTGTAAGACCCTACGGGGCATCGAATAAATAAAAAGGCATTCTCCAGTGAACTTACAACTAATAATGATGAGTCGGTTAAAACACTTAACTATGGAGAAAATGGTAGTTGATGAGGTGGTGTGATATATGTACGGAGAAATCCTGGTCTGCATCCGTTTCAGCAGGTTGCGCAGTGTGATCACCAGTGGGGAGTCCAGGCATGGAGCCCCTCGTTGAGGAATTCGATGATCGTCTTAGATCGTTGGCGTTGGGTACTAACATAGGTACACGGCTTCGGGCCACACGGACGTTTCTCACGAGACGTCAGGGAAGTCAAATGATCTCGAATCATTGTCAATGGGACTACTGTCCAATAATAACTAAACTTGGTGAGGTGTTAATGGGGAATTGTCCATCTAACGTGACACCCAAAGGATGATGAGAGAGTTGGTGGGGGGAGCGGGGCTCCAGACGATTGAATAACGAACTTGCGATTACGATTTCGATCTGGCGACTATTGTGCATGGTTATTAATATGTTGTTTGTGGTGAATTATTTGGTGAACTGTTGCGTGTTTACATTCTGCTTTTACTGTCTTTTCTATATACTTGTAAACTGGAACAACATGAAAATTGAATAGCATGCTAATCAAGACGGCTAATTAACTCATGTGGCCTAAAGACAATTAGGATCATATAATTCAACATACTCAGCCTCGTGCTGAGCCTTTTGGCAACCACATTTTGCAGGTGTACCTTGATTGACGCCGGAGTGCGGGATTGGGTATGGCTTTAAATTTGACTAGTCGATATGTGTAGGAGGAATCATGGATTATGTCATTGTAATAGATACGTCAAGTGATGATCGATGTATAATTGAATCTTGATAGTTGCTCACTAGTTCTTAGAGTTATGTGGATTTATCATGAGTTGTGTTAACCTCGTCATCACTGCGGATGGATGGTTAAGCAGACGGATGGATGGTTGTGACACCCGCCGCCTAGTTAGTGAGAGTGTTCCGCTGCGAGTGTTGTGATTAATGTATTTTTAATTACTGTTGCGAAGCGATTATGGTGAGAGTTAGGATTAATAGACGGGGGTGTTACAAACTAAACAATCAATTTAAAATCGATCTTCAATGTTGTTACGAGTTTACTCTTTACAAAAGTCAATGCAAAAAATCCTCTTTCAACACTTGTCGTCGCTACTGGAAGAACCAACACTAACTTCAATAGCTTATATACTTCTGAATATATAAGGTGCTTAGAAGTCTCCACCAACTTCATTGAAAGTTGACCAATATCTTTTAGGTTTGAAAACCTGGTATCTTTGACAACTGTAGCACCTTTTTGCTTGTCATCCAAATAAGCAACTCCATATTTGTCTCATCAAACTGATTGTTAAATTCTTGAAGCTGAAGATCAATGATTGCAAGAAACACCTCAATCTGATAGTGATGAAAATATGTGCAATGTTGAGCAAATCTCTCAGATCTTCCTTGGGGAATATACGTAGCATTCATATCTGAAACTTCAATATTATATTTAGAGCAAAAGTCAAGAACCTTGGGAAAATTTTTCCCACCCGTCATCTCTCATATTTTGAAGGGAAATTTCATGAAATGCCATTATATTTTTGGCTAATTCATGAAATGCCACTCAAAAAAGAAAGTCACGAAATGCCACTATATTTTTTCAAAAGTCCATGAAATACCACTATGTCATTGACCAGAAGCAAAAAATACAAAAATACCCCTACTAGTTTTCAAAGTACTTTTAAAGTTCACAATATGCCCCTAAGTGTTAAAAAATTCACTAAAATTCACAAAAAATACAAAATACTATAGAATATAGATAACTATAAAAATATTTAAAATATTATAAAAAATTATTAAAATATCATACAACATTGAAAAAAAGTAAATATTTCTTAGATTTTTTTCAAAATTATTTTGTACCATAAAAAGAATATAGAGTTTTAAAACATAATTTTATACTAATTTTTCTACAAAATTTAGACCAATATAGTACCATAATTTACACCCAATTAATTTATACTAATTTTAAACATGTAACAAAGTGTGGGTGTAGCTTTTTTTCATTAATTGATATACACTTGTGATTTAATTAAAGAAGTTTATACTTGATGAATAGTGATTTTACTAACTGCAGTATATATTTTTTTTTACCAAACTATCCTGAATAGTGTTAGGGCACCCGTTTTTCTTTAAAAAAAATAAAAATCAATATATGAAACGGTTTTAACAGTCATTTCTTTGTTACTAAAATGCCAAAAAAACGTATCGAACAAAGTCACTATTTGCTCAACTCGTGTCAAATTAAATCACTATATTGTTCAACTCGTGTCAAATTAAATCACTACATTGCTCAACTCGTGACAAATAAAATGAAGACCTAGCTCAACTCGTGATTTGATGTGTCACTAGTTGAACAACATAGTGATTTAATTTGACACGAGTTGAACAATATAGTGTCTTTATTTGACACGTTTTGTGGCATTTTGTATTTCCAATATTTTGTTATATAGTTGAGTGATTTTAGGATTTAAGAAACCTCCTAACAAATCAAAATATATAATTAAGTAAAAGAAGTAATAATCGTGATCATTTCCTCACAAACAATGTAACTTAGGATCAAGAAAGCGTTTAAATGACTGCTGCTCGGAATGAACCCTACTTTCAATTCTCGTGACATAAACATTAGGTTTGTTCCATATTCACTTTCAATACTCTGATGCATTGGGCTCGAATTCTATGACTTTTGTTAGGAATTTCTACATTTTGATATATTTCAGTATCGTGACATAAACATTAGGTTTGTTCGCTTGGTAGATGTTTGGATTATTAGATGTTCACTTTTCAATTCACTAATGCATGGGGTATTTAGGAATTTGTTAGGAATTTCTACATTTGGATATATTTCAGTTCTCGTGACATAAACATTAGGTTTGTTCGATATTCACTTTCAATTCTCTGATGCATGGGGTTTGAATTCTAGGACTTTTGTTAGGAATTTCTACATTTGGACATATTTCAGACATAAAATTAGGTTTGTTCCGTTTGGTAGATGTTTGGAATATAAGATGTTCACTTTCAATTCTCTGATGCATGGGGTTTGAATTCTAGGACTTTTGTTAGGAATTTCTACATTTGGATATATTTCTGTTCTCGTGACATAAACATGAGGTTTGTTCGATATTCACTTTCAATTTTCTAATATGCTCCTCCTCATCAGCGTACAACATACCAACATTAACCACACCTTGTGTTCAATACAAGTTGTTTCTGAAGTTACTACCACGAGAACTTAAATATATCCAAATGTAAAGACCTTAAATTGTTTTATGCTAGAAGTTTCATTAATCATCCAGAATGACCACACTTGGAACAAAAAAATGTAGCAGAAACTGCTCCTTATCATCAGCGTACAACATACCTACATTAATCACACCTTGTGTTCAATACAAGTTGTTTCTGAAGTTACTACCACGAGAAGTAAAATATATCCAAATGTAAAGACCTTAAATTGTTTATGCTAGATATTTCATTAATCATCCAGAATGACCACACTTGGAAACAAAAAATGTAGCAGAAACTGCTTCTCCTCATAAGCGTACAACATACCAACATTAATCACACCTTGTGTTCAATACAAGTTGTTTGGAATTTCTACATTTGGATATATTTCAGTTCTCGTGACATAAACATTAGGTTTGTTCCACTTGGTAGATGTTTGGATTATTCGATATTCACTTTGATTTCTCTGATGCATTGGGTTTGAATTCTAGGACATTTGTTAGAAATGACCATGATCGTCTAAAATAAAAACACAAATAGTGATCGCACATTAACAAATCGAATAAATATCTAACAAATGCTAATGAAGTTTGTTACATTGTGCAAAGCTAAAAACTAAGAGCCACCATACATGTATGAGTATGAATCCCAGATGGAGAGGGTGTTGAAACACCTCATCAATCTCTTGTTCAATGACTCTTCGCTCCTCTCCGGCATTCCTGATTGATTGAAGTAATGCCAATTCCAACTACGATTACTAGGATAGTAATCGATCAAGATATAACTCACCAAAGTGGGGTTCGGACGTGGAATAAACGTGTTGTTATACTTTATGGATTTATAATCTTTGGTAGATGTTTGGACGTGGAATAAATGTGTTGTTATACTTTTCAGGATTTAAATCTTTGGTAGATGTTTGGACGTGGAATAACGTTGTTGTATACTTTTCTGGATTTATAATTTGTTGTTTGGACGTGGAAGCGTGTGTTATACTTTCTAGATTTATAATCTTAGGTAGATGTTTGGACGTGGAATAAACGTGTTGTTATACTTTTCTGGATTTATAATCTTTGGTAGATGTTTGGACGTGGATAAACATGTTGTTATACTTTTCTTGTTTTATAATATTTGGTAGATGTTTGGACGTGGAATAATAAGCGTGTTGTTATACTTTTGGATTTATAATCTTTGTTGATGTTGGACGTGGAATAAACGTGTTGTTATACTTTTCTGGATTTATAATTTTGGTAGATGTTTGGACGTGGAATAAGCGTGTTGTTATACTTTTCTGGTTTATAATCTTAGGTAGATGTTTGGACGTGGAATAAACGTGTTGTTATACTTTTGGATTTATATCTTTTGTTTGACGTGGAATAAACATGTTGTTATATTTTCTGTTTATAACTTTGGTAGATGTTTGGACGTGGAATAAACTTGTTGTTATACTTTTCTGAATTTATAATCTTTGGTAGATGTTTGGATTATTAGATATTCATTTGATAGATGTTTGGATCTATAAAATTTGATAATGAACCATAACTTTCAATTCTATGATGCATTTGTAAGGAAACATCCCACATAACATAAATCAATGAAACTTCTAACATAACACAAGTTAAGGTCTTACAAATGAAGATTCATTATAACTACAAACAGTTTAGTCTCATAAATGTAGAAAGTCAACAAACATCCAAATTGTATCCTAAATTAACAAAAAACATAATAAAACCCTAAACTACGGCACACCATACTGGTGATATTATGAATCCCATATAGATAAGGTGTTGAAGGCCTCATCTATCCCCTGCGTAGTTGCCCTCTGTTCCTCCTCTAGCATCTCCTCACGGTAGTAACGCTAGTCCCAGCTACGGTTCCCAGGAAGGTAAGGCCTACCAATCTCAGTTGCCCCACTCATGAGTTGCATCATAATATTATTAAGTTAGCCTGGCATTCACAAAATGTAATAATCAACTGAAATTATAAAAGGTAGAGATCAACTTACTAGGGCAGGATCCGGCCGATGAATGAAGGTGTTGTTTGCACATGTCAGGATTTAGAATCTTTGGATGGCTGTGTTTGGCGTACCAATGCAGATAATCTCTGTCACATGAGTGCAGCACCGCCCTTGTCTTAGTGCACCCCGCAGTAGCAGCAGCACACTCACGTGTGGTGTCCCACACTATACATGGGGGGGGGGGGTACACACATTTATAGGGGGACCCTTTCTCCCTCTCTTTTCGGATCTAATGTTCGGTCTAATAGGGGGAGGTGGGATACACTGAACATACCCGAATTAACGGAGACAACGCTCCGGCATATATGGCTCATTCACCCTCATGTACTGGAAGGTACCCCTGTACCAAGTGTGACCCTTCTGCGACCGTAGGGCAACCAATCAATCTACATTGGATCACAGGGAAACATAAGCATCAATAAGAAAAATAATGTAAATAATACAAATTGAAATTGTTGCACCACTTACATTTCTTGGTGTTTGAGCATCTAGATGCTTGCGGTAGTTCTCCAGCGAATCTTTATCTTTCTGCTGGGAGGTGGACTTGACCCATCTCATAGCCCACGGTCTATCATCCCCATCACGCCAATCAGCACTAACTACTGGTCTAAGAGTGGGGAAGTATGCATATATCCAACACTATGGAAATTAAAATAAATAAATTATGCCAACTATTAATGTGAATTCATGAAAATTTATTAGACATTGTTGTACATTAAAACACTTACTCGAGGAGGGTCAAACAGCCAGCAATGCTACTACAGTAAGCACGAGATGCTATCCCCAGCTGGCGATACAACCATGCAAGAGTACCTGCTCCCCATGCATACTTCTTTAGCTTCACAGGTCGGCTCATGGGAGTGACTAGCCAGAACGGTATGGGACTTATGCGTCATGCCCCTTATTAGAAAAGATGGTGGTACCGATCGCATAGTAGGGCCAACCATACGCCTCCTTCATCGGTACCCTCTGCCCGGTCGAACACCACTCTATAAGTGGACCTATCTGAACAACACCAGTATGCCACATGAAACCTGTCATCTACTAAACGCCATTTTGAAAATCTAACAACGTAGTTATCGTCTCCTTAAGCTCAGTGTTTGACGGATCCCCCACAACCGGATGACCAACGATAGGGATCCTTAGTATCTGCCACACATCATGAAGTGTGATCGTCATCTCTCCAAAATGCATGTGGAAAGAGTTGGTGTCCGGCTGCCACCTCTACACAAAGGCCGAGATCAATGACATGTTATTGAAACCCCATGTGACATCTAGCAGATGATCCATCCTTGAGTGCATAATCATATTCCTTGTCCTTTTGCAAGGAACCAGGCTAAACGGCTAGTTCGTGATTATATGCTTTCGTGGTTAAAATCCCAAAACACCCCGTACCTAGATAATTACCACAACATTTACACACGCATGAAGAAATAATTAAATGTACTTGCCAAAGTGTAAGATGAGAGTATGTACCTTAGTCATTGACAAAAGGTAAATGGCGACATGCCCCCCGAAACTGGTGATGACACTAGTCAGTAGCGGACCACCAGGTACTGGCACATCATTTAGCCTCCACAAAGTGGGAAGAACGGGCTTCATAGCGAGAGCATCTTCCTCATTAGTCGCGCTTTCATGATCAGGGTCATCCTCGTCCAGGTCCTCATCCTCATCCGTCTCCTTAGCCTCCTCCTCATCGATGTCCATGTCAACGGCTGCAGCAACCGGAGGGGTACGGGGGGTCATGATAGCTACCCCCAGCAGAAGTCTATGCCACCATATGCCACGCGCGGTGGTCATGACAGCTACCACCAGCAAAATTTTGTGCCTCCACACGCACCACGTGGTGGCTACTCTGACCCTCTATATCATAACTGGAGCTATGGTACTCGGCCAGATCAACCACCTGCAGAGGATGAAGCCACATGCACCCTCCTCCTTGGTATGTGTGCGACTTGGGTCAGAATCATATAATGGCTAGGCCGAGGATGGGTCCATGATAAGCTGTTGCTGTGTGTGAAATGATGAGTGACGTGGCAGCTCAGCATGGCCCTGCTGTGGCTTAAATGACGAGTGTCGTGCAGGCTTAACATGACTCTGCTGTGGGTGGAAAGACGAGTGCCGTGGAGGATCAAATCCGGCACCGCGCTCACGACGGTACGAAGTCGTCATTGGCTGCTCCACATTTCTATCTTTCTTTTTTTGGTGTACACGTTCCTGAGAGCTTTCTTAAACTTATCCATCACTACACAAGTTGAACAAATCACAATTAAGATAAGCTACGCAAGTAAGTAATAATAAATGAACATAACAGTTATAGCATACCACTGTCAAATGTAAGAGACTTATAAGTTATTCTTGGTGGTAACTTTGAGTTATAATTATAAAGAGAGAAATGATATGTATATTGAGTATTATGTAAGATTGTAATGGTATAAAATAAATTAGGGGTGAGAATGTAAATTCCTTTGAACTATATAATTCATTCTTCATTCCAATACATCAAATATAACTATATAATTCATTCTTTATTCCAATTCACCACACAACATTCAAACAATAAATCCAGCAATCATTAGTCAGGGTAAGATTTCACAGTAAACATTAATTTCACAATAAATACCAATACACTTTTTGCTTGCGCAGAATCAGCAAGTTAACAACCAATGATCAATTGATGCCCAAAAACTGATCAGAACCCACACATACATGAGCAACAGAAAACTAAACGACGGTTAATTTCCGTCCCTCGACAATTAATTGTAGCTAAGTTGCGATACCAAATTAATTTAAACTAACAGATAATATAACCTTATATAACCAATATTAACTTCAATTATCTCTAAAAATACACAAAAATTAGACCATAAAACCTCACAAAAATCGGCCACAACAAGGAACAAAGAACAATTTTATGTATTTACATCCTTATGTACACCTTTGCACATCTTAGCTTGTCTGGTTCTTTCATTAAATCTACTTAGTCTAAGTGTTCCTACAGCTTATATAAGTCTAATCAACCTTAATGGTCTCTAAAACACAAAGAAATCAACCTATAAAACTTCCTCCCATTTCCGGTTACACCAAGGACACAAATTAATACCCAAACTTATACTTAACTTATCTTGTTAGTTTAGATCTAAGAAACCTATCCAACTTGCTTCCCACTTTGACATAGATGCTAAAGGTACAGAGTAGCATCATGCTCCCTATAAAACAAGTCAACCACAGTAGTTTAATACCGACACAAAAAACCGGTTCAACAAGGGAGTTCTTGAGCATATTTTTATTTACTCCTAACTTGTTCTAAGGAACCTTAAGGTTCATTTGGAATTATAAGGACTTATGGAGTGTTACAATTATATGTTTAAGTTATAATTGATGTATTAAGAGATGGGTTTCATATATGAAGAAATCATATTATAAAACATTAGATATGAAGAGTCTAAGTTAATATAAGAAAGCTTGGAATGACAATAATTCAAGAGTTACAATAATGGTAAATTAAGAATCTCATCTTTCTTATGAGTTTGTCAACTTTGACCTTCCTGGTCAATTTATTGTAACTCTTGACTTTATAATTGTCGTACATATGTGAGTTGGTTTATTAGTACTTGTTAATTTTAAAATGTAATGATTTATAATTACATTAATAAATTTAAAAAGATTTATAATAAAAAATAAAAAATAAAAATAAACTCACCTCAATAGGCGGGGCAAAACTAGGCTGCTTGTGTCAGCTGTAGAGGCGAGTTGCCCCATTTCATGTCCGCCGCCAAGGCGAGTTCAACCCGCTTGTGTCTGCCGATGGGGCGAGTTCATCCTATTCACCTTGCACGCCGTGGTGAGTCGGAGAGGTTCGACACTGAAATACCCCTAAATAATTAAACGTTATTTAAATATATAATTACTACATTAAAGTATGAACGAACAATAATAACACGGTCACGTACGTATATATGTACGTATATATATAACGTTACAAAATTATAACGTTGTACATATAATTGGTGACACTATGACCGGAAACATATAGTTAAATCACGACGAATAAAAATAGTCGGAATCGTATGAAGGTTTAATCAACGTCGCGACATAACAATTAGTCGTATATATATATGTACATACAACTAATAACGTGACATGTAATACAAGTCAATTATATGAAATAAATAGGCATAGTAAGACTGAGAAAAATAAAAGAGCAGATATGCCTCTAGCCGGGATTCGAACCCGAGACCTCTCGTACCCATCCCGAAACCTTAACCGCTTGAGCTGTGCTCGAATTCGGTATAAACTACCCACGATTTATAGTTATTAGTCACCATACTAAAGTTACATAATAAAATGGTGGATCACCCGACATTCTCTTCTGATTTCAATTCCTCAAAAATCGAGATTTCTACAAACTCCCATAACGACAGGAACCGAATAACCTTCTGATGTGCCATGAATCTCCATGCGACAGGTCTAATATTCTTTGCAATTTCCCATGACATTCTCTGGTAACTTGCGCCCTCTAGACATGCTCAGCCCTTGGAACTTACAGCAACAAATTCTTTCTTGATCTCTGAGTCTTTCTATCCTGCTTCTACCGATACTTAATATCCCATTCCAACCTTTTTCTCCTCGCTTGCATGTCCACACCAACAGCAAGCCAACAACAACCGATGTTACTCCTGCGAGAAGGTAAGGCCAAGACCATCGTGGCTGCATTCTGTTCTCCTTGATCCCTTCTTCTCTGTTAAACAAAAAATGTGTAAAAACAACAAACTCTACTCTTTCAGCATAGCAGGAGCCTGCTTACACTCCTCTACATCTGCCTTCGAAAACAGTACTGATGAGGGCCAACACCGTACTGGTTGGTTAGCAGCTCAAGGTAAGATCAAATGGCAATCCCACTTGAAACTCTCGGTTGTTTCCTAATAGCCAAGTTAGCAGAAACAGCTTACCCAACCTTCTTGTATTTCCTTCCGCGTGTAACTTCATCATGCAGCTTCTGAGCCTGTTTCAAAGTTTTTCTTTTCTTGGATTGAGACCGCTCAACTACTAACTGAAGATGCAACCGGAGGTAAAACTCTCCAAATCTGTCCTTTGGTTACTTCAGTTAACTTCCTTGTCGCTGGCTCACCAAGCCTAATGTGATTGTCTCAGTAACTGTCGAGTAACCCAAGTGATGGAAGTTCCCACCATGCCAAGAAGCAACCAAGGGAGACGGTTGAAATACAGAGGTGAGCAATCTGTAAACTTAATACACCACAAGAAAAGACGATGAAAGAATTAGTATCTGAAATTTTGTGTTCCTGTAAACTAACTCCTCAGAAGCAGTAGTATAAGATTAGTATAGAGTCAAAGATGTATTTTAAAACCTTGTTGATGCACATGTCTGGTTATCCATACGTGAGAGTGTTTCTGAAGGGGATAAAAACTAATCTGATGCACTAGTAAAAAGAAAACAGATGGAGAATGTGGCGGTTTTGTTTCAGTTTTCTTCTCCAGTTTCTAAGATTACTTGCCTTTTTATATAAGGAATCATCAGTAGGGTTATCGGTGTGTAGTAAGTTGTTTTAAGTTCAAAACACTTAACTAAGATGCTAAAGTAGATGGGCGCAAACTCGGAGTCACACTGTAACTGAGGTAAACAAAAAATAGCAGAAGGTGTAACAGGTTGTCCCAATTTAGCGGGTTCTGTTCCTGTAGAGGAAATGTGCAGTGGTGTTGCCTATGTAGTATTGGGGGGTATTCCAGTAGTGTTATCAGTGTTAGTTTGGGTCTGTCTCAAACTTAAGAGCTAGATCATACACGATACTACGTGGGTAAGTAATAAGAGAGGAGTTGGAAGTCAGCTTAGAAAAAGAAGAAGAAGGAAAACATAGAAAAATGAGGAAATGCACCAGTACAGTCTCTAGTCTTCTATTTTCTTTCAGACCAATACTTGAATTTTGTTTACGGTGACTTTAACAATACTGTCTTGGGTTTTGTTTGAGTTTAGAAACTGGATAAAACACTTAAATGACTGAGTCCACGAATTGGAAGGAGGGAAGTGAAACCCGTGAACTAACACAGAAAAAGGATATAGAAGAGAAACTTTGGTTTCTGTAACTCATTAAACCTTTTCCTGGTTGTGATATGGCCTCACTAGTGATCACCTCTATCTCAGTTACCAAGGTCCTGGAAGTCTGTTGATGCCCAGGAGTAACCAAGGGAATACAACCAAGATAAAGAGGTGAGCCATCTTTTAAGCTTAAGATATGAACATAAAACAAAGAGAATGAATTGTCAATTTCAAACTGAAGATCATTTGAATTCTGTAAAATATATCCATAGTATATACCAGCTGCCCTGGAATGGTATTGAACTGATAAAGCACATACAACAGTATGATGTACCTGTCCAAGCTGTCTAAACATGAGGGGGCTGAAGAAAGAGAAACAAGAAACTGTTAGCAACCTTAAAAAGGAAATAAACAGAAAACAATGCATCAGTTTATGTCTTCTGTTCTGTTGCAATTTCAATAGCATTACCTTGTTGCCTTGGGTTGTCTTGGGGTGAAAACCTTGATTTAATACACTTAACTAGATGGCTAGACAATCTAGGGGATTCAGTTGACATACTAAAACAGAATGTCACAAATCAGTTTCAGTTTTCAGTTCCTGAATTCCTTAGTTCTGTATAAACACGTTCCAGTATGAGTAACAAGATTGTTTTTGGGTTTATGCGGGGAGAGAAGCCCTGCTAATACACTTAGCTCAGTAACTAAGTACGGGGAGGAAACTAGGAACCAAAACAATTAACAAAAAAAAGAGACAGCAGAGATGATACTAACCTTGTGCTCAGTTTTACAGTTTCAGATTTCAGTTTTGTTTCAGATTGCTCAGTTTCCTAGTTTCAGTATAAGGATGATTCTGTAACATTAATGAAGCTGTTTGAGTTTAAAATGGAGATAGAACACTTAAATGAGTAGGAAGTACTTGGGGATAAATTGAAAGACAGTTACGAGAGTAACAGAAGAGGCTAGCAGAAGGAATATCAGATTTGTGTATTTCAGTTTTATGGATGTTCATGAAAGTTGAGTTTCGGTATAACATTATTTCAGAGGGTTACACTATGGTTATAGAATGTTTTAAAGTAAGACCAAGATAGAACACCTAACTTATTGAAGTCGACAGTTGTGCGGGGAAAGAGTTGTAAATAAGGTTGGAAAACAGACACAGAATGAAATAAGAAAGATGCATCAGTACAGTTTTCGGTTTTTCATTCCAGTTAGTATTTGGATTCTGTTTTCCAGTGGACTTAACAATATTGTGTTGGGTTAATGATAGAGCCAAGTCAGTAATAGTACATCGCCTAAGTTGGTTTACCCATTGAAAGACTGGTAGACATTTTAACAACTAAGAGAAGGAAATGAAGAGGAAATAAAAAGATTCTGGTTTGTTTTCAGGTTTCCAGTACCTGATTGTTTATGGATAACTTGGTATAGAGGGTTTTAAAAAAGGTTATATCGAGAGTGTTAGGAGCTTAAAATTTTGCTGCATCAGCTGATTGGATGTGATGACATTTTGGGGAAATAGAAAGTCCAAATTCGAGAGTAAAGAAAAGTAATAGGAGTGGGGATATCAGATTGTGTTTCAGCTTGTGTGAGTTGCTGTTTCTGTGTAACTCATCAAACAGCTATTTGGGTGTCTCATTGGTTTAGTTTGAGTTTAAAACATTGTTAACACTTATGGCTAGTGGGATCAGATTGAGAGATAGTTAGGTGCATAACAGAAGGGAATAAAGGAAAAGATAACAGGATGAATGCTGCAGTTTTATAATTCTGAAAATCTGTTTTCTGTTTAACTCTGTACAGAATGGCTGGAAGGGGTGTATGGGTGGTTGCCAACAAATCAAAAACACCTCTAATGTACCTCAGTAAGTTATGAGCGCATGGGGTAAATCAGAAGCTATAATAAAGAGAGGAAACAGAAGGAAAGATATGCATCAGTCCGGTTTGGGTTTGACTACCTTTTTGTAAGTGTTTCTGTGTAACTGATCACAGAAGCTATTTGAGTGATGTACTGGGTTAGTTGTGAGTTTAAGTGATTGTTAACACCTTTAGATAGATGAGTAAGTATTGTGGGAAAGAATGAAACATAGGTTGAACTGAATAGATACAAAAAAAAAAACAAGAAAGAATATGTAAAATGTGTTTCAGATTCCGTTGATGTTGTAGTTCTGTATAACTAGTCTACATGGGTGATTAATTGGTGACTCAGTCCTAAATCTATTAAGCTGCAGTAGGAATAGTGGGACGGTGAGTTGAGATGTGAAAGGAAGTTAGATGTACATATATGTATGTAACCGATAATAAGACAAGTGTGAAAAGACCTTGGGTTATATTTCACCACGAGGTTTTGTTGTTATAAAATTAAATACCTACAATATATTATAAGTTATGTGGTAGTTTTGTGAGTGATGAAAGTCTATAACAAAGGAGCTCATATGTGGCACATGTGTATATTATTTTCGGTACATTCCTAAGTTGCCAAGCCACATGTAATAATGTCTAGTGACACATAAAATATCGTGCCGTATAAATTATAGAACAAATGTAACACAAAAAATATTATGTGGCTAAGGATATAGTTATTCAACTGTTATGTTAAATGCATACATACAAAGATAACACGTACCAAAAAATAAAGTTATACACTATAGTTATAACGACATAAATACTAAGGTTAGTATAAGACTTTGGTTTGATAAATAAACCCTAGTGAGGTATATAAGTGTATAACGTAAGGTACATACTCTAATGTAAACCAAGAATTAACCCACACAACGAGTAAGGGGTTTATAAAATAGTAATAAAGATACCTTGACTAGTAACGAATGTTAAGTCTGGGGACATAGTACTGGGATTTCAAACGTTATTCGGAAATACCGAATTGTGCTGTCATATGGATTGACGCTTAGTGTTCCTCGTATTACTAGATCGTATTCCCGACGTACGCGCTCGAAAGCTCTACTGGTCTGCACTGCACGAATCTAGACAACGGTGTACGGTATGTAAAGGGATTTGATCCGGGTTGTCCTGAGGAATTCCTCGGGCTCGGATTTGTTTGATAAATAACTTGTGTGAATGTATGTATGCGAATTATGAGTGTGATGTGTAGTTATGTTCACTGCATTAATTATTTATGCACGAACGTCCTACGGGACTAATACTACGTCGACTATAGATCGACTTATACAAAACTACATATGCGAAATGTGTGTTGTGACCACTGTTGCTTGACCTAATACGCTAAGTATTACAAGTATGTAGTAACCTAAGTAAAATACTTAGGAACGGGACACGACATTGTCGGTTCTAGAGCTTTGACTCGAACGTGAATGTTACCTAGAATAATTCTAGGCATGCGTAAGACCCATAGGGAAGCCAACAAATTAAGTGATGTACTCCATAACTAAAACTATAACTGACTATCTAACTAACAAAGCTAACAGTGGAGTGTGAATGAATGTGATGATGTACCTTAATCCAGACAGTCACTGGCTACTGGTCGCGCGTAGAGATCTCTTGGGTTATCCCGTATCGGGTTTTACCCTAGTGAATCCTGAACGAGCCTATATAGATCGTCAGGCGGAGTGTGCTACAGTTGGCACCAGGCCCTTGGCCACCTAAATGGACGCCTTTACAAAGGCAAAGTGAATTAGTCCCAGAGTCTTCGGATGATCAGGGCAGTGAGCACCTTGTGTGTACGTGGGACTACTGTCCAAGTGAGTATATTTCGGGTCGTCCTAACTGACGCCCGACAGTGCTAACTAAACAAATGATATGTGAGGGTCCGGGGGGCGAATGTTGTAATATACAATGATGATAAAATACGGCGTATGAATTATTAATGCCGTCGCGTTATGGGATGTGTGATGTTGTATGTGTGATAAGTGAATGCTTGATTGGATGAATGATTATATGATCATGCATGTTGTTACAGTATTTATTATATCTGTAAAATGACAAAGCATGAAATCAATCTAATATCAAGACGGTTAATAATGACAAGCGACCAATAGGGTCCAGATCCGGCATACTCAGCGTCTATCGCTGAGACTACACTTATTGTGCAGGTTGCTGAACACGTTGAAGCCGAAGTGCGGGACTGGGGTAATGGAACGTTGTTGATTTGGATTATGTTAGATGCTCACAGTAGTGTGCTTTTGTTACTTAGATAGAAATGTAGGTGGTATCTCGTTGTCACCGCGGATTGTATTTTTATGTTTAATTTTGTTAAGATGTTGTACTGCTACATCACTCGTATGGGCGAGTGGTGGCAAGTAACACCCATGTGAGTATATTACTGTAATTCCTTCCGGTGAGACGCCTTAAATTCTGTTCACGTGAGCGACTATTACGTATTTGTTATGAGGGGTGTTACAAAAGTGGTATCAGAGCGGAGTACCGCTCTGATGACGAGATACTAGGTTAAGATAGTGAGCTTAGGATTTGGGAAACTTGGGAAACGTTTGTGAGGTACGAAACGTCTGTGTCCTAATGAAATTATGTGTTGACAGAGCCTTTGGCCTGCAAGTGTAGCCCTTGGGGCACACGAATGAGTTGATTGTATTAAGGTGCCTTATTGAGAAAACGAACGGTAATACCGACACCTAGTGGTGGTGTGAGCCAGGAAGCTGGCCAAGGGCATAGAGGCCCGGGAATATTACCCCTGTTAAGGTCCAGCTGAGAGCTCAGCCAGGAGGAGACACAAACGTCATGAGTACATTGGCGACAATCCACTTTTATGTGGAAGTCCAGTACGAACTACCGCCGACAGTACCCCTCCGCCACAACCCAATGAGTATAATACACTGAGAAATATAATCCCCGAATATAGGGAAAAGGGATACCAAGCCAACAGACTGTCTAAACACTCTAGCAACGAATGAATAATTCCTGCTCCTGTAACATTTATACAACCTCAATGACATACCTCCATTGACGACCAAGCGCCGTATTAATAGGCACTGCCAGAGGCGAGCGTCACTACTACTATAACGTCACGGAAAGGATCACCCAAAAACATCAGGGCAAGCGGACCGGGAGCACCATGAACTCTGCGAGACCGACGCCCGTAATGGGACTTTAACCACCAAGCTGTAAAAAGAAATTATCTTGAGAACGTGGAGGAACTTTGTGAGACCGTCCTGTTATGTTCAAACTCCAATCCTAAACCTGTGTGCACGCAATACAGTGACACTAGGACCTAGTCGTGGCGGTACCTATAGGGAGACAAAGTCCAAACGTTTACACTATTATAAATATACTGTGAGGGAGGACTTGATTATTCAAATGACAATGTGGTCAGGAAAATTTCCCAAATCCAAATACCGTCTTATTCATGAACAATCTTTCTAACAATACTTAAACAACCAACGCAGCAGTGAAACAATCAAGTCGGGAACGACAACTCTACCTGCACGGTGCGCTTGCCACTGCAAGCGCTGATTTTAACAATGTACCAGTAATTTCGTCTACCCCGCGCACTTGCCACTGCAAGTGCTGCAAACAATTACTACTGCAGTACCACTGCTATTATCGTACAAACGAATACTGTAAACTGGGTAGACCTATGGTACGATACCATGGCTACCAACAACATCACCAAACAATTGTACACCTCTAGTATAACTACATAACTACAATTGTTACAATAAACCACTAAGATACGAGGCCTACAACCTCTGAAGGACTCGACGAGTCCGATTAACGCAAAAAAAGGGGCACACCAGCCCATAACAAATTATAACTACTAAACGAGAACGAATGCAATGACACAGGCTTAGGAGCAAAGATAACATAATTTAATTATCAAACCATTAAATGGCTGAATTGGAAGTGAAGTGGTGAAACCTGATTCCGGGGATCAAGGGAAAACCAACCACGAATTGGGGTGAAAGGTTAGTGCAAACTGGTGCTGATCACACCAAAGTCGTATGAGTCCTGAAACTCTTCACAAGTTGCCAAAATTAACTATAGTAAGGATAAACGAAACTGCAGTATCCTAGTTACAAACAACTAGCAAAGGAACTTGCGATTAACAGTTACGTTGTATATATGTAAATCATACCAGTAAAACTATGAAGAGAATACGATCGTATAACGATCGCTGCCATACAGTTTCCAATTATACCGTATGCGCAGTATTTATATTTATTCACTTACATTTATATCTCATGGATTATTCTTTTATATCTTATGTCACATTTTCACCATCATCTTAATGTAAGATGAATATTGATTAGATGCATTATGTTATGCAATATATATTAAGAACTTTATCTTAATATCTTGTCACATTTCAGGACAAAATTTAAAATTCCTAAGGTTTCATCTTATACTAACTTAGGTTGTAAATTCCATTTTCTCATTATATACACTATAACCCATACTTTAATAAAAACTGTATTATTGCCAAAAGGCATGTACATCAAAATTCTTACTTCCACCAACTCCTAATACTTTTTCATTATTTCAGTATTGCCACATATTTAATAGATGTTATACACATCATATGTTATAACATTTTAACCTTGTAATAAATGTAACTTATAGTTCCTTAACTATATGTACATATACGCCAACCTGTGATGAACACAAGAGAGTTGGTAAAACGTAGCAGTCCACAGATGGACCAAGAGTGAAAAGAACAATTCTACCGTAATACGGCCATAACCAATACCTTCGCAACAATGAACGCGAGTCAACGCTGAACGCGTGAATAATTACCACCTCGGGGCACCACCTTTACCAAGGAGTGCCATATACTGTTATGTACAATTACAACTAATCAACGCCAAGATTAAGTTCTATATGTATTATCAATATCATACCGATTATGAAACAAGTCCTAAGTAGAAGAATGGCTACCGCCATTGGCGTCCCGCCATGTAAAGAAAATGATAAGTATCAACTTAACATGTTCACTCACTGTGATGACTGTCAGTGATGAATGAACGTGTAAGTTGAATCAATGACAACCACCAAAATCGATATTACAAAACACACAAGCAAAACGCTAAATAGCATAAATAAGCAAATACCTAATGTAAAAATAAGGGGCATAAACTCAGGAGACCGGGAACACCGACTCCAGTTACCTTTCAAGGCATATTACTAACGTAACAATGTCTAAGTTAATATAATGAAGCAAAGGAGCTACGGTACATGCCGTAAGCAATGTAAATAACAATGATGAATTACTAACAGGCGCCAAACCGCGCAATTGAAAAATAAATAACTACAGTTACAAGTAACTAGCACCAAACAATAAGTAACAACAGAGACATTACCTACTAGCTGAATACCAGGAGTATATACCAGCATGTAATGTTAATCACTAATAGTGATAAATGTTCAGTCCTAGTGGACGAAACCTGATCTTATGAGAAGTGGCATACAAGGATCCACTTATAATATTAGTAAAAGCAACTCATTTGCAGTACCATCAGTGAGAATGGTTGGGAAGTGAAGAGCCAAGATGCTCAAGTAATCATACAATCTACAATACACCCAATTAAATGGGAGAGGAAACACATATAAATGCCTAAATGTGAACCTACCCTACGCCGCATCGGGAAGCATAGGTAGGAAATTATAAGGATTAGACCTGGAGGAAATAATTATGTATATACTCATGGAGATCGAGATAGGAGAACTGACATTGCTACCTCAGCACCAATATTACAAACGATTGCAACCATACAGACGAATCAACGTTTAATGTTTAACTGGTTAGCAACCAAGTGCTACCACTAATATGTTACTAAGGACATGAGTCCAGGGAACAAAAATAATGTTCCAACCACCTAACCACCATACTGCTAGAACATTAGAATCTACGACAAGAAACCAACATTGCGGACCAATCAACATCAAACTACAACAAGGACATCCATCGAAAGGGAGATTGACAATAGAATACTTCACCATAGTCGTGTGACGGACGCTACCAGTTTACTAAACGAGACATGGGACGACCGCACTCCGATAGGAGCATGTGGCCTGACAGACTTATTTATAGGTTAGTCAGGTAAGTAGTAATGTATCAGTACGGTACCCCATGCATGTAGACAAGTGGTGTTAGGAACACGAGAAGTAGTCAACTCCATACCACGGACAGTAAGACAGACTACCTCGAAGATGGACGAGAAGAGCCGCAGTTTAAACAAACGGGCTAGAGAAACCAAGAACCTACAACACAAAGTAGCATACGATACACAGTGAAGACAAGGAGACCCTTCAAAGATGACTAGGCAGACGACAGAACAAGAAACCACTATATGGACGAATAATACGTAGAACCCTCATAAGGATCATGCAAGTTCTTGCAATCCAGAGGAAATCTACCAGATGATGTAAACATAAACGCGTGACTACGCAATGATGAGAGACAAGCTAAATGCTAGCAGATACCTTAAGAAGGAATAATGGACTGGAATGTACCACCCATGATGATTCTCTCATCTTATCTGTTTGACTCTTTAGATATTAGCTGCTGAGAGTTTACGCCTCTGCACTGTAGGACTGAGTGTTTTGGTATTGCACGTGTGCAGTTATTAATCTAGTAGAAATACAGAAGATGCAATGGATATCAATAAGAGTGTGTGTAACAAAGACCGACAACAGTGTATTACCCTGGAACAAAACCACCAGGAAACACGGATGACAATTATCATCTACGTCGACATGTAGGCGGGTACGTCTTGGTATTACAAAGACAAGCGCAAAGAGCACCAAGTACTAACAAGAGCCATGTCATATTATACCTCAAACTGAATATCAGTGGAGAAGACACACGAATGTATGCTAGTGATCCAAATAAGAGGATACACAGTAATGAAAAGAGGAAATTAGCCTATGCTCATGGGTCTGCACCTCATACAGAGCGAGTGGGCCCATAGAACGAACTTGGAAGAGAGCAAAATACGTGCCTCACCCTTTATAATATTTAAGAGCCCGAAGGGGCTAGAGTCATACCCGTCTCTCTGATATGAGAATAATCTACTCCAAAGGTGAAAACACCACATGAGAGTTAGAGAACTCTATGAGAGCCAAGTATCCGCGCTCCTCGTAGAGCGGCTGTCAAATACTTGTGGGGTACGGGGGCGTAACCCTCTTTAAGGGGGGTAGAGCCTCTTTGGTTGTGCACATGTTTGCACTAAATTCTGTATTTCGTACGCGGGGCGTACATGGTTGATGTGTTGTGTGAGATGTGCATTTGTATGTATGAATTTTATGAAATACTTAATGGTGTGTTTACACCCAGGTGTAGCACTTGCTTTATGATACTGTGGTATATATATTGTTGTACCTTGTAGATTGATTACTTAGAGTATCGCTTAGATACGAAATGTGGAATGATGATATGGTATGACACCTCGGGGAGGTTGTCACAGTGGTAGAAACTGATAGGAAACGATGGTGCTGATGGATCACCTATATCCATATATGTTTGAATTAATGCCACAATGAGGGCTATGTGCGGTATTAGCACAACACGGTATGCACAAATGATATATCACATAGATATACATTATGGGATTGTAAGGGTAGTTACTAATACACCTATTCAAGTAAAGCGACTTCGGACATATGTGTGTACTAATTGATTATCATGTGTGTCTGTATGGTATTTGTATGCGGGGCATACGTGTTGGTGTTGTTGGTAGGTTGTTTGCGCATTGCGCACATGTGTATGTTGTGAACATGTATGAATGGTTGACGATTGTTATATATGATATATATATATATATATATATATATATATATATTATATATATATATATATATATATATGTGTGTGTACACTCCTTATGAATTCAGTTATACTGTACCTCTTAGGTATCGCCACAAATAGATGTGCACCATGGCTATGTGGGTAGTTGCTATAAATCGTTCGAGAAAGACGACTTCGGGACGAAGTCTCTTTAAGGGGGGTAGACTGAAATACCCCTAAATAATTAAACGTTATTTAAATATATAATTTACTACATTAAAGTATGAACGACAAAATAACACGGTCACGTACGTATATATGTACGTATATATATAACGTTACAAAATTATAACGTTTGTACATATAATTGGTGACGCTATGACCGGAAACATATAGTTAAATCACGACGAATAAAAATAGTCGGAATCGTATGAAGGTTTAATCAACGTCGCGACAAACAATTAGTCGTATATATATATATGTACATACAACTAATAACGTGACATGTTAATACAAGTCAATTATATGCAATAAATAGGCATAGTAAGACTGAGAAAAATAAAAGAGCAGATATGCTCTAGCCGGGATTCGAACCCGAGACCTCTCGTACCCATCCCGAACCCTTAACCGCTTGAGCTGTGCTCGAATTCGGTATAAACTACCCACGATTATATAGTTAGTCACCATACTAAAGTTACAGATTAAAATGGTGGATCACCCGACATTCTCTTCTGATTTCAATTCCTCAAAAATCGAGATTTCTACAAACTCCCATAACGACAGGAACCGAATAACCTTCTGATGTGCCATGAATCTCCATAGACAGGTCTAATATTCTTTGCAATTGCCCATGACATTCTCTGGTAACTTGCGCCCTCTAGACATGCTCAGCCCTTGGAACTTACAGCAACAGAATCTTTTTCTGATCTCTAAGTCTTTCTATCCTGCTTCTACCGATACTTAATACCCCATTCCAACCTTTTCTCCTCGCTTGCATGTCCACACCAACAGCAAGCCAACAACAACCGATGTTACTCCTGCGAGAAGGTAAGGCCAAGACCATCGTGGCTGCATTCTGTTCTCCTTGATCCCTTCTTCTTGTTAAACAAAAAATGTGTAAAAACACAAAACTCTACTCTTTCAGCATAGCAGGAGCCTGCTTAACTCCTCTACATCTGCCTTCGAAAATAGTACTGATGAGGGCCAACACCGTACTGGGTTGGTTAGCATCTCAAGGTAAGATCAAATGGCAATCCCACTTGAAACTCTCGGTTGTTTCCTATTAGCTAAGTTAGCAGAAACAGCTTACCCAACCTTCTTGTATTTCCTTCCGCGTGTAACTTCATCATGCAGCTTCTGAGCCTGTTTCGAAGTTTTTCTTTTCTTGGATTGAGACCGCTCAACTACTAACTGAAAGATGAACCGGAGGTTAAAACTCTCCAAATCTGTCCTCTGGTTACTTCAGTTAACTTCCTTGTCGCTGGCTCACCAAGCCTAATGTGATTGTCTCAGTAACTGTCGAGTAACCCAAGTGATGGAAGTTCCCACCGTGCCAAGAAGCAACAAGGGAGACGGTTGAAAATACAGAGGTGAGCAATCTGTAAACTAATACACCACAAGAAAAGACGATGAAAGAATTAGTCTCTAAAATTTTGTGTTCCTGTAAACTAACTCCTCAGAGAAGCAGTATAAGATTAGTATAGAGTAAAAGATGTATTTTAAAACCTTGTTGATGCACATGTCTGGTTATCCATACGTGAGAGTGTTTCTGAAGGAGATAAAAACTTATCTGATGCACTAGTAGAAAAGAAAACAGATGGAGAATATGGCGGTTTTGTTTCAGTTTCTTCTCAGTTTCTAAGATTACTTGCCTTTTTATATAAGGGAATCATCAGTAGGGTATCGGTGTGTAGTAAGTGTTTAAGTTAAAAACACTTAACTAAGATGCTAAAGTAGATGGGCGCAAACTGGGAGTCACACTGTAAATGAGGTAAACAAAAAATAGCAGAAGGTTGTGAACAGGTTGTCCCAATTAGCGGGTTCTGTTCCTGTAGAGGAAATGTGCAGTGGTGTTGCCTATGTAGTATTGGGGGGTATTCCAGTAGTGTTATCAGTGTTAGTTTGGGTCTGTCTCAAACTTAAGAGCTAGATCATACACGATTACGTGGGTAAGTAATAAGAGAGGAGTTGGAAGTCAGTTTAGAAAAGAAGAAGAAGGAAAACATAGAAAAATGAGGAAAAGCACCAGTACAGTCTCTAGTCTTCTATTTTCTTTCAGACCAATACTTGAATTTTGTTTTCGGTGACTTTAACAATACTGTCTTGGGTTTTGTTTGAGTTTAGAAACTGGAAATAAAACACTTAAAGACTGAGTCCACGAATTGGAAGGGAGTGGAAAGTGAAACCCGTGAACTAACACCGAAAAAGGATATAGAAGAGAACTCTGGTTTCTGTAACTCATTAAACCTTTCCTGGTTGTGATATGGCCTCACTAGTGATCACCTCTATCTCAGTTACCCAAGGTCCTGGAAGTCTTGTTGATGCCCAGGAGTAACCAAGGGAAGACAAGCCAAGAAAGAGGTGAGCCATCTTTAAGCTTAAGATATGAACAAAAACAAAGAGAATGAATTTGTCAATTTCAAACTGAAGATCATTTGAATTCTGCAAATATATCCTTAGTATACCAGCTGCCCTGGAATGGTATTGAACTGATAAAGCACATACAACAGTATGATGTACCTGTCCAAGCTGTCTAAACATGAGGGGGCTGAAGAAAGAGAAACAAGGAAACTGTTAGCAACCTTAAAAAGGAAATAAACAGAAAACAATGCATCAGTTTATGTCTCTGTTTCTGTTGCAATTTCAATAGCATTACCTTGTTGCCTTGGGTTGTCTTGGGTGAAAACCTTGATTTAATACACTTAACTAGATGGCTAGACAATCTAGGGGATTCAGTTGACATACTAAAACAGAATGTCACAAATCAGTTTCAGTTTTCAGTTCCTGAATTCCTTAGTTTCTGTAAAACACGTTCCAGTATGAGTAACAAGATTGTTTTTGGGTTTTGCGGGGAGGGGAGAGAAGCCGCTAATACACTTAGCTCAGTAACTAAGTAACGGGGAGGAAACTAGGAACCAAAACAATTAACAAAAAAAAGAGCAGCAGAGAGAGATGCTACTAACCTTGTGCTCCAGTTTTACAGTTTCAGATTTCAGTTTTGTTTCAGATTGCTCAGTTTCCTAGTTTCAGTATAAGGATGATTCTGTAACATTAATGAAGTTGTTTGAGTTTAAAATGGAGATAGAACACTTAACTGAGTAGGAAGTACTGGGGATAAATTGAAAGAGTTACGAGAGTAACAGAAGAGGCTAGCAGAAGGAATATCAGATTTGTGTATTTCAGTTTTATGGATGTTCATGAAAGTTGAGTTTCGGTATAACATTATTTCAGAGGGTTACACATATGGTTATAGATCTGTTTTAAAGCTAAGACCAAGATAGAACACCTAACTTATTGAGTCGACAGTCGGGAAAGAGTTGTAAATAAGGTTGGAAAACAGACACAGAATGAAATAAGAAAAAGTGCATCAGTACAGTTTCGGTTTTTCATTCCAGTTAGTATTGGATTCTGTTTTCAGTGGACTAACAAATTGTGTTGGGTTAATGATAGAGCCAACAGTCAGTATAGTACATCGCCTAAGTTGGTTTACCCATTTGAAAGACTGGTAGACATTTTAACAACTAAGAGAAGGAAATGAAGAGGAAATAAAAAGATTCTGGTTTGTTTTCAGGTTTCCAGTACCTGATTGTTTCTGGATAACTTGGTACAGAGGGTTTAACAAAGGTTATATCGAGAGTGTTAGGAGCTTAAAATTTTGCTGCATCAGCTGATTGGATGTGATGACATTTTGGGGAAATAGAAAGTCCAAATTCGAGAGTAAAGAAAAGTAATAGGAGTGGGGATATCAGATTGTGTTTCAGCTTGTGTGAGTTGCTGTTCTGTGTAACTCATCACAACAGCTATTTGGGTGTCTCATTGGTTTAGTTTGAGTTTAAAACATTGTTAACACTTATGGCTAGTGGGATCAGATTGAGAGATAGTTAGGTGCATAACAGAAGGGAATAAAGGAAAAGATAACAGGATTGAATGCTGCAGTTTTATAATTCTGAAAATCAGTTTTCTGTGAACTCTGTACAGAATGGCTGGAAGGGTGTGTATGGGTTGCCAACAAATCAAAAACACCTCTAATGTACCTCAGTAAGTTATGAGCGCATGGGGTAATCAGAAGCTATAATAAAGAGAGGAAACAAAGGGAAAGATATGCATCAGTCCGGTTTGGGTTTTGACTACCTTTTGTAAGTGTTTCTGTGTAACTGATCACAGAAGCTATTTGAGTGATGTACTGGGTTAGTTGTGAGTTTTAAGTGATTGTTAACACCTTTAGATAGATGAGTAAGTATTGTGGGAAAGAATGAAACATAGGTTGAACTGAATAGATACAAAAAAAAAAACAAGAAAGAATATGTAAAATGTTGTTTCAGATTCCGTTGATGTTGTAGTTTTATAACTAGTCTACATGGGTGATTAATTGGTGACTCAGTCCTAAATCTATTAAGCTGTAGTAGGAATGGTGGGACGGTGAGTTGAGATGTGAAAGGAAGTTAGATGTACATATATGTATGTAACCGATAATCAGACAAGTGTGAAAAGACCTTGGGTTATATTTCACCACGAGGTTTTGGTGTGTTATAAAATTAAATACCTACAATATATTATAAGTTATGTGGTAGTTTTGTGAGTGATGAAAGTCTATAACAAGGAGCTCATATGTGGCACATGTGTATATTATTTCCGGTACATTCCTAAGTTGCCAAGCCACATGTAATAAAGTCTAGTGACACATAAAATATCGTGCCGTATAAATTATAGAACAAATGTAACACAAAAAAATTATGTGGCTAAGGATATAGTTATTCAACTGTTATGCTAAATGCATACATACAAAGATAAACACGTACCAAGAAATAAGTATACACTATAGTTATAACGACATAAAATACTAAGGTTAGTATAAGACTTTGGTTTGATAAATAAACCCTAGTGAGGTATAATAAGTGTATAAAGTAAGGTACATACTCTAATGTAAACCAAGAATTAACCCACACAACGAGTAAGGGGTTTATAAATAGTAATAAAGATACCTTGACTAGTAACGAATGTTAAGTCTGGGGACATAGTACTGGGATTTCAAACGTTATTCGGAAATACCGAATTGTGCTGTCATATGGATTGACGCTTAGTGTTCCTCGTATTACTAGATCGCATTCCCGACGTACGCGTCGAAAGCTCTACTGGTCTACACTGCACGAATCTAGACAACGGTGTACGGTATGTAAAAGGGATTTGATCCGGGTTGTCCTGAGGAATTCTCGGGCTCGGATTTGTTTGATAAATAACTTGTGTGAATGTATGTATGCGAATATGAGTGTGATGTGATGTAGTTATGTTCACTGTATTAATTATTTATGCGACGAACGTCCTACGGGACTAATACTACGTCGACTATAGATCGACTATACAAAACTACATATGCGAAATGTGTGTTGTGACCACTGTTGCTTGACCTAATACGCTAAGTATTACAAGTATGTAGTATAACCTAAGTAAAATACTTAGGAACGGGACACGACATTGTCGGTCTCTAGAGCTTTGACTCGAACGTGAATGTTACTAGAATAATCTAGGCATGCGTAAGACCATAGGGAAGCCAACAAATTAAGTGATGTACTCCATAACTACAACTATAACTGACTATCTAACAACAAAGCTAACAGTGGAGTGTGAATGATGTGATTGTGATGTACCTTAATCCAGACAGTCACTGGCTACTGGTCGCGCGTAGAGATCTCTTGGGTTATCCCGTATCGGTTTTACCCTAGTGAATCCTGAACGAGCCTATATAGATCGTCAGGCGGAGTGTGCTACAGTTGGCACCAGGCCCTTGGCCACCTAAATGGACGCCTTACAAAGGCAAAGTGAATTAGTCCCAGAGTCTTCGGATGATCAGGGCAGTGAGCACCTTGTGTGACGTGGGACTAATGTCCAAGTGAGTATATTTCGGGTCGTCCTAACTGACGCCCGACAGTGCTAACTAACAAATGATATGGGAGGTCCGGGGGGCCGAATGTTGTAATAACAATGATGATTAAAATACGGCGTATGAATTATTAATGTCGCGCGTTATTGGGATGTGTGATTGTTGTATGTGTTGATAAGTGACTGCTTGATTGGATGAATGATTATATATCATGCATGTTGTTACAGTATTTATTATATCTGTAAAATGACAAAGCATGAAATCAATCTAATATCAAGACGGTTAAAAATGACAAGCGACCAATAGGGTCCAGATCCGGCATACTCAGCGTCTATCGCTGAGTACTACACTTATTGTGCAGGTTGCTGAACACGTTGAAGCCGAAGTGCGGGACTGGGTAATTGGAACGTTGTTGATTTGGATTATGTTTAGATGCTCACAGTAGTTGTGCTTTTGTTACTTAGATAGAAATGTAGGTGGTATCTCGTTGTCACCGCGGATTGTATTTTTATGTTAATTTTGTTAAGATGTTGTACTGCTACATCACTCGTATGGGCGAGTGGTGGCAAGTAACACCCATGTGAGTTATATTACTGTAATTCCTTCCGCTGTGAGACGCCTTAAATTCCTGTTCACGTGAGCGACTATTACGTATTTTGTTATGAGGGGTGTTACAGACGAACCGAGAAATGAGCAGGAGTCGTGTCACGGGCGCGGGTGAGTCCAGACGGTGCGTGTAGGCAGTTGTGGCGAGTTGGTCCTCCTCGTGTCGGTTGGTTGGGTGAACCGCGCCAGTTCGTGTCGACGACAGAGGCGACCTGGGCAATCTCATGTCGACCGTGACAATTTTGGAGCACAGTAGTGTCGTCGGAAGGGGCGAATTGCAGAACTCCATTAATGAAGTTTTCAAGTTTTTTTCTTCATAATTTTAATTGTAGATCTAGCCTAAATCATTTAGTGTTTGTAAAAACTAACACCAAATTCGGATTCACCACATCAAGATCTACAACTTAGGAATTTTGTTTTTGAAAAACTTACCGAAAGATTTTTCAAGCGGTGGTCGACGTCCGGCGGTGGTCCGGCAGCGGCTCCGGGGGTGATCTGACGAGCTGTAAGAGAGGATTCTGGTGAGGTAATTAGAGGAGAGATAGTGTGTGCGTGATGAGAAATGAAGATACGGGACACGTCCCGTTTATATATAACATGCGCGTTTTTGAGTGTTTTTTGGCAAAAACGCTAGTTTTGACTTGATTTCAACATATTAACGTCGTTTGGTAGTAAACACATGAGAACGTCTATAACTTAACAGAATAAATGTCAAGTCACAATTATAACGTTCAAACGCATTAAGAATGGGTTTAACGACTTTTACTACAACGAGAGCGTTTTTTCCCAAAATTGGTGTTTTCAACTATGATTAGAGTACGACGTTTTTGAAATTGTAACGATGTCTGTAATTTAATCAAAAGTAACATAAAATGTCGTTTACTAATGTGGAGTCACAATTATAATGTTCACACGCAATAAAAATGGGTTAAACGTCTTTTACTTCAACGAGAGCGTTTTTTACTCGAAATTGACGTTTTCGACTACGATTACAGTATGACGTTTTTGAAATTGTAACAATGTCTGTGTAATTTAAGTAAAAAGCGTAAAATGTCGTTTACTAATGTGGAGTCACAATTATGACGTTCAAACGCAATAAAAACAAGTTTAACGTCTTTTATTTCTATGAGAGCGTTTTTAACTGTTTACGATGATAAAATGATTTTTTCAAAAAACAAAAGTTACGACACGATGTCACTACATGTTTACAACGTTAATATGATTTTAAAAAATTTTCTACTGTAGTGATTAGCAATTTGTACTGTGAATAGTAACCTAGTTAATTAATTTATTTAGTTTAGAAATTATAGATCTACAATTTTGTGTCCTATTACCTTAAAATAAGGTAGAAATGTTGGTAAAGTTTAAAATTAATTTTTTGAAATTTATTATGTTGTTAATTAATGTTGAATTCGTAATAACTTATTTCATTTAATTTGTAAATGTACATTTATCAATTTTGTGTCTATTTGCCTTAATTTAATACGATAATGTTCTTATATTATTATACAATTTTTTTGACATTTATATTATTACTTACTTAATGTGAAATTAATAATAATTACCTTATTTATAAGTTGTACATTTACCAATTTCGTGTATATTTGTCTTAATTTAATATGGTAGTGTTGTTATATTATTATACAATTTTTTAGAGACTTATATTGTTTAATCAATGTTAAATTTGTATTTAATTATTTCATTTAATTTATAAGTTGTACATTTACCAATTTCGTGTCTATTTGTCTTAATCTAATATTGTAATGTTGTTATATTATTATACAATTTTTTTTGACATTTATATATTTGTTTAATTAGTGTAAAATTTTTAAATAATTATTTAATTTAATTTATAAGTTGTACATTTACCAAATGTCATGTCTTTTTGTCTTAATCTAATATCGTAATGTTGTTATATCATTATACAATTTTTTTTACATTTATATTGTTGTTTAATTAATGTTAAATTTGTATATAATTATTTAATTTAATTTATAAGTTGTACATTTACCAATTCATGTCTTTTTGTCTTAATCTAATATCGTAGTGTGTTATATTATTATGTAATTTTTGATATTTATATTATTGTTTAATGGGGGGGTTGCTATATGTAGTATAAAGTTACTAATCACCGTAGTACTATTTTTTTTAAATCATATTAACACTGTAAACATGTGATGATGTGCTCTGTGTTTTTTTTCCATAAAATGATATCTGAAATTGTTTTAACTAAAGAAATTTGTTGTTAATTAGTAGCATATTTTGGTGATTGATTCTTTAATTAAATCAGTTCCAGAAATCATTCTTTTTTAAAAGAACTAAAATGGATGCATCATTACATATCTACAACATTAATATGACTTTAAAAAAATTTGTACTGCGGTGAAGTCAACATACTACTGCAGTACACATTATTTTTTTCACATAACTGGACGACAAACTTTGGAATGTAATGTGGAGACATCTTTTTTGGAGAAAAAACATAGTTGACATTATCTGTATCGTGAGAAGATTCAGATCACCATATCATAGAAACATCATTACTGCCAACAGACTCGTCCTGATTGGGGAGTTATTCGTGCTCTAACGCCATTAAAACATCACTCAGGACCGTTGACTCTTCTGTATCAGAAAGAGATTCATACTCCCATATAATATTAGAATTGTTTTCATCATTTGATGTGTGACTCATGATAATGTGAATGAGTTATGAATTTGAACGAGCTGGTTGTGTGGAACTATGAATTGTAAAGAATCAGTAGCAACTCTACTCCTTTTATAGAGAAAACACAAATTCCAAAATTTTGAATAAACATGGTGTTGTGTGTGATCATGTCTGAAGGTGACTGTGTGATCATGTCCGAAGGTGACTCTGTCTTCTGTAGATCTTTCCCAAGCATGATCTGAGAACTTTTTGAATCCCATTGTTAGGATGGGATTCAATCGCATCGTTAAACTTCTCATAGCTCTTCTCTCGTAATCTTCAAATATATCCTAGCGCAACAACAGGTTCGACTTTAGGTCAGTATCTTGTATATTAGAATTAAGAGATAATACAGGAATATTCCTAATTGGAGGAAGAGGTTGACCATATGAATGATCATCACCTTAAGGTGAGCTCATTGTAGAGTTCATTGACTTTTGCCACGCAAGGAGAATCTTGTTTCCATAGTTTTCCTAAATCAAGAAAGTTATGAATCACCACATGCAGAAAAGATTTTAAGAAGGATAGAAGGCGTAAACATAAAAGCTGCCCCATAACAACTTCAGAAGGGCAAATTCTTCCTACAGAATTCCTCGTATACCTGCATACAGCGTATTTAAAAGGTTAGATTAGATTACATTACCAATAACAAACTCTTCTGCTCCTTGATGCAGACTTCTAAAGCCTTCACCACCAGCCAAGAGCACTTGAAGTCTTCTATGTCTGTACCAATCTGAAAGAAGCTCAAAGTAATCACCATCTTGTAATTGCATCCCCACTTCCAATGCAAGATATTATATACTCCTCAAAAAATAAACCTAAAACTTACCTTGCCAATAAATGCAGGGTCGCCAAAGCAGTCAAGATAGTCATCCTGAGGAACGAGCCAATTGAACCAAAAACAGTATGACTTACTTTGCATCTCATCACAAAAACGGAGTCCTTCACAGCTTTCATTGTTCCAACTTTTTCTTCCTAAAAAAGACTAAACTGGTTGCAAATAGAACTCTCACTGAACTTGGAAGTGGATACCCATATCAACCAGAATAGTTTTGACATCAACTTGATTCTCCAATTTCTCACCCGTCAAGACAAGGGCGCATGCAACCTGCACGTTTGATGAGATGATGTGCAGATTAGGCAAGGCTTAGCAACTACTTATTCTTCAGTTATGAATAGTAGAATCTATATAGTGTTCAAATGCGCATAAATGGATCCACTATATATCTAGCAGTAATTCTAGTCTCAATATAACATATGTTGCACAAGGAATTTCTCTGCTATTTTATAGCACAACACCATGAGTTTCTTATACCTTGTTGATTTCCGCATATACTAAACGACTTAAAAGTTACTTTTGAGATATATAATTCTACAATAGGAAGGAAATGCCAGGCTTTAAGTGATTCCAATCAATCAACTCTTCACAGCTACAATTTGATAGTTATGAGTTAAATTCAGTAAGGCTACTATAATATCTCTAGCAGGAAAAGGCTGAAATGGAGCAGAAATAGCAAGGTAAATTTCCACAGCGGCAGATAAAATTAGTAAGCAGTTTTGTACTGTACAATCCGCCGATGACAGCATCATGATATGAGCCACTCCAGTACATAAAATTGGAAAACAATCTCCAATGAATTCATTAAACAGTTTAGATGGACAAAACAATTTGTGTAAACCCACAGAAACTCACGCATCCAAGGATCATAGAACAGTTGGCGGTCAGAGAACACAAGCACCTGCAGTCCTGTATCTTTTACCTCACTGAACAAATCAAGCAAATCAGCGTAATAAGGCTTTCCTCTGAAGTGATTCTTAAGAATTTGTGATTGCGGAGGATTAATCCATCATTAACTGCTACCATTCCAACCTACACCATAGTCAACAACTCAGTCCCTCAAACCCGCCCGAAAACAGAACATACTATAAAATAAAAACAAAACAAAAGCAAGTGAGAATCCAGAAGAGATGGACACCTGGGGAACTCTGAACCAGCAAGGTTGACCTCTCGCCTTGTGTGAGAGCTATCCATTATATCATCGAGAACAAGAAAATATGCTTGAAGCTGGAAATAAATACAAGTTTACCCGGGGCGGAGCTAGAAATATAAGTTGAGGGGTCAAAGGCAGAATTATAAAAAATTAGGGGGTGTTTTACTAAATTTTTCTAAAAAAAAAATTTTACACTATAAATTTATGTAATTTAATAAAGTTACTCCTCCAGACAATACCTGCCTCCGCCACTGAGTTTACCGCAGTACAAACGGAGGGAAACCAGTAGCCCATAGTAGATATCTCAGATTGAGACAGAATAAATATGGGACTCAAAAAATGAGATTCAGATGTTGTACCCGTTCAACACACCAACCAACCGCGCCGGAGAGAAAGAATTCATCGTCCGTTAGTTCACCTCCTTTTAGCAATTGCAGCTATCTACAACTGAGAGCCCGCGGTTTAACTTCCCTGCCAAGCCAATTGACAATTACCAACATGGTGAATAAGAAGAGACTTCTAGAAGGTACAAAACAAATGCAGCTCCTTTTTTTTCCTTTTCAGAGCGTATGGTTATAAAATATATGATTAGGCACCTCCAGGTACATTGTAGTCCAGCATCTGAAAACAAAGTACCACTACCAACAACCATCAGGATAGAAACAATGGTTAATTGTTAGTATTGAATTTACGAAACAAATCTAAATTTATTAGCCAAATGTATAGTATATTGATACAGTCAGACTGAGGTCACAAATTTAGACAACAGCGCAAATGCTACTTATCTAAGAAATAACGAATAAATATAGCGACCACATTTTAGCCATGACTGATGTATAATGGGAAGGTTAAAGTAACTTTATCATAGAGGTTGAGCACAGAAAAAACTACTATAACTGATCAACTGTGGCCCTTTGGTAACTGAGAATTAAGAAACTGCAAAAAGTTTTTCATCAATTTAGCATCTCAACATTTCGGACAACTTCAGCAGCATCAGTGGAAAATTATGTCCATAACTCGTCAGGGGAATTAGCAGTAGCACAACAAATCCACTTCAAGGGGTTAAAGATGAAAAGGAAGTGAAACAATACCCGTTCGACCCATTTGCGAGAAGCATCGTCCCATTCGAAATAAGGGTCGAGAAGAAAGGCTCTGACTTGAGGACGGAGTAGACCTCTACGAACCTGGACTTAGGATCGTTCATCTCTTTTCCGTTGCTTCTACTGCGCCTGTGACTTTCTTGCTTTTCCACCTTGCTCACTTCGTGGTGACGAGTCCGTTTGGATTTTAAGAGGAGAGAGACGGAGAATACAGAGTTAGGGTCAGAGCAAGAAGTATTAAGTAGCTTCTCGTTCCCAGACGAGAAAGACGCAGTGGGAAGGATTTTAGGGAAGCGAATGGCAGGCGGGCGCGGCGAGATCAGGGTAGGAGATGAACCACAACCGAAGCCGACGCGAGGAGTGAAGCACTCTTTGCATCGGAGCTGTTATGCGGAAGATTACAAGAAGCTGAAAGAGACTGAGCACAGAGGAATGAATGAACGGGCAACTTCCAAAAAAAACCCAAAAAACTTTCCCCGCAGCGGATAACGGACAGAAAATTCCGTTGCGACTCAACAAACAAATGTAATTACTTACTATAATTGATGTGTAGATACCATCACTGACTATATTTTGTGCTTTTTATCAGCTAACTTTAGAACAAACAAATGTAATTACTTATAATTATTGTTGTATATTCATTTAGCCATTGTTGATAATTTTTTTTCTTTTATAATATTTTAATAATATAATTAGTCACCCATTATATAAAACTATATTGATTATATACAAATATATGATTATTAAATAATATTTTCTTAATTTAATAGTAATATATATCTGTACACACCTATATAAAAAATATCAGCTTAAAAATAATTCATTATTTTATTAAAAAGAAGTTAAACTAATATAAAAACACAATATTAACTTTTTCTAAAATTACAAAGTGTCACATAATTCATTTAAAAAATATATACTCAAACGTCTTCTTAAAAATAAAATATAGAACAAAAGTGTTAAAACCATATATTTTAGATGAAATACAATTAGCTAACAAGATAGATAAATCAAATTATAAATGTATGACGTTCTTCCAGGTTACCACGTAAGGACTGATATCAAAAAATTTATAAGCCTTAAAGTATAGAGTACGCATTCATTAATCTTGATTTTTCATATCCACAATAATTTATAAAAATTTCCACTGATAATTAGAAACATATGAACAATTTTCTATAATAGTTTTCATCGCTATTTTAAACAATATGACACTAACTGTTATATATCTCTTCATTTGTTCGTTCTTATCGAATCATTGTATATAAGAACATTCTTTTATCATTTATCAGTTTACAGAGCTTGACTAATTGATAAATTTGAAATTGTAAACGTTTGGAAACAATAAACTGAGTTGTTGGAGTCGCTTTCACGTATTCATTAACCTTGGATTTTATGTCTCCATGATAATTTATAAACATTTTCATTGATTGATTAGAATATTAGCGTTGTCATCACTATTATAAAGAAGATGACACTAACTGTTATATAGTATATTTTCCTTTGGCCGTTCTTATTAAATCATAGTGTATAAAAATATTTTCTTAACGTTTATCAGTTCACATAGTTTGACTAATCAATTGACAAACTAAATGCGAAAAACGTTTATACACGATAAACTAAGTTTTTGGAGTCAATTTTATGTATTCGTTAAACGAGTGACGGATCCATGATTTTGATACCGGAGGCACAAATATAGTTTCATCATATGAAAGATGAAGTTTAATACATATTAATGAATTTAAGTACGATAACTGAATATACAAAAAAAATACAATTGTCCCCTTTGAGTTTTGTGTTTTGAAAATGATCAATGATAATATTATCAGAAACTTGTAAAAATACATCTTTTACAATGAATGTTGAAATACCCCGAACAATTACGATTCTAAATTAATGAAAAATGAATAAATTATGAGCCACAATTACCATAAACATTACGGTATTTAAAATATAGTTCCAACCCCGAATAATTACTACTTTAAGTTAGTGAAGACTAAATTAAATCATGGTCAATAATTACTATAAAGATTATGGTATAACCAAAATGGACACAAGATTAAACTCCTAAATCAATATTACATATACATATTAGCACATAAATTAAATACTACTAGTATACTCTAACAAGTATATAAATATTATATACCATAAATAAATTATAGATACAAATATATGATTATATATACTCTTTTAAATCAAAATGTGACAAACTACTAAGGCTCTGTTCGGTATGGCTGTTTTGGCAGCATAAATGCAGCATATTTGGCAGCAGAAATGCACTCGCATAAATGCAGCATATTTGCTGGCAGGAATGTGCTGGCATAAATGCGGCTGTTTTGAAAACTGCTGTTTGGCAGTGCAGCATATATGCAGCATGTTTGGTTAAGTTAGTTATATGTAGTGCGTTTACCGTTTTTGTATTACAATTATAATTTATTATATTACACTATGTAACTTTATTTTGTTAGTAAAAAAAATAAAAAAAAAATTAAACAATAAAATTTATTTCTACTCCCTCCATCCTGAATTGACCGTCCTGTTTGCTTTACGACACGTTTTTCCATTTCAATATTAAGCATATAAGATAAAATATTTTTATAAAACTATAATTTATAATATATAGTTTAATATGTAAGGAATCATATGCAAAACTTAAATTTTAAAATTTATTTTATCTTATATGTTAAAAATTGAAGTCAAACGACATGTCTAAATAGTAAACAGGACGATCAATTCAGGACGGAGGGAGTATTATTTAAGCAAAACTTGTAACTCCTAAACAATATATTTTTATTATCTAAATTTTATAATTCTTACAAATATAAAAACGTAAAAAAAAGAGAAAAAGCGTTTCAAATTTTCTGATAATGTTATGTGAATTTATTTAGTGAAATTATAACTTTTAATAATATATAATATTTTTGTAACTTTGTATGTTAATAAATTTATATGCATTCATATTTCTATATACTATTTTAATATTTTAATTTATATATCAACAAGTGTGTATATTTATTCATTTTTTTAATTTATTAATCTATGTGGTATTACAAATAATATATTATAGATTTGTATTATAAATGTGATTTTTTGTAAATTTGGCTAAAGATGTAGTACTATTTTTTATAAATTATTTAAAGCATTATGTAATTGCAATAAATAAAGTAACTTGTAAAAAATTCTTTTTTTAAATTAATAGTCACAGTAATTGCATTATGAAGTGAGTAAAGAAACGGAAGTGAAGTGAAAGCACAAAACGAAAAAGTATCATTTGCTGCGGGCATTTATGCTGACATTTATGTTGTCATTTATGCTGACATTTATGCTGTTTTAGGCGAACAACAAAAACAAATAAAGGAGTCCAAAACAGCATATGCTGTATATTTATGCTGACAAAAAATGCGCATAAAATGTGAGGCGAACGCATCATAGTGACACATTAATATAGTCACCTATATATACATGTAACAAATGTTGCAAGGTAAGAAGTTGAAAAAAAAAAATGAAATGAAATTCACTCCAAAAGTACTAGTCAGCCGATTACCTATATAACTAAAGAGGACTGATGACATAATTGCAGTAAATAAATTACCAATATAGTACAAGGAAGTACACCCACCTCTCATGTTTCCCATGCTACTAAATTTACTTTCTCCTGCACCAGCAGCCACCTTCTTTTCTCCCCATCACGGAGTACAGTCAGTACCACTCTCCCCCTTCTCAGTCACGGTTTATTTCTTGCTCCCCACACCAGAAACCTCTTCCTCCATGCCCCATCAGACAGTGGAACGGTAATACAACCCCATATTCCCACGCCTTTCTTTTCTTCCCAGGATGTTCTTCCGCTGTCCTGTCTACTCTATTCCATTCCCTTCTCCTCTCTGTTGAAGTCATCCTCGGTAGTCAGCAAGCAAGGAGCACCGTGGCTCAACACAACCTGCTCGACTGCAACTGAAACCAACAACAGAGGGGCAGGCAACACAAAGAAAAAAAAGGTAGATCATCTCCTCCTTTCCCTTGTCTTCTCACGTTCTTTTTCTCCCTTCCAACAACATCCTTCCTTCACTTGCAAACTCATCCCACCTTTATACTCTTCCTTGCTACGTTAACAGCATTAAAGAAGAAAAAAAAATAGACAGCTTGAGCTCCCTCTGCTCCAGTTCGCAAGCGGCAGAGCAGGAAGTGAACAAAGAAGGACTAACTAGCTCGTAAACAGCAACTCCATCTCCTTGTTTCTGTTTTTTTTCTTTTCTTATCTTGGGAATTACCAATCATCCTTCTCTTCGGTTTCATTTTGGAAAAAAAAAAACAACAGAATAATGAGCAAACTGCTCATCCATTCTCAGTCCCAAGCTACAACAGCAGTAGTTAAGAGACAGAGAAAAAAAAACGGTAACTTCAGCTCTTCTCCATCTCCTATTTTGGTTCCTTTTTTC